>CM065805.1:139424372-140084507 GCA_033398695.1 Orobanche coerulescens | reverse complement strand
TGGGATTTGGTGCCTAAAACGAAGGCCCAGCGAAAGCAGTAAAATGAAAATTAATTCGATCTGAATCCCTACGAGGATTGATCGAGCTACGTATATATGAATATAAAAATGAATTCACAAGAGATATAGAAACTCACCCTTGTAGTACGTTGATTAGAAGGATTCCTTTTCTTGAGCTATTCCCCAACCTTTAATTGAATTCTCTACGATCCGAAGCACTCCAAGCACTTGAATGATCCAACGCCGAAAAACCGCATCTCTACTTGCCACGCGCCGGATAAAACAAATGGAATGACAACACTCGATTAACCTCTAAGGTTACGGCTAGAATAAAGTGATGAAGCTTTGATTATAACACTCTAAGTGTTTTAATGTTTGATCTCTCAATATTTCTTGATGTTTCTCTAATAAAAATCAAGAACAAAATGAAGAAAAGGAAAAAGAAGACTTGAGTATTATGAAAAAGGAACTCAAACTTCTTTCTCTCTCTCTCTCTCTCTCTTACAATACAACTCACGTATGAAGATGAATGAGGTACGGTGAGAGATATAAGTCTTTCCTACTTATTCTAATTCAAACCTCATGTGAACAACTCATGTCACATGAATACCAACCCCACAAAGTCATGTTCTTACATATAAAATTAAAACAAGACAAAAGGAAGGTGGGTGGAACTAAAGGGGGGCGGCCACCATGCAAAAACAGACGAGTTCGGTTCGTTTCGGACTCCCGTTAGTCCAAACAGATAAACTCCAATTCCATTCCGATGTATTTATATTGTTTAATTAATCTAATTAATTAAACATATCAAATACAAAATAACATAATTAAGTTCTCCAAGAAATAATTATATTCATGAATTAAATTAATCACCCAGTGATATATTTTATTCATTAGGCCGTAAATTAATTTATCCGATAAATCAATTTAAACATCCAATGTCCCAAATTTAGATATCCAATATCTAATATTCATAATGAGAGAATTAAGCTTGATTCATTCCGTCGTCAATCCTAATGCACGACTCGGTAGGTCCGTCTCAGTCAGCAATGGGAGGAACCTAAGAGTAGTAACACCACCTACCCAGCCTGACGGCCTACACCATACCCCAACTGAGAACGAATGATTGGGATCATTGAAGAACCATTCTGTCGTGAATACCAGTATACGTATAAACCCTTCTTTCAAATGTCGTGATCAAGTTATAGGGTCACGGTCAGTCAAACCCTATCTGTACTTGACGCTATGCATGCGTTAATGCAAATCGAGATCATTGAGCTCTCATGTATCCAATACAACTAGCTCCAATGCTTTGGCCAAAGACTTATGATCTCATCTGCCAATAACCTCATAGGACTTATAATTCGCTCACTAACGGGAGAAAGAATTCTATCTTGGTATTCAGTAGGACATGCTACTTTCCCGTCAAGATGCACGTCGAGGTTCACCCCCACCTCCCGGTTTATAGGGTCGAACTACTCTAATGAAAATCTTGACATCACAAGAACATCCCTACTAAATCCTCAAGTCGAAGGTTCACGAATACCTATCACAACCTTTCGATTCCGTCATTGACTGTCCCGGAGTGAAATCCGTGCGACGAATCGAGGGTGAGTCGGTTCGAGTATACTAATCCAATTAGCATACCTATAAAGTGTGCACCCACTGACAATTAGTGTTCGACAGACACTCTCCATGTCAAAGAACACATCATACAAGTCTTCACATAAACTTAATGCCCAGTCAAGTTTCATCGACTTGCGAACGATTAAGTATTTGAGCTATAAACCTTTCCATTGCCGAACTCCTTATCCAATAAGGAGTGGAACATTTTGCTCTCAAATACACGGAATAGTTTCTATATGTATATTTACGAGTTAGGAATGCCAGTAACTACCAGTAAATAAAGAAACATCCATTGCCTTATATTAATGATTTACATAATTACAAGTACAATGCCCTCACTCAACATCCTCTGAGTGGCATTCGAGGGCATACTCCTAACAATCTCCCACTTGCACTCAATTCCACACACTATGGTATCTAATACCCATGTTCTCCAGATGACGCTCCAATCTAGTCTGAGAAAGTGGCTTGGTCAGTGGATCAGCTATGTTGTCGGCTGAGTCTACTCTATGCATCACAATGTATCCCTTGCGAACAAATTCTCTTACGAGATGATACTTCCTCTCAATGTGCTTGGTAATATTTTGAAACCTCGGCTCCTTGGCCTGTGCTACAACTCCATCATTGTCGCACTACAGCGGAACAGGAAGCTCAGCACATGGTATCACTTGAAGTTCTCCGAGAAACTTCTTAATCCAGAACCCTTCCTTGGAATCCTCCGAGGCTGCTTGATACTCAGCCTGACAGGTGGAATCAGCAGTCGCACTTTGCTTGGCGCTACGCCAAGATACTGCTATACCATTAAGGGTAAATATGTAGCCAGAAGTAGACATCGAATCGTCTTTCAGTCCTTGGAAGTCCGAATCAGTGAATCCCACCACATCCAATTCTCCACCGCCATACGTCAGAACCATATCTCTAGCCCTTCTCAAGTACTTGAGAACATTATTTACGGCAGTCCAATGTTCCCTACCTGGGTTTGCCTGAAACCTACTCACCACGCTTACAGCATGCGCAATGTCAGGTCTCGTACACAACATAGCATACATAAGGCTACCCACGGCCGAAGCATATGGTATATTACTCATTTCCTTTCGTTGTTCCTCACTTTGAGAACACATCTGCAAGGAGAGTTTTATTCCATGTCGCATCGGTAGGAACCCTATTTTAGAATCATCCATATTAAATCGCTTTAAGATTTTATCTATATAGAGGGCTTGGGAAAGACCTATTGTTCTCTTCGCTTTGTCCCGGTAGAGTCGAATTCCAAGAATATAGGTTGATTCTCCCAAGTCTTTCATGGAGAAATTACTCGAGAGCCAAGCTTTCATAGAACTGAGCATTCCCACATCATTTCCTATTAGTAGAATATCATCCACATATACTACTAAGAATGCGATCTTGATCCCACTAACCCTCTTGTATACACAAGGTTCCTCCTCGTTTTGCATTAAGTCAAACTCTTTGACCGCTTCGTCAAAACGAAGGTTCCAACTACGCGATGCTTGCTTCAATCCATAAATGGAACGCTGAAGCTTGCACACTTTCTGAATATCGACTTCGGACACAAATCCTTCAGCTACTCCATATAGATTTCCTCCTCGAGGAATCCATTAAGGAAAGCCGTCTTTATGTCCATTTGCCATATCTCATAATCGTGGTAGGCAGCTATAGCAAGCATCATGCGAATAGACTTGATCATAGCTACGGGCGAGAAGGTATCGTGGTACTCGATCCCTTCTTTCTGGGTATAACCCTTTGACACAAGCCTTTCCTTATAGGCATAAACCTTGCCATCACCATCGGTCTTTCTCTTGTAGATCCACTTGTTCCCAATAGGCACTATGCCCTTGGGGCGGTCTACTAGAGTCCAGACCTGATTGACATGCATCGAGTCTATCTCAGCTTCCATAGCTTCACGCCATTTCGCGGAGTCTACATCCACCATCGTTTGGTCATAGGTCGTTGGGTCGGTCTCTTGGCTATCACTTGGAACCTCATGGAGACCCATCTCCTCCAAGTGCACAAGCCCATACCTCTCAGGTAAATGAGACACCATACTAGAACTACGAGGTGGTTGTACTTGTGTTTCAGAAGGTTTGGTTCCAGTTTCTTGCACAAGTGTCTCCCGAGGAGTTTCATTGTATTCTTCTAAAGAAATACTTCTACCTATTCCGCCTTCCTGAATGAACTCATCTTCCAGGAAGTATGCTTGTAAACCAACAACGATCTTTTGATCTTCGGGCATGTAGAATAGATACCCCATCATCCCAGATGGGAACCCAATGAAACGTCCCTTCACAGACCTCACTTCCAACTATTCCACCTTAGTCTTCTTGACATAGGCAGGACATCCCCAAATCCTAATATGATTAAGACTTGGTTTCCTGCCCTCCCACATCTCATGTGGAGTTTTAGGAACAGATTTAGAAGGACATCTGTTCAAGATGTAAGCGACAGTCAGGAGTGCATACCCCCACAGGTAAATCGGTAAGTCAGTATAGCCCAGCATGGAACGGACCATGTTCAACAAGGTCCGGTTCCTTCTTTCTGAGACACCATTTAACTGAGGAGTACCTGGAGGTGTTAGTTGTGAAAATATTCCATGTTCCTTTAGGAACTCGTCAAATTCCGTACTCATATACTCGCCACCTCGGTCCGACCAAAGTGCTTTGATATGATTACCCGTTTGTTTCTCGACTAAAGCCTTGAATTCCTGAAATTTATCAAAGGCCTCCTATTTATGTTTCATTAAGTATACATAACCATACCTAGTATGATCATCTGTAAATGTAATGAAATATTGATATCCGTCACGTGCTGCTTCCAAAGCACCACATACGTTGGTATGGATTAATCTCAGTTTATCAGCAGCTCTTTCAAAAGTCCCTGTGAAGGGGGACTTAGTCATTTTGCCTTTAAGTCAAGATTCACAAGTAGGAAAGGGATCCGATCCCAATGGACCCATAAGTCCATCTTTTTCCATCTTGTAAACCTTGGTCTAACCAACATGACCAAGTCTAAGATGCCATTTCAAAACTTGATTGGTTTCATCCCTACCACGTTTTCTAGTCATAGTATTCACAACTACTTTGTTGCTGAGATTTAGATGATACAATCCATTTAACAATGTAGCAGTACCCACTAGTTTATTTCTGAAATAAATTTTGCAAGAACCATCACCAATGAAAAATGAAAAGCCTTTTCGGTCCATGACCGGAATGGATACAATATTTTTGTGCCCCTTGGGCAAAACACGTACATCTTCTAAAGTGAAAACAAAATCGGATTCTAAACCCAAAAGAAGTGATCCTATGTCGGTCTCCTTGACACTATGCCCGCTTCCAACTGTGATCATAACTTCTCTAGCTCCAAGCTTTCTACTTTGTTCCAGATCCTGATTCACAGTACAAATATGGAAACTAGCACCAGAATCCAGTATCCAGGAAGTAGAAAAAACAGTAGCAAAACAATTTGTTTCCAAAACTAAAAGTTCTATACCTAAAGTGCCATGAAGAATCGGACAGTCTCTAGCCCACTGGCCCAGCTCACCACACCTGAGACAGGCATCCTTCTTTTTCTTGCCTTTTGGGACCATCGGGGCCTTGCCCTTTCCTTTAAGGTCCTTAACTTGTGGTCAAGTCTGCTTCTTGGTCTTTTTCTTCTTATTCTTAGACCTCTGAGGTCCAGAAGAAATCACAAGGGCAGATTACTTCATCCGCGGAGTCTTCATCTGAGACTGAGCGGTCACCAGTTTGTTCATTAGCCCAGCTAAGTTACACGCAATCTCATTGCAGTTGAAGTTCATAACAAACTGTGAGAAGGAGTCAGGAAGAGACTGCAGGATAAGGTCGGTTTGGAGAGAAGTATCCATTTTAAAATCAACAGCCTCCAATCTCTCGATCATGGATATCATTTTGAGTACGTGTTCCCCAACCTTCTCACCTTACTTCATCCTTGCACCGAACAGTTGCTTGGATATCTCATATCTAGCAGTTCTGCTGTGCTCACCATAAAGCTCGGTTAAGTGAGATAGAATCTGCCTAGCAGAAGTCATTTTCTTATGAGCTCTCTGAAGCTCATTAGACATGGAAGCCATCATATAAGCACAGACTTTCACGTCATCCTTAACCCATTTTTCGTGGTTTTCAATCTCTTCCTGATTGGCTCGGGTCCGCACTGGAGGCGCTGGAATGTCAGTCTCCAAGACATATCCCAGTGCCTCTATACTGAGGACAATCATCAGATTGCGGAGCCAATCCACAAAGTTAGGGCCCATCAAGGTGTTCTTTTCGAGTAGAATTGTGAGTGGATTCATTGTCATATTGAGAGTTATGTCTGCATTAAACACGACAAATTAATTAGTGACTTGTTATAATTATGATCTGAGTATAGATTTATGGTCTTTTCTATTCTTGTTACGCACCTCCAACTATTTTTATCGGAATAACACACTCCCATGTGAAATCCGGAAGTATCGTCGCTATACTTCATAGTGGTGATCGAGTTCTTTATAAATTTTAAAAGAGGGCAACCGAACAGGTTTCTAGTATATTAATTTTCATAAAGTAGTGTCCAACACCAACCCATATAATGGATGATTCGATCTTCTTTTTCCCCTTGTTCACTCCCCTCAACCTATACGGTTTCTATGGTTCGTAAACAAGTTAAGTTTATACCATCGACGCAAATCAGTTTCACAATTGAATCTTATCCGGCAACCTATCAGGTTTCTAGGGATAAAATTTGCTCCAACCGAAGGCATCCAATGCGCTCCCGGTAATTTATCCGTCCTCCACGAACGACTACCCCGATAACTCGGAAGCATAGCACATCCGGTTTGGATTTCAATTTCCCGAAAGGTCGATTGGGGGAAGGAAAACCTTGAAACTTTATAAACTTAATAATTTGTCGTGGGAGAATTTTCGCGATTAACGTTACACTTTGCACATTAATATATTTAAGCGCGTTTGTGGCATTCATACAATATGAAACAACCATTCAACCTAGTTTCTACCAACATGTGGTTCATGGACCGTTCCTAGAAAACAAAAACTCTATAATCTAATTACAAGTCTTCGTCTTGAATCTTCGTCTTCTCGAAACGGATCTTCCTCCGGTCTTCGTCATTACATATAAATTTTACATTGAAAATTGCATCCTAGATACAAATATTTCTAGTAAAATAAATAGGCTCAAAATGGCATTTACAACCCAATCGAATAAAACCGAATGATTCAAAACTAAGTCCATGAACCACATCACCATTCAAAATAATGCATCAAACACATTAAAATAAATGGCATTCATAATTAATCTAAATAGTGATCCAATCAATATAAATTAATCCATCTAAATGAATTAATCCAATTAATTCAAACAACCATTAATTTTAACTGGTTCCGGATGATAAAATATTTCATTATATTAATTCCCCTAAGAATAAAATTACCATAATTATATCTTAATCAAATTAAATCCAATTTAATTTGTGGGAAATTAATTACCGAACGAAATATAAAAATGGAGCCAAAAACACAAGGCCCGGAAGCTCACAAGCCCGGCGGCCACTTGCCCAAATTACCAGCCAATTGGCCGCCTAAATTCTTACCCAAATGGCCCGAAATTAGCCCAGCCCAAAGCCAGCTTCGCTTGCCGCCGCAGGCGACCTCAGCCTCCGACAAATTTTAGCCGCGGTCCGCCATTTTTCGGCTCGTCTTTTCGTCCCGAATCCAAAAATATTATTTTTCTAATTTTTATATTACACAATTAAATCAGTTTTTCAAAAGAAAAATAGATTTATATTGTAACATAAAATCATGAAAAATTAATTTTTAGATGAACAATTTAAATCAACGATTAATACGATTATGATTCCAAATCATAAACCATCCAATCAAACATTCCAAATGCTAAATATCGTATATACGATCGCAAGACTTACGGTCTGATACCACTGTTGGGATTCGGTGCCTAAAACGAAGGCCCAGCGGAAGCGGTAAAACGAAAATTAATTCGATCTGAATCCTACGAGGATCGATCGAGCTACGTATATACGAATATAAAAACGAATTCACAAGAGATATAGAAACTCACCCTTGTAGTGCGTTGATTAGATGGATTCCTTCTCTTGAGCTATTCCCCAAGCTTTAGTTGAATTCTCTACGATCCGAAGCACTTGAATGATCCAACGCCGAAAAACCGCGTCTCTACTTGCCACGCGCCGGAGAAAACAAATGGAATGACAACACTCAATTAACCTCTAAGGTTACGGCTAGAATCAAGTGATGAAGCTTTGATTATAACACTCTAAGTGTTTTAAGGTATGATCTCTCAATATTTCTTGATGTTTCTCTAATAAAAATCAAGAACAAAATGAAGAAAAGGAAGAAGAAGACTTGAGTATTATGAAAAAGGAACTCAAACTTCTTTCTCTCTCTCTCTTACAATACAACTCATGTATGAAGATGAATGAGGTAAGGTGAGAGATATAAGTCTTCCCTAGTTATTCTAATTCAACCCTCATGTGAACAACTCATGTCACATGAATATCAACCCCACAAAGCCATGTTCTTACATATAAAATTAAAACAAGACAAAAGGAAGGTGGGTGGAACTAAAGGGGGGTGGCCACCATGCAAAAACGGACGAGTTCGGTTCGTTTCGGACTCCCGAGAGTCCAAACAGATAACCTCTAATTCCGTTCCGGTGTATTTATATCATTTAATTAATCCAATTAATTAAACATATCAAATACAACATAACATAATTAATTTCTCCAAGAAATAATTATATTCATGAATTAAATTAATCACCCAGTGATATATTTAATTCATTAGGCCATAAATTAATTTATCCAATAAATCAATTTAAACATCCAATGTCCCAAATTTACATATCCAATATCTAATATTCATAATGAGAGAATTAAGCTTGATTCATTCCGTCGTCAATCTTAATGCGCGACTCGGTAGGTCCGTCTCAGTCAGGAATGGGAGGAACCAAAGAGTAGTAGCACCACCTGGCGGCCTACACCGTACCCCAATTGAGAACGAATGATTGGGATCATTCAAGAACCATTCTGTCGTGAATACCAGTATACGTATAAACCCTTCTTTCAAATGTCCTGATCAAGTTATAGGTGTTAGGAGTATGCCCTCGAATGCCACTCAGAGGTTGTTGAGTGAGGGCATTGTACTTGTAATTATGTAAACCATTTATATAAGGCAAATGAATGTTTCGTTATTTACTGGTAGTTACTGGGATTCCTAACTCGTAAATAAACATATAGAAACTAGTCCGTGTATTTGAGAGCAAAACGTTCCACTCCTTATTGGATAAGGGGGTCGGCACTGGAAAGGTTTATAGCTCAAATACTTAATCATTCGCAAGTCGATGAAACTTGACTGGGCGTTAAGTTTATGTGAAGACTTGTATGACGTGTTCTTTGACATGGAGAGTGCCTCTCGAACACTAATGGTTAGTGGGAGCACACGTTATAGGTATGCTAATTAGATTAGTATACTCGAACCGACTCACCCTCGATTCGTCACACGGATTTCACTCCGGGACAGTCAATGATGGAATCGAAAGGTTGTGATAGGTATTCGTGAACCTTCGACTTGAGGATTTAGTAGGGATGTGCTTGTGACGTCAAGATTTTCATTAGAGTAGTTCGACCCTGTAAACCGGAAGGCGGGGGTCAACCTCGACGTGCATATTGACGGGCAAGTAGCAGGTCCTACTGAATACCAAGATAGAATTCTTTCTCCTGCTAGTGAACGGGTTATATGTCCTATGCGGTTATTGGCAGATGAGATCATAAGTATTTGGCCAAAGCATTGGAGCTAGCTGTATTAGATACACGAGAGCTCGATGATCTCGATTTGCATTAACGCATGCATAGCGTCAAGTACAGATAGGGTTTGACTGACCGTGACCCTATAACTTGATCGGGACATTTGAAAGAAGGGTTTATACGTATACTGGTATTCACGACAGAATGGTTCTTGAATGATCCCAATCATTCGTTCTTAGTAGGGGTACAGTGTAGGCCACCAGGCTGGCTAGGTGGTGCTACTACTCTTTGGTTCCTCCCATTGCTGACTGAGACGGACGTACCGAGTCGCGCATTAGGATTGACGACGGAATGAATCGAGCTAATTCTCTCATTATGAATATTGGATATTGGATATCTAAATTTGGGACATTGGATGTTTAAATCGATTTATCGGATAAATTGATTTACGGCTTAATGAATTAAATATATCACTGGGTTATTAATTTAATTCATGAATATAATTATTTCTTGGAGAAATTAATTATGTTATTTTGTATTTGATATGTTTAATTAATTGGATTAATTAATCGATACAAATACATCGGAACAGAATCGTAATTTATCTGTTTGGACTCACGGGAGTCCGAAATGAACCGAACTCGTCCGTTTTTGCATGATAGCCGCCCCCCCTTTGTTTCCACTCACTTTCCTCTTGTCTTGTTTCTTTCATTTTATATGAAAGAACATGACATTGTGGGGTTTAAAATAATGTGGCATTATTTGTATTATTGAAGTGAGAGTTGAATAAAGGGAAGAAGATATCTCATTTCACAAGCACCTTTTGATTCCTTGTGCAAGCTTTCCTACGTGAGTGAGATTGAGAGAGAGAGAGAGAAAAACCATTTTCTCAATTATATTCATCTTCTTCATTCATTTTCTTCTTCATTTTTCTTGGAGAAAAATTGAGAGAAAATCATATAGAGAGAGTAAGATTAAAACACTTAGAGTGTAGTAATCTTTACATATATAGCTTCATCACTTGGCTCTAGCCGTATCCTCGGAGGATAGCAAGGTGATCGTCGTTCCGGTTGTTTCTCCGGCGCGTGGCAAGTAGAGACGCGGTTTTTTCGGCGTTGGATCGTTCAAGAGCTTGGGGAATAGCTCAAGAGAAGGTTACCATTTAATCAACGGACTTCGAGGGTTAGTTTCTTACGACTCTTGCTTTTCGTTTATATATTCGTATATACGTAGCTCGATCGATCCTCATAGGGATTCGGATCGAATTAATTTTCGTTTTACCGCTTCCGCTGGGCCTTCGTTTTAGGCACCGAATCCCAACAATAGGGTCACGGTCAGTCAAATCTGTACTTAACGCTATGCATGCGTTAATGCAAATCGAGATCATTGAGCTCTCGTGTATCTAATACAACTAGCTCCAATGCTTTGGCCAAAGACTTATGATCTCATATGCCAATAACCGCATAGGACATATAACCCGCTCACTAACGGGAGAAAGAATTCTATCTTGGTATTCAGTAGGACCTGCTACTTTCCCATCAAGATGCACGTCGAGGTTCACCCCCACTTCCCGGTTTATAGGGTCGAACTACTCTAATGAAAATCTTGACGTCACAAGCACATCCCTACAAAATCCTCAAGTCGAAGGTTCACGAATACCTATCACAGCCTTTCGATTCCGTCATTGACTGTCCCGAAGTGAAATCCGTGCAACGAATCGAGGGCGAGTCGGTTCGAGTATACTAATCCAATTAGCATACCTATAACGTGTGCTCCCATTGACCATTAGTGTTCGACAGACACGCTCCATGTCAAAGAACACATCATACAAGTTTTCATATAAACTTAATGCCCAGTCAAGTTTCATCGACTTGCAAACGATTAAGTATTTGAGCTATAAACATTTCCAGTGCCGACCCCCTTATCCAATAAGGAGTGGAACGTTTTGCTCTCAAATACACGGACTAGTTTCTATATGTATATTTACGAGTTAGGAATGCCAGTAACTACCAGTAAATAAAGAAACATCCATTGCCTTATATTAATGATTTTCATAATTACAAGTACAATGCCCTCACTCAACATCCTCTGAGTGGCATTCGAGGGTATACTCCTAACAGTCGTTGAACTTGCGCTCATAGTTGGTGACCGGCATTCCTCCTTGGGTCAGATCAAGGAATTCCCTTTGCATCTTGGTTGTGTACACCCCCAGCTAGTACTTTTCCATAACCGTTTCCTTAAATTGGTCCCAAGTAAACGCATCCTCCTTGAGCTGGAACACGGCACATGACACCTTCCTAGCATCAGTGCATGCCATGTAGTCGAAGATGTTGTCTAGGTTCAAAAACCACTGTTCTATTGCTGCTGGTCCCTCATGACCAAGAAAGATAGGTGGCTTGAAATGATTGATCCGCTTGATGACTTGAGCTTGATCTTGCTCAGGATTGTTGTAACACCCCCCAATCCTATTGGGTTATTACAGTGCCGTGGACCCCACACCCGGAGATCCACCAGGCGAACATGACTAAAATACATTAAAATTAACCCATAAGGGAGATCACAGTCCCTACCATGATATCCGACACAATATTCCGATAAGGAATTTTAACGACAATGATGGGCCTACATGGCCAAAATGAAAATACAACCACACTCACGAGCCTTGCTCGGGTAATACATAATGACAATGACTGATAAACTGTAGAACACTCCAACTGACTGACCAACATGAACAACTCAGACTAGTATCGCTCGAATGCCTCGTCACCATCATCATGCCCCTGTGTCTCAACTCTCTCCTCGCAAGTACCTAAAATATGAAAACATGTTCCACCCCCATGGGGTCAGTCATCCATATAATGAACATCAAATACATGTATAACATGATATGCATCCAAAGGCAGAATGAAACGGTACAATGATAATAATAATACGAGATGCTCACAAACCAAGGTAAGAACCGAGCATTCTTGAAACAATATGCCTACTGCATATGATCAATACCTGCTCAACAGGTTAAAGTATACGTGCCCAACGGCAAATCAGTGATACAGGACACCACAATGAATTACACGAGGATGAACCAAACCGGAACTGAATTAAACATGAATCACAATGAATTACATGAAGATGAACCAAACCAGAACTGAATTATATATGAGTCACAATGAGTTACATGAAGATGAACCAAAACAGAATTGAATTAAATATGAATCACAATGAATTACATGAAGATGAACCAAACTAGAACTGAATTAAATATGAATTACATGAATATGAACCAAACCAGCCCGAAGCTGTAACAATGAAGGCCGAAGCCACGGCACAAAGCCGTATCAAAATGAAACCATCCAATGGTCGTTGACCTACTGAGCTGTAGGTGTTGGGGGAAACAACCGTGAAGGTTCAGGCCACACCAAACTTAACCCATAATGAAACCATCCAATGGCCGTTGACCTACTGAGTTGTAGGTGTTGGGGGAAACAACCGCGAAGGTTCAGGCCCCACCAAACTTACCCCATAATGAAACCATCAAATGGCCGTTGACCTATTGAGATGTAGCTGTTAGGGGAAACAACCGCGAAGGTTCAGGCCCCATCAAACTTACCCACTAGTAGAAACAGCCCCTTCCTTGACCCTTTTTTTATGACCAACAGTCGAAGATGACTCGCAAATAGCTTAGTCACATAATCAGAGTCATAACGCGTAAAATTTCCATTAGCGATGACGCGAGTTTACATGTGTCAAAAAGTGGCAGTCATAAAGGGATTAATATATTTGAAGAGATAGTTTGGGGATGGATTTAGGAATTTTTTATTTAAGTTTTAGTTTTAGAGCTCTCTCTCCTAAGGCGATTCTCGAAACATCACCCTCCTTCCTCATCATGGAGGTTGACACCTCCCAACCAGAAAAAAAGGAGACAAGTACAGATATTTGATTCTCTCATCCCACCTTCACAACAGGACAGCAGAACAAAAAAGCACAGATCTTCGATTGGCCTTGAAGAGTCGAATCCACCACCAACACTGCAGTTTTTTACATCGGGGTCTCACCGATCTGATAAGATAGCCCCTAACATCACTGAGCCAAACAATTCCAGATCCTTCGTAGACCGATTTTTCTCCAACAGCTCCGGGAAAAACTGAAAGATGTCAAAATAGACGAGTCCATAACTGCTGCAGAAAGGAGGAATTATTGGTATGAGGAATTATTTATTTTAAAAAAAAAATTCGTTGAGTATTTACGGATTTAATATACTAAACCCTAGAGAGATTCATCCTGCTGGCTATGATTTCTGCATCACCCATATATCTTGTACTCTATTTTACAGGGAAACAACTTCAATTTTACAAATCTTGGCTTATGGAACCGTCTGGTCTTGTCATTCTTGCAATTACAAAGTCTTTTTGATATTCGTTTTGTTTTTGTTTTGATTTATGGGGAGAAAGATTCTGTTTCTCGAAGATGACAATAGGTGCACCGGTGACACCATCGTCCAAAATCAAGAGGGCCTCAAAGATGTACACCGGGCGGTCCAAAAGTCCGGAAGAGAACATTTTAGTTCTGTAAGGATGAGACCACCGAATTCGAAAGAAGTAGCCGCTACGACCTCGTCGCGTGGGAGATCACAGATGAGAATACGATTGTTTCAAAGAATTTACATCATGAGCGGCATGGGGATTGTATACATTTGGTATATGCAGAACTTATACAAAGATACAACTCGATTCGTCGTAATTGGAAATTAGCATTTATATCGTATTTACACATCCCATATCCCGTATAAGGTGTTTGATCCAACTTGCACTACACCCAAAGTATATGAAGAAGGCGCCAGAGATGTTGCTATGTCTGCTCTTAGTGGAATTAACGGTAAAATGATACACACGGTGTATTCTTGATTAAAAAGAAGTAGTTGTAGTAATATGTTCTTTTCATGTGTGCTTGCCTGTTTCTATTAGCTTTTTATTTTTTTATGTTTTTTTGCAGCAACAATTTTTGCATATGGGCAGACTAGTAGTGGAAAAACATTCACCATGAGGGGTGTGTAACATGCTATCAGAGACATTTATGAGCGCATCAACTTCGTAAGATATATTGATATTTGAATAAATTTCCAGCAAATGAAACTCGTTTAAAAATTTAGTTTTGTTCTCTGACAGACTCCAGAGAGAGAATTTTTGCTCAAATTTTCTGCTTTGGAGATTTACAATGAAAATGTTGTGGATCTCCTAAACAGAGAGTCGGGCTCCTTCGCCGCTAGATGATCCCGAGGTAACCACATTAATATTTAAAATGTTGAAAATTGCTTCTAGATTTTTTTTTTTGCGTCTTTAAATGTTTCTTCTTTGTCATTGCAGAGAGGAACCATTGTGGATAAGTTAATTGAAGAGGTGGTCAAGAACGATCAACACTTGAGGCATCTAATAAGTATTTGTGAAGGTAATGCTAAGATGAAAATGTTCATTTTTGCATGTTTTATTGAATACATTTATTCCACCATTTATTAAATTATAATGCTTTACCAATTCATGTGCTTGTAGCGCAAAGGCGTGTGGGTGAAACTTCCTTAACGATAAAAGCTCGAGGTCACATCAGATTATTAGGCCGGTATGTTTCAATCGTTCTCTAAATACAATTTGATACCCAAAAATGAGTCGGGTTGGATTTGTGTTAAATAACTGAGGCGTAAGTCCTGTACATAATCTGCGGGTAGATTACGTCAAATAACAATCGCTTGATTTATTTCCAACTTTATTTCAAATGGTTCACTAACTCGTGTAATTATTTTGTATCCAATTCAGAAGCAGCATTCTTACTTATTAACTCGTGTAATTATTTTGTATCCAATTCACTAACTCGTCTAGATTGTCTTGTAGTTGGTCTTAGTTGTCTTATTTAAATTGTGAATTGTGAATTGTGGCTTGTTGTGTCACGATTTATTCATCCCGACAGGCGATCGACTATAAGGCCGAGCGACCAAGTCAACTCCAGTCAAACTATGGCTAGCTCGCCAAGTCGAAGATATCAAACCACCATCAGGTACCTAGCGATCGACTCCCAGGGCGATCGCCCTTTGGCAGCTGGCGATCTGCTCTAGTGACCGGCTAAGGGCAATCGACCTACGCCCCGAGCAGAGACGATCGTCCGCCAAAGTCATCAAGGACTGGATCTCAGAAAAGCACCCACGTGCAGATCCACCAAAGGCGCTGACAAGATCTTCGCCAGCAGATAAAGATCTTTTGCTGACAGACAAGACCAAAAGACCACAGCCTGTCACCTACCTCACCTACCAGCATGCGCGCCGAAAGTTGTCAGTGGGACCACCCGCGACAGCAACTCAGGACGCGTGTAAGCTCCCCATTGGACCGCACAGTTGACTGCCAGCAACTCCTGCAGACTTTGAGGGGACAGGCCCATGTGCTAAAAGACGATCGCCCGATTATTATATTGCAGTAAAGGCGATCGCCCGGCGTATCCAAGCCCTATAAATAGAGAACCTCCTCCTACTGGAAAAAGGTTCTCAGTTCTGAATCCATTTTAACCAACGGTTCGGAATTCACTCAACGGTTCTCAGTTCCGAAATACATTCCACCAAAAGTTCACATTCTCTCACATTCTGATACATCCACGGAAATACTGAAGAACACACATATCATCAAGCTCCCGGCTATCTCACCGGAATCCATCTCAGGACTTCTCTCTCCAAATCTCTCGTCCAGAAGACGATCGGCAGAAGCAGCAAGTCTCCACTAGACAGATTCCAAGGGATTCATAAGCCCAGAAGCCCAAACATCCAGCTAAATACTCGCCGTGAGAGGCGGTCGATCTCTCACCGCCGCGACTGTTCATCACCTTTGTTACAAGAACTCACAGAGCATCAAATCTGGTTCTTCCGGCAATCTACACGCTCACTAGCTAAGATAACAAGGAACTTTACACTCATTGTAATTGTATTCTTACATTAGTACTTGTATCCCCGAATATCGGTATTAATAATATCTCGCGAGAGCATTCAAGCCCGGGACTAACAACCCGCAAATCTTGTGTTATTTATCTTTCTCACGGAAGTGCTCTTGCATTTGTTTGCTATCCCATCCATTCCAAAGAATATCTATCTCCTGATAATATTTTGGGTAGCAACAATTGGCGCTAGAGGAAGGGGATCTAACCTCATATTTTTATTTCTACCGTCCCAAGAACACTCACTGTTCGGGGCAAATACTTGAAGTGACACTCACCGCACTTCAAAGAAAACCTCCGTAATCATGACATCCGCCGTCCATCAAGAAAGCCGCTCTCCGAACCGCGGACACCATTTCCCGGCCATCGAACCCCACCGACGGGGGAAGCCGCGGCAACGCGAGACTCTCGATCCCGCATCCGAGAGATGGCCCCAACCTCTCACTCGATCGGTTCCAAACCGAGGAACAGATCGAGGAGGCTATGGCCGCCCTGGAGGAGCGACGGAGAGCATGCGCGCGCCCGCGATAACTCCTCGATCATCCGCCGCATGGGAAAACGGAAATTCAATGGGCTACCGAACGAGCGATCGTCAAAAGCCCCACTCGCGAGGAAAGGCTCTCGCACGACCGGACGGATCCATATTCGATCGCTTGGGACGCGACCCATCCGGCGGCCGGGCACTCTATTTCCAACCTTGAAAAGACGGAATCCGAATCCGTCACCGGGGAGTTCGGCCTACTCACCTCACAAACAACGCATGTCACCCATCCGACTCCCGCCCGATCGCTGTGGACTCGGTACTCAATCGCCTCGGCCTCGCCTCCGATCGCGAGCCGCTGCCAAAGCACGGCGATGGCCGCCATGCAACGTCAGCTCGACCAGATGAGAGCACTCTTGGACACTGGGGCAAGCACCAGCAAGAAGATCGCCGGGCCGACCGAGCCACTCGCGGTCTACATCGAGCTTGCCCCCATACAATCAACGATCGCTCCTCCTAAAACACCTCTGTATAAGGGGAGATCGGACCCAGAAACCCACCTGAGTAAATTCCGAATTTACATGACTGGGTGTGGGGCATCTGATGCAACCAAGTGCCGGATCTTCCCGCTGACATTGGGCGAGATGGCCCATAAGTGGTACGTCTCACTACCACCACGATCGGTCACCTCTTTTAAGAAACTGGCGGATGCCTTCACGTCATACTTCGCCAGCAAGGTCGCCAGACCCGAAGGCCCCCACCGCATGATAAAAATCAAGCAGGGGAAGGACGAAGCTGACGCAGATTACATCAACCGGGTAGACGAAATCATCCTCACCGGCGAACCCGTCAGTGATGAGCTCGCTCTCCATTCGATCATGGGGGGATTCCACGGTCACTCTCCCATGTTCAGACATCTCTCCAAGGATATTCCCCCAACTTACGCGACCTTCCGCGCTAAAGCTGCCAACTTCCTGGCCAGGCAAAGGCTACTCACCCTCCGCTTAGACGAGGAAACGCCACCTCTTGCCCAGAAGATAGCGATCGCCAAAGCAAAGAAGGCGATCGCCAAGACACCCGGAGATCTCAAGGCTTTCGAGGACATGGAAGCCCATCTTCTCCATACGTTCAACAGAACTCCGGCACATATTTTCTATGCCATCAAGGGGCACGAAGAGCTCAAAAAGCCAAAGGCGATAAGGGACCACGGTCACCTGGACAACAATCAATATTGTGCCTACCACAAGAGTCCCGGCCACAAGACCAACAATTGCCGCGACCTCCTCAAACGACTCTGGAGATTGTTCGAGGAGGGCAAGTTGGACAGCTTATTGGTTTAGCCGAAGCCCCCGCCTATCTCTATAGACGATCGTCCGAGTCGAACACAAAACAGGCTGGAAAGCTCATACGAGCCGACCCCTAGATCAACCTCGACGACCGTCTCTGCATGCTTCAATCAAGAAAAGGAGACCTCGGAAGTCTCCCCGATCTCCCTCCTTATTCAAGAAACCGGAGGACTCGATCGCCATCTACAGTTCACCATATAACATGATGGACTAAGGCACGAGATCGCCTCCCCCGCACAACGTACACCGTCGAAGGTCGGCATCTACATGACGATCCAAGGTGGAAGAGTGCAGCCATGGTCCTGGTGGTCGATGATTCCGACTGCTTAGGCCATGCAAGGTCCCTTTAGGCCAAGATCGCCCGCCCTTCCTTTAAATACGAGGCCGGCGTAGTCTGAGGGCCCTCCAAAATAAATCAGTGGACACGATCGCTCGCCCTCAAAGGTTCATCATCTGACATGGCGAACCCGGACAATGCGACGTGCCACAACCCCGTCTCAACGTACACCGTCGAGGTCGGCCATCTCCATGGCTGGCCGAGGTGGAAGCAGAGCTAACAAGCCGCGGGCGTGGAGTTGATTCATCCGACGCTGCCCCGCGCAAGGACTCCTCTAGACCAAGACCGCACGCCTTTCGTTTAAATACGAGGCGAGGCACAGCCTAACGGAGGACCCTCATAATAAAGTGAGTCACGAGACACTCAATGTCTTCGCGCATCAAGACATGATCAAGGAGTCGGTCCATTGAACTCCGCGATCGTGCACGGTTCCTCAAGATGGACGACCGTCCCCGAGGATTCGACAAAATTGAAGACCGCTCACTCAAGGAATTATTTTCATCCCCTTACTTCCACTAAGTGAATAAAAACAAGGGGCAATAAGAGTGCGGACTACCTTCACGACGATCGTCGCTATTCAACCGCATACGGAGATCGTCATTTTTTCAGATATAGTGCAGCGATCGAATTTGTTGTAAAAAAAAAGTTATCTTTATGAGTTTATCAATTCATTTGGAACTACCCTCGCAACGATCTCTCCTCACACATTTGTACAAAGTCTAACAAAGACTTAAAAATAACCATTCATTCAAGTGAAGTCAGAAAGACAAATGCTCATTTCATTACTTGAAAAATCGGAGTACATGATCGCCCGAAGGCCTAAGTGTTACAAGAGAAAGCTACAAACTACAAAGAAAGTAAGCTAGAAGCGTAAAAAAGGAAGCGCCTCAGGCCCCTGCCGGGCCTTCGCCATCAGCATTCGGCGCGGTCCCCTCATCTTCCGGAGCATCGGGATGAGCAAGACTGTCTGGAGACGGATACCAGCTCAAATCCACGCCGATGTCCGCCAGGTCCAAGATCGGCAAGGAGAAAGCCGAATGGAGAGGATGCTCCAATGCATATGACTTGAACTTCTCAGCTAGAGGACCGACCTCCAAGCCTCCCTTCTTAGCCGCTCGGATCGAGTCGGCGAACGCCAAGTAATAGGCGAACTCGCTGACATACTCCAAGTTTTGGAAGGGATCGGCCTTGGTCGCCTCAACCTCTCCTCTCAGCTCGGCCATCGCCTGTTGCGATCCCTGGAGCTCGGCCTCCCTCGCAGCAACCTTCTCTTTCGCCTCCGCCAGCTCGCTGGTCAGCCGAGCGATCGTCACCTTCTGGCGATCGGCCTCCTCCTCAGCAACATTCCTCGCCTGGACGGCACTCTGCATCTGGTCCCGAAATCGGTCGACCGCCATTCGGAATTTCTCAGTCTCCTTCTTCTACAGCTCAAGCTCATGGCTCGCCCGCTTGGCCGCCTCCAAGGAGTCCTTCTCCATCGCAACGATCTTGTCAGCAAACTCGGCGTTCTCTTTCCGAGCCGCCTCGAGATCCTCCTGAAGGCGAATAGTGGAGGGCCTCCCCTCAAACTCCTGAGCAGCCTGGAAGGCCATGGTCGCCGTCTGAAGAGAAAGGGCGACAACAGCATGCATCAAACTCGACGATCGCTGCCGAGCGATCGCATCCAGATCAGTTGTCCACGCCTTCGGCAGGGCGGAAGCAGCCTTGCTAACATAGGGAGGAATATCACAGGAATGGCGAGGAGATCGGCTCGCCAGGAAATCCACGACCATCGGTGGACAAGAAGGATCTGCGCGACGGATCCTGCATCAAAACAGCTAGGTTAGTACAACTCCTACGCAGATGCAATTGTCAACACAAATGCTATCTACCTCTCAGCCTTCTTGGGATCCCGACCAAAAAACGGCTTCCCTCGAGGAGTCTCTGCATCCGCGATCGCCGTCTCCCGCAGAAAAGCCGCAGAGGGCGGCTCGCGCTCCGGAGCAACGATGGTGATCGGAGGCGCGGCGATCGGCACTTCATCGCCCGGGGCAGGAAACGAAGTTTCTTGCGGCCTCGGCCTCTTGCGATTCGCCCGAAGACCCTCCTTCGGAATTTCCTCCTCAACCACGACCTGCTCCACGCGAGGCTCCGGCTCCACGCGAGGCTCCGCCTCCGGAACTATAGGCAATGCAACGGGTGGAACCCGAGTCGACCTCTTCGCGTGAAGACGGCCTAGGACTCCTGGGTTCGACATAGCGATCTCACGGAGGCTCCAAAAGCGAGGGAAACGAACCTCCGCAATTAAAGACGATCGACTAACGGTCGCACTTTCCTCAAATAAGGCGATCGCCTAGAAATTGAAGGTCGCATAAAGTCATACTGCACCGCGAGATGCCTCGGAAGCGGAATAGTCGAGCCGACAACCCGACTCTCCTTGTTGATCCGAGTGGCGTCTAGGTCGTCGTCCGACAAGCTCCTAATTCGCTCCCAAACAACGAGGAAGTCGAAAGGCGCCTCGATCGCGGAATATGAAAGCCTGCAAAATGAAATCAAATTAGATCACCCAAAACGCATCCAAACGAAGGGAGAGTCTAAACCCTTCACGGATTCCTCTCCCGAAATTCGGTGGGGATCTCCACTCGCCTGGGATTGTCACTCCGAAGCTCTCCACTTGCCGGCGACCTGAACCACTTCGTCCCGATCGCCCGTATCTTATTTGGGACTCCATGAATCACCCGACCGGATCGGCCTTGAATATGGTAACCGCCGACCAACCCTCTCGTGAGCCGTCGGTTTAAACAAATGATTCATCTCCAACAACGACGGAGGCGTACAGCGGTGACCGCCGAATAGGGTGAAAGTGCAGATGATTTGGAGCCGGGCGTCGGCGTCACCAAGTGGCGCCACATTCCAAGCGGCCAACAGATGGGAGACCGCAAAGGACAGAGGGAAGCGTAGCCCGGCCTCCATAACGGCCTCACTCACTGCGACCATACCCATCGGAGGCTGGTCGGCTCGTTCATTCTCTGCGGGCGCGAACATGTCCACATCTGAAGGAACATGGAATCTTGTCCTCCAGACGGCCAGATCTCTCCTGGTCGTCGAGCTCCGTATTTGGCCGAGCGACCACAACGATCGCTGCGCGGCACGATACTGCGACCGCTTGGGAAGCACATAGGGATAAGCGACCGAATATCCCCGGAAGTCGAATCTCGGAGTAGGACCGGCTAACCTATCCATTATTTCAGCAAAGGCCCTATAGGCCCGACCAAAATCACTATGTTGCTCCCAGTAAGCCCTGATCGCCAGATCTCTCTCGATCTGCGATCGTCTCTCCTCAGCAGCCGACTCCCTAGCAACATCGGCCTCATTGAACAAAGCCTCAACTTCAGCCGGGTAGTGCGGACTACCTTCACGACGATCGTCGCTATTCAACCGCATACGGAGATCGTCATTTTTTCAGATATAGTGCAGCGATCGAATTTGTTGTAAAAAAAAAAAGTTATCTTTATGAGTTTATCAATTCATTTGGAACTACCCTCGCAACGATCTCTCCTCACACATTTGTACAAAGTCTAACAAAGACTTAAAAATAACCATTCATTCAAGTGAAGTCAGAAAGACAAATGCTCATTTCATTACTTGAAAAATCGGAGTACATGATCGCCCGAAGGCCTAAGTGCTATAAGAGAAAGCTACAAACTACAAAGAAAGTAAGCTAGAAGCGTAAAAAAGGAAGCGCCTCAGGCCCCTGCCGGGCCTTCGCCATCAGCATTCGGCGCGGTCCCCTCATCTTCCGGAGCATCGGGATGAGCAAGACTGCCTGAGACGGATACCACTCAAATCCACGCCGATGTCCGCTGTGTCCAAGATCGGCAAGGAGTTAGCCGATTGGAGAGGATGCTCCAATGCATATGACTTGAACTTCTCAGCTAGAGGACCGACCTCCAAGCCTCCCTTCTTAACCGCTCGGATCGAGTCGGCGAACGCCAAGTAATAGGCGAACTCGCTGACATACTCCAAGTTTTGGAAGGGATCGGCCTTGGTCGCCTCAACCTCTCCTCTCAGCTCGGCCATCGCACATTGCGATCCTCGGAGCTCGGCCTCCTCGCAGAACCTTCTCTTTCGCCTCCGCCACCTGGTCACCCGAGCGATCGTCACCTTCCGCGATCGGCCTCCTCCTCAAGAACATTCCTCGCCTGGACGGCACTCTGCATCTGGTCCCGAAATCGGTCGACCGCCATTCGGAATTTCTCAGTCTCCTTCTTCTCCAGCTCAAGCTCATGGCTCGCCCGCTTGGCCGCCTCCAAGGAGTCCTTCTCCATCGCAACGATCTTGTCAACAAACTCGGCGTTCTCTTTCCGAGCCGCCTCGAGATCCTCCTGAAGGCGAATAGTGGAGGGCCTCCCCTCAAACTCCTGAGCAGCCTGGAAGGCCATGGTCGCCGTCTGAAGAGAAAGGGCGACAACAAAGATGCATCGAACTCATTTATCGCCGCGAGCGATCGCATCCAGATCGATTGTCCACGCCTTCGGCAGGGCGGAAGCAGCCTTGCTAACATAGGGAGGAATATCACAGGAATGGCGAGGAGATCGGCTCGCCAGGAAATCCACGACCATCGGTGGACAAGAAGGATCTGCGCGACGGATCCTGCATCAAAACAGCTAGGTTAGTACAACTCCTACGCAGATGCAATTGTCAACACAAATGCTATCTACCTCTCAGACTTCTCGGGATCCCGACCAAAAAACGGCTTCCCTCGAGGAGTCTCTGCATCCGCGATCGCCGTCTCCCGCAGAAAAGCCGCAGAGGGCGGCTCGCGCTCCGGAGCAACGATGGTGATCGGAGGCGCGGCGATCGGCACTTCATCGCCCGGCGTAAAACGGTTTCTTGCGGCCTCGGCCTCTGCGATTCGCCCAAGACCCTCCTCCGAATTTCCTCCTCAACCACGACCGCTCCACGCGAGGCTCCGGCTCCACGCGAGGCTCCGCCTCCGAACTATAGGCAATGCAACGGTGGAACCCGAGTCGACCTCTTCGCGTGAAGACGGCCTAGGACTCCCGGGTTCGACATAGCGATCTCACGAGGCTCCAAAGCGAGGGAAACGAACCTCCGCAATTAAATACGATCGACTAACGGTGCACTTTCTCAAATAAGGCGATCGCTAGAAATTGAAGGTCGCATAAAGTCATACTGCACCGCGAGATGCCTCGGGAAGCGGAATAGTCGAGCCGACAACCGGCCGACTCTCCTTGTTGATCCGAGTGGCGTCTAGGTCGTCGTCCGACAAGCTCCTAATTCGCTCCCAAACAACGAGGAAGTCGAAAGGCGGCTCCTCGATCGCCGAATATGAAAGCCCGCAAAATGTAAATCAAATTAGATTAGTCCAAAACGCATCCAAACGAAGGGAGAGTCTAAACCCTTACGGATTCCTCTCCCGAAATTCGTGGGGATCTCCACTCGCCTGGGATTGTCGCTCGCCGAAGCTCTCCACTTGCCGCGACCTGCAACCACTTCGTCCGATCGCCCCGTATCTTATTTGGGACTCCATGAATCACCCGACCAGATCGGCCTTGAATATGGTAACCGCCGACCAACCTCTCGTGAGCCGCGCTTAAACAAATGATTCATCTCCAACGGCGACGGAGGCGGCAGGCGGTGACCGCCGAATAGGTGAAAGTGCAGATGATTTGGAGCGGGCGTTCGGCGTCGCCACCAAGTGGCGCCAAATTCCAAGCGGCCAATGATGGAAGACCGCAGGACAGAGGGAAGCGTAGCCGGCCTCCATAACGGCCTCACTCACCGCGACCATACCCATCGGAGGCCGGGTCGGCCTGCTCATTCTCGCGGGCGCGAACATGTCCACATCTCAAGGAACATGGAATCTTGTCCTCCGTGACGGCCGATCTCTCCGGTCGCCGAGCTCGTATTTGGCCGAGCGACCACAACGATCACGCGCGGCACGATATCGCGACCGCTTGGGAAGCACATAGGGATAAGCGACCGAATATCCCCTAAGTCGAATCTCGGAGTAGGACCGGCTAACCTATCCATTATTTCAAAGAAAGGCCCTATAGCCCGACCAAAATCACTATGTTGCTCCCAAGAAGCCCCGATCGCGGATCTCTCTCGATCTGCGATCGTCTCTCCTCAGCCCCGACTCCCTAGCAACATCGGCCTCATTGAACAAAGCCTCAACTTCAGCCGGGTCGATTCCGGCTCGAATGGCTTCACCATTGCCTCTGTGGAAGACGGAAGAAGTTTCTCCCCGGGCAGCCGATGTCCCGGCGGCAGAACTAGTTTCCGCTCCAAACGATGATGAGGTTCCGGCCATTTTCAGAGATAGGAAAGAAGAAAAGGATTTTTCTTACCCTACAGTGAATTCGAGCGACGATCGGCGCTAAGATCTTCAGAAAAATCGGCAGCAGGTCCTTCTTTCTCCAAATAAGTACGCGTGAGTGAAGATGCAGCCCCGCGCCCCCTTTTATAGGAGAAGGCAAGGACCCGATTGCAATAAGGGAAAACCTCAGGGGTCGGATCTCAAACGACGCGTTAGTTGACCCCCTCGAGACCCGCGTACGCGTCTTTTCGAGGACGCGCGCACCGAGGAGTCATTAATGACCGTTGGCCCCCAATAGAAGCCCGACATGTGCGAGGAGACTTTTCCACTCCCATTGTTTTTCCCAAGATTCAAGCCAACCAGTCGTCCGAATCCAGTATATCACTCAAAGACGATCGCGCCCGATTAAACACAAAGTCGCTCACAAAAGTTCGGCGATCGCTAAGAGAGCCACCTCACCCCACGTTTCCAACGTATGAGCGAGCCGGGGCAATTGTTGTGTCACGATTTATTCATCCCGACAGCGATCGACTATAAGGCCGAGCGACCAAGTCAACTCCACCAAACTATGGCTAGCTCGCCAAGCAGAAGATATTAAACAACCATCAGGTACCTAGCGATCGACACACAGGGCTATCTCACTTTGGCAGCTGGCGATCTGCTCTAGTGACCGGATAAGGGCAATCGACCTACGCCCCGAGCAGAGACGATCGTCCGCCAAAGTCATCAAGGACTGGATCTCGAAAAGCACCCACGTGCAGATCCACCAAAGCGCCGACAAGATCTTCGCCAGCATATAAAGATATTTTGCTGACAGACAAGACCAAAAGACCACAGACTGTCTCCTACCTCACCTACAAGCATGAGCGCAGTAAGTTGTCAGTGGGACCACCCGAGACATCATCTCTGGACGCGTGTAAGCTCCCCATTGGACCGCACACTGATCGCCAAAGCAACTCCCCGCAGACTTTGAGGGGACAGCCCATGTGCTAAAAGACGATCGCCCGATTATTATATTGCAAGAAAGGCGATCGCCCGGCGTATCCAAGCCCTATAAATAGAGAACCTCCTCCTACTGGAAAAAGGTTCTCGATCAATCCATTTTAACCAACGGTTCGAATTCACTCAACGGTTCTCGCTCAAATACATTCCACCAAAAGTTCACATTCTCTCACATTCTCGATACATCCACTAAATATCAAGAACACACATATCATCAAGCTCCGGCTATCTCACCTAATCCATCTCGTGACTTCTCTCTCCAAATCTCTCGTCCGTAAGACGATCGGCAGCAAGTCTCCACTAGACATGATTCCAAGGGATTCATAAGCCCAAGCCCAAACATCCAGCTAAATACTCGCCGTGAGAGGCGGTCGATCTCTCACCGCCGCGACTGTTCATCACCTTTGTTACAAGAACTCACAGAGCATCAAATCTGGTTCTTCCGGCAATCTACACGCTCACTAGCTAAGATAACAAGGAACTTTACACTCATTGTAATTGTATTCTTACATTAGTACTTGTATCCCCGAATATCGGTATTAATAATATCTCGCGAGAGCATTCAAGCCCGGGACTAACAACCCCGGCAAATCTTGTGTTATTTATCTTTCTCACGGAAGTGCTCTTGCATTTGTTTACTATCCCATCCATTCCAGCAATATCTATCTCCGGATAATATTTTGGGTAGCAACATGGCTGTTGGTCTTAGTTGTCTTATTTAAACTGTGAATTGAAGTTGTGACTGTGAATTGAAGTTGTCACTGTGAATTGTGACTGAATTGTGGTTTTGTGACTGGTCTTAGTTGTCTAGCTTAGTTAGTCCGCGGATCCTATTTAAACTGTTTTAACTTGTTGTTTTATTTGACTAGATTGGAGGTGAAAGCAACGACTACACTGATGCCGATTTCGACGACATTCGAGAAGAATGGTGTACTTATGTGTCGAATTTTATTTTTAGGGAGTAAAACTGTTTGTAGGAATAGGTACAGTTGGTAGAAATGGGTACAATTGGTAGTAATCGTAAACTAGATAATATTGATCCGATTTTGACATGATCGAGTTTAGTCGAGTCATGTAATGAATTGGTAACGCATGGTTTTGCGATATATATGAAATGCGTTAATTTTGTACAATCGATCAGCAGGTTTTGTAATGAATTGGGTACAATTGGTATATAATTGCAGGTTTAGCAGGGGGGTCATAAAAGCCAGAAAAAAAAATAAAAAATTTTGAAGTAATGACACGCAAAAACTGAAATCAGAAAAAGGGGTCATAACTTTTATGACACGCATATATAGTTGTCAGAAAAGGGCGTCATAAAGTGGGTGTCATAAGTGCGTGTCATTGTACAATGACGAACAAATGCGAGTCATAATGAGTTATGACTGGTCCTTCTATGACCAGCATTTGCGCGTCATAAAGGCCCTTTATGACGCCAAATGCGCGTCAAGAAAGACTCTTTTTCTACTAGTGACCCCATAATGAAACCATCCAATGGACGTTGATCTACTAAGTTGTAGGTGTTGGGGGAAACAACCGCGAAGGTTCAGGCCCCACCAAACTTACCCCATAATGAAACCATCCAATGGACGTTGACCTACTGAGTTGTAGGTGTTGGGGGAAACAACCGCGAAGGTTCAGGCCCCCAGCAAACTTACCCCATAATGAGCACTAGCCCAGACTAGCCTCCAAACATAATTAATCACAAACGGCAACGATCCCAGGATTACCGAATTCACGAGAATGATAGTGTGGTGCCTTGAGTGGCCCAACACGACAACAATGACTCACGGATGGGTACCATCCTCGGCGGTCCCAATTCAATACCTCGATTACCATAGAATGGTCAATGGATAACAACGACACAACGGATGGGAACTATCGTCGACAGCCCCAATTCAATACCTCGA
The DNA here is from genome assembly GCA_033398695.1 of Orobanche coerulescens. Taxonomy (NCBI): domain Eukaryota; kingdom Viridiplantae; phylum Streptophyta; class Magnoliopsida; order Lamiales; family Orobanchaceae; genus Orobanche; species Orobanche coerulescens. The sequence continues at coordinate 140,056,722 of CM065805.1, read as the reverse complement.
TTACCTTAGAATGGCCAACCGATAACAGTGATGCAGCAGATGATTCAATATCTCGATTGCCTTAAAACGGCCAATCGATAACAATGATACAACGAATGATTGATCACCTCGATTGCCTTAGAACGGCTAATCGATGACAATGATACAATGAATGATTGAGCATCTTGATTGCCTCAGAACGGCTAATCGATGATAATGAGACAATGAATGAGTGAACTCCTCGATTGCCTTAGAACGGCCAATCGATAACAATGATACAAGGAATAATTGAACTCCTTAATTGCCTTAGAACGACCAATTGATAACAATGATACAATGAATGCCTTGGTACCTTTAATCGGCTACCGACGACGAAGATGAGAACGAATACGACAATGCCTTCAATCGGCCAATACAACATGAATGATAGGATGCCAATATTAATAACAATGATTACAACAACGTCTAGATAGACATCAATATTAACAACAACAACCGATATATCGATACCGCGAACCGGTGATCGATAATAACATTAACAACGAATATCTCAATGCCTTACCGGCCATTAATGAATGATAATAAACATTTGGCATAATTTCCGAAGAGTATCGTATCGAACGATACCTTAGTATCAATGAACTTATGAAGAGACTAAGTCTCGGAATGATACAACACATTCATATACATATGTGATAACATTAATTTCATTGACTAGTACAAGTATAAAACTTGCCTCAACCGAAGGCAATGAAATCCTTCCACGAACAACGAACGACGTCCTCCGATAAATACAAGCACTCGAACAACCTTTAATGAAATACAATTCATTCAATAACACAATATCAATCGAAAACAATACAACGATCGAAGGAGACTTTTTGAGAGATTTCATCGAACACTAAATGTTCAAAGTTCCTCAAGAACCTAAGAATCATTAATCGGGTTGAATGAATCGAAGATATGGATATACAATCCATAGAACATGTCTAACGACATCTAATAACCTCAATCGATCCATTAAAATCGGAAGGAAAATGAAATCAAAACCAAAACTCCCAAAATGGACAATTCTAGGAAAACCAAGAGAATTACCTTGATTCGACTAAGAAGAAGGATTAGATGTTGATATGATCACCAAGAGCCTCCTCAAAACATAATTGGATGGAGTAGAATCGATCATATCCACAAACCCTAGTCGGATCGCCCGACTGCCGCGAGAAGAAGAAGAGAAAGGGTGAAATGAAGTGAAAAACCTGTATGACCCCCTTAAATACTCTAGTGACGCACGACCAAAATGCACGACCAAATGTCCGTGTGTTTGGTCGTGCGCCAGGCCACTGCCGGCCACTGATCTCATGCACGAGCAGCCCGCACGAGCACCTGCTCGTATGTCATGCTCGTGTGTCCCTGATGATCGCCAAAGTGCACTGCCCAATTCTGATGCCACGCAAGAGCAACACGCACGAGCAGCTGTTCGTGTGTCATGCTCGTGCGTCCCTGTTGAGTGCCAAAACGACAAGGGAACACAAAAAGCCAGGACACGCATGCCTACACACGACCTGCACGACTTGCACGATAATAAGTCACGTCCAATTGGTGAAACTATCATGGAACTCCCAACACAAAGCGACCAATCATGATGATGATGATGATGAAAATATTCTCGTATCGATCCCCGAACAGAGATGAGTGAAGAATAAAAACTGATATACGACTCCAAGATAAGCTGAATGATGAACAGGAAATGAATGAATACGAATGACGAATGATTATTACTGAGTGAAAAAAATTCTGAGTGGTAATTACTGAATAATAATTAATGAATTCACAACCGGGTATTACATACCCCCCCCCTTAAAAAGAGTTTCGTCCTCGAAACTAAGGGTAAACAACTCGGGATATAAACTACCCATCAGGATCTGAAAATAACATCTCGAGGAATGCTCCTCAACGCAAAACACTTCGCCTGCACAACTGGGCCAACCCCCCATAAGCACTGACTCACGCCTCAAGAGAAAAGCGACAACGCACATATAGTCCTTAGGATTTGACGTATCGAATCACAATGAAAAATTACCCAGATCGTCACAAAATCTCGAGTGCAACACAAAAGGGAAGAAATCCCAACCAATGACCCAAATCTCGAGATTCTCAAATACCATAATTATAATATAAATCGACAACAGGTGGTTCACAACCATAATGCTACAACACGGATTGAGTTGAACAGTAATCTGAAAGACGGAGAAAGGGCTACATCTCGAATGTACCCAACATCAATATCCTCTAGGTCATCGATCTCCTTGATCTCATCGATTCAATGAAGACCCAAATTTGAACTCACTATTCAATATGATCCCATAAGGTCATAAGGACAAGAATGACCACAATGAATGATAATGAATTGAAATCCAACAAGGATCAAGAATGACTCACCGGGGTGGAATGATAACGTAATGAGTGATAGCTCAAATGAAATGATTGGAACCGGCATTCCCCGTGAAGTGAATGATTAATTTTGATTATTAGAAGTCTCAACGTGATTGACATATGATGAATGAATTATACGAATGAATGAACGGCGATGAAATGAATGATTATACTATTACCGAGCAAGAATTAACTTGTTCAAAACTGGTGATGAATGTCCTCAACTCTGGCTCTCGATGCCTGATAGGACCCCTATGATGATGCACGGGCTGGAGTAACAAAATCTCTCGAGGCCCGTGAACTCTATCGAGATCTACTGGCATTTGAACTCCTGCAGTATTTCCGTAGGCGTCTAGGGTTCCCACACAGAAAACAGATAATAGCTGGAACCGTACACCGAGTACTCACATGCCCTGCTGAATCACAATTAAAGCAAACAACAAACGAACTCGTCGTCTGAGAAGAAAATGCTCTCCCAGCACTAAGACGACTAGAAAATGATCTCTTGGACGTCGGAGTCTGATGTCCCTCTGACAGCTCTTTCCATACCGAGGCAGGAAAGTCACATGATAATTACAGATCCCATATGAAGATCGCATCATGATTACGTTACGGAATGATGATAATGAGCATACATGCTCTAACATAATGGATGCATTAATAATGCGGTAAAATGATCGTCCGTATGATGCCGGAATATGATAAGATCGCATGAAAGATCAAATGAGGTAACATGATTATCTGATGAACTTCCTGAAATGATTACCTTGAACAAGTTAACAAGGTTGAAAATTCGATCCACAAGATCAACAACTGAACCGTGAGATGGACTGGATGATTAATGAATTAACTGAGCAATGCGATTGACTGAGTGATGAATGAATTAACTGAATAATGAGATTGATTGAGTGATGAATGAATTAACTTAATAATGAGATTGCCTGAGTGATGAATGAATTAACTGAACAATGAGATTGCCTGAGTGATGAATGAATTAACTGAACAATGAGATTGGCTGAGTGATGAATGAATTAACTGAACAATGAGATTGACTGAGTGATGAATGAATTAATTGAACAATGAGATTGACTGAGTAATGAATGAATTAACTGAGCAATGAGACTGACTGAGTGATGAATGAATTAATATGATCGACAAGATCAAAATGATGATTGAGGATTGTTAACTGATGAATGAGTTGATCCTTAATGCTTACACAGGTCACACGTGCTCCAAAACAATTAGTCATGAATCAATCATAACACTAATATCACATATAGGTTTCAACAAAGCATGCATAATTAATGACATGATGAATGTATGAACATAAAGAGAATCGAGTCCCTACACAGGTCATACGAAGCTTCAAGGTCTCGCGATACTAGTCTTCACTGACGACGACTCGATGAATAATGACTCGTGCAGTCGTACTAATATTACGACTCACAAAACCCGACTGACTAGATTGTCATAACCTGACAGTCCCACTACTACCGCGTCGGTAGAGCCACATAACTCACATATCAAGGTATCTCACAACCCAAATCTCTGATACCATCTTCTGTAACACCCCCAAATCCCATTGGGTTATTACAGTGTCGTGGACCTTACACCCGGAGATCCACCAGGCGAACATGACTAAAATACATTAAAATTAACCAACAAGGGAGATCACAGTCCCTACCATGATATCCGACACAATATTCTGATAAGGAATTTTAACGACAATGATGGGCCTACATGGCCAAAATGAAAATACAACCACACTCACGAGCCTTGCTCGGGTAATACATAATGACAATGACTGACAAACTGTAGAACACTCCAACTGGCTGACCAACATGAACAACTCGGACTAGTATCGCTCGAATGCCTCGTCGCCATCATCACGCCCCTGTGTCTCAACTCTCTCCTCGCAAGCACCTAAAACATAAAAACATGTTTCTCCCCCATGGGGTCAGTCATCCAGATAATGAACATCAAATACATGTATAACATGATATGCATCCAAAGGCAGAATGAAACGGTAGAATGATAATAATAATACGAGATGCTCACAAACCAAGGTAACAACCGAGCATTCGTGAAACAATATGCCCACTGCATATGATCAATACCTGCTCAACAGGTTAAAGTATACGTTATCAACTGCAAATCAGTGATACAGGACACCACAATGAATTACACGAGGATGAACCAAACCGGAACTGAATTAAATATGAATCACAATGAATTACATGAAGATGAACCAAACCAGAACTGAATTATATATGAGTCACAATGAGTTACATGAAGATGAACCAAAACAGAACTGAATTAAATATGAATCACAATGAATTACATAAAGATGAACCAAACTAGAACTGAATTAAATATGAATCACAATGAATTACATGAAGATGAACCAAACCACCGAAAGTCAGAATAATGAAGGCCGGGCCACGGCACAAAGCCGTATCAAAATGAAACCATCCAATGGCCGTTGACTCCATCGAGTCAGTAGGTGTTGGGGAAACAACCGCGAAGGTTCAGCCCCACCAAACTTACCCTATAATGAAACCATCCAATGACCGTTGACTCATCGAGTTGTAGGTGTTGGGGAAACAACCGCGAAGGTTCAAATCCCACCAAACTTACCCCATAATGAAACCATCCAATGGGCGTTGACTCTTGAGTTGTAGGTGTTGGGGAAACAATCCAAGGTTCAGGCCCCACCAAACTTACCCCATAATGAAACCATCCAATGGCCGTTGACCTACTGAGTTGTAGGTGTTGGGGGAAACAACCGCGAAGGTTCAGGCCCCACCAAACTTACCCCATAATGAGCACTAGCCGAGACTAGCCTCCAAACATAATTAATCACAAACGGCAATGATCCCAATATTACTGAATTCATTAGAATGATAGTGTGCTGCCTTGAGTCAGCCAACACGACAATAATGACTCACGGATGGGTAACGTCCTCGATTACCTTAGAATGGTCAATCGATAACAACGACACAACGGTTGGGAACTATCCTCGACATCCCCAATTCAATACCTCGATTGCCTTAGAATGTCCAACCGATAACAATGATGCAGCGGATGATTCAATATCTCGATTGCCTTAAAACGGCAATCGATAACAATGATACAACGAATGATTGAGCACCTCGATTGCCTTAGAACGGCTAATCAATGACAATGATACAATAAATTATTGAGCACCTCGATTGCCTTAGAACGGCTAATCGATGACAATGAGACAATGAATGATTGAACTCCTCGATTGCCTTAGAACGGCCAATCGATAACAATGATACAATGAATGATTGAACTCCTCGATTGCCTTAGAACGGCCAATCGATAACAATGATACAATGAATGCCTTGGCACCTTTAATCGGCTACCGACGACGAAGATGAGAACGAATACGACAATGCCTTCAATCGGCCCATACAACATGAATGACAGGATGCCAGTATCAATAACAATGATTACAACAACGTCTAGATCGACATCAATATTAACAACAACAACCGATACATCGATACCGCGAACCGGTGATCGATAATAACATTAACAATGAATATCTCAATGCCTTACTGGCTATTAATGAATGATAATAAACATTTGGCATAATTGCCGAAGAGTATCATATCGAACGATCCCCTAATATCAATGAACTTATGAAGAGACTAAGTCTCGGAATGATACAACACATTCATACACATATATGATAACATTAATCTCATTGACTAGTACAAGTATAAAACTTGCCTCAACCGAAGGCGATGAAATCCTTCCACGAACAACGAACGGCATCCTCCGATAAATACAAGCGCTCGAACAACCTTGAATGAAATACAATTCATTCAATAATATAATATCAATCGGAAACAACACAACGATCGAAGGAAACTCATTGAGACATTTCATCGAACACTAAATGTTCAAAGTTCCTCAAGAACCTAAGAATCATCAATAAGGTTGAACGAATCGAAGATATGGATATACAATCCATAGAACATGTCTACCAACATCTAATAACCTCAATCGATCCATTAAAATCAGACGGAAAATGAAATCAAAACCAAAACTCCCCAAATAGAAAATTCTAGGAAAACCAAGAGAATTACCTTGATCCGACTAAGAAGAAGGATTAGATGTTGATATGATCACCTAGAGCCTCCTCAAAACATAATTAGATGGAGTAGAATCGATCATAACCACAAACCTAGTCGGATCGCCTGACTGCCGCGAGAAGAAGAAGAGAAAGGGTGAAATGAAGTGAAAAACCCGTCTGAACCCCTTAAATACTCCAGTGACGCACGACCAAAACGCACGACCAAATGTCCGTGTGTTTGGTCGTGCGCCAGGCCACTGCCCGACCACTGATCTCACGCACGAGCAGCCCACACGAGCACCTGCTCGTGTGTCATGCTCGTGTGTCCCTGATGATCGCCAAAGTGCACTGCCCAATTCTGATGCCACGCATGAGCAGAACGCACGAGCAGCTGTTCGTGTGTCATGCTCGTGCGTCCCTGTCGAGTGCCAAAACGACAAGGGAACACAAAAAGCCAGGACACGCATGCCTACACACGATCTGCACGACTTACATGATAATAAGTCACGTCCAATCGGTGAAACAATCATGGAACTCCCAACACAAAGCAACCAATCATGATGATGATGATGATGAAAATATTCTCGTATCAATCCCCGAACTGAGATGAGTGGAGAATAAAAACTGATACACGACTCCAAGATAAGCCGACTGATGAACACGGAATGAATGAATACGAATGACGAATGATTATTACTGAGTGAAAAAAATTATGAGTGGCAATTGCTGAATGATAATTAATGAATTCACCACCGGGTATTACAATTGTTAGGCGGTAAAATGGTCGCGCCTTGAAGCAACTTGGCCAATCCAGCCAAAAGCTGATCTTGGGTGGGTTGAGCGTTGCGGTTTCCACGGTTAGCCATGAGTCTGCCAAAGAGTTATAAAAACCCATTGGTCGACGCAGTGCGAGAAATAAAGAACAAGAGGATATCAGTAGTACACATATAATAGTCACAACGCATAAAAATATAAATGTAATAGAATAACTAATATTCATTATATATAATATGATTTAAATAAATGAAGCTGGAAACTCCACCGGAATTCTCAACATAATAGCTATATAATAAAATAAACTAAGCCTACAGCTATTCCTCGTCGTCACTGCTAAAATTTGTATAGCAGGAATAGGGGGTCGCGGCTCAATCCACGAAGTAACGTCATCATCAGACTCAATGTCTGCCATCAAAACATCCTTCATATTCTCTGCGAGGTCTTCCTTTTAGCTCTCATCAGGAATTTCCTCTGGATCTTCTTCGGGGTCTTCTTCAGGATCCTCCTCGGGTCTTCTGCGGGATCGTCTTCTACGTCTTCTTCATCCGTAGAGCCAGAACTCCAATTTGCAGTTGGTATCACATCTTGAGCGTACATATCCAATAAATGCCCGAATACGAACTGGAAATCATCTGTGGTCTTCCGATTTTCTGGTGTTCTCTTTATGGACTCTTGCCAAAGCTGGAAAATGCAGTAACTCCAATCATCGGGTAGCTTTCGCATTAGGTGGTTCAGCTGTTGCGTGACAGAGCCTTGTTTCCCACACTGCAACCACTTGTTCAGCCTATTGATGACATAGTGCGTGCATTTTCTGGTAAACTCGGATCATCCCACCAATCCTTGCGTGCCAGAAGATGCGGGTCAGACGTAGCAGGAATCCTCTTATGTGGTGTCATCCTAGGTTTGGCCATTCTAACAGTTCATAGATACATATACAATCATGTAAATAAAAAGAAATGATAGATGCATGAATAATGATTGAAATTCAGTACCTTGGACGGAGTGATGAAGTGGCGAAGCTGAGAGCATATGATACTTTTATATTTTAGCGAGTCTACAGAAAGGTAAAACCCGCTCTGATACCACTATGTAACGCCTCGACTTTCTAGGGATTATTATCGGGGAAATGAATAAGAATGTGAATTTTGACGAAAAATGAATTCCTTTAAGAATATTAAAATTATCGCCTACAAAGTCTAGTCGCTGCACTGACTAAAATAAATGCCTATTAATTAGGCAACGACATGCCATAGATAAGAGAAAATAATTGCGGTGGAAGAAAAGTTTATGAATTATTATTTCTAATCAAGATTTTCCCAAAATAATATTTCAAAACATGAGACATAAAGAAAAACATCGTTTTAATAAATATCATCATATGCCCTCTCGACTCGCTCTTTCGTCCATCCGGCTCGGTTTAACCTGTGTTCAATATAGGTGCGGGTGAGCTTCCTTCAGCTCGTGGAAATCACACATATCATAATAATATACAATCTCATGGAAAGCAATTAAATTATTATTCTATCCATAATATTTTCCTCAACATGAATACATAAACATAATATCACATATAACATGAATCGAGCACGCATGTGAATATTGAGGTTGTGCAAGTGTCCCCACATAACATATATCTTAAGACAGTCTCTTTACACGTACACAGGTGGGCCTGATTTACAACATGTATCCTCAATTTTAAACATAAATAGGATATCATATAGCAGTCCAATTAAAGCAATTAAACTGATAGTGAAAATTCTCACTTGAATAAAATAAAGCTGCTTGAACTTGAATATTAAGATGCTCGCCTCACAGTCCTAAGCCCGTAATTCCTTGTTAATATCTACATATAATAACAATTCTAATAATTATAAAATATTATGATATAATGACTGGAAATGAAAATATATTGCATAATATTAAACTAATTATTAATATTAATTAAAGGGTTAACATTATTAATGTCTTGGGTCAAAACATGGCTCGATTAAAAGTTTTAAAGTTGACTGGAAAAAATTGGAGGAATTAAAAGGTGTCTGGGGTGAGATTGAAAGGTTATTAAAAATTCTGGGCCTAATTGAATTAACCCTAAAACTAAAGGGTATAATAAACCTATCTTAATGAGGTCGGCCGCAAAACCTCTCATTTATCACTTCTGCGCTCGGGTCTTCTTTCTCTGAAACTAGCTACACACACAACAGAGAAGATCGATACCCACACAAACAAGAACACAACACCTAGTTTGATGAACAAACAAGATACAAAACTGGACAACGATGATGGGGGTTGAATCACGCGGCGGTTGCCGTGTTTCGAAGGTGAAGGCTCAATTCTGGTGGCTCGACGGTGGTTCACGATTGGAGGTGGCAGCCAAATGGCTGATGGGTTTGATCGGAATAGGAATCTGACTTGTTGTTCAAGATTGAGATTTAGGTTCAAGGGTTGAAGGGTTCCTGACCTGGGCGATCAGTTCCTAATGCCATGTTTGCGGGTTCAGGCCGGATGAGGTTATCTTAGAACCGGACTTTGGTTGCCAGAATAAGGCCGTGTTGTGTGTTCGGAAATCAGTTGATGAATGTGAATGAGTTTCTGCCGAGACGGGTACTGGGCTCTGAAATCCAAATCAGCCAGAAATTGAAGATTGAAGACGGGTTGAAAGGCTTGATAGTCGGAATTCAGGCTCAGCCCAGATTTGGGATTCCGAGTCAGACGAACTCGAATGAAAAGGTATGTCGGGTCTGAGTTCGATTTCATTCGGTTACAGTTGGTTTTTGGGCTTGGCCCGATTTAGAATTGAATTTTTCAAAGATGTGGTTTATGGCTCGACGAACAACAATTCTAGGTCATCGAATTTGAAATTCAATTGATGGATTTGATGTCGAAGTTCTAGTCTTATTGTATCTATAACTTGTAGAACAAATGAAAAGAGATTTAAAGTTTCAATTGACAGTGAGTTTAGAGTTGGTTGACAGATTCAGGTAATCTACCTCGGCTAGGTTGATTTATCATGGTAATAACAATAGCAAGAAGATGAAGAAAAGATACCGAAATTTGATTACGAGTATTGGCATTATTAAGAAGGTTGGGTTTTAATGGTTTACATGCTGTACTGGATTAAACTTGAACTGAAATCGGATGGGTGAGCCGAATTTATTACTCTCTGCCGTGAAGAAAAGTGCAGACTTCCTCTGGGTTTGTAATTTTTTTTAGTTTCTGTCGTGATAGGTTCTGGACAGCTTCTCTTTCTTTTTTTTTCTTAGCTGATGAATGCCGATTTGTAGAGGATTTCTGGCTTTATGTATTATTATATTTATAGATATATGTTTTGGAGTATTTTGTTTGTTGTAGGATTGTGTTTAAGATATACATCGAGGAGTTTTGATGAAGTGAAGAACTGGTGAGGGAGAACGAGAAGAGTTCTTAATTATGGTTAATTAAGTTTAATTGATTAAGTTATAACACAAGGTTAAATATAATTGATATAATAATAATAATGGTGTAATAATAAGTATAAAAGTAGTAATTCGGTAATAATGATAATAATATCGCAAAATAATAATGATAATAATAATAATATTAGTACTGATAAAATAGTAATAATAATAATGATAGTATTAATAATAGTAATGTTAGTATTATGATTGAATAAATAATAAAACTATTATAATAATGACTACTGACAAAATGACTCGGGTTAGAACTTGTGATACGTCGAAATTAATATTCATGATCCTCTAAATGAGATTAAATGAATAAAAATGCATTATTAATATTATTATAAATAATAATATTATATTATAAAAATGGCGGACATTACACAAGTTGTTGCTAAATGTAATCTACAAGGACATGCAGCAGCTCCAAATGTATCAAGTGCAAATTCTCAAGCAGGAGAAAGAAAATATACGGGTCGCCGAAGCAAAAACAATTGCCCGGGTCTAGACTCGATGCCCACAATCAAAAGATTGACGACCTCACTACAACGGTCACAAGTCTCGTGGAGTCAGTGAAAGATATTCAGACCAAGCAAGCTCACTCTATGGATATTCTCCAGGATATTCATGGTAGTCACTGAGATTGATAATACCAAAAAGGGGGGAGAAGCTCGTGAAGCTGCAAGGAGGTTGAGGTTAGAAAGATAAAGGCAGATAGAATCGCTACCGGATGACAGTGTAGCTATCACAATTTGGAGACTGGCCGAACCCAGGATAGGTCAAGGAGCCAAAAGATATAAGGTGACTGGTTCTCATCCCGAGTTCCAGGATACGAAATTCCCATATGGAAGAATATAGTACAGAAGCCTACTGAGATTTCCCTTCCTACTGATAGATAACCGACAATAGAAGAACTAAAGGCATGGAAAAATAATAAACTGTTGAGATACTTTTGTCTTCTCATCACGTTGCGAAGGGGTTCTCAAGGATCCTCTCAGAAGGAAATCTTCCACTACAGTTGAAGCTGAAGTAAGGGTGAATGGATAACCCACCCAGAAGATTGAATTCTCACTTACGATGGACCCCGGAAGAAAGAAACATCTATAGTGATCGAGGCATATATTAAATAGTCAACTGGTGGTGAGGAACCGATCATTATCGCGCTAAGAAGTCTTCCAAACAATAGGAATATAGAAGATAATCCTGTCTACTATATCTTTCATACCTATTTTCTCCCATTGTAAATTTAAATTCCATAATCACTGTAATTTAGTTTATGTTACCAATAAAATTTTGATTTACCTCAAAATATTACAGCTCATGATATCTATTTACTGTTTGATAGTAATATATATTGGAATAATTGATAAGTATAAAAATTACCAAGTCTAAAAGCTATAAGAACTTGTATGCGAACAGTTCATAGATTAAGTTGTATCGATTTAGACTACTTAGTGTAAGATTGTGCCGACGAGCCAATCATAACTTTAGTTGTAATACACTTAGTCTTATAGGATCTTAAATATTAGAAATTTTCTGCGAGTATTTCAAATTTTAGTCCAAGTCTTGAAGATCAGAACATCTGACGGAGGACTTGAAGACAACCTTGTTTTTTAAAGAAGTTTTGGCGTTATCAAAAAAGGGGGAAATTGTTGCGAAAAAATTACCCAAGTGTTTTGGTAAATGCTTCCTATAGCCTGTCCTTACAGTGAACAACATACAGCATGGAAAGATCCGTCATACAGCCAAATGGAGGTTCCAAGAGTACAGCGAGAAAGACTGTTGTCTAAAACAAGGAAGCTGCAGGTATTTTACTTGGAGAAAGTAAAATATAATCCAACATGATTTAGACTTGGGCCTTTAAACCATTGTGATATAAGTCTTTCTTTATTCACAAAGTATTCACAGTTTCAAAGAAGCATTTAATGCTGACAGGACATCATTCAATGTAGCCGAAGAGATTGTAGACTGAGGAGCATTTAATGCGGATCGAAAAGAGTATCTGAAGCATTAAATGCGATCTTTAATTCAAGCATTCTGCACGTCGCCAATTTGATTTGTCTAAATCTCACTAAACCGGCCAATGGCTTCATTTATAACGGATCTATTTCCAAGGTTATAAATAGCCTAAGTAAGAGGACATTGAAGATACAATGAAAAACTGACTTACTGATAGGTCAAGAATTCGAAGTATTCATTATCAAAGAGCAAAATCCATTTCTTCAAGCATACAACATATATCATTGAGTTAAGAAATACTAAGTGCTCAACTGAGAACAACACACTGCAATGAAGATTTACAAAGCCTACAGCTGGTATCCTGACTCGTGTGATTGAAAACCTTACTGTTGAGATCATTAGGCTGTATGGACTAAGTTGAACTATTTCATCCTGTGCGGGAATAAGAAAGGTTGAAGACGGAGCTTCAATATCTGTGAGAAAAAGCAAGTCAAAAAAGCCTACAGCTAATCTGTCTGAACAACTCAAGTTAGAGTCGGTCGTATCAATCTGGGTGAACGATACCGATTTAGTTAAAATCATATAGTTGTTTACGACTTGATTTTAGTAAACTATTTACTCCTGTGTGGAGGACCTATGGACATAGAGTGACTTTAGCTAGAAATACATTAAGCTCATGTGTTATTACTTCCTGACTTATTGTTTTCTTACCGCATGTGATTTATCATACACCTACTCTCGAAACTCTGTAAGCACCAAGCTACATGAGACTGTCTAGTTGATGTACCTACAGTAACATAGTTTAAGACTTCTGCTATGCATAATAAACTTCAAAAAATAGTACAACTTATTCAACCCCCCTTCTAAGTTGTAAGCAAAATATAGTGATCAACAAATGGTATTAGAATGGTTGATTCTAAAAAGAATTAGTCAATTTTTAACCTGAATCAGATCCAAATCACTAGCTTTGTAAAATTAAATTTTTGTGTCTTTATCATTCGTCCTATATTACTGTCATAGATACATCAATGATCAACAAAGTTCCCATATTCTCTATTAGTGAGTTTGATGACTAGAGAATCAGAATGGAAGTCCATCTTGTCGCTATGCACGAGGAGATGATATTTGTGACAGATAAAGCTACTATCATCGTTATGAAGGTCAACCTAGCTGTTAGGATAGAAGGCCAACCTCATGCATAAATGCTCAAGAAATAAAAAGAGCAGTGGACTCCGATTAACGCAAACATGCAAATCTGGACAATATCGCCAAGAATGCGCTGTTTGTCACTCACATTCTCAAAGCTAAAGAGCTGTTAGACAGCTAAATAAATGTGGGAAAAACTCCACTTAATTTTTGAGGGAAGTGAGCTGTCAAAAGAAAACAAAATGTCCAACTCACTCAGCAGTTTGAATCTTTCGATATGAAATCTACTGAAACACTTGAGGAACTTGATTATAGATTCACTGGCATTGTCGGTGAACTTGAATCTTTAGGCAAAGTGTACACGCAAAGGGAGAAAAATCTCAAAACCATTATATTACTCCCTGCCCGTTGGGACATTAAGGCCACATCTATGCCTGTGTCTTGCATTCTTATTGATATATCTACTTTTGACCTCTTCTCTGACCTCAATGATTTTGAGTACGACATTTACAGAAGAGAGACGACTGAAGAGTCCCCTTCTAAGACTACAACACTAGCTGTTTCTCACTGTTCTGCGAACTGTTTTTGTAAAATTTGTAGTAAATTGTAGAAAAATCGCCAGGGGGCGTATAATATGTCCGTGGAACCCTAACTCAGAGTATTTCTAGCCATGTAATAATACTATAGTATTTCTGGGTTTAAGGAGGTCAGAACAGGTCCCGAACAGACCTGTTTGGTTAGACCGGAAAGTTGTTTTAGTGATAGTTTAAGCGTGCGTCGTGTTTTAGGGTCCGGGCTTCGTGTTAATACGTTTTAACGTTCGTTTAGGTGTTGGGAAGAGATCTTTGTTGGGGAGCTTGAAATTGTTATTTGTGAACTGGGCGCGCTTACGAGGTGAGTTCTCTCACTATATTTAATATCAGTTGTTTTACATTACTGTAGCTCGTGTGTGGTAGCCTTAATTATTTGTGATGTGGGGCTAGATAGCGGGGTGGCTAGTCAGCCCTTTGTTGACATATATACGCGGGTGGCGTTGTCATGTATATGCGGGTGGTGTAAGGACTCGGGGGCCGACATTTGTATACGTGGGTGGCGTAAGAACTCGGCAGGGCCGAAGATTGTATACGCGGGTTGCGTAGAATCTCGGTGGGGCTAAGAGGTTATACGCGGGTGGCGTAGGGGCAGGAATGCATGTTTATGATTTGTTCATAGACCTGTATGCTTGTTTATGTGCAACTATCTGTTATAGGGGTAGTGTGGAATAACTGTGTTATCTATGGTGGTTGAATTCACTAAGCTTCGTGCTTACCCTTTCCCAATAAATTATTCTTTCAGGTACGAGTGGCTCCAAGGCGTGACGAGTACACACTGGCGCGCGTCAAGGGCTGATTACTTTTACGACTTCTAATTTTAGACATTTATTGCACTGTTTAATGTTCTAGAGAATATTGATGTTTGGGTTGAAAATATGATATTTTAGACATTTATTCCGCTCTTTATTGTTCGGGAGAATATAAATTATGGATTTGCAAATGAAACGATTGAATTATTAAAGGAGTTTTATTAATGAAATGTTACTTTAAAAATTTTAAATTCCTTGAAATTTTTGGGATGTTACAACTTGGTATCGGAGCCAGGTTTGAGTTAATCAAACGCACATCGGTGTGTTTGATCTCAAGTTTGCGGCGATAAATTTTTTTTTAGAAGTTTTTGGAAAATAAGAGGAAGGAAAAATCCGTTTGAGAAACATTGATCAAGGGCACAGTGTGTACAGTCAGTCAGAGCCAAAAGGGAAGGTACAATACTTAGTGTTTTATTGCTTTCAAGATCATAGGGTATGCATGCTAGATTGCCTGTTGTTGACACTACGCTGTATGTTTTACTGCTTGCTATTAGGAGTTTATGCTAATTATGATAGGTTACTAAGTGGATGCCCTCTAGGTTGTATGCAGTAAGAGATTTATAGCCTTAGAATATTCGATTTAGTTCTATTGCGCATATCTTGTTTGAGTCCAACCGTTCTAGGATAGAATCTGGTATTCAAATGTCAATTTGTTTCGCACTGCATATAATCGGGTATCCGTGAGGCCACTCGTTATGATTAGTAGGAATTCGGTAGTATCAAGGGTAGTGGTTTGAATGGAATTCCTAGGGAACTAGGAAGAACGATTGCATATGCCGGTGCGGGCATATGTATATAGTTTCAGCGAGAAACTACTTGGACCCCTCGGGATGGAACTCGGAACGGGCATTGCAATGGGCAATGATAGGTGTGGACGGTAGTAGTAGATCTCCTACTACTGGAAGCACAGGATTAATGCTCGAGTCGGGGAAGTCACGAGGAATTCAAGAAGTTGAGCGTGAGTGTAGTTAGTATGAGTTATTATGTGCTAATAACTCATGGTAAATTCTTTTTCCTATAATGGCCATCACTAGAAGAAACAACACATTTGAGCCGCAACTGAGACGGGGATCACTGAGGATCAGATTTGAGAGATGATTGCAGCTGAGGTAGCGCACGCGATCGGGGAAGCGATCCACGAGATCATCACTGCCATCCGGAATGAAGTGGTGGTTCTGATGGAGGAACGAATTGTAGTGATTCCGCTGCCTCCTGGGGGACAGCCCCGTAATCGAGAGTTCCAGTATCGGGATCTCTCTGCCTGTTCTCCACCTGAGTTCAAGGGAGACTCGAATCCGATTGTTAGTATGCGTTGGATATCTGACATGGAGTGTGTTTTTCTGACCAGTGGCTGCCCGGATAATATGAAGGTCCGCTTTGCAGTGAACTTACTTCGCGACGGGGCGAAGGACTGGTGTGCCGCGATGTTGACGCTTGCTGAGCGCACTACCCTGACTTGGGAGGAGTTCATCACTCGCTTTCGTGCTGAGTACGTGCCTCCGGTAGAGATGGAGCGAATAGCTAAGGAGTTTTTGGAGCTCACGCAAACAATAGATACGGTGAAGGAGATGAACAAGAAGTTTACCGAGATGGAATTGTTTTGTCCTCAGTATGCTGCCTCGAAGGATATGAAGATGTCTCGGTACAAGGACATGTTGCGTACCGAGATTAGGGAATTCGTGAGCACGACGCAGTATGCTTCTTTATCAACGATGATGGACGCGGCCTAAAGGAGGGAACTGGAGTTGGATACCCAAGAAAAGAAGAGAAAGGCAGCAATGGCGATGACGCCAATCTCTGCTGTGCTAAAGAAATCGAAGTTCACATATTCGCGCGGGAGTTCGAAGAACAGTGGGTTCAAACCCAGGGCCACCGTACGAAATGTTGTATGGTAGGAAGTGCAGGACGCCCATTTGTTGGGGCGAGGTTGGTAAGCGAGTATTGGGGAGCACCGATATTGTGCTGAAGACGACTGAGATGATACAGATGGTGAAGGACCGTTTAGTTACTGCACAGAGTCGGCAAAAGAGTTACGCCGACAAGAGACGATCAGATTTGGAGTTTCAGGTGGGAGATTATGTATTGCTGAAGGTGTCACCCTGGAAAGGGGTGATTAGGTTCCGTAAACGAGGAAAGTTAGGGCCCCATTACATTGGACTCTACAAGGTCATCGCTCGAGTGGGAAAGGTAGCTTATCGCTTAGAGTTACCGGATGAGCTGAGTTTGATCCACAACACTTTCCACGTGTTGCAATTGCGGAAGTGCGTAGTGGATGAGTCTGCGGTGATTCCCCTTGAGGATATTCAGATCGACGAGCGGCTTAATTATGTGGAAAAGCCGATTGCCATTCTCGATAGGAGGACGAGGACCTTACGTAACAAGGTGGTCGGTTTAGTGAAAGTCTAGTGGCAACACCGAAAGGGTTCCGAGTGGACTTGGGAACCCGATCTTGAGATGTCAAAGAACTACCCAGATCTATTTGCGGGTGGAGACTTCGAGGACGAAGTCTAATTCAAGCGGGGGAGAGTTGTAAAGCCCGTGTCCCGATATGGATTATGTTTATGTTGATTAGTATTTTCTTTAATTAAATGTTGTTAAGCGGGATTGATGGGATTGGCCAAAAGTGATTTAAGTCGTGTTAGGTGGCTTAAAGTGTTAAATTTTATCTATTGTAGGTGGTAAGGAGAGTATTTGAAAATTAGGGACTAAATGGATATTTTTGATAAATAGTGTGCATGGGTCGGCCCATGAAGGGAACCGACCCCCCACTCCCTTCTTATTTCATGTCTCCTTGCGTCGCACACCCAAGAGATCTGAAAACCCTAATCCCCTTTAAACTCATAGCTGACTCTTTTCCCCATCGCCGTTGCTGTTGTCATCGGGAAGCACCGCCACCACCGTTGTTCGTCGGAGTTTTCGAGAGAGAGAGGAGAAGGTGCGGGTGTAAGGTTTCATCGCGAGGTAAGCCTTAATCCTTTGTCTTCTTTTATGTTTTCTCATCGCCGGTGATCGGGCACCAACGCCGCTAAATCGCGCATCAGAAAATCGTTTATCATTTCATGTGAAAACTTAGTAATCTGCCACTGTCTTCCGTGAGCCATAAACTTTTTCTCGTAGCTCGGATTGGGGTGAAACCGGTGCCAAACGTTCCCTTTCTGAGTCTAGTAACTTGTATGTGTTTTGTGCAAAATCCAGTTCGGAACGTAGCATAGGTCAAATCATTGTTTTATACTAAAAGGTGCTGTTTCTCACTGTTCTGCGAACTTTTTTTGTAAAATCCGTAGTAAATTGTTGAAAAATAGCCAGGAGGCGTATAATATGTCCGTGGAACCCTAACTCAGAGTAATTTCTGGCCATGTAATAATACTATAGTATTTCTGGGTTTAAGGAGGTCAGAACAGGTCCCGAACAGACCTGTTTGGTTAGACGGAAAGTTGTTTTAGTGATAGTTTAAGCGTGCGTCGTGTTTTAGGGTCCGGACTTCATGCTAATACGTTTTAACATTCGTTTAGGTGTTGGGAAGTGATCTTGGTTGGGGAGCTTGAAATTGTTATTTGTGAACTGGGCGCGCTTACGAGGTGAGTTCTCTCAGTATATTTAATATCAGTTGTTTTACATTACTGTAGCTCGTGTGTGGTATCCTTAATTATTTGTGATACGGGGCTAGATAGCGGAGTGGCTAGTCATCCCTTTGTTGACATTATACGCGGGTGGCGTTGTCATGTATACGCGGGTGGTGTAAGGACTCGGGGGCCGACATTTGTATACGCAGGTGGCGTAAGAACTCGGCGGGGCCGAAGATTGTATACGCGGGTGGCGTAGAATCTCTGTGGGGATAAGAGGTTATACGCGGGTGGCGTAGGGTCAGGAATGCATGTTTATGATTTGTTCGTAGATCAGTATGCTTGTTTATGTGCAACTATCTGTTATAGGGGTAGTGTGGAATAATTGTGTTATCTATGGTGGTTGAATTCACTAAACTTCGTGCTTACCCCTTCCCAATAAATTATTGTTTCAGGTACGAGTGGCTCCAAGGCGTGACGAGTACACACTGGCGCGCGTGAAGGGCTGATTACTTTTACGACTTTTAAATTTAGACATTTATTCTGCTGTTTAATGTTCTAGAGAATATTGATGTTTGGGTTGCAAATATGATTTTTATTTTAGACATTTATTCCGCGGTTTATTGTTCGGGAGAATATAAATTATGGATTTGCAAATGAAACGATTGAATTATTAAAGGAGTTTTATTAATGAAATGTTACTTTAAAAATTTTAAATTCCTTGAAATTTTTGGGATGTTACTGTTGTATCCGTTAGGAGACCAGCTCTGTCTCCATCATATCTAAAGCCGCTGACAGCGATGATGATATCCTGTCACAAGAGGAAATGGCTTTGCTCATGCAGAAGTTCCGAAAATTCATTAAGATATCTGAAGGCTCCATATACAAGCCTAAACCTATCAATACGGTAAACTCTGAGTTACCATCCTTTGGAGACTCTAATCTATGCCATAATTTCAGGAAGCCAGGAACTATGTAAATAGATGTCCTCATCCTAAGGTACAGAATATACCAGAGGCTGAGCAACAAGAGAAACATGTGAAAAGACGTGTCTAGATAAATAAGCTGAAGGCACTGATCGGGGAATCAGAAGTCATGCCCACAACTATCAAAACAGAGGAATGCCTATGGGCTGTCACCGACAGTGACTCCTCTAATGATGAAATAGAAGATAAAGCCTAGATGTCCTTTATGGCAAATGAAGAGGATGATGATGACAGTGATGATGAAGTAAGCTCAACCTCAGTAGTTAACTCTACAAATGCATAACATACCTTTGAAAACATGATTAATGAGTGTTGGACCATTCAAAAATCCCATGATATCATTAAACAAGAAAACCTATAGCTCTCTCTTTCTAACCTAGAACTGAAGGATGAAAATGACTAGCTAAAAGTCAATTATGAAAACATCTCTTTAGCTTGCGAAAATAGTAAGGTCACACATGAAAAACTCGTGGAAAGAAATCATCAACTTACAACTGAACTAAATGGGGTAAAATGTTGTAATAAATGTAAGATAAATGATTAAGCTTTGCTGGAAGCAAGATACAGCTCCTCGAGAAAAGAGAAGGAGAACTCGAGACCATCCTCAAGTCATTTGAAAAATCATCTAGGAGGATGGAAGACATCCTAAGCACCGGACAACATGTCCATGACAAACGTGGCTTAGGATACAACTCATTCTCCAACAATGGCAAAACAAATACGATATTTGTCAAATGTGTGGAACTTGTCTCTAAAACCAAGGAAGCTCCAAAGGCTGCACTTGTAGACGAAGAAAAGGCTACAGCTGTATCGAGCTCTTATCAGAATCAGCGGACCGTACAGCCTCATAAGCCTGTAAGACGCAATAATCAACATCAACAATATGCTCCAAAATCATACCAACAACATGTTTAACAGAGAAGAAGAATGGATGTACCCAAGTACCACCAACAGCATTTGGCTTAGTACTATCAACAGCACAATGCTCCTCAATACTGGGTACAAGGACCAATGTATCATTCTCGTAAGTAAGCTGCCACGTAGTGCTACCAACAGCAGGTCTGGGAATCCAACTGGAAACCCAGAAGGCAATCTAGAAGGCCGAGAAACATGGTTCCTCTTCACAGACAACAACCTTACTGGAACCAAAATTCTCAATTTTACAAGCATAAAGTGATTATGTGCCTGCCCACGAAGATCTCGCAAAAGAGGACCAAACATAGCGCTGTAAACGAACCGAGCTGTTCGCGAACAAGATCGACTTGGCTAAGGGCTCGGTTAGGTTCGATTCGTTAAGAACTCGAGCTCGAGTTCGATCTCGAGCCGAGCTTGGGCATGTGCGGCTCGAGCTCGATTCGGCTCGGTTCGGCTCGTTAAGCTTGATTAATAAATATCTTTTTAAATTTATTTTAATAATATTTATATATTGTATTATAGATTAATAATTTTTTAAATAATTTTCATATATTAAAATATTAATTTCTATATATATTTAAAAAATATATAATTTTTAATTATTATTTTAAAATATTTATTTTAAATAATTCAGATATAATATTTAAACAATTTAAAAATATATAATTATTCGCGAACAGCTCGAGCTCGGATTGAGCTCGAGCTCGGCTCGAGCTCGACTTGACTCGAGCTCGACTCGGCCTGATTTGTTCGCGAACAGCTTGAGTTCGACTCATTTTATTAACGAGCTCGAGCTCGAACATTTTTTTTGTGCGATAACAAAGGTAGGCTCAGCTGGGCTTGTCACGGAAAAAAATTGAGCTCGTCTCGTTTATGTAATACCCATAATTTTGTTCCCCGGAAATTTTCTATTTTTGGCGGAAGTCTATTTTGACGACTTGCTTGGGACCGTTTCGTCATCCTGAGAATGATTAATTCTACACTTTTTGTCATCCGAGTTCGTTTCGGTATCGTTCTGTTGAATTCCGTGTTCTTTAGCGACTTTTCCACGTATGAGTTCGACTTTGTTAAATCACCATAAATTCTTGGAAACTCCAAAAATTCTGAATCTTGGCAATATTATAAAGCATCGAGTTAGCTTTCCAATGGTTCAAACGGTGAGTCAATCGGAGTCCAGACGAGGTAGTTATGGTCGAAATAGCTTAGTCACTCTCATTTTCCAGATTCGGCCAAAACCGCCTGTACCCGGTGCCGCGGCACACTGCCGAGCCCTGGGAGCAAATTTTGGGCCTGTGCCGCGGCACACCTATATTGAGCCGCGGCACACATGACAGTTTACCCTATATCTGCGTTTTCTTGAGCGGATCACCTCATTTTTCCCCATTTCTTCACTTGGGCACGAGAGAGGAGGCTTGAGAGGAAGAAGTTTCTTCACCTATCACTTGAGTGTGTGATTTCTCTTCATCTCTTTTCGATTGTGAAGCTCGGATCATCGATCTATCGAGTATTCTTCGAATCATAGTGCTTGGATCTTCAAGAGGTAATTTCTTCAACATCTTGGATTTCGATTTTGTATTGGGTAATGATGTTTTGGGTGTTAAAATCATGGGGTATGAAGTGATATACGCATGATTATGGACATGTTTGAGTATTCATCGGATTATTGAAAGATTATTCAAGAACACTTCGAATTTTGGTGTTGGAAATTGGGGATTTTGTTTGACTTCATCCTTTTAATCCGTAGTAATTTAGATTAGTGATGGATTGATGATGATTTAGGTGTATTCTATCATTTCCATCGTTATTCCACGGCTGGAGTGTATTGATTCGTCGTTTCGGTTGAGTTATTAGTCGACGCCTTGAAGGTGTCCGACAAAAGGTCTAAGAGGGGGGTTTTGTGCGTTGTACGATTATTATTCATCGTACGATTGTTGATTTATCATTGATATGACTTAGGGACGAAATCCTTGTGAAGAACTCAAGTCGGAACCCTTCCGTTCGTTGTCTTCTTCGTGGTTCAAGCTTCCGGTCGAACCGTGTTCTTGGGATCTTGATAACGTTTATTAAGGCAAGTATACATTTATGATTATCGTTCTCGACTTTGAAAGTATGAAATATTGATGGTATGATTATTTCTAGCCACTCCGGACGGGCCTATGGTCGTCGAGGGTTTCGTAGCCTGCAGTGCGATTCCATGGTTGATATGAACGAACCGTTTCTACGGCATTCATATGAAATAATGTTGGCATGTAATGAACGAACCGTTTTGACGGCATTCCTACATGTAACGGCGTATGATATGAACGAACCGTTTCTACGGCATTCACATACGTCTTGAGATTTTAGTTATTCCGGAATACTAGTCTTAAATTGATGAATTGACGGATATTGATGAATTGACGGATATTGATGAATTGACGAATTACATTTACTTTATTGTCGAGGAGTATTATGTTTCATATTGTTATACTTGCACTAGCTATTCGACGGCTAACCCCTTTATGGGGGAAATACGTTTCATGTATTTCAGGTTCCAGGAGAGTGGACAGGTGGGTACCGGGTCGACATGAAGATGATGGGCAAGTGTGATACTGTGTCTTGTCTCCGGTTATCTTCTTGGATTCCTCCATTTAGTGTTGTTGTACTGGAATGGATTTTTTTTTTAAATACTCGAGTATTGTATTTCAGTTTCCTTGATGTTCCGGCCCGTGTTGCCGAGGTATTGATTTGTGCAGCGATGTATATGGTTTCATTGGTTATGGTTTTGAATACCATTTGTATCGTCTTTCTTTCCATTGTATGTAGACCTTCTCGGTCAAGTTTATAGTTCCGCGTATGTTTAGCCTTGTGGGTCCCACGGCGGGGCTCACGGCGCTGTAATATACCCTGGATAACTTGGGGGTGTTACAGAATATGGTATCAGAGCTTAGGTTTATGGATACCTAGGCTGTCGGTCTTTTGGGTCGATTGAGTCGGCATTTGCCCACAGTATCACTACTCTGCCATCATCACAGTGCGACCGGTACTTGTAAGTCCTCTCACTCTTCTTGTATTTTTCTTAATCGTTTCGTTTATAGCTTGGTATTCTTGGGATTTGGTCACTTCGAGAATGTGCGATTCGGATTATACTTACGCACGGATGTGCCCTTCAGAATGTTGGCTGAAAGTAGGAAGAATCGTGGCCGTGGTCATGGACGTGAACTCTTCCTTGAGATTTTGTTAAGTTGCTAATTGCGATAATGGTGTGTATCGGTATTATGTTGAGACTTTGTTTAGGAGTCGCATGCTAGTATCACGGGAGATCTTCGACTTCGCAGACTTGTAAGTATGTTGTTCGAATTATTCGATAATTCTTGGTGAATTTGAATTCCCGTTGAAATGTTGGTTGTGCGAGTGATTGCAAGTTTCGAGGACGAAACTTATTTTTTTTTAAGGGGGGTAGAGTGTAATACCCTGATTTTTCGGATATATTTTTTCGTTTATTTGTTGGATGTCGTTGATGGAAAATTGTGCTTGAGGATGATGTGAACGTATGACAATATTATTGAATGTGTTTATGTATTCATTGTGCCGTATGATCGTTTGGTATGTCGAGATGTTGGTCGAGAATAGCGAAAAATGGCTAAGTACAGCTACGTTAGCGCACGCTACAAGGTATGCCTAGCGCGCACTAAGACATATACTTAACGTACGCTACGGTGCATACTTAGCGCACGCTAAGAGATTCGGTTACGTGCGCTAAGGAGGACCCCTAACATGCGTAACAACTTGCTGGTTTAGTTCCGAATTGTGGCCGACAGGTAGGCCCAAGTTGATTTTTATATTCAGTTAGCGCACGCTAACGCATGTTGGTTAGCGCACGCTAACACCAGATCGCCAATAATGGAATCTTAGCTTCGGCGGGTGGACCCGGCCATGTTCGACGCGTGTCCAGATAAGGTCAACGAGTGTTTGTCGTGTAGAGATAGCGCACGCTAAAACCATATGATTAGCGCACGCTAATTCCATATCGGTCAAAGGAATCCCGATAATCGCGGATGCTTTCGGCATGTGGGGGCACGACACTGTAGCAAGTCAACGACGATTAGCGCGCGTTAAGGTCGAAGAATAGCGCACGCTACTGAGCATTTCACTGTATCAAGTCAACGCCTGTTAGCGTACGCTAATGCATGGGCATTACGTACGTTAGATGAATTTCGAAGCAATGTAGTAGCTTCTGGACTGCCCGATAGCGCACGCTATCAAGGAAGGATAGCGCACGCTAGTTCTATAGCGCACGCTAAATATAAGGTCTAGCGCGCGCTAGTGATGTGTTTTATAGAGGGGATAGACGAGTGCTGAGAGGCATTTTGTCCATTCTCCTTCTTTCAGTCAATAGAGAGAACCTTGGGAAGTACTTGAAGTTCCTAAACATTGAGAGATGATTCTCTCAAACAAGATTAAGATGGAGAGCTCGGATTTAAGTATTGTTCTTGAAGTTTTTGATGATTCTTGGAATGGAGATCAAATTATTCTTCTTCGTGGTTCGTCCATACAAGATAATCCTCGTATCCCTTTGATAGTGGTTCGTTTTTTTTAAAGGATTACTACTTGGGAGGGAGCATGTTGGGAATCGTGTATTTTGATGTTCGTTTTTATTTCAATGTAAATGCATATATTGGACTGTACTTTTGTCCGCTGCGTGAGTATTTTGAAATTGCTTTTGGTATTTTGCCAACTAAATTTTATTTTGTAAAACCGATTCCCTAAACTGAGTTTTTGGCATTTTAGCCTTGATCGTTTTGACGGTATTTGGAAAATGATTTTTTTCAGTATTTGAAAAATATTACCGTCATCGGTCTTTTTGGCATTTTTGAAATGACGTGGAAAATTGTGCTTAGCCTGGTAAATCCTTGTGAGAAGGGTTTACGGCGTGTAATATTCCCAGGAGGATCTGGGGTGTTACAATTATGGTATCATGTGATAATGTTATACGAGATTTAGTGGAATTGTAATAAGAGATTTCGGATGTTGATATGATTATTGAGACCTTCTTCATATGATGATGACAGTATTGTTGCGACTCTTAAGGTTGTATGAATGGCATGACGAAGAAAATGGTAACATAGAGATATATACCTCGGATATGTTGTTCTGAATGGGATTTCGGATATTTCGTGTTCTCGAAGAACTCTTGAATTATACGAGGTGATGAATTTTTTAAGAAGTGTTGATGTTTTGAAAATGAATATGGAATATTCATATCTAGAGCTAAACTATGTGTTTGAAATAATATTCGTATAGGAATACGAATGTGATGATGAGTTTGATGAGACTATTATTCATCTCTGAATTTGGAAGCCCATACGTACGGAGCAAATATTCAAATCGAATGATTGGATTGTTTGATAACCTTTTTAATATGATTATCCATTGTTTTGAACCAGTCGGATGATTCGAATTGATGACGGTCATAAGTAAATTTTAACTACGGATTTACGAGAAGGGAACCTTGTGAATTCGTATTTAAGAATTGAGTTTGGAACCGATAATATTTAGATCCTTATTATTGGTCCTCATTTGTTGCGGATATGATCATCATATTTCGACTCGTATTGTGGACAGGGTTTGTCAGTGTCTGAGTTGGATTGTTCAGACTGTGTTTAGTCGAGATATGGTTCAAACGGTTGAGTTTGTGATTTGGTGGTGTTGATATTGGTCGTCATCAAACCTGTTGATTATTAATCCTTCGTCTTACAATAAGGTATGATGTTTGATCGTGAATTATGACTGTTGTGTTGCGGTTAAGGTTGAAGGGTTCGTAGATTAACGTGGTCGAGACTGAGGGAATTCGTAAGACGAAATCAACTGAATTGGTAACAGTACGTTGTATTGATATCGAGACAAGTTTTATACTCGTACTAATCAATGAGACTAATGTTATCGTGTAGGCGTTCGATTGTGTATCATTTTGGGACATGGCCTCTTTATGATTGTATTGATATCAGGGGATTGGTTGACACGACGCCCGTCGGCAAATTATGCCAAATGTTACTGTTGTTTGTTAAAGGCCGATTCAAGGCATTACGATACTTGTTGGTAAAGTTGCTGTCGATAGCCGGTTCGCGGTATCGATGTATCGATTATTATTGTTCGCGATTAATGTCGTTCTGAGACATCGTCGAATCTTTGTTGTCGAATTGGAACTGTTGCTATGATGTTGCATTAACCGATTGGGGACGTTTGATATATTCTTTTGTCATCTCCGTTTCGGTGGTCGATTTAAGACACCGGGACATCTATTCTATCGTATCATTGATTATCAATTGACCGTTCTAATGTAATCGAGGTATTGAATTGGGGTTATCGAAAATAATTCCCATCCGTTGTCAAAGATATTCTCATCCTTTGTATCGTTGTTATCGATTAGCCATTCTACGGTAATCGAAACATTGAATTGGGACTGTCGAGGAGAGTTCCCATCCGTTGAATTATTATTGTCGTGTTGGCCGACTCAAGGCAGCACACTATTATTCTTGTGAACTCGATAATTTTGTGATCGTTGAGGGTTGAGGATTTCCCGAATTGTGGTGTTGTGATTATTGCCGTGTTAATCGGTCCTTAGGGAATTCTGATCCCAGGATGGTTGTTTTGAATATCGTTGGTCGTGTCGATCTTTCATTATTCGTGTGTCATCGTTCACTTGGTGAGTCGTATGATCCGTATTGGATGTTTTATCCCTTGAGTTTTGTTGTCATGTTGTATCGTGGCATATCTGGAATCATGTCTGTGTGCCGATTGGTTATGTGTAGGATTTTTAGCCAGGCACTCGATGGTCATGCGTGGATATTTCCGCATTGGACCGTGTACACGAGACGTAGTTCTTGAGGCTAATTAGGTACATTGTCGCACGTATATTCTGGATTCCGTATACGGGGTGGACATGTGCACGGACACATTTCCGGATCGAGCGTACTGTGATGTCCCTCTTGAGCTTTATTGATTGATCGTTCGTGGTCCATGTTGTATTGGATATGTCCGACGAATTGCGACTGGTTGTTCATACGCCGAGGGGTATGTCCGACAGTCAGGTTGGTTTCTTTGAGATCTATTTTGTGATGATTTACAGCTTTGGGCTGTTCGGCTTTCAGGACATTGTTATGTATCGGTATTTCCGTTGGAGCCTTCGGGCATTGTGAATTCGTATCTTTTTCGGCATTGGTTTGGTTTACCTTCGGGTAATGTATTGTTGTGTTCTATATTGATGATTCGCCGTTTGGGCGTAAGTTTCGGTTCTTGTGTATCTCGTTGAGTTTTTCCTGGCGAAATATTTCTTCTCCCTACCTGTTTTAAGTTTCGGGACGAAACTTCTTTTAAGGAGGGTAGAATGTAATACCCGTAATTTTGTTCCCCGGAAATTTTCTATTTTTGGCGGAAGTCTATTTTGACGACTTGCTTGGGACCGTTTCGTCATCCTGAGAATGATTAATTCTACACTTTTTGTCATCCGAGTTCGTTTCGGTATCGTTCTGTTGAATTCCGTGTTCTTTAGCGACTTTTCCACATATGAGTTCGACTTTGTTAAATCACCATAAATTCTTGGCAATATTATAAAGCATCGAGTTAGCTTTCCAATGGTTTAAACGGTGAGTCAATCGGAGTCCATACGAGGTAGTTATGGTCGAAATATCTTAGTCACTCTCATTTTCCAGATTCGGCCAAAACCGCCTGTACCCGGTGCCGCGGCACACCTGGGCTGAGCCGCGGCACACTGCCGAGCCCTGGGAGCAAATTTTGGGCCTGTGCCGCGGCACACCTATACTGAGCCGCGGCACACATGACAGTTTACCCTATATCTGCGTTTTCTTGAGCGGATCACCTCATTTTTCCCCATTTCTTCACTTGGGCACGAGAGAGGAGGCTTGAGAGGAAGAAGTTTCTTCACCTATCACTTGAGTGTGTGATTTCTCTTCATCTCTTTTCGATTGTGAAGCTCGGATCATCGATCTATCGAGTATTCTTCGAATCATAGTGCTTGGATCTTCAAGAGGTAATTTCTTCAACATCTTGGATTTCGATTTTGTATTGGGTAATGATGTTTTGGGTGTTAAAATCATGGGGTATGAAGTGATATACGCATGATTATGGACATGTTTGAGTATTCATCGGATTATTGAAAGATTATTCAAGAACACTTCGAATTTTGGTGTTGGAAATTGGGGATTTTGTTTGACTTCAGCCTTTTAATCCGTAGTAATTTAGATTAGTGATGGATTGATGATGATTTAGGTGTATTCTATCATTTCCATCGTTATTCCACGGTTGGAGTGTATTGATTCGTCGTTTCGGTTTAGTTATTAGTCGACGCCTTGAAGGTGTCCGACAAAAGGTCTAAGAGGGGGGTTTTGTGCGTTGTACGATTATTATTCATCGTACGATTGTTGATTTATCATTGATATGACTTAGGGACGAAATCCTTGTGAAGAACTCAAGTCGGAACCCTTCCGTTCGTTGTCTTCTTCGTGGTTCAAGCTTCCCGGTCGAACCGTGTTCTTGGGATCTTGATGCGTTTATTAAGGCAAGTATACATTTATGATTATGCGTTCTCGACTTTGAAATTATGAAATATTGATGGTATGATTATTTCTAGCCACTCCGGACGGGCATATGGTCCTCTGAGGGTTTCGTAGCCTCTGGTGCGATTCCCTGGTTGATATGAACGAACCGTTTCTACGGCATTCATATGAAATAATGTTGGCATGTAATGAACGAACCGTTTTGACGGCATTCCTACATGTAACGGCGTATGATATGAACGAACCGTTTCTACGGCATTCACATACGTCTTGAGATTTTAGTTATTCCGGAATACTAGTCTTAAATTGATGAATTGACGGATATTGATGAATTGACGGATATTGATGAATTGACGGATTACATTTACTTTATTGTCGAGGAGTATTATGTTTCATATTGTTATACTTGCACTAGCTATTTGACGGCTAACCCCTTTATGGGGGAAATACGTTTCATGTATTTCAGGTTCCAGGAGAGTGGACAGGTCGGTACCGGGTCGACATGAAGATGATGGGCAAGTGTGATACTGTGTCTTGTCTCCGGTTATCTTCTTGGATTCCTCCATTCAGTGTTGTTGTACTGGAATGGATTTTTTTTAAATACTCGAGTATTGTATTTCAGTTTCCTTGATGTTCCGGCCCGTGTTGCCGAGGTATTGATTTGTGCAGCGATGTATATGGTTTCATTGGTTATGGTTTTGAATACCATTTGTATCGTCTTTCTTTCCATTGTATGTAGACCTTCTCGGTCAAGTTTATAGTTCCGCGTATGTTTAGCCTTGTGGGTCCCACTGCGGGGCTCACGGCGCTGTAATATACCCTGAATAACTTGGGGGTGTTACAGTTTAGGTCAAAGCTCGGCTCGGATCGGTTCGTTTACAACCCTAACCAAACACAACCTACAGCAAACCCATTGCTGTACGGCAAATTTGGGTACCTAAAGGCGCTAATAACCAAGGACCCAAAGATTAAAGGGGATCTAAATCTACTTAATTCTTAATTACAGGATATCATTGAGAAGGACATCTGGTACTTCGACAACGAATGTTCTCGTCAGATGACAGGAGATATCACCTAGCTAACAAATTATGTGTAAGGTCAAGGTCAAAATGTGTTATCCGGTGACAAATCAGAAACTAGTGGGAAAGGAACCCTACTTGTAGGCTAATTCTAGGTCACCGATGTAGCCTATGTAGGACTACAGTGCAATCTTTTTAGTGTTAGCCAATTCTGTGACAAATAGTTCTCGGTGAAATTTTATGATGATCATTGTAGGGTGAAGGACAGAAAGACCAAACAAATGGTTCTCACAAGAAGCTAGTTAGGTAATATGTATGTTGCTGATCGAAAATTTACTAGTGCTGTAATTCCTTGCTTTGTTGCCAAAGGCATTGCAGATCAACGCTGGCTATGGCACAAAAGGATGTCTAATATCAACTTCAAGACCATCTACAAATTAGCTCGACCAAGAATGATCAGAGGCTTCCCCAATTTTTCATTTCATAAGAATAGCGTCTGCGGAACCTGTGAGAAAGGCAGGCAAGTCAAGACCTTTCTGAAGAGCAAATCATATCTCTCAACCCATAAGGTCCTCGATTTACTCCATATGGACCTTTATGTCCCTGCAGACCCTGTCTGCCCAAGAGGTAAGAAATATTGTCTTGTTATAGTTGATGATTTGTACAGGTATTCATGGACCATATTCCTGAGAAAGAAGAAAGAGACAACCACAAAGCTGCCGGAATGCCTTAAAAAGCTTCAGATTGAGAAAATGCTGAGCATTGTATCCATTCGGTCTGACAGAGGCACAAAATTCACTAACCGCTTCATAGAGCAGTACTGTGCAGATAATAGCATACAACGCAAAACCTTGTCGCTGTATCTCGCAAATAGTGGATTTGAGAAATGTTCTGTCGGTAAGACGCTCTTCAAAATTCAGGAAGGTGATGACCTTCTTATGGTACAAATTTATGTAGATGACAATATTTTTTGTTCAACTAACCTTGATCTATGTAAGAAGTTCTCTCATATCATGTAAAGTAAATTTGAAATGAGTATGATGGGAGCACTTAACTTTTCTTAGGGTTGCACGAAAAACAGTCACCGATAGATATATTCATCAAGCAGGAGAAATACAGCAAGGAACTGCTCAACAAATTTCGGAACAACACTTCAAAGAAATCATGTACCCACATGAGCACTTCCACACAGATAAGTGATGATGAAGCTGGAAAGCCAGTGGACCAATCACTAAACAGGAATTTTATAGGCTCACTCTTGTACCTAATAGCTAGCAGGCCCAATATCCAGTTTGTTGCAGGAGTATGTGCTCGATATCAGGTTGCACCTAAGGAGTTATACTTCACCATAGCCAAACGAATCCTTAAGTATGTCAAATGGACAATCAGTGTAGAATTTTGGTATCCTATGGAAGGAGGATTCGATATGGTGGTCTACAGCCACTTGGATCTCGAAGGCTGCTAGTTAGATAGGAAAAGTATAACTGGGACTTGTCACTTCCGTGGACCTAGACTTGTGTCACGGTTCAGTAAGAAACAGTTGGATAACACGCTTTCTACAGTTGAGTCAGAATATTATGCTGTTGGAAGATGTTTTATGCAGATTTTGTGGATGAATTATAGCTACAAGACTATGGCATCGAGGCGAGAGAAACTCTTATCATGTGCGACAGCATGAGTGTAATTGCAATCATGCACAATCCTATATTGCATTCAATGACCAAACACATTGATATGAAACATCATTTCATCAGAAATCATGTGGAGAATAAAGATGTCCGGCTGGAAAAGGTCCATACAGACATTCAGATAACTGACATCTCCATAAAGCCTCCCTACATTACGAGGTTCTATATGCTCCGCCAGGAATTGGGAATGCTATAGCTTGATTAAATTCCCTATAAGTTTTTTAATTACTCGTCAATTGATGGTGAATACTGTAAGACCCATGCATACAATGTCCATACTTATTAATCATACACTCAGTACAGTTACCTTCCTACAGCTATAATGTGTATAATTAAGGGGGAACATAGTAAGACCCTAGAATATAATATTAATAATCATTTGCTGTAAGAGTTGAATCCTGTATGTACCTCTTAAGGGGGGAATGTTTTTACTTTTGTGGTTACAACATAAATACTGTAGGATGTCAATTAATATTTTAATCGTATCCAATTTCATACACAACTTTTTCGAAACAGTTTTAGTCCCCGTGCATCGTCTGAATTTAAAATGATTTAACTTTTAATCTTCTAACAACATCTGGACTTTAAGACCTTGAAACCCATTTAAATTATGAACCGCCTAAACATGAAATTATGGATGCTGCAATATGTCAAGAGTGGGACCGGGCATTAAATTCGAAAATTGATGGATAAGACGTACCAGTTACATCCTAATTCGTCCTGTATGTTTATTCAAAAAATGGTTTCCATTCCTTAAATATGACTATTCACTGTAAACCAGCTTCCCTGCACACTATAATAGGACCATCATGCTGAACAACAAACTCTGTACGCTTATTACAAATTAAACGAGCCTACAACATACAGCTTATATACTTGGTTGTTTTTCTGAAAATTTCTCCTTCTTCCTTTTCATCTATATTTCTGTGAAAATGACTTTATCTCAGACTTCTTCCATGTGACTGAAAAAGAAAGGCAATATAAATGATGGAATGATCTTTGCACGTTCTGTGCTTCAAGAGCGCATCATCTCAGAAAACGAAGACATGATCGGGATGCATTTGGTGGTTTCCCGTAACAAACAACAAGGGATATATCATTTGGGTAGTCTTCACCCAGGAAACTATGACGAACAGATTGTTGAGAAATTCTACCTTGACACCTCCTTTAAGTACGATTCGGAAAAGAAAGTTTTTCCATCTCTGCAATTGTGAGCACCGTCCAGGAGAAGTAGATCACTATTAATAGGGTTATTCTAGAAAAATTATTTAAGCTCCCATCTGAAAGCCTGACACTGGGGGATCTAGAGGCCTTTGGGCCTGACAGTATGCTTGAAGCATACTGGAAGATTTTCACCATGAACTCCAAAGCTGTAGATATATATCCCTCATGCTAAAAGAAGAGTTTCACTCTCCCCTTCTTCTACTTACACGGATTATGCTGTCGAGTCGTGGACAACAAAACTGGAGCATTTGAAATGTGCACAAAGTTAAGATTTAGAATGATGGTGGCCATCATGAGTGGAGAAAAGGTGAAGTGGTGCCAAATGATTATGAAGCTCCTACAAGAGGAAGCTGTCAAGTTAGAAACGACAAGGAAGTTATTCGGCCTGATGTTGCTGTGCCATCCAACAATCGCCTCTGCAACCAAGACAATTTTGGCTGGGAAGTTTTTGGGTGGTTCCAATCCCACCATATATAACAAAGCCAGATCTTTTGCCAACATGCCTGATCTAAACTCTATGCCAATGTTGAGTGAGCTGAGGACTAAGTAACACTCTTCAAAGGCTAAAGATGGTGGCAACAACAGAAAGAATAGGTCTCGCAGCAAGAAAAGGGAGATTTTCAATAGCATCTCCCATAGGTTGTCAATAAAAAGAAGAAGAAGACGAACACTAAGGAGTCTTCATAGTCGGAAGTTTTTCCTATAGCACCTTAGTCGACTATGGCGGTCACTGATGTAGTTCCACCTACTACATATGCTCCTGCAGTAGTCCACTCATAGGAAGCCACTCATACAGAAGAAACACTAGATGGTCCTACAGCAGATCCTGAGCCAGTTGCGGATATGACAGATGACCAGTTGTTTGCAAAGTTGTAGGAAGTTGGTGAATCGGCTGCCCCACGGAGTCGACAACCACTTCTCCTCATAGGTCCCCTAGCCTTATGAGGATCCCCTCTCCCAACAGGGCACCCCACCATGTAAGGGATCAATCTTCTCAACTGACTCCCATACCTAAAGAGGACCGAGCATTAGAACTCTCTAATGTTCGAAGTCCCTCCCCGTAAGCAATCATCAATCAAAAAGTCCTCCAATTGTAGATTGATGAAGCAATCAAATGCTTTAAAATATGAAAGAGCTACAGGGTCACCCCTACGACACCCTATACAATTGGGAAGAATGAAAGGTGTAGGAGTTGTTTGTGTTGGAGATGAGCGACACCCATAACGTCGAAGTCCTTTTCAGATGGGATTATCCCTTTTGCCATAATCTAATCACCAAATATACATGTAAAAGGAGAAAGCCAGACTGAAGGGAAAGAAATTGTCCTAAGACGGCACTTGGAACTCAAGTCACCACTTTGTAGACTCTGACGGGGATGATTAGAGGCCCTATAGCCTGGGATGCAGATAAGCCATGAAGGGGCCCGAGAAAAAGAGTTTGCCAAGATACAGGACGCCCAGGACCAAGGGACATCCAAGCAAACATCTGAAAAGACTAAGTCCCCAACCCCTCAGAACGAAGCAGTCCAGGGTGACAACTTACCGAAGGAATCAGTCCCGCGTCTAACTGAAGAAGTTGCAGCATCTTCCACCAAGAAGGAATCAGTCCCTCCTATTCAACAGGCAACAAACACCAAATTGAGGAAGGAGGAATCAGTACCTTCTGTCTCGCAGATAGAAAATAAGTTTAACATATAGAGGTTCTAGCCGCCGAATAGGTAGTCCCTCCTATCCCAACAGGTTCATCTTCTGAACCAGATGAGAACTTTCTACCCGATGA
This sequence comes from Orobanche coerulescens, assembly GCA_033398695.1. Taxonomy (NCBI): domain Eukaryota; kingdom Viridiplantae; phylum Streptophyta; class Magnoliopsida; order Lamiales; family Orobanchaceae; genus Orobanche; species Orobanche coerulescens. The sequence goes on along the minus strand of CM065805.1, from coordinate 140,021,758 downwards.
TAGTTCTCAATATCCTACACACAATGTGGTCATTGAACAAGTAGGAGAGCCCTCAAACTCTCAAATTGACTCTCCTTGCACCAAAGCCAGAATCGAGCAACCACAATACATCGATTGCTAAACCGTCTTCATGTAGGATGCTGTTAAAGCACTATATGATGTCGGGAAGGAACTCTAGTAGATGTGAGATACCGCCCAGGATGAATTTACTGTAATAAAAAGAGCTATGTGGGACATTGAAGAAGCCTTGAATCAGATCCAAATGTATGAGGGGCAAATTATCAAGCAGGAGCAAGAAACGCTATGGGTTGCCCAAGCAAAAACAGTCGCCTCCCTAGAGTACACGGGTCTATACTCAATGCCCACAATCAAAAGATTGACGACCTGACTACAACAGTCGCAAGTCTTGTGGACTCGGTGAAAGATATTCAGACCAAACAACCTGACTCTATGGATATTCTCCGGTATATTCATGGTAATGTCACTGAGCTTGATAATACCAAAAAGGGGAAAGAAGCTCGTGAAGCTGCAAATAGGTCGAGGTTAGAAAGAGAAATAGAGATGGGGGCGCTACTGGATGTCAGTGCATCTTCCACAATTGGGAGACTGGATGGACCCGGTCCAGGTCAAGGAGTTAGTGGATATAAGGTGACTGGTTTCGTCCTAAGTTCCAGGATCTGAAATTTCCATGGAAGAATACAGTCCAGAAGCACGCTGAGATTCTGTTGGGTTTTACGTGTGTCTAATACATCGAATATAAGCAAGAACGCAGCGAAATAATTATCAAAAATCCAAGAAGAGGATCTCATGCAGTAATTTAATTGATTTAATAAAGATTCATCGAATTACCTTAATTCGAAGAGCCGATATAGATCCCGACCAGAAGCTGATATAAGTCACCTTTCTCTTTCGGTGATCCACACACGAACAATTGCATAAGCCGGATTGCTACATCTTTGATACCACTGTTGGGTTTTATGTGTATCTAATACATCGAATGTGAGCAAAAATACAACGAAATAATTATCGAAAAATCCAAGAAGGAATCTCATACAGTAATTTAATTGATTTAATAATGGTTCGACGAATTACCTTATTTCGAAGAACAAATCTAGATTCGGACCAGAAGTTTATGGAAGTCACTTTCCTCTTTCGGTGATCCACACACGAATAATTACACAATCCAAATTATTATATCCTTACGAATACTATTGATAAACAGTACAACATATGGTTCCTCGTCAGAAGAATTGTACTGATGATCAAGGTCAACTAAGGGAAGAACACTGGATGGCCGAACCAGGTCTTCTACTGTAGAAGGGGCGGTCGAACTGATGAAAAGGGAGGGGTCAGTTTTTCTTATCTTGTTTGTTGTGACAACTCCTTGTCATAGATCCCTTATTTATTCTAAGTAAACCCTAGATTCAAAACTCTAGTATTTACTTAGTTACCCCTCAACTTTTTAAATAATAAAATATATATATATATATATAATATCCCAAATTATATATTACTCATTATTTAATTTTTTAAAAAATATAATATCCAATTTTATATTTACCATTCTCAGCTAGTATAATTAAATAATACAATATATACATAATATCTTATATTCTATATTACTGATTATTTAATCCATTAATAAATATATTTAATATTATATCTATTAATTATTCCTGATTATCTTTAATTGTCGTATATGTGACCCAACATGCTTATATTATGTTGGTAATTATTTAATACCATATTAAATAATAAATCATAAGCGGTCCCTAGCAAGATATTATGACTACCCAAATAATATAAGTTTATAGTCCATTAAATCATTTAACGTGTCAAATCCCTTTTTCGCGCAATATCATATTTGAACTAAGTCATAGAAATTGTCGTACTTATTATGTTCAAATGGTTTCTCAATCTTAAGTAGACTAATTGATGCAAATGACTCTTCATTTGAGCATGGCCATGCATTTCCTTCAGTACTACTTATCAAGGGGACCAGTAGATGTCTCTCTCCCGAAAGAGAGGGACAAATACACATCTTGATTATTCATTGGCCTCTACATGACTCCCACTAATCCCGATCACTAACCTTTATGATCACCATATTTTAGACGATATTGGATTACGTCAAGGAATATCATTTATCATGTTAGACTCTATGATACTCTCAAGTTCAAGGGTTTATTGACATACTGTTATATTCACATTCACTTATGATATTTCCATGCGATGATCTGAATGGGGGTCTGTCCAGTATTGCATTCTCCAACTAATACCTATAAGTTTGATCAATTTTATACGCATAACCATCGAATGATTATCAATCAAACTTATAGTAGTATATTAACAACTTGAGTCTCCACTCTATGTGATTGAACCAGGAACGTATCAATAATCTTATTATTCGTGAATAACTATTATTTGATTATTATAATATTAAAGCATACATATATTATAATAATCAACAAGAAATATATATTAAATAACTTTATTTAAATGTTACAATTACAACTCTAGGCAAATCGAATATCCTAGGGTACTATTCCTAATATATTCCTTTCTTACAAACACACAGCCGGGAGTATAGGAACTGAAGGCATGAAAAATGATGAACTGCTGAGATATTTTTATCTTCTCATCAGGGAGTCTACCATGTCCAACCAATTCAAGACATTGTTTGACGCTGCACAGGAGTTCTCTGGGCTCCTGTCATAAGGAAAGCTTTAACTACAGTTGAAGCTGAGGTCAAGACATCTTATGGGTGAACAAATAACTCACCTAGAAGACTGGATTTTCGCTTATGATGTGACGTCGGAAGGAAGAAAAATCTAAAGGGATCGAGGCAGAGATACGTTAATAAACAGGTGGAGAGGAACCAATCATGATCCCACCAAGAAAACTTCCAAACAATAGCACTATGGAAGATAATCTTGTCCATTGTATCTTTCATACCTATTTTCTCCCATAAGAAGTTTGAATTTTGTAAGCACTGTAATCTAGTTTATGTTATCAATAAAATTTTGATTTACCTCAAAATATTATAGATCGTGATCTCCATTTACTGCTTGATTGCGATATATATTGGAATATTCGATAAGTATAAAAATTGCTAAGTCTAAAAGCTGTAAGAACTTGTATGGAAACAGTTCATTGATGAGATTGTATCCATTTAGACTGCTTGCTGTAGCATTGCGCCTACGATCCAATCGTAACTTTAGTTGTAATAAACTTAGTCTTGTAGGAATAAAAATTTTAGAACCTGTTTGTGAGTAGTTCAAAAGTTAGTCCAAGTCTTGAAGATCAGAGCATCCGATAGAAGACCTGAAAAAAGTCTTGTTTTTTAAAGAAGTTTTGACATTATCAAAAAGGAGAAATTGCTGGGAAAAATAATACCCCAAGTATTTTGATAAATGCTTCCTACAACATGTCCCTACAGTGAACTCCGTATAGCACCTAAAAATCTATCATACAGCCAAATAGAGGTTCTAAGAGTACATCAAGAAACATTATTATCTACAACAAGGAAGTTGTAGGTTTTTTACTTAGAGAAAGTAAAATATAATCCAACCTGATTTAGACTTGGAAATTTAAACCATTGTGAGATAAGTCTTTCTTTATTCACAAAGTATTTATGATTTCAAAGGAGTATTTAATGCTGATAGTCAGCATTTAATGCGGCTGAAGAGATTGTAGGCTGAAGAGCATATAATGCGGGTCTACAAAATATCTGAAACATTAAATGCGAACATCTTCAATTAAGAAATTATGCCAGCCACAAATCTGATTTGTCAAAATCTCATCAAACCGGCTAATGACTACATTATAACGGTTTATTTCCAAGGTTATGAATAGCTCAAGCAAGAGGATATTGCACACGCATTGAAAAATTGACTTAGTGATTGGTCAATAATCCGAAGCATTCATTATCTAAGAGAAATATTTTTCTTCAAGCATACTGCGTATATACTTGAGTGAAGAAATACTAAGTCCTCAACTAAGAAAAGCACACTACAGTGAAGACTTACAAAGCCTACAACGGATGTTACTGATTTGTGTGACTCAGCGCTGTGTGGACTAAGTTTAACCATTCTGACCTCTGTAGGATGAAGAAAGTTTGAAGACGAAGCTTCAATCCATGTGAGAATAAGCAAGCCAAAGAAGCCTACCGGTAATATGTGTGAACGGCTCAAGCTTTAGTCAGTTGTATCAATCTGTATGACTGATACGTCAATCGATTTAGTTAAAATCATATAGTTGTGTATGCCTTGATTTTAATAAACTATTTACTCCTTTGTGGAGGAACCGTGGACGTAGAGGGGTATACCTCGAACCACATTGTACTTGTGTGTTATTACTTTCTTTACTTGTTGTTTTATTATTGCTTGTGATTTATCGAATACTTACTATCTAGTTCCTGTACTTACAACAACTTAGGTTAAGACTTCCTCTATACATAATAAACTTCGAAAAGAGTACAACTTATTCAACCCACCCCCTTCTAAGCTGTAAGCAAAGTACATACTGACCAACAATTATTGAATCACTATACTTTAATTGTACTTGTAATTGTTTTTCCAAAAGCTTATTAAAGATATTTTAGTACTTCAAATGACAGTATTACATGACGTCAAAGTAAAGAGCACTGTCGAACAATATAGTGAAAATAATATAATAGAAAAATATTACACATCATTCGACAAGTCATATAGTAAAGGAAAAAAAATCTTTCTCACATCATCTTATTTGCTTAAAGCCTCATCTTCTTCTTTATTATCATCACTTATTTCAATTGGATTGGCATGTCTATCAACAAGTTCAATTTACATATCATATCCTCTCAATTCAACTATAAGGTTAAGTATGGGAGCTTTTGCTTCTTGATAGTATGGGGGTTAAGGAACAAGATCCTGTAATATTATCGATGATACTGTGATACATCAACAAGGTGTCTAGCTCTAATCGTATGAACCACCCACGCATCTATTGAATTATAATATCCATTAAAGACTATAGATATTATATTTGGTGTAACAAGTGCAGATAGTTCCGGAGATTCATCTAAGTACTCTGGGATGCTATTAGAGGTATTGAGTTCACGTTCTACAATCTTGGGTTTCCTCGAACAAGTTATTCATATATATTAGTGTGACTGGTTCGGCAACCGCAAAGTGAATTGTCTATACGGGTAGTTGAGCTCGATCTTGTGGCAAGACAAGCAACCGTCGAGTCATTTATCTTCCCAAGTCAATCGACTCAAATGTATTATGCTCGGTTCCTATCTAGGAGACTTGATCGTCATATAAAAGGTACAATATGATAATAGTATTCTAAACCTATTATCAACATCAATGGCAAGTGGATCAAGGGTTCCAATGAAGAAACAATACAAAGGGACGAAATGCCCTAGGAACACTATGTTCAACGCCTCCTGATTCGATTCCTACGAAGCCTAAGAGGTATTCGTAAAAATTATGCCTCAAGAACAAGTCACGGATTTATTTTTCATAGCTTAGATAGGGTTGGTATTAAAATTCGTGAATGTTTCACAGTACTTCGCATTGAAAAGTTTGTGGGGTGTAGAGAAGATATATATCCTAATCTCATGCATGAATTCTACGCAAATTTACACCTTAGTGATTATTATTCTTCCACATCTTCGGTATTGCACTCAATGGTAGGAGAAACTTAGTTATTTGTTTCATTTGAGCTATTGAAGGATTTATTTGGTTTGTATAACAAAGGTTTTGTGTGTTCCAGTAGAACTAATGATGATGTTGATATTAATGAATTGGATATACAAGAATTCCTTAGTTCGAAGGTTGTCACCGATATCGCCGATGACGTGTTTGAGAACAATGACTTTGGAATTGATATTTGTCTGTTGTTGGTTGCCTTGACAAAATCCTTAATGCCTAAGGTTCATTCGCAACATAAACTTGTCGGAGTAGATAAACAAGTAGTGTATCATTTTTGAATGAAACGCCGGATAACTTTGCTAGCATTGTATATGAATGGATACTTGCCAAGGCCGAATTTTTTCACTCAAAGAAGTACGTTTCTCGTACAAGAAAGTCTGGAATGCCTTTCGGGACTATCTTCACGGCAATTTTCAAACACCATCAAGTGGACTTGTCTAAAGATACAACTGTGCTTGTGTCTATAGGTCATGAGATCTCAGATTCATTGCTCAAAGCAATGCATCATGTTCAAACTTTTAACCGAGGATGGGTTTTTCTATTATATCTAAGGGAATACGATCGAGTCCACAAAGGGAGAAGAATGTCGACTCCCGAGGAAAGGATTACTCAGGGAACCTTGAGAGAATTGTGAACCGGATCGTTTGATCGTAAACAAACTAAGGGTAAAAGAAACGATGGGTGGAGTATCAAGTGAGAGAGATGAAGGTGATCTAGTAGTCCAAATGCGTAGTCTTGAGACAAATCAAGTTGAAATACGTGATGACCTTCGAGCTCTTTAGATGGAAGTTAAGGAAGCTAGGGAAGAAACCTACCCGGTCAAACATTTCCATGAAGAATACATTCATTTCACCAATCCCTCATTTCCATTCCTCTCTTGCTCAAACCTAAATACTTAAACTCGTCATTCGATAATTATTTAAGAACAATGTTTTATGTGGTTTGTTTTGAAGGATTTTTTGGTATTTATGTTTCTGGTTTCATGTTTTGTCAAGACTAATGATGGATTGCTGATTATTGCTTATCAATATCATGTTTTTCATATTGATTTATTGCACTTCGGCTTCTCGCATCGGATTAACATATTTTTCTAAGTGTTAGCTTCCAGCTTAAATTATAAGCTATAAGCTATTTTTCTGCAAAATTTAGGGCGAGCGTTATACCGCTTTTATCTAACCTTTATGCTTCTAACAAAAAGGGGGAGACAAGACTGCAAAAACTTTCTGGTATGATTATAAAAGGTTTACAAGACTAACAAAATTGAACAAAGTACATAGCTATGATTCGAACATGTTTTTCATCAGTTTTTGTAGGTAATTCTTCTAGATATTTTTTCATCAAAAAGGGGGATATTTTTGAACAAATCAATTTTGATGATGTATTTTCTCAAAATAATAGTAAGTAAAACAAAATATCAAGACCCATTCAGACAAAAAACCACGCATATTTCATCAAATAAAAACTCTACAGACAAGGTGAATAACGAACGCTATTCATATGGAATAACACATGCTGTGGGGGCCTTTAAGGCTAGTATTTCGATGCTACTAACACACGCGACCTACAACTCCAAGTTCAAAAATGCACGCTACCATGTGAAGTAACGCAGGTTAGAAAGATCAAGTCGCATTATGAATCGGGACGGAGAGGTTTGAAAATACAAGCAGATAGCACATGCTATATTCTTTGTCTAGCGCATGCTATTTATTCGCGCTATCAAGAATATCTAACGCACGCTATGAAGATCAGATAGGTTATGAATTAAGACAGAGAGGTCCGAGAATAGAAGCAGATAGTGCATGCTAAATGATTAACATAGCGCACGCTATTAACTCACGCTATCAAGAATACCTAACGCACGCTATGAAAATGAGGATGTAATATCAGCACTTTTTATTTTTAGTAATTTCTATTTTTAGATTTCTAATTTTAGTATATTTTCTTTTCGGACGACTCGCTTGTAAGTGTTGTGGTATTCCGAAACCATTTTGTTTTGCATTCATGACCATCCGGATGAGTTTCAGAGTTGTTTTTATGGGATTTACTTAATGTGTAACTTTTCCGCGTTGAGGCTCGATTCTTATAAATCTCGTTCTAACCTAGCATTTCGTTACTTTTGCGAGTTTCTTTAATATTTCAGGTTATGTTACAACTTTCTGAGATTGTTGTTCAGGTCTCGAATCTAGATTTTTGAATGTTTGGGTCGTTTTGTAATTCTTATTATTTTGGGTGTTGATGGTAATATTCGTTTATCCCGATCTTCGGATGGCCAGAGGGATGTGATGGTTATTACGTTTATCTCTTCAGTAAAAGATCTTCGTGTATCTGTGGTTTCATCCCTTGTACTCTCATTTCGGTTGTTGGCGACTCGTTGTTTCTAACCATCATGACCTGCTGCCAGGGCTGAGTTACGGCCGTAAGATTGTATGCATTACGGCCGTAAGATTTTATACATTATGGCCGTAATGTCCTTTTTGTAGCGGCCGTAATGTAGCTGAGTATTTTTGGCCATTGTGGTCGTGAACACCATTACGGCCGTAATGGTATAGGTGTTGCGACCGTTACACCTGCCCAGTTTATAAACTGGGCAGCAGCCTTTCTTCTTCATTTTTTTCATTCTTCTTCTCTTTTTGCGCGACAGGAATGAGTCTCCAGGCTAGGGATCGTCTGATTTCCACCCAAACTCCATTGGAGAAGTATATTTGAGCATTATATCATCACTCTAACACCAAATCTTCCGAGGTTTCACCTTCAAATCTAGGTAGATTCTTAGAACCCTAGTTTTTGGGGATTTTGGGGTTTTGATGTGGTTTTTATCCTTCTAGTCCGATTTGGCTTAAATGATTGTTATATTATGATGGTGTAATCGTAATCCCTTGCCTTTATTGTAGTTTTGGGGATTAAACTTCGATGTTTTCACCATTAATAGATTAGGATCGATCATGATCTCTTAGTATGCGATGAATTGTTCAAACGGGTAGAATTTAGGACGAATTCTTACATTTTCGCAATGTTGTGGTTGATTGTATATCGTTATTTGATAGGATTGGAATTGTGAAGATTATTCGGACCGAAACCTTTTCCTTTTACCATTTTCTTAACGACATGTTATTCAAGGCAAGTACATGCATTACATTCCGTTATGTGTTACGGTTTCGATACGAATGATGAACTGTGATATTGTGTGTGTGTGTGTGTTGTTGTTCTTCCACCCGGGGATGGTTCGACGGGACCTATGGGGGCCGATACTAATGGGTACGGCCGTGGAAGTGGTTTCCCACCCAGGGATGATCCGACGGGACCTCTGGGGGTCGATACTAATGGGTACGGCCGCGGGTTACCATATGTGGATAGTTGTGATGTTGAGACGTGTTGATTTACTGTTTTGATGTAAATGTGATATTCTGGAGTATTGATTGCAAATGTTTTTCAAAAAGAATTGGTTGTGTTGAATCGTATCTTTATATAATGTAGTGTAATGGAGTACTTGCACTAACTATACGAATGAAAACCCCTTAAATGGGGGAAATGCGTATTATGCATTTTAGGTATCGGCGAGCTGAGGAGCCGGCATAGGACACGCATTCAAAGGATGACCCAGCATGATGATGTGGCTCAGGTCGGTGTTATTTCTTTTTATCTTTATTCTGTTGTTGGTGGATGTAGTCGAGTAAACTTATGATTGGTTAATGAGGTCGTTGAAGTCTCGTGCGTGGCATTGAATACAGTTCACTCTCTATTTTATTAGTATTGAACTAAAATGTTTTGACAGAGGCCACAACCCTATTTATTATTATTAATGTTCCCTATGGGATTTCTTTTGTTGATTATGTGTCATGTGATAGCCTTTTAGACCTTGTGAAGGTTCTACGGCATGTAATGTCCCTTATGAGATTTGGAGTGTTACATTTATGGTATCCGAGCCTTAGGTTATGAATACCTAGGTTGTTGGTTAATTTTGGGTTTGTCAGTCGTGTCGTAAGAGTCAGTTGTTGAACCTAATATCATCATGCTACCATCTCTTCGTGTGACCTGTGGCTGTAAGTATCCTCGAATTCATACGTTTCTGTATTTTTATTTCTCTTGTGTAGAATGGAACTGTGAGTTGTGGTACCAACATGTAAATTGTGAATTTTTCTGATCTTGTTCTTTTCAATTCTTTTCTTCAGTATGTTGAGAGGTAGCGGTAGACCAGCTAGGGGATGCAGCCGAGTCCGTGTTCGTGGTGCTAGTAGTGAGGAAGTTCCGCATTCTCAATCATCTGTAGATTTGGCCTCTCATTCAGTGCCGAATACTCTACCCTTGAGTTCTGATGGGCAACAAAATTTATTAGTCAGTCAGGATCAACCGTCGGGTAATAATGCCTATGCTGTAGCTACTGCTGTGCTTCAGTAGTTGGTAGCTCAGCTCGCTCAGATATCTCAGGGTGGGCGTCAGAATTCACCCTCGACTCCAGAAGACGAAGCTAGTAAATAGCTTCAGAAAGTGACTAAGATGCACCACCCCTCGTTTCGCTGGCTATACTAACTCCCTAGGTTGGGAGAATTGGATTTTTCAGTTAGGGAGCACATTTGATGCCATGGATTGTCATGACGACAGGAGGGTACCTATTGCTCAGTACCTACTGGTTAAAGAAGCTACGGAGTAGTGGGAGGCCGTGATGCCCGGTTACCGTTTAGCCATCTGGGAGGAGTTTAAGACCGCTATGGAAGCGGAATACTGCCCACCGCCAGTTCGGTAGCGTAGGATCGTGGAGTTCTTTACTGCTACGCCTCAGGATGTACCGATCTCTCAGGCCATCATTACTTATAACCATCAGTTGGGTTACGTGAAAGACCAAGTAAGGACCAACGCTCATAAGAATCACTACGTTAATATATGCATGAATCCGCATATCAGATAGAGCATGACAACACTCATGTGTGCCACGTTGAAGGAGTACCAGGATCGCGCTCTTGCGATTGAGATGGCAGTCCCGGAGTTAGAGTCGGGTTCCGAGGCTAAGAAATAGAAGACTACTGGCAGTTTCTCATCCGGTAAGGGTGGTCAATTTTTGAGGTCTCAGTCTGCTCCAGTATCTGGGAAGAAGCCGTTTCACCAGGCTGGAGGGTCTCAGAGTAACTGCTCAGTCCAGTCCCCTACAGCTGGCGACAGAGATTGTTTTAAATGCAGTCAGTACGAGCATGTGGTGAAGGATTGTCCATTTTTGTTAGTTACTTGCTTTACTTGCGGGCAGACCGGGCATTGGGCAGTTCATTGCGAGAGGGCTACCTGGGCTGCCAGAGCTACGACTATCACTGCCGTTCAGAAAGAGCATAGTGTTGATCAGAAGACTCCAGTAACTCAGGTCCCTTAGAGTTCGGGTCATGGTAGGGGTCGGGGTCAGCCGTATCGACGTGATATCACGTTCGGGCTCAGTACACCCCCGGTTATATCACATAAGACATACGGAGGAGACAGACGCTCCGGTGGCATCAAGTACCACTCAGATCCTTTCTCATCCAATTTTGGTGCTTTTTGATTCGAGTGTACTCACTCTTTTATTGCTTCGGATTGTGTATGTCATATTGGTATTGACTGCTTGTTTGAGTGTGAACCGTTCGTAGTGGGTATGCCTAGTGGGGATCGTATGGTTGGGAACCGAGAAGTTAGAGATTGCCCAGTAAGGATCGGGAGCCGAGATTAGCCCCGGAACCTCATTGTTGTAGACCTTAAGAGTGAGGATTTGATCCTCGAGGATGATTGGTTATATCGTCACGGTGCTATCATGAACTATTGGACTCGTACTATCTCGATAGTGGCCGAAGATGGCACGGAGCATACTCTTGTCGGTTGTAAGCCGGGTATATCAAGGAATATGATAAGCGCCTTGGAGACGATGAAACTTCTAAACCAAGGTTGCGTAGGCTATTGGTGTTACGCATTGAAGACGGAAGATGGTGAAGTTGACATGTCATCAATTTCAGTTGTTAATGAGTATCCTGATGTATTTCCGGATGACTTGCCAGGATTACTACCACAGCGAGAAGTTGAGTTTCCTATTGATATAGAGCCGAACGCGGCTCCTGTTTCTCGAGCACCATACCGTATGGCACCGTCGGAGATGTTGGAGTTCAAGAAACAGTTGGGAGAATTGTTAGATAAAGGGTACATTCGACCGAGCGCGTCACCTTGGGGTGCGCATGTGCTTTTTGTTATGAAGAAGGATAGCTCGCTTCGTTTATGCATTGACTACCGAGAATTGAACAAGTTGATCATTAAAGACAAATACCCTTTGCCCCGGATTGACGACTTTTTTATCAGATTCAGGGAGTGACGATCTTCTCGAAGATTGATTTAGGATCGGGTTATTATCAGTTAAGGATTCGGGATAGCGACATACCAAAGGCTGCCTTTTAGACGAGATATGGCCATTACGAGTTTATGGTTATGCCTTTCGAGCTAACCAATGCCCCAACAGTGTTCATACAATTGATGAACAAAGTATTTATCGAGTATCTGGACAAGTTTGTAGTCATCTTTATCGACAACATTCTTATCTATTCTCGGAGTCAGGAGGGGCACGCCATACATCTTCGTATTATGTTAGACATTTTGAGAGCTGATCTGTTATTTGCGAAGCTTTCTAAATGTTAGTTTTGGCTCAAGGAAGTATCATTCCTCAGGCATGTGATATCAGCGGAGGGAGTTCGGGTTGATCCACAGAAGACAGAGGCGGTACTGGCATGGGAACCTCCTAAGAATGTGAAAGAAGTGAGGAGTTTCCTAGGACTTGCGGGCTATTACCGTAGGTTCGTTGAGGGATTTTCCAAGATCGCTCGACCACTCACTCAATTACTTCAGAAAACTTAGAAGATCGAGTGAAACACCGGTAGGCAGGATAATTTTTATGAGTTGAAGAGACGGTTGACTACCGCACCAATTTTAGCTTTACCTCAGGGGAACGAGGATTTTGTGGTTTATAATGATGCTTTGGGCCTCAGAATAGGATGTGTTTTGATGCAGAGAGATAGAGTCATTGCTTATGTGTCTCTTCAGTTGAAACCTTATGAAGCAAATTACCATACACATGATTTAGAGTTAGCTGCGGCTATTTTCGCTTTAAAAATTTGAAGGCATTATCTCTATGGGTTGTCGTGTAAGATTTACATGGACCATAAGAGTCTGAAGTATATCTTCAGTCATAAGGAGTTGAACATGAGACATCGTAGGTGGTTGGATTTAGTGGCAGATGTGTTGAGTCGTAAGCCGATGGCACTATAGATGTTAGATATACTTACGCCTCAAAGTAGGATCCATCAGGATTTGATTTTTCAGAGTATCGAAGTTTGGGTTCAGAGAGTTCAAGGTTAGTTATATGCGTTAGAAATCACATCATCTTTGGTTGATGATATCAAGGCGAGACAGTATGATGATCCATTTTTTGTCCAGTTGAGGGAGGATGTTCATACCAAGCATTATTCCATACATCCTGGTATGAGCAATGTGTTTGACCTGTCAGTAGGTTAAGATCGAGCATCAGCGACCTGCAAGGTTACTGCCACCACTTCCTATTCTGGAGTGTAAGTGGGAGGATATTTCTATGGATTTCATTACCAGTATGCCTAGGACTCGGACTGGAATAAATATGATTCGGGTCATTATCGGTCGACTAACCAAATCTGCTCATTTTCTGGGTATTAAGGATACTTGGGGACCGAAGATACTTGAACGGATATTCATTGCAGAGATCGTGAGGTTGCATGGGACTCCTAAAAGTATTATTTCTGATCGAGATGGCTAGTTCGTATCGCATTTTTGGCCGGCTATTCATCGAGATTTGGGGACTGAATTGAGACTCAGTACATCCTACCATCCTCAGACAGATGGACAGTCAGAGCGGATGATTCAAACACTTGAATATATGTTGAGAACATGTGCCTTAGACTGGAAATATGATTGGGAATCGCACATGCCATTGATCGAGTTCACATATAATAACAGTTGGAACGCTTCGATCAAAATAACACCATTTGAGGCATTGTATGGAAGAAGGTGCAGATCACCGTTGTGTTGGGATGATAAATCCGAATTGATTGGCACCGAACCAGATATAGTAGTTTAGATGAGAGAAAATATCGCCTTGATTCGAGGTAGGTTGTTAACAGCTTAGAGTCGACAGAAATCCTATGCCGACTCACGTTGCCGACTGTTAGAGTTTGAGGTTGTAGACCATGTATTACTGAAGGTGTCGCCGACTCGATGAGTTTACTGCTTTGGTCGGAAGGGTAAACTTCGCCTGAGATATATTAGACCGTTCAAGATTTTAGAGCGAGTTAGAGATCTTGCATACCGGTTGGGTTTACCACCATCATTGAGTCACGTGCATAACGTATTTCATGTTTCCCATCTCAGCAAGTATGTACCAGACCCTAGCCATATTATTGATTTTGGAGAGATTGAGTTAGGTCCCGACATTACCTTTGAAGATAGACAGATACAGATTTTGGAGCGTCAGGTGAAACAACTTAGGCACAAAACCATTCCTTTAGTTAAAGTGCAGTGGTCGAGACACGGATCTGAGGAAGCGACGTGGGAAACTGAGGATAATATGAAGGCGAGATACACCGAGTTATTTACTTTGTAGGTTTCGGGACGAAACTTATTTTTATGGGGAGAGAATGTAATATCCGCAGTTTCTATTTTTAGTAATTTCTATTTTTAATATATTTTCATTTCGTATGACTCGCTTGTAAGTGTTGTGGTATTCTGAAACCATTTTGTTTTGCATTCATGACCATTCGGACGAGTTTCAGAGTTGTTTTTATAGGATTTACTTATTGTGTAACTTTTCCGCGTTAAGGCTCGATTCTCATAAATCTCGTTCTAGCCAGGCATTTTGTTACTTCTGCGATTTCCTTTAATATTTCGGGTTAACTTTCTGAGATTGTTGTTCAGGTCTCGAATCTAGATTTTCGAATGTTTGGGTCGTTTTGTAATTCTTATTATTTTGGGTGTTGATGTTAATATTCATTTATTCCGACTTTCGGATGGCCGGAGGAATGTGATGGTTTTTATGTTTATCTCGTCAGTAAAAGATCTTCATATATCTGTGGTTTCATCCCATGTACTCTCATTTCGGTTGTTGGCGAGTCATTGTTTCAAACCAGCCTGACCTGCTGCCAGGGCTGAGTTACGGTTGTAAGATGGTATGCATTACGGTCGTAAGATTTTATACATTACGGCCGTAATGTCCTTTTTGTAGCGGTCATAATGTAGCTGAGTATTTTGGGCAGCGAGGTCGAGGGCTGAGTTACGACCGTAAGATGGTATGTATTACGGCAGTAAGATTTTATACATTATGGCCGTAATGTCCTTTTTGTAGCAGCCATAATGTAGTTGAGTATTTTGGCCAGTTGGGTTGTGAACACCATTGCGGATGTAATGGTATAGGTGTTACGGCCGTAACACCTGCCCAGTTTATAAATTGGGCAGCGGCCTTTCTTCTTCATTTTTTTTCATTCTTCTTCTCCTTCTGCGCGACGGGAACGAGTCTTCAGGCTAGAGATCATCTGATTTTCACCCAAAATCCATTGGATAAGTATATTTGAGTATTATATCATCACTCCAACACCAAATATTCCGAGGTTTCGCCTTCAAATCGAGGTATATTCTTAGAACCCTAGTTTTTGGGGATTTTGGGGTTTTGATGTGATTTTTATCCTTCTAGTCCGATTTGGCTTAAATGATTGTTAGATTATGATGGTGTAATCGTAATCCCTTGCCTTTCTTGTAGTTTTGTGGATTAAACTTCAAGGTTTTCACTATTAATAGATTAGGATCGGTCATGATCTCTTAGTGTCCGATGAATTGTTCTAACGGGTAGAATTTAGGATGTATTCTAAACCTATTATCAACATCAATGGCAAGTGGATCAAGGGTTCTAATGAAGAAACAATACAACGGGACGAAATGCCATAGGAACACCGTGTTCGACTCCTCCTGATTCGATTCCTACGAAGCTCAAGAGGTATTCCTAAAAATTATGCCTCAAGAACAAGTCACGGATTTAATTTTCATAACTTGGATAGGTTTGGTATTAAAATTCGTGAATATTTCACAGTACTTCGCATTGAAAAGTTTGTGGGGTGTAGAGAAGATATATACCCTAATCTCATGCATGAATTCTACGTAAATTTACACCTTGGTAATTATTATTCTTCCATATCTTCGGTATTGCACTCAATGGTAGGAGAAACTCAGTTATTTGTTTCATTTGAGCTATTGAAGGATTTATTTGGTTTGAATAACCAAGGTTTTGTGTGTTCCAGTAGAACTAATGATGATTTTGATATTAATGAATTGGATATACATGAATTCCTTAGTTCGAAAGCTGTCACAGATATCGTCGATGACGTGTTTGAGAACAATGACTTTGGAATCGATATTCTTCTATTGTTGGTTGCCTTGACAAAATCCTTAATGCCTAAGGTTCATTCGCAACATAAACTTGTCGGAGTTGATAAACAATTAGTGTATCCTTTTTTGCATGACACGCCGGACAACATTGCTAGCATTGTATATGAATGGATACTTGCAAAGGCCGAACTTTTTCACTCAAAGAAGTACGTTTCTCGTATGCCTTTCGGGACTATCTTAACGGCAATTTTCAAACACCATCAAGTGGACTTGTCTAAAGATACAACTGTTCTTGTGTCTATAGGTCATGAGATCTCAGATTCATTGCTCAAAGCAATGCATTATGTTCAAACTTTGAACCGAGGATGGATTTTTTTCTTATATCTAAGGGAATACGATCGAGTCTACAAAGGGAGAAGAATGTCGACTCCCGAGGAAAGGATTACTCTGGGAAAGAATATACGAACCGAATCGTTTGATCGTAAAAAATCTAAGGGTAAAAGAAACGATGGGTGGAGAATCAAGTGAGAGAGATGAAGGTGATCTAGTAGTCCAAATGCGTAGTCTTGAGTCAAATCAAGTTGAAATACGTGATGATCTTCGAACTCTTTGGACAGAAGTTAAGGAAGCTAGGGAAGAAACCCACCCGGTCAAAGTCACTTATTGTGTAATTTTTCCGCGTTGAGGCTTGATTCACGTAAATCTCGTTCTAAACTGGCATTTTGTTACTTTTGCGACTTCCTTTAATATTTCGGGTTATGTTACAACTTTCTGAGATTGTTGTTCAGGTCTCGAATCTAGATTTTTGAATATTTGGGTCGTTTTGTAATTCTTATTATTTTGGGTGTTGATGCTATTATTCATTTATTCCGACCTTCGGATGGCCGGATGGATGTAATGGTTATTACGTTTATCTCGCCAATAAAATATCTTCGTGTATCTGTGGTTTCATCCCTTATACTCTCATTCCAGTTGTTGGCGAGTCGTCGTTTCTCACCAGCCTGACCTGCTTCCAGGGCTGAGTTACGGCCGTAAGATGGTATGCATTACGGCCGTAATATTTAATACATTACGGCCGTAATGTCCTTTTTGTAGCGGCCGTAATGTAACTGAGTATTTATGGCAGTGAGGTCGAGGGTTGAGTTACGGCCGTAAGATGGTATGTATTACAGTCGTAAGATTTTATACATTACGGCCGTAATGTCATTTTTGTAGCGGCCATAATGTAGTTGAATATTTTGGCCAGTGTGGTCGTGAACACCATTACGTCCGTAATGGTATAGGTGTTACGTCCGTTACACCTGCCAAGTTTATAAAATGGGCAGCGGCCTTTCTTCTTGATTTTTCTCATTCTTCTTCTCTTTTTGCGCGACAAGAATGAGTCTCCATGCTAGGGATCGTCCGAATTCCACCCAAACTCCATTGGAGAAATATATTTGAGCATTATATCATCACTGTAACACCAAATCTTCCGAGGTTTCGCCTTCAAATCGAGGTATATTCTTAGAACCCTAGTTTTTGGGGATTTTGAGGTTTTGATGTGATTTTTATCCTTCTAGTCCGATTTGGCTTAAATGATTGTTAGATTACGATGATGTATTCATAATCCCTTGACTTTATTGTAGTTTTGCGGATTAAACTTCGAGGTTTTCACCATTAATAGATTAGGATCAATCATGATCTCTTAGTATCCGATGAATTGTTCAAACGGGTAGAATTTAGGACGAATTCTTACATTTCCGCAATGTTATGGTTGATTGTATAACATTATTATGATAGGAGTGAAATTGTGAAGATTATTCAGACCGAAACCTTTTCCTTTCACCGTTTCCTTCACGACATGTTATTCAAGGCAAGTACATGCATTACATTCCGTTATGTGTTACGGTTTCGATACGAATGATGAACTGTGATATCGTGTGTGTGTTGTTGTTCTTCCACCCTGGATGGTTCAACGGGACCTCTGGGGGTTGATACTAATGGTTACGTCCGTGGAAGTGGTTTACCACCCAGAGATGGTCTGATGGGACCTCCGGGGGTCGATACTAATGGGTACAGCCGTGGGATACCAAGTGTGGATAGTTGTGATGTTGAGACGTGTTGATATACTATTTTGATGTAAATGTGATATTCTGGAGTATTGATTGCAATTGTTTTCCAATTGTGTTGAATTGTATTTGTATATAATGTAGTGTAATGGTGTACTAGTACTAACTATTCGAATGTTAATCCCTTAAATGGGGGAAATACATCTAACACATTTTAGGTATCAGGCGAGATGAGGAGCCGGCATGGTACACGCATGCAAAGGATGGCCAAGCATGATGATGAGGCTCGAGTCGGTGTTTTTTCTTTTTATGTTTATTCAGTTGTTGGTTGATGTAGTCGAGTAAACATATGATTGGTTAATGAGGTCGTTAAAGTCCCGAGCGTGGCATTGAAGACATTTCACTCTCTATTTTATTAGTATTGAACTAAAATGTTTTAGCAGAGACCACGACCCTATTTATTATTATTAATGTTCCCTATGGGATTTCTTTTGTTGATTATGTGTCATGTGATAGCCTTTTAGACCTTGTGAAGGTTCTACGGCGTGTAATATCCCTTATGATATTTCGGGTGTTACATTTATGGTATTGAAGCCTTAGGTTATGAATACCTAGGCTGTTGGTTAATTTTGAGTCTGTTAGTCGTTTCGTAAGAGTCAGTTGTTGAGCTTAATATCATCATGCTACCATGTCTTCGTGTAACCCGTGGCTGTAAGTCCCCTCGAATTCATACGTTTTTGTATTTTTATTTCTCTTGTGTAGAATGCAACTGTGAGTTGTGGTACCAACATGTAAATTGTGAATTTTTCTGATCTTGTTCTTTTCAATTCTTTTCTTCAGTATGTTGAGAGGTCACGGTAGACCAGCTAGGGGATGCGGTCGAGGCCGTGTTCGTGGTGCTAGTAGTGAGGAAGTTCCGCTTCCTCAGTCATCTGCAGATTCGGCCTCTCATTCAGTGCCGAATACTCTACCCTTGAGTTGTGACGGGCAACATAATTATCAGTTAGTCAGGATCAACCGTCGGGTAATAATGCAGACACTGGAGCTACTGCTGTGCTTCAGCAGTTGGTAGCTCAGCTCGCTCAGATAGCTCAGGGTGGGCGTCAGAACCCACCCCCGACTCCAGAAGACGAAGCTATTAAATGGCTTCAGAAAGTGATTAAGATGCACCACCCCTCGTTTCGCTGGCTATACTGACTCCCTATGTTGGGAGAATTTTATTTTTCAGTTAGGGAGCACATTTGATGCCATAGCTTGTCCTGACGACAGGAGGGTACCTATTGCGCAGTACCTCCTGGATAAGGAAGCTGCGGAGTGGTGGTAGGCCGTGATGCCCAGTTACCATTTAGGCATCTGAGAGCAGTTTAAGACCGCTATGGAAGTGGAATATTGCCCACCGCCAGTTCGGGAGCATAGGATAGTGAAGTTCTTTACCGCTACGCCTCAGGATGTACCGATCTCTCAGACCATCATCGCTTATAACCATTAGTTGGGTTACGTGAAAGAGAAAGTGAGGACCGAGGCTGATAAGATTCGCTACTTTAATATGCGCATGAAGCCGCATATCAGACAGAGCATGGCACCACTCATGTGTGACACATTGAAAGAGTACCAAGATCACGCTCTAGCGATTGAGATGACAGTCCCGGAGTCAAAGTTGGGTTCCGAGGCTAAGAAACAGAAGACTACTAGCAGTTTCTCAGTTGTGTAAGGGTGGTCGATTTTTGAGGTCCCAGTCTGCTTCAGTATCTTGGAAGAATCCATTTCACCAGGCTGGAGGGTCTCAGAGTAACTGCTCAGTACAGTCCCCTACACCTGGAGGCAGAGTTTGTTTTAAATGCAGTTAGTACGAGCATGTGGTGAAGGATTGTCCATTTCTATTAGTCACTTGCTTTACTTGGGGGCAGACCGGGCATCGGGCAGTTCATTGCGAGAGGGCTACCTGGGCCGCCAGAGCTCCGACTATCACCGCCGTTCCAAAAGAGCATAGTGTTGATCAGAAGATTCCAGTCACTCAGGTCCCGTAGAGTTCGGGTCATGGTAGGGGTCAGGGTCAGCCGGATCGACGTGCGATATCATGTTCGGGCTCAGTACACCCCCGGTTATATTAGATGAAACGTATGGAGGAAACAGACACTCCGGTGGCATCGGGTACCACTCATATCCTTTCTCATCTAGTTTCGGTGCTTTTTGATTTGACTGTACTCACTCTTTTATTGCTTCGGATTATGTATGTCATATCGGTATTGAGTGCTTGTTTGAGTGTGAACTGTTCGTAGTGGGTATGCTAAATGGGGATCGTATGGTTGGGAATCGGGAAGTTAGAGACTTCCCAGTAAGGATCGGGAGCCGAGATTGGCCTTGGAACCTCATTGTTGTAGACCTTAAGGGTGAGGATTTGATTCTATGGGATGACTGGTTAGATCGTCATGGTGCTATCATGAACTATTGGACTCGTACTATCTCGATAGTGGCCGAAGATGGCACGGAGCATACTCTTGTTGGTTTTAAGCCAAGTAGATTAGGGAATATGATCAGCGCATTGAAGGCGATGAAACTTCTAAACTAGGGTTGCGTAGGCTATTGGTGTTACGCATTGAAGACGGAAGATGGTGGAGTTGATATGTCATCAATTTCAGTTGTTAATGAGTATCCTGACGTATTTGCGGATGACTTGCCGGGATGACCACCACAGCGGGAAGTTGAGTTTCCTATTGATCTAGAGCCGAACGCGGCTCCTGTTTCTCGAGCACCATACCGTATGGCACCATCGGAGATGTTGTAGTTGAAGAAACAGTAGGGAGAATTGTTAGATAAAGGGTATATTCGACTGAGCGCATCACCTTGGGGTGCGCCTGTGGTTTTTGTTATGAAGAAGGATGGATCGCTTTGTTTATGCATTGACTACCGAGAATTGAACAAGTTAACCATAAAAAATAAATACCTTTTGCCCCGGATTGATGACTTGTTTGATCAGATTCAGGGAGCGACAGTCTTCTCGAAGATTGATTTAGGATCAGGTTATTATCAGTTAAGGAACCGAAGGCTGCCTTTTGGACGAGATATGGCCATTACGAGTTTGTGGTTATGCCTTTCGGGCTAACCAATGCCCCAACAGTGTTCATGCAATTGATGAACAAAGTATTTATGGAGTATCTGGACAAGTTTGTAGTCGTCTTTATCGACGACATTCTTATCTATTCTCGGAGTCAGGAGGAGCACGCCATACATCTTGGTATTGTGCTAGACATTTTGAGAGCTGAGCAGTTACTTGCGAAGCTTTCTAAATGTGAGTTTTGGCTCAAGGAAGTATCATTCCTCGGGCATGTGATATCAGCAGAGGGAGTTTGGGTTGATCCACAGAAGATAGAGGTGGTACTGGCATGGGAACCGCCTAAGAATGTGAAACAAGTGAGGAGTTTCCTAGGACATGCAGGCTATTACCGTAGGTTCGTTGTGGGATTTTCCAAGATCACTCGACCACTCACTCAATTACTTTAGAAAACTCAGATGTTCTAGTGGAACACAGGTAGGCAGGATATTTTTGATCAGTTGAAGAAACGGTAGACTACCGCACCAGTTTTAGCATTGCCTCAGGGGAACGAGAATTTTGTGATTTATAGTGATGCTTCAGGCCTCGGACTCGGATGTGTTTTAATGCAGATAGATAGCGTCATTGCTTATGCATCTCGTCAGTTGAAACCTTATGAAGCAAATTACCCTACACATGATTTGGAGTTACCTGCGGTCGTGTTCGCTTTAAAAATTTGGAGGCATCATCTCAATGGGTCGTCGTGTATTTACAAGGACCACAAGAGTCTGAAGTATATCTTCAGACAGAAGGAGTTAAACATGAGATAGCGTAGGTGGTTGGAGTTAATTAAAGATTACGACCTCAAGATTCTTTATCATCCGGGCAAGGCCAATGTAGTGGCAGATGTGTTGAGTCGTAAGCCGATGGTGCTACAGATGTTAGAGATACTTATGCCTCAAAGTAGGATCCAGCGAGATTTGAATTTTCAGAGTATTGAAGTTTGGGTTCAGAGAGTTCAAGGTTAGTTATATGCGTTAGAAATCACTTCATCTTTGGTTGATGATATCAAGGCGAGACAATATGATGATCCATTTTTTGTCCAGTTGAGGGAGGACGTGAAGAAGGGGAAAGCCCCTGGGTTTGTGGTTCAGGATGATGAAATTCTGAGATTTCGAGGCAGATTGTGTGTACCAAGTGATATTGAGTTAAGACAGAAAATCTTGAGAGAAGCTCATACTAAGCCTTATTCCATACATCCTGGTACGAGCAAAATGTACAAGGATCTAAGGAGTAACTACTGGTGGAGCAATTTGAAGATGGACGTTAGCGAGTTTGTGTCAAAGTGTTTGACCTGTCAGTAGGTTAAGATCGAGCATCAGCGACCCGCAAGGTTATTGCGACTACTTATTTTATAGTGGAAGTGGGAGGATATTTCTATGGATTTCATTAACAGTATGCCTATGACTCGGACTGGAATGAACATGATTTGGATCATTGTCGGTCGACTAACCAAATATGCTCATTTTCTGGGTATTAAGGATACTTGGGGACCAGAGAAACTTGCATGGGTGTTCATTGCAGAGATCGTGAGGTTGCATGGGACTCCTAAAAGTATTATTTCTGATCGAGATGTCTGGTTCGTATCGCATTTTTGCCAGGCTATTCATCGAGATTTGGGGACTAAATTGAGACTCAGTACATCATACCATCCTCAGACTGACGGACAGTCAGAGCGGACGATTCAAACATGTAATACCCCCAAAACCGACCGGGAATATTACAGCGCCGTGGGCCCCATATTGGAACCCACAAGGCTAAAATCATTTTCGCAAACGTTTAAAAATGTCAAAAAGCCCTTTGAAAGTACACACACACGCATCGGATAAAAACACAGTTCAAAGAATACTGAAAGCCATTTTAAATATACACGCGCAACGGATAAAAATACAATTAATTACATTTGCAGCGGAATTAGAAAACCAGAAAAGAATACATAATCCCAACAATCACTCCATAACCAGTATCACCGTAAAGCTCATCCCTTCACGACCGCTACTAGCTCGAACTTCGAGTACCTAAAAGATAAAGCCCACGACGGGGTCAGCCATAATACTCAACAATGATAACGATCACATCACAAAAACAATTACATATCAATGTAATCTACAGAGTAAGAACATTCCCCATGTATTTGACCGAAGTAACCTTACCAACCTGTCACAACCATAACAATCAATTCTTACCATATCCCACGCCTCGTGTCCTTAAGTAATGAACGAATTCAAATGTAATCACCTGTACTGTATCTGAAACACTACCAAGATTTCCAAACATAAACATATCTCGAGTATAGAATAATATGGCCAAGTTCAATTCTGCTGGCTGGGTCGCACAATTGGATCCCAATACTGATAGAAACTGATATCACACGGTACATCTGCAAATCAACTGTCCCGAAACAATGGCAAGTCCCGGATATCAATACAAAGTATGAAGGCTCACACAGTCAATAATGATAAACAATCGATGCATCACAACGGAAATATCAATGACATGATATTTCCACACAAGATCGACAAAGGGTCAACCACGGATGTGAATACCATGATCTAGTAACTCCAACAAGATCAACGAAGAATCAATAACCGAGAATACCGACGAGACGGTAATGATCAACGAAGAATCAATAACCGAGAATACCGACGACACGGCAAATCCCAACAAGATCAATAAAAGGTTGACAACCGAGAATACCGACGACACAGTAAACTCCAGCAAGATCAATAAGGGTGAACAACCGAGAATACCAACGGTAAGGCAAACTCCCAAATAGAATCAATAAGGATCAATAACGAACGAGGCTACCAATGATAGGGAAACTCCAAATGAGATTAATAAAGGATCGATAACAAAAAAAGTTGACCATCGATAAGGTAACTCCAAATGATATCAGAAAAGGATCAACGGGGACAGATACACGAGAGAATAAAATCGTCAACCATATAAAAATCATATATACGGGATTTCAAAGACAACCCGAATCTCGAATAGATCCAATTATACATGGACTGTGAATGACCAATCAATAAGACTCAAGATGGACGTCACGATATGCTCGATCCAGACATGTGTCCGTGTACAAGCCAACCACGGGTATTGATCAGGTACCCGTCTGGTCTCGTACCTAATCAGCCTCACGAAGTACGTCTCATGTGCACGGTTCAATATGAGGTCGAAACCAACACATGCTACATGTGCCCTTCCCGAATCCTACACATGAACGATCAGAACGTATCTGACTCCAGATATGCCACGAAACAACATGACAACTAATCTCAAAGAATCGCATACCCATCAAGGATCAGAAGACTTCCCAAAAGAGCAACAGTAACTCGATCATGAAAGACCGACACGACCACAATGTCGTATTTACATCAGAAAACAGTTCACATCATGCTCAACAATGCATATAATATTAACACATAAACCCCAAGGCAGCAGCCAAGGGTCACAGAAGCATCTCACAGGAATACCCCGGAACATAGGTGCCATTTAGGTCTTATCCCCTAACACAGTTCATGCAATCACAAAATATCCCAAGGTAACAACCAAGGGTCACGAAAGTATCCACACAGGAATACCCCGGAACATAGGCGCCATATAGGTCTTATCCCCTAACACATCGGCCCAACAGATTACAGCTCAAAGGAAGAGCACATTACAAAACATAACAACGATGGTGCACACTCACCACATGAAATATCAACACACACATGCAATAATGCAACATGATGATTATCATAATCTAACAATATTAATTTACCTCAAGTTGGAGACGCTAACCTTTCTACGACCAACCGCCCTGAACGAATACATGGTTTATCCGACAATCCAAAATGAAGTACAGTCCATAACTAATACCAAACCACCATCCCGAGTTCAATATCGACACGATAAGTAACCTTGATATCCAACTTCTCATGCAATAGACCAAATTATAATTCACGTTCCCATTTCCACTAGACATCCTTAAAATCATATACATTATGATTTATCTTAGTCCAAAAATACCATACATACCACCATTCCAAAAATTCATATATTCCATAATACCATTTCTATATGAATCATAAATGAAATGAAAACAAAATCATTTATTAACATTATGAACTGAGCAAGCATAACTTGCCTCGATACCAATTCGACGAAGCCTCTATCAATCCCGCCGTCTCCGTCTACAAGCTCCGCAGCCCCAGCTCGTCTGCAGCACAACGGTTAACTTCAACGATCACTAAATGCAACCTAATGCAATAATCAATTAACGATACGTTCAATAACAATCAACCACCGAAATGACCAACTAATCAAACTCGATGGTTCAACGATATCTCGATCATACGAAACCAACCCATATCAACTCTTAACAATACGAACACAAGCCGAAATTCGGTGTTCAATAATCCCAACAATGTTTTCAACATATAGTTCATATAACCGCAAGAATCGTAACAACAAAACCATAATCATCTTCATACGAATCCTTCTTCAACGATAACATCAAAACAAGAATTCAAGGAGAGGATTATCAAAGATACATCTAGAAGATGAAATACACAAGTAATCACTTGTTTTGAATAGCACGGTGCGAAGAAATCGACAAAAGGGAAGGGTACTGATTCAACTTCCTTCAAAAGTTCATTCCTAAATCACAATAATATCAATTCAATCACCATTCATACGAAAACGTATAGAATTTCCCAAGTTCTACTCATTGAGGCATTTCATTGAACACTTTGAAGGCATAGTCCAATTCAATCGATTATTCAAAGAAATACTCGAATTTGTTCCACAAAACTTCAAAAGTATTGAATGATTACGAGTATACAATCAAGTTCTATCAATAATCTGAATCAAAACGAAGCAAATCGGCCAAAACACCAAGAAATCTCAAGAACATCCAAAAACCAAAAGTTCATGTGTTCTTACCTTTGATCCGGGTGGAGGATGATGTTAATCCATGATTCCAACTTCCAAAATATGTTGTTATAAGTTGATTCTACCCAAAACCATCATATTTGCTGAAGAAATCACGGAAGGAATGAAGAAAAACGAAAAATGGCAAGTATGACTCGGTCCAGGCCTTATATAGGCGGGACCTGCCGGCACGTTACGTACGTAACCGGCCGTGGCTTACGTACGTAACCGGCCGTGGCCTACCTTCTGTCCAGTCTGGTCGACACCCTTACGTACGTAACCGACAGCTGGCTTACGTACGTTACTGGCCCTTACGGCCGTAACCGGCCACTGCCTTACGTACGTAACCAGCCAGTCTTAGCCATCCCTGCGAGTCACTGCCGACCGTGATCGGCCATCCCTACGAGTCACTGCCGACCATGATCGGCCATCCCTGCGAGTCACTGCCGACCATACTCGGCCACTACGGTCCTCTCGGCCACGACTCGGCCAGCCGCCCCGTAATGTACGTAACACTTATTCCGTTGCGTACGTAATACGTACGTTGATTTGCTACAGTACAATGGTCGTGTTACGTACGTAACACGTCCTGTATAACATACGTAACACGCACGTTGACTCACCTGTTAACATCCTCCGCCGAAAGTTGTCGACACAGGGTCCCACCTGCCGACCACGACTCGATCGTCTGATTCCCATGTTACGTACGTAATGTCTTGGCCATAACGTACGTAACTCTACCAATTTAACGTACGTAAGCTTCAACACATAACGTACGTAATGGCTTCCATACTTAGCCATTTCCAGCAATTCCTGTCCAACATCTCGACATAACAAATGTGAACATACGACAATACTGAACATATATACGCTATCCCGAAAATATTCTCGTACGGTACGTCTGATGCACGATACCCCCAATTACAACTGTCGACCAAGTACGACAATCATACAAATACCCATACGGTATATCCGACATCGAAAAACACACCAAGCATGTAATATCCTAGAATCAAAATAACCTCGGTGGCATACTGGGACGACTGTCACGGTTTCCAAAATTACCCACTTATATCGTGTCGGTCCCACTCTGTACAATACATCCCAGATAAAATAATGCGAAAAATTCATAGTGAAATTCTAGGATATTACATATACACCCACTTAAATTAGTTTCGTCCTCGAAACTCAACACCTGTCATAATCAGTATCTCAATCCCGAAATATCTCAAAATCACGACACCATACTCAATAATCATCATCAAAACTGAAATAACTGAAAGAACATACTTATAGGTCCGTGAAGTCGATGATCTTCCGTGATACCAGCATACGACTCCCATACAAATCCTCGACACAATAACAACACACTGGCATCGCAATACAGCAATTTGAAAATATTTCAAAAATTTTGAAGCCTCCAAAATCGGTTTGACTCAGAAGTTAGAAAATCATCTTCAAAAGTCACGCTACTACCGCACCGGTAGAGCCAAATAACACATACGCCCGGGTTTTACGAAACCCAAGCTCTGATACCATTTTCTGTAACACCCCCAAAACCAACCGGGAATATTACAGCGCCGTGGGCCCCATATTGGAATCCACAAGGCTAAAATCATTTTCGCAAATGTTTAAAAATGTCAAAAAGCCCTTTGAAAGTACACACACACGCAGCGGATAAAAACACAGTTCAAAGAATACTGAAAGCCATTTTAAATATACACGCGCAGCGGATAAAAACACAATTAATTACATTTGCAGCGGAATTAGAAAACCAGAAAAGAATACATAATCCCAACAATCACGCCATAACCAGTATCACCGGAAAGCTCATCCCTTCACGACCGCTACTAGCTCGAACTCCGAGTACCTAAAAGATAAAGCCCACGACGGGGTCAGCCATAATACTCAACAATGATAACGATCACATCACAAAAACAATGACATATCAATGTAATCTACAGAGTAAGAACATTCCCTATGTATTTTACCGAAGTAACCTTACCAACCTGTCACAACCATAACAATCAATTCTTACCATATCCCACGCCTCGTGTCCTTAAGTAATGAACGAATTCAAATGTAATCACCTGTACTGTATCCGAAACACTACCAAGATTTCCAAACATAAACATATCTCGAGTATAGAATAATCTAGCCAAGTTCAATTCTGCTGGCTGGGTCGCACAATTGGATCCCAATCGATAGAAGCGATATCACACGATACATCTGCAAATCAACTGTCCCGAAACAATGGCAAGTCCCGGATATCAATACAAAGCATGAAGGCTCACACAGTCAATAATGATAAACAATCGATGCATCACAACGGAAATATCAATGACATGATATTTCCACACAAGATCGACAAAGGGTCAACCACGGACGAGAATACCATGATCTCGTAACTCCAACAAGATCAACGAAGAATCAATAACCGACAATACCGACGAGACGGTAATGATCAATGAAGAATCAATAACCGAGAATACCGACGACACGGCAAATCCCAACAAGATCAATAAAAGGTTGACAACCGAGAATACCGACGACACAGTAAACTCCAGCAAGATCAATAAGGGTCAAAAACTGAGAATACCAACGGTAAGGCAAACTCCCAAACGGAATCAATAAGGATCAATAATGAACGAGGCTACCAATGATAGGGGAAACTCCAAACGAGATTAATAAAGGATCGATACCAAAAAAAGTTGACCATCGATAAGGTAACTCCAAACGAGATCAGAAAAGGATCAACGGGGACAGATACACGAGAGAATAAAATCATCAACCATATAAAAATCATATATACGGGATTTCAAAGACAACCCGAATATCGAATAGATCCAATTATACATGGACTGTGAACGACCAATCAATAAGACTCAAGATGGACGTCACGATATGCTCGATCCAGACATGTTTCCGTGTACAAGCCAACCACGGGTATTGATCAGGTACCCGTCTGGTCTCATACCTAATCAGCCTCACGAAGTACGTCTCGTGTGCACGGTTCAATATGAGGTCGAAACCAACACATGCTACACATGCCCGTCCCGAAAATCCTACACATGAACGATCAGAACGTATCTGACTCCAGATATGCCACGAAACAACATGACACCAAATCTCAAAGAATCGCATATCCATCAAGGATCAGAAGACTTCCCAAAAGAGCAACAGTAACTCGATCATGAAAGACCGACACGACTACAATGTCGTATTTACATCAGACAACAGTCCACATCATGCTCAACAATGCATATAATATTAACACATAAACCCCAAGGCAGCAACCAAGGGTCACAGAAGCATCTCACAGGAATACCCCGGAACATAGGTGTCATTTAGGTCTTATCCCCTAACACAGTTCATGCAATCACAAAATACCCCAAGGTCGCAACCAAGGGTCACGAAAGTATCCACACAGGAATACCCCAGAACATAGGTGCCATATAGGTCTTATCCCCTAACACATCGGCCCAACAGATCACAGCTCAAAGGAAGAGCACATTACAAAACGTAATAACAATAGTGCACACTCACCACATGAAATATCAACACACACATGCAATAACGCAACATGATGATTATCATAATCTAACAATATTAATTTACCTCAAGTTGGAGACGCTAACCTTTCCACGACCAACCGCCCTGAACGAATACATGGTTTATCCGACAATCCAAAATGAAGTACAGTCCATAACTAATACCAAACCACCATCCCGAGTTCAATATCGACACGATAAGTAACGTTGATATCCAACTTCTCATGCAATAGACCAAATTATAATTCACGTTCCCATTTCCACTAGACATCCTTAAAATCATATACATTATGATTTATCTTAGTCCAAAAATACCATACATACCACCATTCCGACAATTCATATATTCCATAATACCATTGCTATATGAATCATAAATGAAATGAAAACGAAATCATTTATTAAAATTATGAACTGAGCAAGCATAACTTGCCTCGATACCAATTCGACGAAGCCTCTATCAATCCCGCCGTCTCCGTCTACAAGCTCCGCAGCCCCAGCTCGTCCGCAGCACAACGGTTAACTTCAACGATCACTAAACGCAACCTAATGCAATAATTAATTAACGATACGTTCAATAACAATCATCCACCAAAATGACCAACTAATCAAATTCGATGGTTCAACGATATCTCGATCATACGAAACCAACCCATATCAACTCTTAACAATACGAACACAAGCCGAAATTCGGTGTTCAATAATCCCAACAATGTTTTCAACATATAGTTCATATAACCGCAAGAATCGTAACAACAAAACCATTATCATCTTCATACGAATCCTTCTTCAACGATAACTTCAAAATCCGAATTCAAGGAGAGGGTTATCAAACATACATCTAGAAGATGAAATACACAAATAATCACTTGTTTTGAATAGCACGGTGCGAAGAAATCGACAAAAGGGAAGGGTACCGATTCAACTTCCTTCAAAAGTTCATTCCTAAATCACAATAATATCAATTCAATCACCATTCATACGAAAACGTATAGAATTTCCCAAGTTCTACTCATTGAGGCATTTCATCGAACACTTTGAAGGCATAGTCCAATTCAATCGATTATTCAAAGAAATACTCGAATTTGTTCCACAAAACTTCAAGAGTATTGAATGATTACGAGTATACAATCAAGTTCTATCAATAATCTGAATCAAAACGAAGCAAATCGGCCAAAACACCAAGAAATCTCAAGAACATCCAAAAACCAAAAGTTCACGTGTTCTTACCTTCGATCCGGGTGGAGGATGATGTTAATACATTATTCCAACTTCCAAAACATGTTGTTATAAGTTGATTCTACCCAAAACCATCATATTTGCTGAAGAAATCGCAGAAGGAATGAAGAAAAACGAAAAATGGCAAGTATGACTCGGTCCAGGCCTTATATAGGCGGGACCTGCCGGCACGTTACGTACGTAACCGGCCGTGGCTTACGTATGTAACCGGCCGTGGCCTACCTTCTGTCCAGTCTGGTCGACACCCTTACGTACGTAACCGGCAGCTGGCTTACGTACGTTACTGGCCCTTACGGCCGTAACCGGCCACTGCCTTACGTACGTAACTAGCCAGTCCTAGCCATCCCTGCGAGTCACTGCCGATCGTGATCGGCCATCCCTGTGAGTCACTTCCGACCGTGATCGGCCATCCCTGCGAGTCACTGCCGACCATACTCGGCCACTACGGTCCTCTCGGTCACGACTCGGCCAGCCGCCCCGTAACGTACGTAACACTTATTCCGTTGCGTACGTAATACGTACGTTGACTTGCTACAGTACAATGGTCGTGTTACGTACGTAACACGTCTTGTATAACGTACGTAACACGTATGTTGACTCACCTGTCAACATCCTCCGCCGAAAGTTGTCGACACAGGGTCCCACCTGCCGACCACGACTCGATCGTCTGATTCCCATGTTACGTACGTAATGTCTCGGCCATAACGTACGTAACTCTACCAATTTAACGTACGTAAGCTTTAACACATAACGTATGTAATGACTTCCATATTTAGCCATTTCCAGCAATTCCTGTCCAACATCTCGACATAATAAATGTGAACATACGACAATACTGAACACATATACAAAATCACGAAAATATTCTCGTACGGTATATCTGATGCACGATACCCCCAATTACAACTGTCGACCAAGTACGGCAATCATACAAATACCCATACGGTATATCCGACATCGAAAAACACACCAAGCATGTAATATCCTAGAATCAAAATAACCTCGATGGCATACTGGCACGACTGTCACAGTTTCCAAAATTACCCACTCATATCGTGTCGGTCCCACTTTGTACAGTACATCCCAGATAAAATAATGCGAAAAATTCATAGTGAAATTCTAGGATATTACAAAACACTTGAGGATATGTTGAGAACATGTGCCTTAGACTGGAAATATGATTTAGAATCACACTTGCCATTGATCGAGTTCACGTATAACAACAGTTGGAACGCTTCGATCAAAATGGCACCATTTGAGGCATTGTATGGAAGAAGGTGCAGATCGCCGTTGTGTTGAGATAATACATCCGAATTGATTGGCACCGAACTAGATTTAGTAGTTGAGACGAGATGGAAGATCGCCTTGATTCGGGGTAGGTTGTTATCAGCTTAGAGTCGACAGAAATCCTATGCCGACTCACGTCGCCGACCGTTAGAGTTTGAGGTTGGAGACCATGTATTACTGAAGGTATCACCAACTCGAGGAGTTTACCGCTTCGGTCGGAAGGGTAAACTTAGCCCGAGATATATTGGACCGTTCGAGATTTTAGAGCGAGTTGGAGATCTTGCATACCGGTTGGGTTTGCCACCATCATTGAGCCACATGCATAACGTATTTCATGTTTACCATCTTAGGAAGTATGTACCGGACCCTAGCCATATTATTGATTTTGGAGAGATTGAGTTAGGTCCCGACATTATCTTTGAAGATAGACCGATTCAAATTTTGGAGCTTCAGGTGAAACAACTTAGGCACAAAACCATTCCTTTGGTTAAAGTGCAGTGGTCGAGACACAGATCTAAGGAAGCGACATGAGAAACTGAGGACAATATGAAGGCGAGATACACCGAGTTATTTACTTTGTAAGTTTCGGTACGAAACTTATTTTTAGGGGGAGAGAATGTAATATCTGCACTTTCGATTTTTAGTAATTTCTATTTTTAGTATATTTTCATTTCGGACGACTCGCTTGTAAGTGTTGTGGTATTCTGAAACCATTTTGTTTTGCATTCATGACCATCCGGACGAGTTTCAGAGTTGTTTTTCTGGGATTTACTTATTGTGTAACTTTTCTGCGTTGAGGCTCGATTCTCGTAAATCTCATTCTAACCTGGCATTTTGTTACTTTTGCGAGTTCCTTTCGTTAACTTTCGGAGATTGTTGTTCAGGTCTCCAATCTAAATTTTTGAATGTTTGGGTCATTTTGTAATTCTTCATATTTTGGGTGTTGATGCTAATATTCATTTATTCTCGTCAGTAAAAGACCTTCGTATATCTGTGATTTCATCTTTTGTACTCTCATTTCGGTTGTTGGCGAGTCGTTGTTTCAAACGAGCCTAACCTGCTGCCAGGGCTGAGTTATGGCCGTAAGATGGTATGAATTATGGCCGTAATATTTTATACATTACGGCCGTAATGTCCTTTTTGTAGCGGTCGTAATGTAGCTGAGTATTTTGGACAGTGAGGTCGAGGGCTTAGTTACGGCCGTAAGATTGTATGTATTATGTCCGTAAGATTTTATACATTACGGCCGTAATGTCCTTTTTGTAGCGGCCGTAATGTAGTTAAATATTTTGGCCAGTGTGGTCGTGAACACCATTGCGAACGTAATGGTATAGATGTTACGGCCGTAACACCTGCCCAGTTTATAAATTGGGCAGCGGCCTTTCTTCTTAATTTTTTTCATTCTCCTTCTCCTTTTGCGGGACAGGAACGAGTCTTCAGGCTAGGGATCATCTGATTTCCACCCAAACTCCATTGGAGAAGTATATTTGAGTATTATATCATCACTCCAACACCAAATCTTCTGAGGTTTCGCCTTCAAATCGAGGTATATTCTTAGAACCCTAGTTTTTGGGGATTTTGGGGTTTTGATGTGATTTTTAACCTTCTAGTCCGATTTGGCTTAAATGATTGTTAGATTAAGATGGTGTAATCGTAATCCCTTGCCTTTCTTGTAGTTTTGCGGATTAAACTTCTAGGTTTTCAATGTTAAGAGATTAGGATCGATTATGATCTCTTAGTGTCCGATTAATTGTTCAAATCGGTAGAATTTAGGATAAATTCTTACATTTCCGCAATGTTGTGGTTGATTGTAGATCATTATTGTGATAGGAATGAAATTGTGAAGATTATTCGGACCGAAACCTTTTCCTTTCACCGTTTCCTTCACGAAGTGTTATTCAAGGCAAGTACATGTATTACATTCCATTATGTGTGTTACGGTTTCGATACGAATGATGAAGTGTGATATTGTGTGTGTGTATGTTATTGTTATTCCACCCGGAGATGGTTAGACGGGACCTCTGGGGGCCGATACAAATGGGTACGGCCGTGGAAGTGGTTTCCCGCCTGGGGATGGTCCGACGGGGCCTCTGGGCATCGATACTAATGTGTACGGCCGCGGGTTAGCAAGTGTGGATAGTTGTGATGTTGAGACGTGTTGATATACTGTTTTGATGTAAATGTGATATTTCATAATATTGATTGCAAATGTTTTCCAAAAAGAATTGATTGTGTTGAATCGTATCTGTAAATAATGTAGTGTAATGGTGTACTTGCACTAGCTTTTCGAATGTTAACCCCTTAAATGGGGGAAATGCGTCTTATGCATTTCAGGTATCGGGCGAGCTGAGGAGCCGGCACGGGACACGCATGCAAAGGATGTCCCATCATGCTGATGAGGCTCGAGTCGGTGTTATTTTAGTTTATGTTTATTCAGCTATTGGTTGATGTAGTCGAGTAAACGTATGATTGGTTAATGATGTCATTGAAGTCCCGTGCATGAGCATTGAATAAATTTCACTCTCTGTTTTATTAGTATTGAACTAAAATGTTTTGGCCAAGTCCATAGCCCTATTTATTATTATTAATGTGCCCTATGGGATTTTTTTGTGGATTATGTGTCATGTGATAGCCTGGTTGACTTTGTGAAGGTTCTACGGCGTGCAATGTCCCTTATGAGATTTGGGGTGTTACACAGGACAGGTTGTGAATTAGGACAAAAAGGACTGAATATAGAAGAAGATAATGCAGGTTATATGGTTAATCTAATGCACTGGAGGATGCTATGAACGAATTCTCTAGGCTCCTGTCAGAAGAAAAGTTCCACTACAAATGAAGCTGGAATTAAAACATCTAAAGGGTGAGCGGGTAACTCACCCAGAAGACTGGATTCTCCCATATGATGTCTCCTAATAATGAATGGACATCTACAAAGACAGATGCAAATATTCCTTAGTCAATTGGTGGAGAGTAACTGAGCACGAACCCTCTTAGAAGTCTTGGAAGAAACAACATTATAGAGGACAACTCCTGACAGCTGTATTTTTTTCATTTCTGTATGCTACCTGATGTAATATTTCAATTTCGTACAACACTGTATTCCAGTTTATCAATATTATCTTATTTTACCCCAAAAGATTACAGCTCGTGATCTCCAGTTACTGCTTTGATTATGATTCATATTAAAATATTTGCTAAGTATAAATTTGCTAAGTCTAAAGTTGTATGAACTTATTTGCGAAGAGTTCATAAATTAAGTTTTATTCAAATAAGTCTACTAGCTGTAAGATTCTATGAGACAATCATAACTTATGTTGTAATACACTTGGTCTTGTAGGATTTGAAGATTTAGAACTTTTCTGCGAGCAATTCAAGTTTTAGTCTAAATCTCGAAGATAAGATCATCAGCCTTGTGTTTTAAAAGGGTTTAGGCATTATCAAAAAGGGTGAAATTACTAGGAAAAATAATACACCAAGTATATTTAGAAATGCACTCTATAGTCATTGGCTCCCAAAGAAGTCAAATCCTACAGTTAAGATGTTGTAGGTATTTTACTTAGAAAAATTAAAACACAAATTCAACATGACATAAACTGAATTTTAAACCGTTGTGAAATAACATTCTTTATTTACAGAGTATTCAGGATATTAAATCAGCATTTAATGCTGACATAACAATATTAAATGTAGTCGGAGAGACTATAGCCAATCTATGTGAGAAGAAGCAATCCGAAAAAGCCTACAGCCAATATGTATGAACGGATAAAGCTACAGTAGGCTGTATCAATCCGTATGAACAATACAACAATGAATTTAGTTAAAATCATACAGGTGTGTACACTTTGATTTTAATAAACTTCTTACTACAGTTGTGGAGGACCTGTGGACATAGAAGGGTCTACCTCGAACCCCATTAAACTTTTGTGTTATTACTTTCAGTACTTATTGTTTTCCTACCCTGGGATTTTAGTATACTTTCTTTGAAAAATCCTGTAAGCATCGAGCTACAGGAGATTGCCTAGTTGCCGTACTTACAACAACTTAGTATAAAGACTTCCACTATGAAAATCAAACTTTGGAAAAGAGTACAACTTATTCAAGCCACCCTTCTAATCTGTAAGATAGTATATACTGTGACCAAAACATGTGCTATTTGAATGCTCGGCTGCTCCAAAGGTGTGTATGGGTTGCTTTAATTAGCTAGGAATTTCGACAATTATCAACTCCCCGGTAATAGTCAACTTGATCGCCCAAAGGGGCATTTTTTATAAGGAAAAAATGTTAATGTAATTATCGTTACTATGTGGTTATATGTCCATGGGCAGACGCATGTAAAGCCCGATGGTGCACATGCACCACCAAAAATATTTTTTCAAATACAAAATGACGGAGGCCTAGTTCTTGATGAGTGAACTACCTTTCTCAAGTATTAAGGGTTTCTACTCTAGGCACACCGAGTCACCCACATACACTGATACACATGACTCACCTTATCCATTCCATGGCTCCACCTCCAGATCACCCACCGTGCTGCCTACCATCGAACTTCGAAGTCTATAGCAGATTCGTCACCACTCAACTTGGCCCTCTAACAAATTAAGATTTCAGACGTTTTCTATCAAATAAGTAAGTCTTCCTTACATATTTATAGATTCCTCGAGGTTATATGTTTAGCATTAGAATTGGAAAAAGGGAATGAAAGAGAGATTTTTTTTGGTTTATTTTTGATTAAAGGAGATACTGAAAAGTACATGTAGATCCTATTTGGAGTTTTATTTTCGTATGTTTTTCTCTATATTTTATGTCTTTTTAATTTTGTCTTTAATAAAGATACGATGTATACTTTGGCATGGGAAAGGCTAAGTCAGTGATACTTTGAGGTAGGTTGAACTATATCTCATGATTTTGTGGAATTGTTTGAAGATATAGTACGAAGCCAACTCTAAAATTATATTAAAGATGTTCATTTTGATCCGGATTTTTCAGAATTCAAAGGAATTTCAATTTTTTTTAGAAAACTTGTCCAAAGAAACAAGTGCACAACATATTTTGTCCGTAAAACTGCAAGTGCTGAACGAGTCTTTTCAGCTGTGAAGTATGTAAAGAGTGAACTATGGACTCTATGATATATTCTTGTAAATGTATGAATATTTTATTATTAGTGGGCTTATACTTATGTATTATTTGTTATCTTTAATGTTTTTACATATCTTATTTCATAAAAATAATTGTTTAAAATTATTACATAATATTTTATTATCATTCGATACTTATTATCGTGGTACTTCCAGTGCACCAGCAATTTTTACATTATCGATCCGCCTAAGTATGTCACACGGTTGTTATAAAAACCTAGAAATAATTTGTTGTTCAATGCAGTGGAATTTGATGCTAGCAAAATTGTTGAGGAGATGAGAGCTAAACCTTGGAGTTGGTTCTATGTTAAAAGAGTTGCGTATAACATACGTTATCACCTCTACGTAGCATATGCTACGTAGTCCAAAACTCGCTGCCTAAAAACGTGGTATCCATTACGTACTTCAATCAAATTACGTACGTAACCAGCCTCAGCATTACAGATATTAGCCACAAGGTATAGCATACGTAATGTGCGTTGACTTGCCTGTCCCAATCGAACCACGGGAATCCAGCCTAGCCCAGTCCCGCATCCTGATACCGAAAGTCAACACGACCAATCGATCGATCATGTGAATAATGCAGATGTTGGGGTTACAAATGTTCTACAACAATTGGCAAATCAGATGACTGTCGTGGCCCAAGCTATTCAACTACATAATCTTAATCCGACAATGGATGTTTTAATCCAGAATGTGGTCCGTATCTATCCTCCGCAGTTCAGCAGTGCTACCGACCCAACGGGATGGGGAAGTTGCCTATTTGAATTGGAGAAAGCGTTTGAAGCGGTTGACTGTCTGGAAATAAGAAAGGTACCGATTACTCAGTACTTCCTTACTAAGGAAGCTGCGACTTGGTGGAAAGCCTTTAAGCCGTAGATCATGCTGCTACATGGGACGAATTTAAGGATCTGCTAGAGGCTGAGTATTGTCCTTGGCCAGTGTAAGAAAGCAGGATCCGAGCCTTTTTCGAAGCTAAGCCGCAAAAATCCCAATCTCACAAGTGATAGTGGAATACAATCAACAGCTGATTCATGTGAAGAATCAGGTGCGGGATGAGCGTGACAAGATCCGCCACTTCGACATGCGAATGAATATGGATTTATGGCGTTATATGGCCATGCTTGTGTAACGCCCCCAAAAATTTACCGAAACGTTACAGTGCCGTGAATCCCGTTTGGGACCCACAATGCCAATTTTTAAAACTTTAAAATTTCTCCATTAAATAATTTTAATGAAAATAGCTCCAGGATATCATAAATACGAATCGAGATACTTTGGGAAAATAAGTCCGCATATGCGGTTATTACACAAACGTGGAATGTTTCAGAATTCAATTTAAAGAAACCAAATAACAAGGCTTCTCCCCAACACTGCTCAAGCCGGACCAGAACCTTCGGGAATATCAAGCACATATTCAACAAATTTGCCTGAAACGACAAATCGTGCCAGCCAGTCTAGGTCAGACAATATGTACAAAATTCATTAATAGAATCAGATAAATCCCCAGTACAATATTATTATTCGGTATAGAAATCGATCACATAATAAAAACATTATATTTTATACCAGCACATAAACTCCCACGGTCGCAACCAAGTGTAACGGAAGTATCTACACAGGATTACTCCGGACATGGGTACCATTCAGTTTTATCCCTCAACACGGTTCTGTACGGTATATCAACACATAAACTCCTACGGTCGCAATCAAGGGTCAAAGAAGTATCTACATAGGAATACTCCGAACATGGGCAAGTAAAACGACCACAAGTTCCACAAATAGTGACACACATTAAATTTTGGAATTTAATATAACATAGTCTGAGCAAGGTATCACTTGCCTTAGTTCCAACGAGAGTAACTTTCTTGATGACACAATGACCCGATTGTCCACGATCGATATCTCAACCTATTACATATGCGTCGATTGATACCTATGGCGATAATGACGAATATCGACAATTACCCCATCCCGATTGAATTCTCAACCTAGTTCGATTCATAAAGTTGAACCCAAAATTCTATGCTTAATAATAATGTGAACTATTACCATTCTCAATACCTCGACTATCAACTCCTTACAATACATCTTCCTCACGATTTCAACTGCAATCAATGTTATCAACTTGCTAATTACTTTAGTTCGAGTTTCCCCGACTATGGTGTAAAATCTTCGGACATGATTCTAGCAAGAAAATTTTATTAGCATGATTAGTTTATCCGACTCGGCATTTTGTGATTTAGTTCATCTTAACAATTCTAATGAGTTTAATCAACGACTAACCGAATCACTAACACAATCTACTACACAACTAATATGATTGTACTAACGTCTACATAGGTAAAATCATAAACTTGTAACTCGATACGTTATGTCCATTGCGGAATACATAAGTTGCTATCTGAAGATAGGTTTATGTCCAATGATTATGATTTAATGTTAGTTCTCCCTAGTTGATTATCTTTAAGGGCTCAAAACTACCCAAGATACCCGAAATCGAATACAATACATCTAGAAATACCAAAATAGGCTCTAGGATTTGTCAGACTAATTTCAAATGATGAAGACCGACCGAGAACAAAGGGAACATCAAAGAACGGGGAAAACTCCTTCGAAAATCTTCTCCAAAGCTTGATAATCAACTCTACTATGATGATGCATGGATAAGGAAGCTTGGAAATCAATAAAAGTAGCTAGGTATTGTTGATAAAAGAAGAGGAAGTGTCTAAGGTTCAGGAGAATGAAAGAGGAGATGTTATCTTATATCATCAGGATGAGCATTACGTATGTACGTAAAGAATTTAACGTACGTTATAGCTATTTGGTTAACGTACGTAATGTGGTCACAGAATCTGCTGTCCAAAATGACCCCATCATTACGTACGTAATGGTGTAGTAGCATACGTAATATTCCCCATGTAACGTACATAATGTTGGCCGATATAACGTATGTTAATATCAGTTGACCTGCATGTCGTTATCGCGCTGAAAGTTGTCCTGACCACGCAGGATCAAGATTCTTGTCCGAAGACTGAAGACTTCGTTACGTATGTAAGGCCAACGCTTTAACGTACATAATGCAATTAGACTAGCCTACGTAATGCTCTAGAAATAACATACGTAAGGTTCCTTTTAATTCACTAAGTTATATTATCACATTAATCCTTATAACGCGACTTCCCTTTAGACTTGTCTAGCAATTTCTCGGGGAACAAGATATTGGCCACCATAATATTCGCACCGATAATTACTCAATGACATCAAGGTATGTCACCGACATATTATCAACATCATACAATTACACCACAAAAACAAATAAGTGCGGAAAAGATTTTATACGTGACAACACGGTCTAAATATAATGTATAAAAGTACAAGTATCGCGATTGAGAACATTATTAATCATTAAAAAAAGGTACATATTATTAAACATCATGGAATACTCGTGGTATTATAGCTTGCTTGTACCACTCATAAAGAATACCAAGACAGGGATTTTGGCGTATGATAAGTTGTTCTCCCACAATGACACCACAGACGAGCTGATGAAGCAAAAGACCATCGGTACTTTTTCTGGTTCTAAGGGCGACAAGTTTCAGCGACCTCAGTCGGCTAACCGTTATGACGGGAGGTCGTCACGTTATTTTAAAGGGAAGAAAAGTTTTCATTCTGCTTCGGGCACCTCAACTCGCCCGGTGACTTTTTTTAATTGTGGTAATCCAGGCCAATTCAATCAGGAGTGCAATTTTCCAACTCTGAAGTGTCACACTTGTGGTCAGATGGGATGCAGGACAGTTTATTGCCCCAAACATGATCAGACCTTGGATACTCGGGCTTCTGACACAGCACTTAGAGATTAGAGTATGAACCAGCAACAATCAGTTAGCCCGTCATATCAGGGTTACGGCAGAGGCCGGGGATGGAGTCAAACCGCTAGATAGGGAGATTCTAGCATCAGTTCGGCACACCCACGAGTTTATGAGATGCGTCAAGCAAATGAACCCGATGTGGCGGTGGCCTCAGGTACCATTCATATTCTATCTCATCCAGTTCGAGTACTTTTTAATTATGGTGCCACGCATTCTTTCATCTCCTTAGGTTGTGTATGATGTTTTAATATAAATTGTATGACTGCTTGCGATCCTTTCATTGTGAAACGACCTAGCGGGGATAGAATTGTGGGGAATCGGGATATTAGAAATTATCCAGTGAGCGTAGCAGGTATTGATTGGTTATCGAACTTAATTATGGTTGATATCGAGGGCAAAGATTTGATCCTCTGCGAGGACTAGCTTGAGAGTCACCACGCGATTATGAATTACCGCACTAAGGTTGTCATTATGATGACTAAAGACGGTTCCGAGTACTCGTTCATGGGACATAAATCGGGTCAACCTAAGTTGCTTATCAGTACTATGAAGACCGTAAAACTCTTGAATAAAGGTTGCATGGGCTATTGGTTTTATGCTTTGAAGTCGAAAGGGAATAGAGTCGATTTCTATTCGATTCCAATTGTTAATGAGTATCATACGTTTTTCCAGATGATCTTCCAGGATTACTGCCATATTGAGAGATAGAATTTTCGATTGATTTAGAGCCCGATGCGACTCCGATTTCTAAGGCGCCTTATCGTATGGCACCTTCAGAAATGCAAGATTTGAAAAATTAGTTAGGAGAACGGTTAGAGAAAGGTTACATTAGACTGAGCACTTCGCCTTGGGGCGCACCTGTTCATTTTGTGAGAAAGAAGGATGGTTCACTTTGTTTATGCGTC
This sequence comes from Orobanche coerulescens, assembly GCA_033398695.1. Taxonomy (NCBI): domain Eukaryota; kingdom Viridiplantae; phylum Streptophyta; class Magnoliopsida; order Lamiales; family Orobanchaceae; genus Orobanche; species Orobanche coerulescens. The sequence goes on along the minus strand of CM065805.1, from coordinate 139,979,616 downwards.
GATTATTGTGAGCTAAACAAAGTGACCATCAAGAACTAGTATCCGTTACCTCGTATAGATGATATATTTGATCAGTTTCAGGGAGCCGCAGTATTCTCAAAAATTGATTTGAGATCAGGATACTACCATCACCGAGTGAAAGAGTCTGACGTTCTGAAAACTGATTTCCAAACGAGGTACGAACATTATGAGTTTGTGGTCATGCCTTTTGGACTGACTAATGCACCGACAGTAGTAATGAAACTGATGAACAAGATATTCATTGGGTACCTAGACAAATGTGTGGTCATCTTTATTGACGATATCTTGATTTATTCTCGAGATGAGAAGGAGCATGCCCGACACTTGCGTTTCATACTAGATGTTTTGAGAGCCGAGCGCCTTTATGCGAAATTCTCAAAATGTGAGTTCTGGTTGAATAAAGTTATGTTTCTCGGCCATGTGGTTTCGGCAGAAGGGGTTCGTGTAGACCCATAGAATATTGAGGCAGTGCTAGATTGGGCACCATCTAATAATGTCAAGGAAGTTTGTAGCTTTTTGGGTCTTGCTGGGTATTACCGTTGGTATTTCGAGGGGTTCTCGAAACTAGCTCGGCTGCTTACGCAGTTACTTTAGAATACGGAAAAGTTTGCTTGGACTGCTGAGAGACAACAGATCTTCGATGAGCTGAAGAGATGTTTCACCTCAGCGCCGATTTTAGCTTTACCCCGGGGTAGTGAAGGATTTGCAGTTTATAGTGACGCTTCAGGACAAGGGCTTGGATGTGTGCTTATACGGCACGATAAAACGATAGCCTTTGCACCAAGGCAGTTGAAGCCCTGTGAGTTGAACTATCCTACTCATGATTTAGAACTGGCCGCAATTGTTTTCGCACTGAAGATTTGGCGGCATTGTTTGTATGGCTCTTCGTGTTGGATCTATATCGATCAAAAGAGTTTGAAGTACATCTTCAGGCAGAAAGAGTTGAATATGAGGCAGCGACGTTGGTTGGAATTCATCAAGTATTATGATTTGCAAATTCTGTATCATCCGGGGAAGGCCAATGTGGTCGCGGATGCTTTCAGCCACAAATCGGCATCACTTCAGATTCTCGAGGTTATTACATCCCAGACGAAGGTTCGTCAGGATTTTATCGAGCAAGGTATAGAAGTTTAACTTCAAAGAGTATAGGTACAGTTATGTACCCTCGAAATTACTTTGTCCTTGGCTAATGACATTAAAGGGAAACAGTAGAGTGACCCAATGATTTCCCAACTGAAGGAAGATGTAATCAAGGGAAAAGCCCCTGGATTTATGGTCTATGAAGACAGTATCTTGATATTTCAAGGTAGGTTTTGTGTCCTGAATAATCTAGAGTTGAGGCAGAGAATTCTTCGAGAAGCCTATGCTACGCCTTACTCAATCCACCCTGGAACAAGTAAGATGTACAAGGACTTGAAGCGGGATTTTTGGTGAAATAATATGAAGAAAGATGTCATGGAGTTCGTATTGTGATGTTTGACGTGTCAACAAGTCAAGATCGAGCATTAACGACCAGTAGGGTTGTTGAAGTCGCTTTCCATTCCCGAGTGGAAGTGGGAAGACATCTCCGTGGATTTTATCATGGGGATGCCGAGGTCTAGAGCTGGAATGAATATGATCTGGGTAATCGTTGATCGACTAACCAAGTTTGAACATTTCCTTGGTATTAAGGATACTTGGGGACCGGAGAGATTGGCCCGAACCTTTATAGCCGAGATTGTAAGATTGCATGGTGCCCCTAAAACTATTATTTCTGATCGAGATGGTGATTTCATGTCACATCTCTAGCAAGTAGTCCATCAGGCCTAGGGCACCGAGTTGAGTTTGAGTACATCTTTTCATTCTGAGTCGGATGGTTAGACTGAGTGGAAAATCCAGACATTGGAGGATATGTTGCGGGACTGTGCCCTAGACTGGAGTAATGATTGGGAACTTCATTTGTCGTTGATCGAGTTTGCCTACAATAATAGTCAGCATGGATCGATCAAAATGGCACCATTTGAGGCGCTTTATGGTAGGCGGTGTAGATCGCCATTATGTTGTGATGAGGCTACGGAGTTATTCAAAATGGAATCGGATTTGTTGATGGAAACCAAGGAAAAGATTTATATTATCCGAGACTAGTTGTTGACTGTCCAGAGCCTTCAGAGATCTTATGCTGATACTCTTCGTCGACCTTTGGAATTCATAGTGGGAGACCATGTTCTACTCAAGGTGTCACCGACCAAAGGAGTTTTCTACTTCAGGAAAAAGGGGAAACTTAGTCCAAGGTATATCGGACCGTTTGAAATTTTGGACAGGGTTGGAAATTTAGCTTATCTCTTGGCGTTGCCTCCAATTTTGAGTTATGTCCATAGCATTTTTCATGTTTCTCAGTTGAGAAAGTACGTGCCAGATCCAAGTCATATTATCGACTATAGTGAGATTGATGTAGCCTAGGATGTTACCTTTACATAGAGACCGGTGAATATCCTAGAACGTCGTGAGAAGCAGCTTTGGCACAAAATCATTCCGTTGGTTAAGGTGCAATGGTCAAGACATGGAGTGGAGGAAGCGACTTGGGAGACGGAAGAGAAGATGCGATCAGGATATCCCGAACTTTTTATTTCTTAAGTTTTGGGACGAAACTTCTTTTTAGATGGGGGGAATGTAATAACCTTACTTTCCATGAATTTTTGGGATTTGACGTTCTTTCACTTTTGTTGCTGTTGGCTTGCCAACCTATGAATGATCGGATGCTAAGCTAGACAAAGGTCGTTGGCCAGGGTTAGTGTTCACAGTACTCGGGTTTGTGATCTCTCTTCGGAGTGGCCGATCTTGGGGAGTAACGTCCGCGATAGGTGGCCACCTTCCCTGGCGTAATTATGAATATGATTAATCTGATGATATATGCAATGAAATGAAATGATTTAGTAAACATGGGCTTTTTAATAAAACACTTGTGTGTTACTGCTTAAATGCATGATGACAAACACGAAAGCGTGTTTTGTCTTTTGGCAATATATTCATGGAGTACGTTGTACTCAGCCTTGTATATCTTTTAAAATGTGCAGGTTGAGCAGGGGATGTGATGGAGGGTGTTGAGTGGAAGTCTTTTGTCTACAAATAATGTTAAAACCTGGTTACATATCTTCATATAGGTAACCAACCATGTTTTTCCGCTGCAAACACTATTTATGATTTTTCTTTATAAGTCACATTGTTTGTATTGTACTATGGAGCGTTTCCTAAAGTTCAAGGATAATATCAATATTTACAATGTATTCTTACCTTGGATTCTAAGTCATTCCTACGGGATTGATTCCCCTTCATGATGTCTTGATAGGTTATTGTGGAAATCCACCCTCATTCCTTATGAAAAGTATGTTTTCCCCTTTCTTCTCCGCTTCTTAAATCCTATCTCGGGTCATGTCCTGGCTGTGCCGTCCTTAGGGATAAGGGGCCGTGACATCTTCTGTTCTTACAGCAACTAGATTAATTTCTAGATTGGCAAGGTTCTTCCTGACTCTGTGGGATTTTCTCAAGAGATAATGTCTGGACAAATTGGGTTATGTTTTCTATTCCTGTAGGGTCACAATGGGGTTCATCGAAGACCACAGGGACTGGCTCCTCTATTGTTAGTTTCCTTTTGTTGAATATCCTAAATGCCTTGTTGATAGAGGAGTACCTAACAAATATACCTTCATCTAATTTCTCATCTAATTTCTTATCTAACAACCCTAGGAGTTTTATTATTCCATACCTTGTATTGCGGCTTTGTTGTTGTGCTTGTTGATAAAACAATAGTTTTGTGTATAACACACTGTATTTGTTGCTTCTCTACAGAAACTATGTGGCAACTTGCTTGCAGCTGTCATAGTTCTTGTTGCCTCATTCAGCATCCTGTTATATTGCTCGGCAACACTATTTTGTTAAGGAGAATGGGATGCTGAGGGATCATGTTATATGCCATTGTCCATATTGTACTGCTCTATTATGTTGAGACGTTGATGTATAAAGCGTATACCTTTTTCATAGGATGGCGACCACGAAGGCGATGACATAGAAGTTAGCGAGGAGAAGGCGTACAATGTACGACCTTGTGGAGGCTTTCCGCAGCACGTATCGAGGCATATGTGACATTGTAGCCCAGTGCGTGGCAGACTTCGAGGCGACCTGGAACCTAGCTTCTCCTCATGGTATCTCAGACTACAAGGGCATTCAGTACCTTATCGACCTCTTTCGACCGAGTAGAGGGAATGGGCTGCTGCAGTCTCATGATACTATATCTTTTTGTGTTAGCCCACTTTAGTACCGACTGGAGATTTTGTGGCCTTTGCTATTCGGATCACCACTCAGTACCTACAACATCGTGCACCTCCCCCTGGAGCTTGCGTGTATCAATAATTTGCTAGGGGAGCTTTTCCAGAGTGGCCAACTACACCTCTACCTAGCCAGGTGGTTCTTGCTGCACCACCTCATATTCAGTGTGGGTTAGCCCTAGAGGCAGGGACCTTGTCGTTAGCCTCTTGGGCGTTTGTAAATGTTTGCGAAAATGTCTTTTAGCTTTGTGGGTTCCGTCTCGGGCCCCACGACGCTGTAATATTCCTGGATGACTCTGGGGGTGTTACAGAATATGGTATCAGAGCTTAGGTTGAGAAAACCTAGGCAGTCGGGTCGAGTCGAGTCGTCTTTATGTCGCGTCATTCAAGTTTTCGACTGACGAATATTAGAGCCCTGGATTTTTGTTGTTCACTCGGTCTTGTGCGTTATGTGATTTACCAGTGTGGTACTGGGGTTGTTGTAACCTTTTCCGAATAGTGTTAACATGTTTCTTCGGAGAGAGATGTATTGTGTTCTCGAGTTGAACTGAGTTTGAAAAATGTGTGTTTTCTAAATATATGTGTCGAGTATTATCTAGTGTTGAGACATGTGCCAGTATCACGGGGAATCGTCGGCTTCACGATCTGTAAGTATTTGGATTTTTGAATTGCATTGAGATTTGTTGTCATTCTAAGTTGATATGCTTTGAGATTCAGAAATATATTATGCGTTACAGTATGAGATGACAGAGTTGGGACAGGATTGATGATCTTGAGAAGCTATGGTTTTGGAAATCAATATGTCGGTTAAACTTTGGAACGTGCATTTGGGAGAAGTGTTGTGGGTGAGAAGAACATGTAGTCATGTTAGTTCATTTTGAGGTATACGAAACTGTTTTTGAGCATTTGAAAATGATACATTTCAAAACGAATGTTTTACGAATGTTTTACGGAAAATGATTTTTGGGCCGAGAGCCAATCGATTTTGAAATAGTTTTATAACTCAGGACTTGGGGTCCAAAAGGGTTTTCTACTTTATAAACTTCTTCTAATGTGGAACGGCATTGGGCTGAGACCCTAATGTTTCTAAAAGGCTTTTCTGTTTTCAAAAGAACTCCCGAGATTTGTAAAACACTTTACCAATCGTTTATCTATTTTATAACTACCTTTTGGGGTTTTGGTTTATTTGTCCAAATGAAACTTTTCGGGTTGTCTTTCATTGTGTTTGATTTGTCGATTATTCAATATTTTGTCATAACATAGTTGAGGTGATCCAGGATGGGTTAATGGTCGACCTTGCGAGTCATATGTGGAAAAGGAGTTTTTATCGAAGTCTATATATTGAGATTTTGGAACTCTATCGGGTGGTTTTCTGATGGAATGTCAGTAGATTCGGTGACAATCCGAACTGGTATACAGGAGTATGGATGTGGTCAATCATTTGCATAATTTCATTTATTTAATCATGTGCATTCGAAAAGAATTTTCATCGAGAACTTGACACCAGTGAGCCGATTTAATTTTTCGAAAATTGATTTCGTGGTCTTATGAAATTTTTTGTTGAGTTTTGAAATTCCTGAAAGAACTTTCGAAAATTTGTCTTATTGAAAAGATTATATGATTTCAAACTGGTTTTGAAAATGTTATTGATATACATACGCATTTAGTGCATAGTGCATATCATGATGAAGTTATGAATGTTACTCACAAACTGGATAATACATCAGTATGGTACGATGAAAAGAAATTCGAGCTTTAATATGGTTGTTTGGTTATCCAGGGATGATCGGTTAATTGATCGGATAAGAGAAATATCCTGCATGTTGTAGATTCATGTACAAAATATGATTTTGGAACTTTGGATTTTGTGAAACCGGGACATATGTGCTATGTGACTCCATTGGTATGGTAGTAGCGCGATTTTAACATAGTGAGTTTTGAATGATTCCTTTATAAATGTGGATTTGGGGATGGTGACCCCAGGATGGTTGTTTTAGATATTGATTGGTCGTCCCCACTCCATGTATGATTGGGTATGTTCGTCGGTGTGTGATTGGTTATTTATATGCCAAGGGGTATGTTCACCAGTCGGGTGTGTTTCTTTGAGATCCACTGCATGTGATTGGTGTAACATTTTGAGAATTTTATACTTCCGTATATCTATCTCGGTTTTTCTGTATTGACCGTGTTGGAACTTACTGTGGGAGGGTATTCCCGATTATCATGGATCGTTCGTTGATGATATTGTAATTTATCATATTGATGATATACTCAGTTGTGTTTTGACCTTTGGATGGTCATATTAGAGATTATCATGTTGATGATATACTCGATTGTGTTTTGACCTTTGGATTGGTCGTATTGGAGTTTATCATGTCAATGGTATTCTCAGTTAATTTGTCGGTTGATCTTTGTTAATGATCGTATGACTGTTCAAATTTTGTGTCGATGTTTCGGGAGTTGTGTCATTGTTTTGGCAGTTGTTTCATAGATGTATCGTGTATTATTCATTTGATCAGAATTCGGACTTGACTGTATAATCAGGCTAACAGGATTTGACACGGATAGATTATTTCATCCGAAGATGATATATTTTGTTGAAACTCATGGAATTGTGATTGTAAACGTATTGAGGCTTTACGATGGATTCACTTGCTAGTATCTGAGGAGATCGTCGACTTGGCGCATATGTAAGTATACTGTTTTGATTATTCGTTAATGATGATGATTGATCATTGTTGTGATGGTTTTGGAATACTTTGGTTGAATGGTTTGTTTGTTTTTCTATGACGGATTGCAAGTTTCGAGGACAAAAAACTTATTTTAAGTGGTGTAGTATGTAATATCCGGAATTTCTACTACTATTGTTTAAATGTTATTTTATCCGAGTTATGTTGTACATCGTGGAATCTGTACAGTATGGGTAAAATAATTGAAGGACTGAGACATCTGTATTGGTATAATTACCGCACTTGGTTGATAGTTGTATTTGAAGATATTGTGTGTCGGGCGTATCGTATGAGAATATTGTTGGTAGGAGTATATGTACTCAGTATGCCGTATGTTCGTATTCTGTATGTCGAGACGTTGGACAAGAATAGCTGAAAATGGCTAAGTATAGCCACGATAGCGCACGCTACGATGTATACTTAGCGGACGCTAAGATGTTTGAATTACGTACACTAAGGAGGACCCCTAACGTACGTAAGGCATTCTGGATATGGTTCGGAAAGTGGCCGACATCTAGGCCCAGGATGATTATTATCTATATTTAGCGCACGCTAATGCATATGGTTAGCGCACGCTAATATCAGATTGGTCCAAAGGGAATCTTGGCTTTGTCAGGTTACTTTCGGCATGTGGACCCCAGGCATCTTCGTGGAAGGTGCAGATTGTCGGGTCAACGGAGAATAGCGCACGCTATTGTTGGACAATAACGCACGCTACTGAGCATTTCATTGTAGCAGGTCAACGCATTTTTGCGTATGCTACTGCATTGGCATTACGTACGTAATCTGATGTACGAAGCAAGGCACTAGCCTTTTTGGACCTCGATAGCGCATGCTATCATGGAAGGATAGCGCACGTTAGGGCTGTAGCGCACGCTAAATACAAGTTTTAGCGTACGCTAGTAATGTGCAGGATAAATATGGCAGATGGATGTTAAGATGCATTTCACCCATTTTCTTCACTTCAACAGATAGAGGGAGTTCTTAGAGAGGAGTTTGAGGTTCCAAACACTTAAGTTGATTGTTCCTAACAACATTTGGAGCTTGGAAGTGATTGAGAACGGATTCAAACTTAGGATCAAATCTATTCCTTCAAAGAGGTAATTACTCTTCCCCTTTGGATTTCATTTTGGATTAAATATTGATGTTCTTGAGTTGATAAGCATAATTATGAGAAGGATTACCGGATTATGATGATGTTGTTGTTGATATATGTATATTGATATGATTCTTGTGGTTAGAATTGTGTTGTTCGTCTTCTTGAGATAAGTTGGTTAATCCTTCTCCTCATTTTCAGATATTGATGTCATTGTTGATGATTACTCTCTGTAATGGATTATGTTGTTTTGTTATGAACATGATTATGGAATCATGGTATTCTTGATGTTCTTGGTACATATCACATCATAGAAAAGTATTTGATAAGATATGAATGGTTTCGGATATAAACTTGGATTGGATGATTAGAACTAATATTAAGTTGATTATAGTGGTCGATTTCCTATGTTCTTGATAAGGTATGGATCATGATGACGAGATTGAATTTGGAAAGGATGTGATTGATCTTGGAGTATAATTTCCTTTACATTTGTATTAGTAATCACAATATGCTGAGCGGTACTTGTAATGCATGCAACCACATGAGTTTAGCACACGCTAGCCGACTGGCTAACGCACGCTAACTAAAGTGACTTAGCGCACGCTACGGTATATGATTAACGTGCGCTAAGTGGACAGGCAATGTAGTATATCGTGTTATGGTTATGAATTCGTGCTGGTTTGAGTTGGATTGTTCAGACTATGTTTAGCCGAGGTATTGTAGAACTGTTGGGTTTGTTGATTGGTTATATCGGTTGTTGATAATTATAGATTGTGTGTTAATCGATTATTGTAATAGGTTGAGATTATTGATCGGTGATTAGAACCATGCTTTGCGGTCGTGTTCGAGGATGTTCGTAGATTGCTTTGGTCAGGGCTGAGGAGCTCGTAGACGAAGGCAATAGAATTGGTAACGGCTTACTCATCGTTGTATCAGTATCGAGGCAAGTTATTACTTGCACAGTTTATTATAGTTAATGAATGGTTTCGATTTTATTCGTTTATAATTCGTATAGCAATGGTTATAATTGTGAACACTGGAGATTTGGGATTGTACGTTGTTTTCAGATTTTGGGAATTTAAATCATAATGTATATGATTTACTTTTGTTATTGGTATACTTGGGTATCGAGGATACATTGTGGTATAGACGAAGACATGAATTATCTACCGTCAGTGACACTTTGGACTGTCGAATATTGAGGATAAAGGTTGGTGATGGTTTAGACATCAAGATTGCTCTCGGAGGACTCGGGGCAAGTACTCTAACCATTTTTGTCATTTTGTGTCGATCATATTGTGATACATTGTGTATTGTTGTTGTCATGCATTTGTTTATTGTTATTAATATGCATTTGTGCATTGTTGTCGTATGTCCACCTCATGTTGGTCTGACGGGATCATCTTGGGTATCTATGCTGTGTGCACTGGATCGCTGGACAAGTATTTCCACCATGGGTTGGTCCGATGGGATCATCATGGGTATCTATAGCTATGTGCGCTGGATCATTAGATTACCATGTGTTGTTGTTGTGCATATGTAGATTTGGGTTATCCATCTCGTGTTGGTCTTTCAGGATCATCTTGGGATCTATGCTGTGTGCGCTGGATCATCGTATTTCCAGAAGTATACATTGTTGTTTTTATTGTGGGCATATTGATGTCGTCATGTGAGTATGCATTTGTAGGTCTTGTGTTAGGACCATGTCCGTATGTTGTATTGATCTGATCTCGGATTAGACTGACGTGATTGATCGTGGCACTGCATATCTTGAGGTATGTTCCGTATTTCCTTTTTGGTATTTGTCTTTGGATGGACAATCGATTATCGTTTTGATATTGTTGATGTTATTCGATGGATTGAATTGGCCAGAGTTGGTATAATTTCTGTATCGCGAGTTGTGATGATGTTTTGAGAACCTTGGGTATTGTTGAGATACAGTACAGATGTTTAGGTATGAGCTTATTGTGTTGTTAAGGATATGAATTGTAAATTTTGGTAAAGTTACGGCGGTACGATTACATTGGTCGTATTCTTACTTAGTATTTTCATTAGTATGTAATTATTGGCGTGATGTGATTGTTATCATTGTGGGATATTATGGATGACCCCATCGTGGGATTTCTTTTTAGGTTCTTGGGATATCGAGCTTGTAGCAGTCGTGAAGATATGAGCTTCCCAGAGGATACTGGCTATGGCATGTGTTTGTGAATCGAGTTTTCTGATTATATGTTGTATTCTGCTGCTAGAGTATTTTTAATTGTTTGTCCTTTCCGCTGCGTGAGTATCTCTTAAATGCCCTTTTGATTTTTGTTGCAACTTGAGTTATTTTGGAAATGGTTTTCTAAACTATTTTGTCGGTACGTGTAAGCGATAGCTTAATGTATGTTTTTAAACTGTTGAGTTTTGGCATTTCGGGCCATGTAGTTTCAAATGAGATTTTACGACGATTTTGATTATCGGATTTAATAAGTCTTCGAATGTTTTTAAAAGATAGTACCGTCATTAGGCTCTTGGGCGTTTGTAAATATTTGCGAAAATGTCTTTTAGCCTTGTGGGTTCCATATCGGGGCCCACGACGCTGTAATATTCCTGGATTGCTCTAGGGGTGTTACATGTTTTTCCAAGAGAATTGATTTCATTTATTAACTCTGTGGATCTCCCATCCACTTGGTCAATGGTTTCTCCCTTCTTCATTTGGAAGTTGTCAAACTTTTGGGTGGCAATTGACAACTTATTTTCTTTCATCAGCTTGGTTCCCTCATACATTACAACTAATGTGTCCAAGATTTCTTTGGCATTCTTGCAATTTTTAATCTTGACCATGGTTGCCTTGTCAAGAGTCTGATATAGCACATCTCTGGCCCAATTGTCAAGGTTGGCTAGCTTCATTTATTCAGAAGACAACTCTGTTCTCTTCTTGGGGATCTTCTCTGGCATCCCAGCTGCAATTTCTTCTGGTGTGTTGTCCTTCTCAAATATGAATGGTCCATCCTCAATTACACATATGTCATCATGAATGGATGACTGATGAGTCTGCATTCTTATTTTCCAAAGGTCATATTCATCCACAGAAAATACAGGTAATCTAGAGTGCATGTGTTGCATGTGTTCCATTATAATATGAGAGATTGAAATATAGTCAAGTATATGGATCTGGTTCTGTGAAATTGAACCAACCACTCTGATACCACTTGTAGGTCACAAGTCGTCAGGAATAAGTCTAGAGGGGGGGGGGGGGTGAATAGACTTATTAAACTCTTTTCCTTAATCAGGTGGGTTTCTTCAGCTGTGTAATATGCAGTTAACAAACCTTAGCGGCAGATGAGTAGTGCGGAAGCACAGCTGGTAACAGTGCAGGTGACTTATATCAACTGTAAAGACTAAACAATGCGGAAGACAGTTGAATAATAAATGGAACAGTAAATATGAACGCAACAGATAAGTATGATGAATGCAGTAAAACACACAAGCACATATAGTGGTTTCAGAGATGGGGTAATCCTCTACTAGTCCACTTTTCTCCAAACCAGTTGGAGATGAATTCACTATAACTTTCAACCAGTGATAAACGTTACAATGATTCGAACTAGTTACAACAATTTGCAACCAGTGGAAACCCATGGCCGTTGCAACTCCCTTGAATGCCTAGCACCTCTTGATCGAAAATGTGTGGATGCCTCAACAACTCTCGAGCTATTTACCACCTTTCAATCAAGAATAAGTGGATGCCTCATCAGTCGCGAAACTTCTTAAGAACCTTGTACACAGAAGTACCCCGTACTCAGCTTTTAAGACAAGAGTGTTGTCTTCTCCAACTTCAAGAGCTTCTCAGAATATGATCTTGAAAGTTTTCTCTTCACTATGCTATAGATCTGTTGGTAGCTTTGATTGCTTATATTGCTTGTAAGTATTGTTTGCATCGTACTTTGCTCAATTCCGATCTTTGGATATTTATAGTGCGATTCTTTGAGATTTCTTCATAGACATTGCATCTCCTGTTACAAATCCGTCCATTGGAGAGTGGACTTCTTTGTTTATCTTATTATTCCATTGCACAGCTTGATTCCCATTTCAATTTCGACTGTTTGAAAGAATTCTTTTGGTCGCGCCGCTTTTCTTGATTTGTATATTCATAAGTCTTCAGTGTGCAGATCTTAAGGAATATTTTATTCCAAACTTTCTGGGAAACCTTTTGGTTTGTCTCCTTACGTCTGCATGTGAATTTCAGTTACTATTGACTTCAACTCTTGCTGACGTGGACTGAGTTTTTTAAATTTGGTTGATATCTTGTCTGGAAAACTTATCTGATATATCTTGGTCAGACATGCCAGATGTGCGGTCAATCCTCTCTGATGTAAAACTTCTCTGATATAACTTTGTAGAAGTTCTCTAATATGGTGAGATGAAATCCTCTGATCTGATAATCTCAAAAGTTCTCTGATCTGATGAATGTTCTCGGATCTGATGAATGTTCTCTGATCTGATGGTCAAACTTCTCTGGTAAATTCTATTGACCAGAACTCCTCTGATAATAGGTTGTCTGATGATAACTTGTCTGTGGTCAACCTTCTCTGATCCGTTTGAGTTGACCAAGAGTCGGATGAACTTTTCTCGCCTGATGATAACTCGTCTGCTCTTCGACTGCTACAGTGTTTTTGTCAAATCTCTCTGATATTTCTGTTGACCAAAACTCGCCTGATAAAAAGGTCGCCTGATAACTTATCTGATATATCATCGGTTCTATACTTAGCCGATTTTTAACTGATTAACTTTAGATCAATCTTAGCCTACGTCACTGGCTCATAGAAGATACTAATTTGGTCTTCTTTACAATGCCAAGTATTTAGACTATACATTTGAATATATCACAAGTACTGGGATGACATCATCAAAATCTAACAGGTATTCCTAACACCGCCCCTAGTAAAAACCTCGTTTTTCATAGTAGAATTAACCATGTATTTTAGACATTATTTCTTACCTGACCATGTACCGAAGAAAGATATCTGTTTAATTTTTCTCGGTATAAACGATCCGTAAGTTCTCGCGAAGAGAATAAGGATCTATAAATAGACATTTTACAAAACATTTGCCTGAGGAATATTTTAAAATAATTCATTTACAAATCGGTTTGGGTCATATTGACAATCTTAAAAAGTATTTTTCTAGTATTTTTCTTAAAAATAAAATAAAAAATAAAAAATCACTTTCCCAGCCCTAGTGCATGCTGACGAACATAGCATAGCGCGCGTTAAATAGCATGTACACAACAAACCTAGACAGAACACCCTGGATTATGGTCTCGTTAGATCCGCTAACTCCCACACATAGCGCACGCTAACGTGTGTTTGGAACACTTTAAATTCAAAATCGACCGATCCATTTTCATTCTTTCACAAACCCTACATCGATTTAGCATTCTTGCGATCGGAACTCTCAAAACTTTCCGTCCAAACATCTAATTTCACCACCAAAACTTCATATTATAGCCTCCTAAACTTATTATCAACATCAATGGCCAGGGGATCAAGGGTTACAATGAAGAAACAATATAAGGGGGCAAAACGCCCTAGGAGCATCGAGTTTGATATCCTCCTGTTCGATTCTTCCAAAGCTCAAGAGGTACTTCTGTAAAGGGTGTAACACCCCCAAAACCATCCGGGATATTACAGCGCCGTGGGGCCCGCGCCGGAACCCACCAGGCTAAAAACCATTTCAAAAACATTTAAAATGCCAAAAGACCGATTACAGTAATATTTTAAATACTCAAATATTTACCAAAACATAGTTCTCAAATACCGTCATAAAATACCAATTGAAAATACAAGGCGAAGTTCCAAATCTCAACAGTTTAAAATGTACGTTAAGCCACCACTTAAACGCACCGATAAAATAGTTGGTAAAAAGAGTTTAACGAAATAACCTAAGTCATTTTGAAAGTACACATGAGTTGGCAAAGATACCGAAAAAGCCATTTTAAAATACACACGCAGCGGATAAAATGCAGTTCAAAAATACACAATTGCAGTGAAATAAAACAATCAGAAAAGAATACTCGATACTAAAAAACATGCCACAGCCAGTATCACTCGGGAAGCTCACCCCTTCACGATCGCTACTAGCTTGATCTCCGAGTACCTAAAAATAAAGCCCATGACGGGGTCAGCCACAATACTCAATAATGATAACGATCACATCATCATGAATAATTACATACCAATGTAATAATATAGTAAGAATACTACCAACGTCATCTTACCGTCATAAGCTTACCAATCCATGGCAATTCATAACAAATCAATCCTTACCATAATCCATATTTCGCATTCTCAATTGACGAAATGAACTCAACAACAATTATCTGTACTGTATTCCAAAAATACCAACAATTCTCAAAACATAGTGTGGAAACAATCCAATCTGTGCCAACTCCTGTCCGTCGGATTACACAATCAAATCTCAACCTGGATAAACCAGTAAGACACAACATATCTGTCGACCATAATACACAAGACAGTGATAACAAATACCGAAACATCGACTTACAGTCCGAATGCTCATACGATCAATAACAATGATCAACCAATACATCACTGAGAATATCATCGACATGATAACTCCAATACGATCAACAAAGGATCAAAGATAACCGAGAATACCCTCAACAAGGTAAACTCCAAACACGATCAACAAAGATCAATAATAACTGAGAATACCCTCAACAAGGTAAACTCCAAACACGATCAACAAAGATCAACAATAACCGAGAATACCTTCAACAAGGTAGACTCCAAATGATCAACAATAATGGATCTCAAAGAAATAACCCCGACTGTCGAACATACCCCTCAGGCGTATGAACAACGAATCGCAAACCGTCGAACATATCCAATCATACATGGACTATGAACGACCCAAAAATATGGCTCAAAATATGGACATCACAGTACGCCCGATCCGGAAATGTGTCCGTGCACATGTACACCCCGTATACGTAATCCAAGATATACATGGGACATGTACCTAATTAGCCTCACGAACTACGTCTCGTGTGCACGGTTCAATGCGGAAACATCCACGCATAACCATCATGTGCCCGGCTAAAAATCCTACACAATAACCAATCGGCACGCAGATATGACTCCAGATATGTCAAGATGCAACATGACAACGAAACTCAAAGAATCACATATCCAATAAGGATCAAAAGACTCACCAAAGTGAACAAAGACAAACTGCCAAAGAAAAGTCAACATGACTAATCAATATCCAAAACAACAATCCTGGGATCATCATCCCCGACAAAATGATCAACACGATCAACGATCTCAATACAATCAGCCATGCGTTCATCATATCTCGACGAAATAATCAATACGAATCCTAATATACGAAACATCATCGTACAACATATACAACAACTCAACATAATAATTATCTTCGTAAATAAACAATACTTAAATTACCTCAAAGCCGAAGACAATATCCTTTCCACGAACCATCATTCCTGAACGAATACACAGTTATACGAATAATCCCAAAATAGGTATAGTCCATTTATACCAACAAACCACCGTCCCAACATCAATATCGACACGATAACTATCCTTGATATCCGATATTCCATATCACTGACCAAATACAACTCACATCTTCGTATTCACCAACACGTTTAAACCATATACATTATGATTTAACACAAACCAAAGCACAATATACAAACCATCATCCCGACAATTTATATTTATAATATAATTGCTATATGAATTATAAATGAAATGAAAGCGAAATCATTCATTAGATATTATAACTGAACATGTATAACTTGCCTCGATACCGATACCACGAAGCCGTTCTCAAATCCATTGCCTTCGTCTACGAGCTCCTCAGCCCCGACCAAAAGCAATCTACGAACTCTTCAACCTCAACCGCAGCACAACGGTCATAATCCACGATCAAAACATCACAACCTATTGTAATAACCGATTAACACACATTCGATAAAAATCAATAACCGACATACCCAACCAACAAACTCAATGGTTCAACGAACCCTCGGTCATATACATAAAACCAAATAATCTAACTCAACAAAATACGAGCTCATATCACCAATACAAGCCATAACTCGATGATCACAAATAACAATCAATAACCGATCGACAAACACAACGGTTCTACAATATCCCAATTAAATACACATCCGAATAACCAAATCAATCAAACACTAATTCAAAACCACAATACGATTCCACAATCCGAAAATCATATCAATAATCAAATTAAACCAACAAGGGTCTAACATTACCAATTCAAAATTCAATCTTAAATACGGATATAAGTTTCCACCTTGTAAATTCATAATATAAACCAATTACCGATTATCATCACCAATCCGGACGATCCGATTAATTCAACATTATTGATAACCATATTCCAAAGGTTTCAAATAATTCCATTATCCGAATTGAACACTTGTTCAATACGTATAAATTCTCAAACTCAAAAGTGAATCATAATCTTATCAAACTCGGAACCATATTCGTATTCCTATACGAATATTGTACCAAAACACATAACTTAGTTCTAGATATGAATATTCCATATTCATATCTAAAACACCAACACCTCTTAAACATGTTCATCAATTCATATAATCCAAGAGTTCCTTAAGAACGCAACTTATTCCGAAATCACATTCAAAATCTCCAATACGACATAATCCGATGTGTTCTAAGATCTAAACAATCCTTATTCATAATTCAAGATGAATATAATCATGTTCTTCAACATATACGTCTCATAACATTCATGAGTCGCATCAAACCACCAAGAACATCGAGAATACTATGATTACATAATCATAACAACATAATCAAGGCATTGATCATAAATTCATTATCTTCCTTTAACAAAATTCCCGTAAGTACCAAGAATCATCACAACAACTCATAAACTAGCACCATACGAATTAATTATCGACAACAACATCCAAAAATCCGAATTCAAAGAGAGGATTATCCAACATACCTCTTAGAAGATGAATACACAAGTAAACACTTGTCTTGATTAACACGGTATGAATAAATCATCGAAAGAAAAGAGTCCCGGTCCAACATCCTTCAAAAAGTTTATTCCTAAATCACAATGATATCAATTCCATCACAATTCTACGAAAACATATAGAACTCCCAGGTTCTACCCATTGAGGCATTTTATCGGACACCTTGAAGGCATAGTCCAATTTAATCAATTTAACAGAGAAATTCTCTAATTTGTTCCACAAAACTTCAAGAGCAATGAATAATCTCAAGAATACAACAAAGTTCTATCAACAATCTGATTTAAAACGAATCAAATCGGCCAAAACATCAAGAAACCTCAAGAATCTCCAAAACCAAGAGTTTAGGTGTTCTTACCTTGGATTCGGGCGGAAGATGATGTTATCCATGAATTAAACTTCCAAAACATATTGCTATATGATGTTATTACTCCAATCCATCCATTTTGCTGAAGAAATCGCGAAGAAATGAAGAGAAAACATGAAAATGGCCAAGTGACCCGTCCTAGGCCTTTAAATAGTCGGGACCTGTCGACACCCTTACGTACGTAACCGGAAACTTCCTTACGTATGTAATCAGCCTTGAAATCAATCTGCCCAGTTTGGCCGACACCCTTACGTATGTAACCGGCACAAGCTTACGTACGTAATAGGCCCTTATGGCCGTAACCGGCCGCACCCTTACGGCCATAACCGGCCGCACCCTTACGGCTGTTATCGGCCATTCCTTACGCCCAGCGAGTCACTGCCGACCGTGATCGGCCATCCCTGCGAGTTACTGCCGACCATGATCAGCCATCCAGTGAGTCCTCGGCCACGACTCGGCCAGCTGCCTCCTAACGTACGTAACACTTAATCCATTGCGTACGTAATACGTACGTTGACTTGCTACAGTAATATACTCGTACTACGTATGTAATACACCCTGTATAGCGTACGTAAATACATCCGTTGACTCACCCGTCCACATCCGCGCCGAAAAATTGCCGACACCGGGCCCACCTGTCGATCATATCCGGATCCTGTCCGATTCCTCTTGTTACGTACGTAATGCCTTATGCATAACATACGTAAAGTGTAGAATTTAGCGTATGTAAGTCCTTAAGATTAACGTACTTAATGGCCTTCTGTACATGGCCAAAATCCGACTGTTCCTGTCCGACATCTTGACATACATAATACAAACATACGACATACTGGATACACATATTGTATCAATTAATATTCTCATATGATATTTCCGATATCCAAATTAAAACAACCTGATATACGATATCCTCAAATGTAGTTGTCTACCAAATACGACAATTACACAATTACAACTGTCTCAGTTCTCAATTTATTTTTTCCATATTGTATAGACACCAAACTATACAATATATCTCAAATAAAATAACGCGAAAAATTTATACTGAAAATCCGGGTATTACAAAGGGTTGGTATTAAAATTCGGGAATTTTTCACAAAACTTGGAATTGAAAAATTTATGGAGTGTACGGAAGAGATATATCCGAATCTCATGCATTAATTCTATATCTTCAGTATTGCACTTAATGGTAAGAGAAACACATTTTTTTGCTTCTTTTGTGCTATTGAAGGATATGTTTGGATTGAGTAACGAAGGTTTTGTGTGTTCTGTTAGAGCTAATGATAATGATGATTAATGACTTGGATATACAAGAATTCCTAATTTCGAAGGCCGTCAATGATTTCACCAATGACGTACTCAAACCAATGATTTTGAAATGATATCATGGGGGAACATAGTTATTTCCTAGGATTGCAGGTGAAGCAATTGCCTACAGGAATCTTTATCAACCAGGAGAAGTACAGCAAGGAGGTACTCAACAAATTTGGGATGAACAACTCCAAATCCTCATCGCCCCCCATGAGCACTTCCGTCCAAATTAGTGCTAATGAAGCTGGAAAGCCAGTTGATCAATCACTCCACATGTAGCTTATTGGCTCACTCCTGTACCTAACGGATACCATGCCCGATATCCAGTTTGCTGCAGGAGTGGGTGCTCGGTGTTGTTACCCAAAATGTTATTCGGAAGGGTTTGCTGGAATGGATGAGTAACAAACAAAATGCGAGAGCACATCCGAGGGAATGTAAATAACACAAGATTTTTCGGCGTTGTTAATCCCGGGCGTGAATGCTCTCGCGAGATATTATTAATACGAATACTTGGGAGTACAAATATTAATGTTAGAGTACAATTACAATGAGTGTAAAGACCCTAGTTATCTAGCTATTGAGTGCTGATGATTGCCGGAAGAACCAGAGTTGATGCTCTATGAGTTCTTGTAACAAATGTGGAGTGCTATAGTCAACTACGAGAAATCGACTGTCTCTCACTGTGTGAATTTAGCTGAACTCTCGTATGAAAATAACAGTTTCTGAACCTTTTTCCAGTTGCTGGAGGTTTCCTATTTATAGGAGTGGAGGTAGTTGGGCGATCTCCTTTACTGTATTATAATAAGCGGGCGATCGTCTTTAGCACATGGATTGGTCTCCTTACAGTCTGCAGCAGTTGCTGGCATCCGAATGTGTGAACCAATGAGTATAAAACACGCGTCCTATGTCGCTGTCTTGGGAGGTCCCACCTAGGACCTTTCGGCGGGTCTGTCGGTAGGTGAGGCAGTCCTTGTCGTTTGACAGCTGTTGATGGGCTGGAGTCAAAGATCCTTATTCTGCGGTGCCATTCTCGGATTTGCACGTGGGTCACCACCCCGAGATTCGGTCTTCGCTCCGAGATCTGGTCTTGGTAGATATGACGGATGATGACCTTACACGTGGCATAGGACGGTCGTCCTTGGTCGGGCACCAGAGTCGATCGCTAGGTGCCAAGAGGCGATCACCCTGGATGTCGATCGCTCGGTACCTGATCTCGGTATGGACTCTTCACTTGGCAAGTCTGCCTTGGATTATCTGATGCTGGCTTTCGTCGCTTGGCCCTTATGCTGATCGCCGTCGAGGCATATAAATCGCCACACAACAATTTCCCCCCATCTCGCTCCGATGTTGAAGACGTGGGGTGAGGTGATTCTAGTGGCGATCGCTTGACTTAGACGAGCGATTCAGCATTTTAGGGAACAGACGATCGTCTCTCGAACGGACTAATTTTGAATTTGGACGACCTATTCGATCGCTGCAATGAGCGGGAAATGACAGCGGTTTTGAAAACGTTACTAGGGCACGTGTCGGGCTCCTGCTAGGGGAGTCCGACGGTTTTGTCAGGCTGTCCTTTGGTGTGCCCTCGAAACGACGCGCACATGGGATTCGAGGGTAGCATTAGATACGGTCTTGTCTGACGGTTGCACTTCGATCCTCGAGACTTCGCCTATTTGCCCAGAAGCCCCCGCTCTTGCCTATAAAAAGGACTGGGGTTACAAGGTAAACAACCTTATCCATTTCCGTCTGAGAAGAAGACATAACCGATTTCCCTCGAAGCTTTGTGTGACGATCATCGTTCGAATCAGACTTTCTAGGTAAGAACAAAAAATGTCTTCTCCCTCCTTTCTCTTCGAATATGTCTGGAGGAAGACCAGATGCGTATGAGGCGGGTAGTACTTCCGCCGCCGGGACTTTGACCGCCTGGGATGAACTTTCTGCGGAGTTCCATGTGGAGACAACCGTCGAGTCCATTCGCACCGGGATTGAGCCCGCGGAGGTCGAAGAACTTTTTAATGAAGCTATCACAGCCAAGGCGGTGGAGGCCGAGCGTATTCATTCACTGAAACAGTAGGAGATGGATGCGACGGCGCACTGGGAGCGGAACAGCGCGTTCGGAAAAGCCTTCACAGATTTTTCCGATCTCATGGAGACATTGGCCGGCCCACTCCCCAAATTTAACTTTACTGAATACTCGATTGCCCATACTTATGAACCCGTAAGGCGGACGTCGTTCCGGGCTGCTCGCCGCTCTCCGTGGACCCTTGGCCAGATCGGGAGCTCGGTGACCAGGAAGGATCTGGACCATTGGAGGGCGAGGTTCCATGTTCCTTCTGATGTTTGCTTCCACGTGCCCGCTGAGAACGACCAAGCCGATCAACCTCCCGAGGGCAGGGTCATCGTTAACGAGGCGATAATGGAGGCTGGACTGCAATTCCCATTGCCGTTTGCTGTCTCCTACCTGCTGACTGCCTGGAATGTGGCGCCGCTTCAATTGACGCCGAACGCCTGGCTGCAGATCGTCTGCACCCTCACTTTGTTTGATGGCCATCGGTTGTATCGTTTTCCTTGGCCATTGTAGATGAACCATATCTTCAAATTGACGGTTCAAAAAGGCTCTGTCGGCGGCTATCACATCCAAGGTCGCTCAGGCCGTGTGATTCTTGGGGTCCCGAAAAAAGTAAGGGGCGATCCGTCAAAGTTGTTCTGGGTCGGCGGCGCGTGGAAGTCGGCAGTGAGCGACAACCCGACCGACGAGTTGGATATTCCCACCGGATTTCGGGAGAGGAGTACGAGTAAGGATTTAGACTCTCCCTTTGTTCGGATACATTCTGAACTGATCTGATTTTGGCCTTCTTTTTGCAGGTGTCATTGTTCTGGCGGCAGGCGACCTCTATTTTAATTTCGCGATCGTCTAGGATAAGATACGGGGTCTTCCTGACGACCATATAGATGCACGCCGAATCAACAACAAAGCCTGTTAGTTGACTGCTTGGCTATTTTGCTACCCTCACCATCTAAAGGTTCCAGGTACGAACTCTCTCAATCTTCTTCGACATGTCGATCGTCTTGATTGAGGAAGATTACTAACTTTGTCGATTGTTTTCTTTTGCAGAAATTCGCTTCCCTTGTTTCCCAGAGCCCCCTGCTGTGATTGCCATGTCTAATCCGGGGGTCATGAACCGCCTTCGTCAAGGGAAAAAGGTGATCCAAGCTCCTGCTGCTCCTATGCGACCGACCTCGGAGGCAAGACCTCTCCAGGAGCCTGTCGTCGAAGAGCAGGAGCCTTTGGAGGAGGAGCAACTTCGGCTCATCCACAAGAAATGGAGAACTGTGGAGCCCTCGGCCCCTGCCACTGCTGACGAAAAACCTTAAGAATAATGACGTCTGCCACCACTTCGAAGAGAGCCACTCTCCTATCCGCACAAAGAGAAAAAGAGTTCGGCAATTCGGCACCATCGACGAGCAGTTCGGGTTGGAGTGGCTGATTCTACACAAAGATCAAAAGAGTTAGTATATTTCCTACACAAGTGACATAACTCGGCAAAGTGACCGGGCTTACCTTTCGACCTTCTCTAGGTCACGGCCAAAGAACAGCCTGCCGCGCAGATTCTCGGCCTCAACGGTCACCATGGCTTGAAGGAAAGTCGAAAAATGCGTGGACCCGTCCACCAGAGGAACTGCGGAAAGCGGAGGCACGGAGATCGGCGGCTCGTCAGTAGTGGCAGGGGCCAAGAGCTCCACAGTTCTATGTTTCTTGCGGATGAGCCGATGTTGCTCCTACCCCCGAGGCTCCTGCTCTTCGACGACAGGCTCCTGGAGAGGTCTTGCCTCCGGGGTCGGTCGCAGAAGAGCAGCAGGATCTCGGCTCACCTTTTTCCCTTGACGAAGGCGGTTCATGACCCCCAGATTAGACATGGCAATCGCAGCAGGGGGCTCTGGGAAACAAGGGAAGCGAATTTATGCAAAAGAAAACAATTGAGAAAGTTAGTAATCTTCCTCAATCAAGATGATCGACATGTCAAAGAAGATCGCGAGAGTTCGTACATAGAACCTTAGATGGCGAGGGTAGCGAAATAGCCGAGCAGTCAACCAACATGCTTCGTTGTTGATTCGGCGTGCGTCTATATGGTCGTCAGGAAGACCCCGTATCTTCTCCCAGACAATCACGAAATCAAAAGCGAGGTCGTCTGCCGCCGGAACAATGACACCTGCAATTAGAAGGCCAAAATCAGATCAATTCAGAATGTATCCGAACAAAG
Organism: Orobanche coerulescens; assembly: GCA_033398695.1. NCBI lineage: Eukaryota > Viridiplantae > Streptophyta > Magnoliopsida > Lamiales > Orobanchaceae > Orobanche > Orobanche coerulescens. The sequence goes on along the minus strand of CM065805.1, from coordinate 139,956,465 downwards.
GGAGAGTCTAAATCCTTACTCGGATTCCTCTCCCGAAAGCCGATGGGAATATATAACTCGTCGGTCGAGTTGTCGCTCGCTGCCGACTTCCACGCGTCACTGACCCAGAACCACTTCGACGGATCGCCCCTTACTTTGTTCGGGACCCCAAGAATCACCCACCCTGAGCGACCTTGGATGTGTTTGCCGCCGATAGAGCCTTTTTGAACCGTCGATTTGATGGTTCATCTGCAACGGCGAAGGAAGACGATACAACCGATGGCCACCAAACAAAGTGAGGGTGTAGATGATCTGCAGCCAGGCATTCGACATCAATTGAAGCGGTGCCACGTTCCATGCGGTCAGCAGGTAGGAGACATCAAATGGCAACGGGAATCATAGTCCAGCCTCCATTATCGCCTCGTTGACGGCGACCATGCCCTCGGGAGGTTGATCGGCTCGCTCGTTCTTGGGGGGCACGTGGAGGCAAACATCAGAAGGAACATGGAACCTCGCCCTCCAACGGTCTAGATCCTTCCTGGTCGCCGAGATCCCAATCTGGCCAAGGGTCCACGAAGAGCGGCGAGCAGCCCGGAACGACATCCGTCTTACGGGTTCATAAGGATGGGCAATCGAGTATTCAGTAAAGTTAAATTTGGGGAGTGGGCGGCCAATCTCTCCATGAGATTGGCAAAATAAGTGATGGCTTTTCCAAACGCACTGTTCCACTCCCAGTGCACCGTCGCATCCATCTCCTCCTGTTTCAGTGAACGAATCCACTCGGCCTCTGCCGCCTTGGCCGCGTCAGCCTCAATAAAAAGTTCTTCAACCTCCGTGGGCTCAATCCCGGCGCGGATGGCCTCGATGGCGGTGTCCACATGGACTCCGCATAAAGTTCATCCCGGGCAGTCAAAGCCCCGGCGGTGGAAGTACTACCCACCTCATACGCATCTGGTCTTCCTCCGGACATATTCATATAGAAAGTAGGGAGAAGAAGTTTTTTGTTCTTACCTAGAGAGTCTGAGTCGAACGACGATCGTCACACAAAGCTTCGAGGGAAATCAGCTATGTCTTCTTCTCAGATGGAAATGCATAAGGTTATTTACCTTGTAACCCCAATCCTTTTTATAGGCAAGAGCGGGGGATTATGGGCAAATAAGCGAAGTCCTGAGGATCGAAGTGCAACCGTCAGACAAGACTGCATCTAATGCTGCCCTCGAATCCCGCGTGCGCGTGGTTTCGAGGGCACGCCAAAAGACAGCCTGGCAAAACCGTCGGACTCCCCTAGCAGGAGCCCGACACGTGCCCCAGTGACGTTTTCAAAACCACTGTCATTTCCCGCTCATTGCAGCGATCGAATAGGTCATCCAAATTCAAAATCAGTCCGTTCGAGAGACGATAGTCTGTTCCGTAAAATGCCGAGTCGGTCGTCTAAGTCAAGCGATCGCCACTAGAACCACCTCACCCCACGTCTTCAACATCGGAGCGAAATGGGGGGCAATTGTTGTGCGCCGATTTATATGCCTCGACGGCGATCGGCATAAGGGCCGAGCGACCAAAGCCAGCATCAGATAATCTAAGGCAGACTTGCCAAGCGAAGAGTCCAGACCGAGATCAGGTACCGAGCGATCGACGTCCAGGGCGATCGCCTCTTGGCACCTTGCGATCGACTCTGGTGCCTGACTAAGGACAACCGCCCTATGACACGTCTAAGGCCATCATCCGTCATATCTACGAAGACCGAATCTCGGAGCGAAGACCCACATGCAGATCCGCGAATGGCACCGCAGAATAAGGATCTTTGACTCCAGCCCATCAATAGTTGTCAACGACAAGAACTGCCTCACCTACCGACAGACCCGCCGAAAGGTCCTAGGTGGGACCTCCCGAGACAGCGACATAGGACGCGTGTTGTCTTCTTATTGGTTCGCACATCCGGCTGCCAGCATCTGCTGCGGACTTTAAGGAGACCAACCCATGTGCTAAATATGATCGCCCGCTTATTATAATACAGGAAAGGCGATCGCGCAACTACCTCCACTCCTATAAATAGGAAACCTCCAGCAACTAGAGAAAGGTTCAGAAATTGTTGTTTTCATACGAGAGTTTAGCTAAATTCACACAGTGAGAGACAGTCGATTTCTCGCAGTTGACTACAGCACGCCACCTTTGTTACATGAACTCACAGAGCATCAACTCTGGTTCTTCCGGCAATCATCAGCACTCAAGAACTAGATAACTAGGGTCTTTACACTCATTGTAATTGTACTCTAACATTAATATTTGTTCTCCCAAGTATTCGTATTAATAATATCTCGCGAGAGTATTCATGTAAAACCCCTTAAATTTGGTAACTTATCACATATACAATGTATCAAATCATGATGTAATTTAATAATAGTTAATTTATGACATGATATAACCTACATCTATTTTATTTTATTTCACTCTTTAACTTTGTAATTTATTTAATAAACCAAATAATAAAAATTAAAATAGTGTGTTGATTCACCTATTGGGCTATTTATCAACACCTAACTACATGTGGACTCACTAATGGACTCAACCCAATTTATTAAAAATCATAAGACTTGAAGTTACAATTCAAAGCCCAACCCAACTAATTAAATCCTTTACCATTTTAATTATACTCTTAATTTAACAAAAAAATAATATATATATATATATATACATACATACATACATAAAATATGGGCGGCCATGAGGGAGTGGAAGAGTGTAACTCTAGATTCTTCACTCATCGCATGCAAGGCTTTCATGAAACATTTTGACACATGTAACAAGTCTTCTACCTATTACTCTTCCCAAACCCTCATAACACCACCATTAAATACTACATACTAACCTAACCCTTTACACTTAAACCAACAACCAAAAATCTGCATTTGAGAGACTAAGAGAGAGAGGAGGCCGAACCAAGAGGAAGAAGGAGGAGGAAGAAAATTTTCAACAAGAAATAGGTAATCTCATCCCTTATAACTATTTCCATAATTTCTTATGAAAACCTCCCTAATCTAACTTTAATCTTAATACATGCAAATATAATTCTCACCTTAGGGTGCATGTGGATCGGCCAAACCATATAGTGGTAGAGGGGAAGTCGTTCTCCAACTTTCAAGACCTATAACCGACTAAATCCGACAAGATCGAGGTGGGTGAAAACTCTTTCAAACTTTAAAGTAGACATCTCTTCTTTTTCTTGTGATGCATGTGTTAAATCTGAAGTATTTCAAGACTCTATTGATATGATCTATGTTAAAATCTTCATGTTATAATTACATGTTATGATTTTGTGTATAACTATGTGAAATTCGTTTTTCTTAAACATAATCTTCAAATATTATGAAAAATACGAAAGTATGTACTAATCTGAAATTCTTGTATAAATGCATATTTTTAAAGATGTATATTATGGTTATAACAACATGCAATACGATTTATTGAATTTAAACGACAACCGATTTGGTAGTCGGGTGTCGATTTTGTGATAAATTGAAAGTTATATGCTTTCTTCTATATGTCATTGAAACCCAACAAAAATATGAAATATTGTGTTATATGATTATGTTATGATACATGGATAATTATTTACTGCCAAAACGGCACTTTAAACGAGTAAACGGAGCTTTTGGGCATAAATTGTAATTTCTTAAAGTTTGAGGACTAAACTAAAAATTTCGAAAATAAAACATTCTGGACCTTGGACAGTACATATTATATCATGGATAGGCTGTCTATAAAGTTTCAAATGATTCGGAGTTTGATATCTAAACATAATAGTCCAAATCGCAAATTTTAAAATAATTTCGGGGTCAAAATGCAAAAATTCCAAACTTCTGGACCATATCCGAAATTTTCTGTAATTTTCAAAAATCTGGAATTCCAGGTTCATCACGAGTCATCTCGTAAAATTTCGTTAAATTCCGAGCTAAATTTATAGCTCTATAAGCCTCGGAACGATTTCCTTAAGTTTTGGGTCAATACCGTAATTTCTGGAAATTTCAGTCCCGAAACTAGAAATTTCCGAATTTTACTTAAATCTGGTGTCGAGGAACTATTTTTGGCTTCCTCATAAAATTTCATAACCATCCGATTTCGTTTCATACTCCAAACACTTAGGTTTGAACCTAAGGGTAAAAACGTCATTTCGAACTATTTCGGAGACTCTCGTTTCGTTTCATCGAACCTACCCATTTAATATATCTCACCTGAACCCATAAGACCGTTAATAAATTGTTGAGAATATTTTTGAATTAATATACAAGTCCTATTCCGCATTACCGGGCCACAAATATAATTAACCATATTCCATACTTAATCAAAAGACGCTATTAACCTCACTGACCTAACGTTTACGTGATACTTGTGAAACGCGTCAAATTGATAACTGTGACTGTCCGGAACTAAGTGCTATACAAACAAAGTGCCACGGACAGGCCTGCCTCTAACTCTATCGGAACAAAGTGCCACGTCGACGGACGAGAGCCACCTCTTGAGCCCATACGAAACAGAGAGCCGAGAGTCCCAAATCGTGTCGGGACGGTTAGACCGAGTCTTGGATCGAGCAGTGCGGCTGCGGTTCATGAACAAGGCTACCGTTGTTTCCTATTCCCATAACCGAGGAACGGAGTGTTCCGAGGGACCTGGGTCGTAGACTTGGGGTATAATCGCGAATATGGTGTGATCCGGGTATTGACCCACAACTAAGGACATACCGAGCCCAGATAAGAGATAAGAACGCACACTCTAAGTGTCAGAGCGAAGGCTCAGCTATTGGGGCGACGGTCCAAATCTTGGGGCGACGGCCTATATTGCTAGGAGTAATAAGGAGAGTCTAGAATCCAAAGTCCACACCGGCAGGATTCGAAACTGAATTGACTGATCGACTGATTGACTAACTGCTTGACTTTACATCCGTCCACAGGGACAGGATTATAATATTACAACTACACAATGATTATTGTTTATAAAATTTCGACGTAATTGTAATTGTTCTCATTTTTTTTCATAATTGATAAAATCATGCATCACTTAAAAATTTTCAAAGGAAAGAGCCACACTCGCACACGATCACCCACTCACTGAGACCTTTTGTCTCACCCCACCGTTTTCCCTTTTAAACCAGAGAATGAGCAAACAGCAGAGGACGAAGAAGGCTTCGTGGAAGAGGCCGAATAGAAGATTGCCTTCAAAATTTAGGACTTCTGTTCTTAGAATTTCTGTTGTTATCCCAACTTGTAATAGTTAATTATGCTTCGTACTTAATTCGTTTGGTATTTTTCTGCTGCAAACTTATGAACAGTGTAATTTCGATTATCACCTTTGTCACAACGAATCTTAGTACATCGGGCTAAGATGGTTGTTTGAAATATTATCCAATCGTTATTTTGCTTTCGCTACTTATTGTTGCATTTTGATTGATTAATCGACCGATGCGTCGCGCCCTCGTCCTTCCCCATGTTGGGGGCGTGACAATTCAAGCCCGGGACTAACAACCCCGGCAAATCTTGTGTTATTTACATTCCCTCGGACGTGCTCTCTCATTTTATTTGTTACTCATCTATTCCAGCAAACCCTTCCGACTAACATTTTGGGTAACAACACTCGGTATCTAGTAGCACCTAAAGAGTCAAACTTAGCGACAGCCAAACGAATCCTTAAGTACGTGAAAGGAACCGTTGATGTAGGACTGTGGTATCCAAAGGAAGGAGAATTTGATTTGGTTGGCTACAATGACTCGGATCTCGAAGGTTGTAAGTTGGATAGGAAGAGTACAAGCGGTACTTGTCACTTTCTTGGACCTAGACTTGTGTCATGGTTCAGTAAGAAACAATTGGCCAACTCGCTTTCTATAGCTGAGTCGGAGTACTATGCTGCTGGAAGTTGCTGTATGTAGATTCTATGGATGCAACAGCAATTATCAGATTATGAAATTAGTGCCAGAGAGACGCCAATCATGTGCGATAGCACGAGTGCAATTGCAATAACGCACAATCTTGTATTGCACTCGCGATCTAAGCATACTGATACGAAGCATCACTTCATCAGGAATCATGTTAAGAATAAGGATGTTTGGATCGATACGATTCATATAGACATCCAGTTGGCCAACATCTTTACAAAACCTCTCAACACGACCATATTCTACATGCTTCCTCAAGAATTGGGAATGCTACAGCCGGACTCCCTGTAAGATTTTATGATTTTACTCATCAATTGAGGGGGAATGTTATAAGACCCAAGAATACAGTATCCACACCAATTAACTGTACAATCAGAATCAGTCAGATAGTACTGTAGGACAAAGAAGGCATGAAACCTTCCTACAGCTAACGTGTGCATTAATTAAAGGGAATACAGTACGACCCATGAATAGAGTATTAATCCAGATATTGGTGTAAGAATTGAATCCTCTATGTACCTTTTAAGGGGGAACGCTGTATTTTCGAGAATACAGCACATACAATGTAGGATGTCAATTTATATAATATAATATTATAATACCATTCGTACTAAAACATTTTTAAGTCCGCGTGCCCTTTTTACATTTCAAACATTTTATTCTTTAATGCTTTAAAGACATATGGACTTCAATGCCTCAAAAACGCGATTTTAATTATTTCAAAACAACTGTTTCGTGAAATAAGGATACATGAACTGTCAGAAGTGGGACCAGCTATCATTTCAAAAAGAGACGGATAAGACGTACCAATTTTCTGAATCCATCATGTACGTTCATTTTAAAAAGATGGTTCCCATCCCTTAAAACTGACTGTTCACTATATGTAACCCTAATCTTCTTGTACCCTATAAAAGGATTGTATCTTGCTCCCTTTATACTCTTTACGCATTCTAAAATTCTAAATAAGTCTCAAGCAAAAATAGCCTACATTATTCTCTGTACTTTCTGCATTTTCTCTGCGATACTTTCAGTTTTTCTCCAAACTTTTTATGCTAAAATGACTACTTCTCAGACTTCCTCTCTATACATGAACAAGAAGGAGACTATCATCGACAGACGCATTTTCGCAAGGTCCGTGGTGATGGAAAGAATCATCGTCGAAGGAGAAGATTCCAATAGAATGGAAGTTGTTGTTTCTCGGGTGAAACAGCAAGGGCCCTACTGCCTTGCTAGTCACCACACCGAATTATATGATGAGATAATTTTAGAAGAATTCTAGATGGATGCATCAATCATTTACGCGTCTAAGAGGAAAGAAGGTGAAGTATCTGAAATTTCTGCAACCGTTCAAGGGATTTAGATCACTTTGAACAAAGATCTGCTTGAAGAGAGCTACAGGCTGCAGTCGGATTGCTGACTACCTACTGGAGACTATTCACTGGGTATGCGTATGCATAGAACGTTCATCCTTCATGGCACAAAAGAATTTTTGTGTACCTTGTGTCTATCTACATGACTTTTGCTGCCGGGTTATTGAGAACCGGACAGGAGCATTCAAAATGTGCACAAACCTTCGCTTCCAGATGATGGTGGCCATCATGTCAGTAGAAAAGGTAAATTGGTGCCAGATTCTGCTGAAAAGGATACAGGAGGAGGCTGCCAAACCTGAGTCCGCTAAGAAATCTTTCGGCCTCATTCTAAACTATGTCCTTGCCACCCACGGAGTTAAGAAATCCGAGCATGCCAAGAAGATTGGCCCCGGGAAGTTCATTGGAGGGATGACTTCCACCGTATTTAAGAAATCACCCCTCATGCTGTCGAGAAAAAGAAAGAGAAGGTAAGAAGTCTTCCAAGACTGTGCCTACAGTACCCGCAACAGTTACTGTAGAGGCCTCTCCAATTCCTGTTGCTGATCCTATCCCACAGGGCGCAACCCCTATAGAAGAAACAGTTGCTGCACAGACATCAGATCCCAATCCTATGGCGGCTGTGATGGAAGAACAACTGTTTGCCAAACTGGAGGGTTTTGGCGAATCGGCTGCCCCCTTAAATTCGAAAGCCGCTACTCCTGACAGGCTAACCACACTTGTACAAGATCCCTCTCCCCACAGGGTACCATCCCCTGCCCGGGATCCCTCTCCAAAATAGGCTCCCATACCTATTGAGGATCCTATCCAAACATTAAACCCAATTACAGTACAGAGTCCCTCCCCAACAGAAATAATCAACAATACTCTCCTTCAAGTACAAATAGAGCAAGCGTTTGAACGCTTCAAGATATGGAAGTCATACAGGGTCGCTCCATATGGCACCCTGTACAACTGGGCTGACTGGAAGGAAGAAGAATTCTTCATTTGGAGGTCACGACACCCACAACGTTGAAGTTTTGATCCATTAGGAGGATCACTTTTGCCAAGAGCTCATTTTTGACTCTTACAAGGCAAAAGAGAAGCTAGACTAAAAGGGAAATCGCAGTCCACTCACAAAGCTCCGTCATAAAGCCATCACTCCGACCCTGACTCGGATGCTGATGATGATGTCATACAGGCAGGTCTGCGAATAATCCGTGAAGAGTCTAGGTAATGATAAATGGCCAATCACTACAACCAACAGGGTCAGGGGACATCTGAAAGAAACCAATCCCCTCCCCCGCAACAGGAAGCTATCAACGATCTACAGCAGGAGGAATCAGTCCCTCCTGTTGCCGCTAAATATCAAGCAGCATCTGAATAGGAAGACCATCCTTTCCCGCAACAATAAGAAGACGCCGCCTGCATTGTCTTCCAAGAGGAATCAGCCCCTCTTCTGGATCAGGCGGAAGCTGAGAGTCGGCAGGAGGATTTAGTCCCTCATGTACTCCCAACTACATAAAACCAAACCGTACAGGAGAAATGAGTCCCTCCTATACCCGAGACTGATCATGACGCATAATCTATGAGGCACGGGCTTCTGAAGCTCCCGCTCATGAAGCACCTGTTGACGAAAAGCCCATACAAGATGCCCCCGCATCTCCTATCTCTGTAAGCTCCAAGTCAGATTCCGATGAAGGTTTCTTGCCTGATGACAGACCATGATGATACCGTCATCATGTGGTACTCCATCAACTCAATGAGCATGAGGATTACAAAATCGCACGTCCTAGATCCCCACAAACCGAAGCCCGCATCGATAAACTTCATGCGGCCGACATACAGTGTTCCTACAAGATTCCATGAAGGCACTGTATGATGTCGGTAAAGAACTCGATTTGATGCGAGGAACTGTTCAGGATGAGCTCTCCGATTTGTAGACTGCAATAACCAAAATCGAGGACGCATCCCACCTAATGCCTAATGTATTATGGGAAACGCTCAATCAGCTCAAGCAGCATCAGGAGAGAGTCCTTCGGCAAGAACAAGAGAAGCTCGGAATTTCAGAGGCTAAGACGGTTGCTTCCCTCAAGGAGACCAGAACCAGACTGACAGACCATGATCAAAACATAGATAACATGTCTCTGGTGCTCGGTAATCTGGTTGATAAGATCAATACTCTGACGACCAAACAAGACAATGCTATGGAGCTCCTACAGGAGATTTATACCAAGGTATCATATATTGATGATGCCAAAAAGGGGGAAGAAGCCAGAAGAGCCGGCCGCCTATGGAGACTAGAGAGAGAGAGATTGATGCAACATAAGAAGATAGTGTTGCTGTTGTGATAGACCATCTGGCCGCACCTACAAAAGGATACAGGGTATCTGGATTTCGACTGGAGTTCGAAGATCCCAACATCCCCTGGAAAAACAATGTACAAAAGTCTTATGAGATATTGCTACCCACTGATCGACATCCTTCAGCCGATGATTTGAATAACTGGAAGAAAAACCAACCGATGAGATACTTCTGTACGCTCATCTGAAATTCTACGCTATTCAACAAATTCAAAATGCTGCAGGATGCTGCAAATGAGTTCTCAAGGCTATTAGCGGAAGAAAGCTCCCTCTGCAAATGAAGATGAAATCAAGGCATAAAAAAAGTGCACGGATCACCCAACCTGAGGACTGGATACTTGCCTATGATCAATCCCCTGAAGGAAGAAGCATTTATCAGGATCAAGGCAATGACTTCCTAGTCAATTGGTAGAAAGGAACCGAAAATGATCCTAACAGAAGGACTTAGAGACATTCTCAGTACAAGAGTTAGCCTGTCTGCATTTTTGTCTCGCTATATTTTGTTTTCCCCTATAGGTTTATCATCGCAGTTTGTATATCTGTATTTTCAAGCATTGTAATCCTTTCTGATTATCAATAAAACTTCTTTCTCTCTAAATATTACAGCTCGTTATCTAAACTTACTGTGTTACTATTTGTTTACGAAGCTTTTGCAATATTTGAACAAGTATAAACTTATTAAGTCTCAAAGCCCCAAGAACTTTTCTGCGAATAGTTCATAGGTTTAATATTCAACTTAGACCATACTGTAAGATTGTGCCTACGCGCTAATCATAAGAACAGTTGTAATACACTGTCATGTAGGACTTTTCATTCACTTTAACTTGCGTGTGAGTAGTGCATATTTCTAGTTTAAGTATTGAATATCAGGTCATTCGGACAGAAGACTCGAAGATTTTCACTCTAGACCCAGATGAAGTCATCTATAGAAGAGTTTGGGCATTATCAAAAAGGGGGAAATTTGTAACACCCCTAATCCACTCAAGGATATTACACGCCGTAGACCCTTTTCTCAAGGATCTACCAGGCTGGTAGCTAAAATCAAACATCTCAACATTGCCTTTAAGGCTAAAATGACTCAGTAGACCGATTTGGTCTTTCAATTAATACATACAACACAATCTCAATACATGCCCATGCAGGGGTCAAAATACAACACACTCTCGTACAACGGGGAAAATACTGTATTGGAAATAAAGTACAACTAAACCAATACGACATCGTACGGGTCCTCACGTGATTAGTATCGATCATCTTTCATCATCCTTCATGCCGACCCTATGTTATGCTCCCCAAAACCTGAATGCAATACAGACATCCACCCCCCGATTATTTGGGGGTGAGCAAAATCCCACTATTTTGCTAGTGCAAGTACATAATCATACAAAATGTAACAAACAAATAAAAATCACGAATTGGGTACGACAATTAACTATCAAAGACTTCCCGAGAGGTTTTCTTAGTTAGAAAGTAATTAACGAAGTATTTGAAAATAAATTCCTCATCTCGGGCATTTTAAAAGGAGAAACCTTATTGGGCCTCAAGTCCTTAGTTAAAAGAAAACACTTCAAGACGAATGGATCTCAGCCCAAAATCAATTTCCGTAAATCGACCTTTACAAATCCGTTAGGATTTCATCCAAAATCTTATCAAATCACAGTACACGAAAACAATAGCAAGGTCTATTTTCCATCATCAAATCCCCACAACTAATGGACTAAACACATACGACAAAATACTCTAGTTCCGTCCAAGCCGAGTAGGCCAATGAACAACTTACCTCTTACACATTTAGTCAATGCATGCAATCATGAAATCACCGTTCAAAAACACTCATTTTCGGAAATGCCATAACCCAAAACACATTTGTAAAATGCACCACAATTAACCTTCGATCCACGCCTCTGTGGACCCCAACCGAGACCCCGTCGGATCTAACCCACAGTAGTTAAAAGCATAGCTCATCGATCCACGCCTCTGTGGACCCCTACTGAGACCCCATCAGATCTAACTCGTAGTGAGCATACACATACCCATCACTCATGCAATACTAATATGCTAAGAATGTTCATTAAGAATACCTGCTAGAAATGGCCACTTACCCGACACAATTATCATACTCCTCACAATACCCCCATCATTAAAAATCAATCACAACACAACAATACAATTAACACGAAATACACGATTCCACAAAATTAAACAAGCAGGGATATCATTAAAGCCCTCAATGTTCAAAATAATCAAATCATAATCAATTCACACGAATCATATTCACGAGGGTAAACCAACCATCGTAAATCCAACATGTAAACTCTATTTGCAGGACACAAATCGTATAATAAAATATTCACCTCGAAACCACAATCGAAATGAGACGATGAACGGGATGCGGTCGGGCAGCTCCGAACTCCTGAACATAACAAGAATACAATAGCACCGCGAACACTACGAGAATAATACCACACGAATTACCAACACAAAATGGAGATCAACTCAGAATCCTCGAGCACCTATAATCCTCCGGAAGAAACAACAAAAACATGATTACGACGAGGCTCAAGACGAAAAACAATGGAGATTACATCAAACTATCGAAGGAAAACTCATTCGAATATTTAATCGAACATTAAATGTTCACTACACCTCAAGAACACCGAAATCACCCTCCGGGTCGAAACGAACTGAAGATATGGATATATAATCCATAAAACATGTTTAACAACAACATCTAACCTCAATCGATTCATCTAAACCAGATTGGATTCGAAATCAAGAACAAAACTTCTAAAAAGTCAACTCTAGGGAATCAAGAAAAAATATCTCGATCCGGTGAAGAACAATGGATTAAATGATGTTAAACACACACGAATCCATCCCAAGATGACGCTTGATTATGAAGATAGCCCAAAATCGCTCCCGACAAAAAGAGGCGAAGAGGGAGAGAAATGACGTAATAAAGGATGCGGTCAAGTATTTATACTGGACAGTTATTAGCGTGCACTAAACACACAACATTAGCACGCGCTAACAGGGTCAACGCTCCAGAACATTCCGCCCGCAACAATGTTAGCGTGCGCTAGCCAATGCGCGTAGGGTGCGCTAACGATTCATGAATCCTGTCCAGTGGCTCCTACACAGATCTGCACCTACCAGGTAGCGTGCGCTAAAAAGGACAATTAGCGTGCGCTAAGCAGACGATAGCGCACGCTATCTACCAACCTTATCTTGCGCTAACGAGACTCTAGTCCTAGTCCAGTAGCTTCTGGACTGCCTCGAACTACCAGTTTGCATGCGCTACCACAACCGTAGCATGCACTAACTAACGCACCTTACCACGCGCTATCCACTTGGATGTAGCATGCGCTATCGGCTCAGAAAGACAGCAACAGTACTCTCAAGAATGGGTACGACGATAGATTTCTCCGGCCGAATATTCAAGTTCAAGATACGCACAGAAAGCTCCATAATATGATCATACTAGAAAAGGTCGAAACGGCAAATACGAAGGCGGATACCCACAACTTAGGGAAATTACAAAGTGGCCCAAAATGCCCGAAAATCTTGAGACATGACCGAATAACCAAACCGTTGTTCACAACACATCTAACGAAGTTAAGCGACTTACAGGAACTCGAAACAACATTTTCGAACGGGATTTGCAAGAATCAAACTCAAGCGCGGAAAAGTCGCTTAAGAATAAGGAACTCAACAAAACGACACCAAAAAGAACTCGGATGTCAAAAAGTGCAGAATTAATCATTCTCATAATGACGAAACGGTCACAGGCGATCCGTCAAAATGGACTCCTGTAAATTTTTTTTTATCGAAAATCAAAATTGCGGATATTACATATTATCCTCCTTAAAAGAAGTTACGTACCGAAACTTAATAATAAGTAGGGAGGAGCAATATCCCACCAGGAACGTCTCAACAAGATACACAAGAACCATATAGATTACGCCCATTGGCAATACGCTACAAGAAATACAAAGAAACTTACGGCGTGAAATCACGCTCAACGACAACCATCACAATGCCACAGGCATGGGCATAACACAATCAATAAGTGCCAAGCATCACCAAACAGATAACGCAATCAAGTCAATTATCCGAACCATCAAGAGACAAAAGGCACCTATTACAAGAAAACACGCAGAGTCGAAAAATAGAAATGACACGTACAACGATCCACAAAGGTAACCACGGAGAACTCCAACCACGCCAAAATTATCGAAAACCACACTAGCTGTCTCCTTGTCCCTTCAGATCATAGATGCAAAATCAATCCTCAAACCTCTCAGCTACCATCTCGCAATGCATGGCTCGGTGTCCCAATTGATCGCAATCGAAATAGCTGACTAACGGTGAACGACAATTCTTCATGGTACGAGATCAGGCAATCAACAATCAGACACCAATGATTGAACCTCAATGATTGACAAAAAAGGTCAAATAACAGTGATCGAACTCCAACGATCGAACACCAACGATCCCGAAGTTCACAATTCAACTCAAGGTATCAAAAGAACTTATAGAAACTAAAAGACGTTAATTTCGAACAAGGATCACAAGAATCGAACCGAACTCGAATAAGTCGCAATGATAAACAGATTGATCAGAAACAAGGTCACAACCCATTTGAACGATGACAACCGAGATACCGAACAAGTTCATAAAATATCAACGAACACGAGCGAGTCGATAGAATTGAGAAAGAGAAATTACAGAAGTAAAAAATAATACGGGTATTACATTCGACCTCATTTAAAAGAAGTGTCGTCCCCGAAACTCACAACAAAGGAAGCAAGGTAACAATACAATATTCAACCGACAGAAACATCTTTCAATGGCCTCTCAAAGCCGATCCTGAAATCTGTGCTAAAGTCCGTGCCCCAAAAGACTCGGTAACCAACTCGCAAGAATGGATTCTGGGTCCCTCGAGTCCACACTTGTAACACGTTACTGGCAAGAAGGACAATTTGTACGTACATGCCCCGGCACATTACAATTGAAGCACCTCGGCATACCGAATATACAACTATTAGGTTCAATAGAACATAACATTGCAAAACAACATACAACATATGCCAACTCAGCACAACATATAAACGTAAGGCAACCCACATGCACAAAATCACAGCAACGACGGCATACATTCGGCGATTTCAACAGCCCGAACGATAACCAGCACACAATTATAAAACATCACAAAACAATCACTGATGTACACAATCATACAAACCCAAGCTCTAACAGCTCGCACCGGTGCGACAACACGCGAATCACCACGAAGCGACAACATTCAATTCCAACATCACACCCCACACAGAGGGCTAACATAACAAATGTGTGGCGAACGACTCAACGCTCACACCACCAATTCAATCACAACTTAGAGGGCCAACACCTTAATGACAATGCTAACGTCACACACACATCCCCGACCGTAACAGGAAATGATAGGTTTGAAAAACAAAAACCACCTTTTTGAAAATAATTTGGAAACACCAGTTGATCTTGAGTATCATATTTTAAAAAAGTAGTAAAAACATCGTCATCGAGACTTTGAAAAACCATCTTTCATTTAAATAAAAAAAAAAGAAAAAAAATGAGGACACCTTTCTTTTAATTAAAATTTTTCAGAAATATTCGACCTTCGGGTCCAAGCAAATGCGTTTCTAAATCATTGAAAATATCTCAAAATATTTTTGTCCTCAAAGTGGAATAATTTTGAAACATACTGTGGCACTAGTAGGCACCTTGAAAGTACTGCGAGAAAATAATCCATTTTACAAGTACGTCTCGAAATTTATTTTCTAAGATACTCAAGGTTTTGAGAAATCCAATAGGCTAGAATGCCCAGAATTCACACTCATCGACATTCGCTTAAACACATCATAGTACACATATCAAATCGTTCAAAATCAAGAAAATTAATGTCTTTTACCGGAAAACAAATAGTAAAATATCACAATCGAAAACCGCCTAGGATCGTGGCGAAACCACTAATCCTATTCGAGGCCTCTAAGGACCCTCTCGAACTGGCTAGCGAACAAGCTCGTGAATCTGGAGTGAAGTCAAGAATTCCCCCGAGGCCTCGTCGGACCGTCCCGAATTGAGCAAATCAAACACATATAAGCACAATCCATATTAAGCACAAAGGTTTCACAAGAATACTTGCAAAACCAGCAAATCATTTTGAAAATCATTAGCAGCGAACAAAAACAATAGTAGAAAAGACATAAGCAGCGACAACGCTCCTCATATAAACGAAATATGAGAGTAAAATAAACACATATCATGAAACCAAGAATCTACATAAAGATTCCATCCCTTAACAAATAATCATACAAGTAGCTCGTTCCGCACGAGGCACAATACAAAGAAGGGAGACTTACATCCACAGGCCGCACGAAGATGATGACCGCCCCACGATACTAATCACAACCAACAAACTCATACGACGCGTCGCGACAGGACTCAGTCAGACAAAACCCGACAAGACAAAACTCAACAGACACGACTGGACCCGACAACCTAGGTTTCCACAACCTAAAGCTCCGATACCATTTATGTAACACCCCCAATCCACTCAGGGATATTACACGTCGTAGACCCTTTCCTCAAGGATCTACCAGGCTAGTAACTAAAATCAAATATCTCAACATCACCTTTAAGGCTAAAATGACTCACTAGATCGATTTGTTCTTTCAATTAATACATACAACTCAATCTCAATAAATGCCCACGCAGGGGTCAAAATACAACACACTCTCGTACAATGGGTAAAATACTGCAGTGGAAATAAAATACAACTAAACCAATACGACATCATACGGGTCCTCACGTGATTAGAATCGATCATCTTTCATCATCCTTCATGCTGACTGTGTTATGCTCTCCAAAACCTGAATGCAATACACACATACACCCCACGATTATTCGGGGGCTAGCAAAATCCCACTATTTTGCTAGTGCAAGTACATAATCATACGAAATGTAACAAACAAATATAAATCACGAATTGAGTACGACAATTAACTATCAAAGCCTTCCCGATAGGTTTTATAGTTAGAAAGCAATCAACGAAGTGTTTGAAAATAAATTCCTCATCTCGGGGATTTTAAAAGTAGAAACCTTATTGGGCCTCAAATCCTTAGTTAAAAGAAAACACTTCAAGACAAATGGATATCGGACCAAAATCACTTTCCGTAAAACGACCTTTACAAATCTGTTGGGATTTCGTCCCAAATCTCATCAAATCACTCTACACCAGAACAATAGCAAGGTCCATTTTCCAACATCAAAACCCCACAACTAAAGGACTAAACACATACAACAAAATACTCTAGTGCCATCCCAGCCGAGTAGACCAATGAACAACTTACGTCTTACACATTTAGTCAATGCATGCAATCATGAAATCACCGTTCAAAAATACTCATTTCCGGAAACACCATAAACCAAAACACATTTGTAAAATGCACCACAATTAACCGTCGATCCACGCCTCTATGGACCCCTACCGAGACCCCATCGGATCTAACTCATAGTGGTTAAAAGCAAAGCTCGTCGATCCACGCCTCTATGGACCCCTACCGAGACCCTATCGGATCTAACCGGTAGTGAGCATACACACACCCATCACTCATGCAATACTAATATGCTAAGAATGTAAGTCCATTAAGAACACTTGCTAGAAATGGCCACTTACCCGACACAATTATCATACTCGTCACAATACCCCCATCATGAACAATCAATCACAACACAACAACACAATTAACACAGAATACATGATTCCACAACATTAAACAACCAAGGATATCATTAAATCCCTCAACGTTCAAAATAATCAAATCATAATCAATTCACACGAATCATATTCACGAGGGTAAACCAACCATCGTAAATCCAACATGTAAACTCTATTTGCAGGACACAAATTGTATAAGAAAATACTTGACTCGAAACCACGATCGAAACGAGACGATGAACGGGATGCGGTTGGGCATCCCCGGACTCCTGAACATAATCAAGAATACAATAGCACCGCGAACACTACGAGAATAACACCACATGAATTACCAACAGAAAATGGAGATCAACTCGGAATCCTCGAGCACCTATAATCCTCCGGAAGAAACAACAAAAAACATGATTACGAAGAGGCTCATGGCCAAAAACAACGGAGATCACATCAAACTTTCGAAGAAAAACTCATTCGAACATTTAATCGAACGTTAAATATTCACTACACCTCAAGAACACAAAAATCACCCTTCGGGTCAAAACGAACCGAAGATATGGATATATAATCCATAAAACATGTTTAACAACAACATATAACACCAATCGATTCATCTAAACTAGATTGGATTCGAAAATAAGAACAAAACTCCCCAAAAGTCAACTATAGGGAATCAAGAAAATACGTCGATCCGGCGAAGAACAATGGATTAAATGATGTTAAACACACACAAATCCATCCCAATATGACGCTTGATGATGAACATCGCCCAAAATCGCTCCAAGAACTTGCTCCCGGCGAAAAGAGGCGAAGAGCGAGAAAAATGACGGAATAAAGGATGTTGTCCAGTATTTATACTCAACAGTTATTAGTGTGCACTAAACGCACAACATTAGCGCGCGCTAACGGGGTCAATGATCCAGAATAAACTGCTAGCAACACTGTTAGCATGCGTTAGCCAATATGCATAGCGTGCGCTAACGAGTCACGAATCCAGTCCAATGGTTCCTGGACAGATCTGCCCCTACCAGGCAGCCTACGCTAGAAAGGACAAATAGCGTGCGCTAAGCAGTCGATAGCACGCATTATCTACCAATCTTAGCATGTGCTAACGAGACTCCAGTCCCAGTCCAGTAGCTTTTGGACTGTCTCGAACTACCATATAGCGTGCGCTACCACCACCCTAACATGCACTAACTACCGCACCTTAGCGCATGCTATCCACCTAGATGTAGCGTGCGCTATCGACTCAGAAAGACAGCCACAGTACTCTAAAAAATGGGTACGACGGAAGATTTCTACGACCGAATCTTCAAGTTCATGATACGCACGAAAAGCTACAGCATATGATCATACTAATAGCTTGAGCTCTAATCAAACTCATACGCTGACCATGGAAAAGTTCGAAACGACAAATACGAAGGCAGAGAATCACGATACATGATCGTATAACCAAACTGAAGTTCACAACACGTCTAGAGAAGTTAAACGGACTTACAGGAACTCTAAACAACACTTTCGAACGAGATTCATGAGAATCGAACTCAAGCGCAGAAAAGTCGCTTAAAAACACGGAACTCAACAAAACGACACCGAAACGAACCCGACTGTCAAAAAGTGCAGAATTAATCATTCTCAGAATCACGAAACGGTCACAAGCTATCCGTTAAAACGGACTGCTGTAAAAAGAAAGAAATTTACCAAAAATCGAAATTGTGGATATTACAAAATTTTTTGGATAGACATTCCTGTTTTGATAATTGCCAACATACAACAAGTAGTCTCAAAGAAGTCAGAAAACTATCAAGTATAGAATCTATTAGAAATCGTCATACAAGCCCAACATACAGCAAAGAGTTCGATAGTCCATCCTATAGAACCTTCCCCACACAGCAAAGAGACGTAATATGTTGGATACATCATACATGCTGAAGCGTTGTGAGATAAACATTGTTTATTCATAACGTATTCACGGTTAAAGGATTATATATTGCTTATAGGACATCATTTAATGCAGCTGGAGAGAGACAAGTCTAAACGCTCTGAAGAGCATTTACTGCAAAGATAGATAGGATGTCTGAAGCATTAAATGTGATATACTTTAATTTGAACAATCAGCAGCCACCAATCAAGTGACAGACGTCAACATCTCGCCAACCAGCAACGGCTTCATTTCTAATGGATACATTTCCATGGTTATAAATACCCCCAAGCCAGAGGACACAAACAACCAAGTTATTCATAATCGTGGAAGCTCTGACAAGATCACTAACATTCTAGCGACTACAAAGAAGTATATTTCGTGATCATACATCAATATCCAAGCGAAGAAATATACAAGTCCTCAACGCAAACAACACAACATACAACGATTATTTAGCCATGATAAAGCTGATGTTTGAGAAGTGTTCTACCCTATCATTCTCCCTGTTTAGTCTAAGGATCCTTGCGTATTCCGACCAGTGTGGGAAGAATATCATTTAAGAGGAAGCTTCGATCCATGTGAGAAGAAGCGAGTCGAGAAAGAGCTCAATCCAATTTGTGTGAATGGCCCAAAGCTACAGTCTCTGTATCAATCTATGTGAACGATACAGAGACAGATTTAGTTAAAGTCATGTAGTTTTGTATGTAGTGATTTTAATAAACTCTTTACTCCTGTGAAGAGGACCAGTGGACATAGAGGGGTTTACCTCGAACCACATTAAACTATGTTATTTAGTTTCAGTATTTACTGTTTTCATTCTACTGTGATC
Source organism: Orobanche coerulescens (assembly GCA_033398695.1). Taxonomy (NCBI): domain Eukaryota; kingdom Viridiplantae; phylum Streptophyta; class Magnoliopsida; order Lamiales; family Orobanchaceae; genus Orobanche; species Orobanche coerulescens. Next base: position 139,936,348 of record CM065805.1, on the reverse strand, counting down.
TGATAGTATACATTCTAAAACCCGGTATGCACCAAGCAGACAGGAGAACACCTACTTGCTCTATTTACAACAACTCACACAACAAACTTCCGCTACGCAAACTAACATCGAAAATCGTACAGCTCACTGCACTATTATATTCCAAGCTGTATATTGTATACTTAGTGGCCAACAACAAAGACTTTAAATAACAAGACCATTTCTTGTCAAAGTCAAAAGTGAAGATGCTTGACTACCGATAACAGTATGAATGAAGATATTATTGTCTGTCAAATTTATGTAGATGATATTGTCTTTGGTGCTACTAACAACTCTCTTTGCCAAGAATTTGTTAATCTTATGAAGGGATAATTCCAGATGAGCATGATGGGATAATTAACGTTCTTTCTTGGGCTCTAAATAAAACAATACGAAGATAGAATCTTTATCCATCAAACTAAATATACAAACGATCTTCTCAATAAATTCAAAATGGAAGGTAGCAAAGCAATTTCAACCCCAATTTCATCTTCATTAAAATTGGACAACGACGATAATGGGAAGTCAGTAGATCAAAAGCTCTTTCGACGTATGATCGACTCCCTACTTTACTTAACTGCATCTAGACCAGATATAATTTTTTGCTATTTAAATGGTATTATTGGACTGGGATTATGGTATCCATCCTGTCTTGATTTTAATTTAATTGCATAAAGTGGTGCTGATTTTGAAGGATGTAAAATTGATAAAGTACAATTGGTACATGTCATTTTATAGGCTCATCTTTGATTTTGTGGGGTAGTAAAAATCAAACCAGTGTAGCAATGTCTACAGCTGAAGCTGAATATATAGCTGTCGGTAGTGCATGTGCACAGGTTTTGTGGATTAAAAATCAACTTAGAGATCATGGCATATTTATTCAAAATACTCCTATTCTATGTGATGAACAAGTAAACTAGGATCTTCAAGACCTCCCCATTTGAGCTGCTTCTATTCGTGCCCCAGGTGAAAACCTCGTCTGGCATAGTAGAACTAACCACATCGATACGAGACATCATTTCTTACCTTACCATGTACAAAAGAAAGATATCTGTTTAATTTTTCACGGTACAAAGGATCGTAGGAGACATTTTACATAACTTTTACCTAAGGAATCTTTTAACATAATTCATTTACAACTCGGTTTGGGTCATATTGACAATTCTTACAAATTATTTTTCTAATATTGTTATTAAAAATAAAATCAAAAAAATGAAAAATCACTTTCCAGCCCTAGCGCATGTTAACGAACATAGCATAGCGCACTCTAAATCAGCATGTCAAATTTTACACAGCAAACCGAGACAGAACACTCTGAATTTTGGCCTCATTATCACCACTAACTCCCACACGTGGTGCACACTAAAGTCTGTATGGAACACTTAAAAGTCAAAATCGGTGATCAATTTTCATTCTTTCACAAACCCTACATCGATTTAGCATTCTTGCGATCAGAACTCTCAAAAATTTCCGTCCAAGCATCTAATTTCACCACCAAAACTTCATATTATAGCCTCCTAAACATATTATCAACATTAATGGAGAGTGGATCGAGGGTTCCAATTAAGAAACAATACAAAGGGGGCGAAAAGCCATAGGAGCATCGAGTTTGATGCCTCCCTGTTTGATTCTTCCAAAGCTCAAGTGGTATTTCTGGAAAGGGTTGGTATTAAAATTTGGGATTTTTGCACAAAACTTAGAATTGAAAAAATTATGGGGTGTACGGAATAGATATACCCAAATATCATGCACGAATTCTACATCTTCGGTATTGCACTCAATGGTAGGAGGAACTCAGTTTTTGTTTCATTTCATCTATTGAAGGATTTGTTTGGATTGAGTAATGAATCTTTTGTGTGTTCCGTTAGAGCTAATGATAATGATGATATTAATGACTTGGATATACAAGAATTCCTTAGCTCGAAGGTTGTCATTGATATCACCGATGACATATTCGAAACAATGATTTTGAAATTGATATTCGTTTGTATTAGTTGTGTTGATAAAATACTTAATTGTAAAGGTTAATACGCAACATAAGCTTGTTAGAGTGGATAAACAAGTAGTGTATCATGTTTTGCATGACGAGCCGGTAAACTTTGCTAGCATTGTTAATGAATGGATACTTGCCAAAGCTGAACACTTTTGATCAAATAAGTATGCTTCTGTTACAAGGACGGATGAATGCCTTGCGTCTATCCTCATGGCGATCTTCAAATATCATCAAGTGGACTTGTCTAAAGATATAGCCGTTCCTGTCCCTAGAGGTCATGAGATCTCGGATTCTTCGCTCAAAGCAATGCATTATGTTGAGACTCTAAACTGATCTTTTATCATATATAAAGGAACACGGCCGAGTCCACAAAGGGACAAGATTGCCGACTCCAAAGGAAAGTTACTCGGTGGGGTCCAAAAACCTTGAGATAATTGAACATCGGGTCGTTTGTTTGTAAATTGTAATCTAAGGGTAAAAGGACGATGAGTGAAGAATCAAGTGAGATATGAAGACGACCTAATAGTCCGAATGCGTAGTCTTGAGACAAGTCAAGTTGAAATACGTGATGCTATTCGAGCTCTTCATATGGAAGTTAAGGAAGCCAGGGAAGAAATCCACTCGGTCAAAATCTCCTTGAAGAATACATTTGTTTCACCAACCCCTCACTTCCATTCTCCTCCTCCCCCCCCCCCCCCTCCTCAAACCCACATCCTTAAACTCATGATTTGAAAATTATTTACGAATAGTGTTTTATGTGGTATGTTTTGAAATTTTTTTTGGTGTTTATGTTGCATTTTGCTTTATGTTTCATGTTTTGTCAAAACTAATAATGGATTGTTGATTATTGCTTATCGAGATTATGTTTTGTTTATTGATATATTGCACTTCAGTTTCTCGCATATGATTAACATATTTTTCTAAGTGTTAGCTTCCATCTTAAAATTTATGCTATAAGTTATAATCTGTTTTGTTGCAATCTTCATGGGAAGCATTGTATCTCTTCTAATTAACCTTTCTGCTTCTGACAAAAGGGGGAGATAAAGCTCCAAATTTTTTGGTATGATTACAAAAAGCTTGCAAGAGTGACAAAATCAAACAAAGTACATACACTTTGATTAGAATATATCTTTCATCATTTTTTGCAGATTGGTTTTCTAAATGTTTTGTCATCATCAAGAAGGGGGAGATTGTTGAACAAATCAATTTTGATGATTTATTTTCCCATAACAACATTCAGTAATAAAATATCAAGACTCATTTAGACAAAAAGGACACAAATTGCATCAACGTAAATGTCTATAATCAACGCAAACTAGTGCCCGCAATGTGGTTACTCTAAAGCACGCTAAACACGCTTAGTTAACGCATGCTAAAGACTAGTGTTAGCGCACAAAAGGTTTGAAATCCTACCATTGATCATATATCCGTTGGATACCTTTTCAACATGGAAATCACGCAAAATATAGAAAGTAAAGATTTACTAACTAGCACACGCTGTGAAGGATGATTAATACACGCTAAGTTTAAATTATATCTGTTGGACAAAGACTTTAAGTAACAAGACCGTTCCTTTTCAAAGTCAAAAGTGAAGATGCTTGACTACACCCACAACGCACGCTTAAAGTGATGTACTAGCGCATGCTAATAATGCCAATTGACAAGGGATCAAGTTTTGCTCAATGCTATAAATACCCACACCTTTGGATACTTTAAGACACACAACTATAATCCGATTTCTTTTCCTTTTGAGCTCTATTATTTGTATAAGCTATCTATTCATTATCTAGTTGTGCCAAGAAAGATATGAGTATTGTACTTACATTTTATTATCACTTATACATCGTGCCTTCTTTGATCAGTGTTATTGAGTGTTGTATCACTCTTACAAGATTAGAGAGAAACGAACCAAGAATTTCAATCCTGTGTTATTAGGATCATTGGTCTGGCATTGTTAGGATTGAATTCTGTTGGAAAAATCCTCCTCATACAGCAAGAATATTCAAAGTCATAATATCAGCCAAGTATGGACGATGATAGGAGAACTTCATATAGCCTGTCCATACAGCACAAGATCTTCCAGCAAGCCAAGAGTCGAAGAAGCCAAAACCAATCTGTGTGAATGGCCAAAGCTACTGTCGGCTGTATCGACTTGTTTAATTAAAGTCACATATTTGTATATGCCATTATTTTAATAAGCAGTTTACTCCTGTGTGGAGGACCAGTAGACGTAGAGGGGTTTCCCTCGAACCCCTTTAATCAGTATGTCTTTACTTTTTACCTTTACTCTTTTCTATCTTCCTGTGTAATTTTAATATACATATCATAAAAACCATGTAGCATCAAGATAACAGGAGATCATTCAGTTGCTATATTTACAACAGCTTAATATTACATTTCCACAACGTAAACAAACATCGAAAAAGATACAGTTCAACCCCCCCTTCCAAGCTATTTATACTATATACTGTGGCCAATAAGTGGTATCAGAGCGATTGATTCTAAAAAGAATCAGTCAATTTTTAACCTGAATCAGATATACAAAATCACTATCTTTTGAAAACTTTATGTTTTTATCTTTATCATTCATCTTACTTCTTCATGGACGCTTCTATGATCAATCCCTTTATTTCCATTAACGAATTCGATGATCCGAGAATCAGGATGGAAGCCCATCTTGCTGCGATGCACGAAGAGATAAAATTTGTCCAAAAAGGACCCATCAAGATAACGAAGGTCAACACAGCCACAAGAATTGAGGGACAGCCTCATGCAGAAATGCTTCAGAAGAAGAGCAATGGACAACTGATGATCGCAAGTTTGAAAATATCGACAACGTAGCTTGGAAATTCACTTAGCCGGGGAGGAAAGAACGAGTAAGGCTAGACCTCTTCCCTTCTTATTAAAGAATATGCCATTTGTCACACTTGACAAAGGCAAATTCTCCAAGGTAAAGAGCTGTAAGACAACCAAAGAAATCTTGGAGAAACTCAAGTTAATTTGCAAGGGAACTGAGCTCTAGAAAGAAAACAAAATTTTAAAACTAACTCAGCAATTTGAATCATTTGAAATGAAATCTTCTGAAATGCTTGAGGAACTTGACCTCAGATTTACCAGCATTATCGGTGAACTTGAAGCATTGGATAAAGTGTATACCCAAAAGGAGAAAAATCTGAAAAACTTTAGATCACTCCATACCCCATGGGACATTAAGACAACAACTATACACGTGTCTTGTAATTTAAATGACATATCTACTTTCGATCTTCTCTGATCCCAAAGCCTTTGAGTATGACATTGATAGGCGAGAGAAGGACAAAAGAGTCACCTGCCAAGACTACAGTACTGTCTGCTGTATCTCATAGGAGAAACAACTCTGCACCCAACACATCCAGAGCCGCATGCAAGGCAGCTGGCAGTGATGATGACATCCCGTCAAAAGACGAGATGGCCCTACTCATGCATATATTTTAGAAGCTCATCAAGAAATCTGGAAAGGCCCCATAAGGGCCCAAGCCATTCAACAAGGTGAGTTCTGAATCACCTTGGTCCGCATCCCAAAGTACAGAAGTTGGCCAAATCCGAGCAAGAAGAAAAGGATGAGAAAAGACGCATATGGGGAAACAAGCTCAAGGACCTGATCGGAGAATCAGAAGCCTCGCTTGCATCAACCAAGACTGAGGATTTCCTTAAGACAATCATTGACATTGACTCTTCTGATGATGAAATCGAAGATAAAGCATAAATGTGCTTTATAGCAAAGGAAGAAGATGATGATGAACATAGTGAGGATGAGGTAAGCTCAACCTTAACTACTCCTATTAATGCATTACATACTTTTGAAAATATGATGAATGAGTTTCGAACCATTCAGAAAGCCCATGAGATGCTTAAACAAGAAAAAATACAACTCTCTTTTTAAACTTAGAGCTAAGGGACAAAATGATTTGTAGAAAAATAACTATGAAAATGTCTCTGGATTGTGAAAACAACAAGATTATTCATGAAAAACTCATGGAAATCACTCATCAACATGCAACCGAACTAAATGAGGTAAAAACTCATAGTAATTGCAAGATAAATGATTATGTTGTGCTAGAAGCTAAGATCAACTTCTCATCAAAAGAGAATGAGAACTCGAGACCATCCTTAAATCCTTTGATAAATCATCAAGGAGGATGGATGACATTCTAAGCACTAGGCTGCACGTCCACGACAAATGTGGTTTCGTATATGATTCGTTCTCCTACAAAGCAAAAACTACTACGGTGTTTGTCAAGGGAGTGGAACCCATTCCAGAACCCAAAGAAGCCCCGAGCCATGTAAAGGTCACAGTTGCCCCTTCTTGAACAGCAAAGGCTGCAATTCTGCCACCCAGCTTATATCATAAGCAGCGGAAACCCCATCCTCATAGACATGAAAGATGAAATGCCAGTCATCAATAGTATGCTCCTCGAGCATAGCAATAGCGTCAGCAGCCGGACAGAAAGAAGGTTATGCCTAAGTATCAAAGGTATGCACCTCAATACAATCAACAGTACGGTGTCCCTAGATACTGGGTACAAGAAGCCAAGTATCTGTCCCATAAGCAGGTTACCATGCAGTTCTATTGTCAAAAAATCTGGGAATCCCACTTGAAACCAAATGCAAGAAGTCTGTTCTATCCATAAAGTCATAGGTAAGGCAAGCAGCAAGGACAAATAAAATGGTTCCTCCTCCAAGACGGCAACCGTACTAGAGCCAAAATACCAGATTTTACATGCACAATAATCATGCTTACAGCAATTGCATGCCTGCCCCACGTAAATCTCACAAAATAGGACCAAATATAACCTACAGCAAACCCATTGTTGTCAAGCAAATATGTTGCCTAAAGGCACTAATAACGAAGGACCCAAAAATCAAAGGGGACCTCAATCTACTTAATCTTTTTACACTACTACAAAAATGTGAAAAGAAACCCCCTAAAATTGGCCTAAGAAACCCCTTTAGAGGGGGTCTTTAGCTCAACGGTGTCTTAGGTTAAGAGACCCCTTTTTTTAGGGAGTTTGCTTGCTCAACTTAAGAAACCCCTTTTTGAAAAAAATGGTTTCTTAGTTGCTTCTGAAATTATTTAAGAACAACATTAAAGTAACCCTTTATTCTGAAAAGGGGTTTCTTTGGTTTGATTAAAGAAACCACTTTTGGCGAAAATAGGTTTCTTATATTGTACCTAAGAGACCACTTTTTAAAAAAGGGGTCTCTTTCATCGATTTTTTTATATATAATTGAATTAAGCCATTTTTATTGTAATATACATAATTAAATACATCTATTTTTCCTGTTATATTATTTTCATTTAACTAATAAAAATGTATTATTTATTACTTTTTACCCAAAAAAATAAAATAAATAATTAAATAATTTAATTATTAAAAATATTAAAAATAATTAAATACAACTTTTTTTCGTGACCTGCATTATTTTTTTGCTTCTGTCATTCATTTTTTGTTGTTAGCTAGCTACATCCAAAACACAAAAGCAACATGAACCTTTACCATCCGACCAAAGAAAGATAAGATTAATGCCTTCCTCCCCTTCCTCCCCACTCCTTTATTTACTCTCCAAAACCCATGTTGCTGCTGGAGCATGTTGCTGCTGCCAAAATGGTGCAAACACATGGCTGCCAAAAAGGTGCAAACACATGGCTGCCACAAAAACTTGGCTAAGGAGCATGTTGCTGCTGCGAAAACACAAAAATGCTGCCAAAACACATACTGCAGCGTGCTGCGTTGAGCGGACAGACGTGCAGCAGCAACAGGTAGGCAGCATCAACTGCCTAGCAGCAACACATCTTGCAAAACGCTGCATCACAGTACATGAGTAGCTGCAACAGACGAGCAGCAGCAACACATGCCTGCAAAACGCTGCACTAAAGTATAGACGAGCAGCAGCAACACTCTGCAAAAATGGTGCAAACAATGCACATATAGTTCACAGACTAGCAACAACAACACGCTGCAAACACACAAAACCACAACATGCACAAATAACCCAGAATACGCACACAACAGTAAGGCATTGGCAGCACACAACACCAATTTTGCACTCCTATCCACATCAATATTTATTTATTTTTACTGTAGCTAATAACAACAACAACGACAACGACAACAACAACAATAACAATAATAATAATAACCAAACAAGAAGCTTGGTTTATTAATATTGCTCAAAGTTCTAAGTCATAATACTCAAATCAATACAAAGGCAAAGAGTCTACATTGGTTGAAGAGTCTAACTTAAAAGTTCCAACTCTATTAAAAAAGTTCCAAAATGAGATGATATATGTTGAGCATTATATAAATTCATTACAATACATCAAAAAATTCTATTCATACCATCATCCAATTCCTCACCAGCCACTTGTTTATGCTCAATCACATATTCAATCCACTTGTCTCTTAACTTGTCAATCTTTACTTGAGGAAAGGAAGTATTAGCACCACCGAAGTACTATATAAACATCATAAACAACATATAATCAGAACATCATATGTTCAAAATATGATAATACAAAAAGGATTTCATATAGTAAATTTAATGTAAACAATACCTTATCAGGAATCACTTGTCGTCTTTTTTGTATTGTCTCAAGCATGAAGCGACAAACATAGTATCCACAATCCTTGGAATTTTGGGGTTGAAGGGGGCACTACGTACATTTGGGAAAGAACAAAAAACAGTTGTCAACACATTAATTCATTGAATGATTAGCTCATGCGAATACAACACTGTGAATTGATATATGGCATTAGAACAAAACAGTAATTGATATAACACAAATTAAGTTCATATTACAACACTATGAATTGATATATGGCATTAGAACAAAAAACAGTTGTCAACAAAAAACAAAGGGAATACAACACTATGAATTGATATATGGCATTTGAACAAAACTTACCATTGCTACTACTATGAAACAAATTAAGTTCATATTATAACCAAAGAAAGCATACTTGTGTCTTTATCCACTTAATTCCTGGATTATTCTTATCAAATTTCTTGACATCGGTCCGATACTTTTGGCTAAACTTTGTGATTCCCCTATTGTGTTACAAAAAAAAATTAAATGCAGGCAATCAATAAAACTTCACCAATATTTTCAGATTTCAAATTCACACTTCCGTTTTGCTACATAACAAAGCATCTCATATTGCATAATATAAATAAATGATGGCTAAGAGAAAATAAAGATGCATACTCATTGATGATCTGTTGAACGTATTCATGGATATTCTTTTCCACTCCAGTTGGATCAAGCCAAAACACAACTCCATTCCAAGGACTAATGGATGCAAGCATCCAATGATAACTATAGAAAAAATAATTAATAATAAACATAATATTAGCATTATTCTCATTTTAAGGTGAAATTGATGTTTTTTATGCACTTACTTCTCATAATACGGAGCAAAGAAAAGCTGATTAGCATTTTTTCCTTCATTTTGTCCAAAAATACGTGCTAAATAGTCAGATCGCTCTTCTTTGTCCTCCATTGATGTTAAAGGGGATAAGTAATGAGAATCACAAAATCCATACATCTTAGATATACAATCTTTGTAATACCCTCGCCTTTAATATTGTATTTTCTGATTTAAGCTAAGTATTTTCGCCCATATCCATGTTGTTGTAGCAAGTATATCGACGAATTATGTTAAGTTGGAATCATGATCATTCATACTATATTAATTGTTGGGTGATATTGGGAGAATTCCATTTATGCTTGTTATAGCACTTAACGTATGTTAACCTATCTTCTTAACGTACGCTATGTATGTCGCCTTACGTACATAACATCCATATGTTAACGTACGTAATGCGGGAGATCCACCAGCAGTCTGCCTTTCGGTGAGTGGGGCCGAGCGGGGGTAGGTGGTCGGGAGTCGATCGCGACAGCCAAGTCAACGGCTATTACGTACGTAATAGCTATATAGTTACGTACGTAACGAATTGCGTGTTTTGAGGCAGAAATATCTGATGAAATTGGTTACGTACGTAATGATCATGAGATTACGTACGTAAGGACTATAACGTACGTTAACCACTTTCGTTAACGTACGTAATGTCGAGTTCAGATTATAAAAGTATGACTTGCCATTCATTTCCTACTCGACCCTTTCAACCTCCCAACTGAGAAAAATGATTCCATTCCCTTCCAACTCCATTTCTAAGACCTTCTAACTTGTGTTGGAGCTTCAGCACTTGATTGGTGACTTGGAGAGTTAGAGATTGAAGTGTATCCCTTGAAGTGTTGGTGTTGTTCTTGATTTTGAGGTTGGTATTTCTTTAACTCATATCAATTCCATGCTTATGATGATGTTAGTAGATAAATACTTCACATAATGTTAGTTTAAGCTAGTGTAAACATGATAAGTTTATTGAATCATGCTCAAACTAAGTGAAGATTAACATTGAAGGTATTAGTGTTACTTCTTGATGTAAATAACTTCATAATGTGGTTGTGTTGATAATGATATACATAAAACCTGATGTATAACATGATAATCGGAAGTTGATTATCGTCTCAACACTAGAAACATGTTAGGGATGATATCCTTAATGATTAAAGGTGAGAAATGATAAATTTGTCTTGAACATTCAATTGATTTTTGAAGGTAATATGGAACCATGATTTTTGGCCTCTAAAACCTTTGTAATAAAATTGTTGGAAAGATTATGTTAACCCTTTGAAGATGATCTTCGCAAGATGGGATGAAGTTACTTTTAAAATTTCAAGTGTCCAATGATATAACTAGGCTTTTAATAAATTCTTCAAAAGTAAAACAATGGATGTTGATAGAAGGAAGTTGTAATCTTCATATGTTCAAATTAATCGATTTCGTTAAAGGGTGTTAATCACTACATTAATAGGTTGATAATGTTCTTAAGAGGATTGTGTTGAATATGATGATACAAATGCGGTAGAGGAGTAGCCGAATTCCATTTCATTAATCCTATGTGTTAAGAGACGTAAATTAAGATGATGTTCTTAATTCACTAAAAACTTAAACTTATGTTTCATATAGTAATCAGTTTTGAATGTAATCGTTGGTAAAATAATGAAGAACGTAATTAAACACAAACTTATATCGTAATTGGAAGTGTCGATGATTTGAAAAGATATTTTCACGATATTACATTGATAATAAACTATACCTCAAGTATTTGATATTAATGTTAGAATATGTAAATGAACATGATAAACATATGACGATTTATAATTGGACCATTAAAGTGATCAATAGGATAGTTGATTTATTCAAGTAAATTTACGAATATTGTTCATGTAATAATACCGTTATCATACGAATGTGTTGTTGAATGAATTACATTTCATTCAAGGTTGCTTGTTCACGTGAGTATTGTTAGACGAGGATACCGTTCGTTTGATCATTCACATAAGGATTATTCATCTACGGAATTGAGGCAAGTTATCTTGCTTGGTTATAATGATGGTTGAATTCTTGTGATTATTATGCGTTTCATGTGTATGAAAGATCCTGATAATCTATGATTCGTGATGCCCTTGATCGCATTATAATGGCGTTGGGGTGTTATACCCGAAATTACCGTTCTTGTTACCGTTGGTCCTTTTGAGCTTTGTTGACACTTCGGTGAGTTGTTCGGTTTCCTTGATAAAGGTATAATTCGTTGATTTTCGTTGTAATGTTGCCTCGTGACATCTCTGGAGTCATATCTGCGTGCCGATTGGTTATGTGTAGGATTTTTAGCCGGGCACTTGATGATCATGCGTGGATATTTTCCGCATTTAGATCGTGCACACGAGACGTAGTTCGTGAAGCTAATTAGGTACATCGTCCCACATATATTTTGGATTCCGTATACGGGGTGGACATGTGCACGGACACATTTCCAGATCGGGCGAACTGTGACGTCCGCCTTGAGCCATATTATATGGTCGTTCGTATATTTGAATATGTTCGACAGTTGGGACTGATTGTTTTATACGCCTTCGGGGTATATTCAGTAGTCGATGGTTTTCTTTGAGATCAGTATATATATATGAATTGTATAATGTCATGAGAATTATTATCATGTATAGCTGACCCTGTGGTTTGGGGCGAAATACTTGTATTTCAGGGCGAGGAAAGGGCAAGGCACAGGAGGAGCACAATGGCGACGAAGGGTTTTGAAGTATGCTATTTCGGGGGCCCCGAGTCTTTTGATATTCGGTTATGTATTATTGTGATTTTCATTTTATTTTGTGTCGGATGAATGTACTATAATCTGTTAGGTATTGCCCATCATCATATGGTCTGTACCGAATTTGGATCCTGTGTACGCTTGCTCGTATTAAAGACATGTATAACTTATACTCCACATCGGGGTTTTTATTGTGGTACGGTGCCACGTTGTCAGGTTGTAAGTCTATATCGTGATATCGCCTGGTGGGTCCCAGTAGGGGGTCTATGGCACTGTAATAGCCACTGTTTTCGGGCTGTTACAGAAGATTGTATCAGAGCGTGTGTTTTTATTTTGAGTCATTGTAGAATCGAAATAGCATCAAGAAACCTTCGTGCCACGTGTAACCTATGCAAGCGCCTGACCCGTCAAATACGGTATGTTCTCATGAACCATAATTTTATTACTGGCATGATATTGACGATGTATTAGTCTCCTTACTTATCTTGGCATCTTGCTAACATGAGGTAAAATTCATCTGTTTGAGGTGAACCTAAATTAATTATGTGATTGGAATTGTTTCGACTTGATGTTGATATGATATTGAGTGTGTAACACCTGTAGTGCCAGTGATTCTTTACGAACTCCTTTGTTGGATAGGAAATTCCCTGTTGCTATTAACTTAGCATGAATTATGATTGATAAATCGAACTGTACTTGTGACTTGATTCTTTCAGTATGGAAAGGAGTCCGAGAGGCCGTGGCAGAGGGGGACGAGGCCGCGGAAGAGGCCGAATTCTGATACCACGAGCCAACAGACGCGCGAATGTGGAACAGAGTTCCTTGCAGATGGTCGCCTTCTAGGGACCAATCACACCACACCGGAGAGAATGCACGTGTCGATCCTTACACCGTGATGCGGGGCATGATGGCCCGGATGACCCAAATGGGTCGGTGATGGAAGCTATGCGAGAAATACTGCGGTCAACAGCGGGGACAACGGCCTCCGCCTCCGGTGCACAGGCGGGATCGTGAGCCGGATTATTAGCGACATATCACGTCAGCGACCTCCGACTTTTGAAGGCTCATCTGAGCCTGCTGACATTGTACACTGGATAGAGCATTTCGAGAAACTGTTCGAGATGGTGGAGTGCCCAGAGGAAAATCGAGTTGCTGTGGCAGCTACTACCTTAGTAAAAGTGCCCATACTTGGTGGCTTTCTGTGAAGCCTGCCGATGGCGTGAGTACTTGGGAGGAATTAAAGAATCTTATGCTAGATCGTTACTATCATGCACCCCTCCGTGAAACCAAACTGTCCAAATTACTAAACCCCGACCCATCGGAAGACGAGGATGTGTTAGCGATTGCTGAAAAATTTCAAGCACTTCTCCCTTTCGCTACGTCAGTTGTCCGTTCGGAAGCTGATAAGATCAAATATTTCCTCAAGAGGCTTAAACCCCGAATGAGGATGCAATTACTCAATCACCACTGTACGACCTTACCAGAGTTTATTGAGAAGGCTTTGGAGTATGAACTTACTGCGAAGGAGATTTCTAAGAAGCAGCCTCAGTTTTCCAACAAGAGATCCAGGAACCAGACCCAAGGAGATAGTAACCGGGGGGTATTCAAGAAACCCCACCCTGTACCAAATCCTTCTGAATGGCCACCTATGGCACCGAAACCGACAGGAATGCACTCTTGGGCAATCAGCTCACCTGTCGTGTGTTATAACTGTGGGGACCAGGGGCATATCATCTCCAAGTGTCCGAAGCCAGCCGTTGCCTGTCACACTTGCGGAAAGAACGGTCATCGTGCTCGCTATTGCCAGGGTGGACTCGGGCATGCTCCAGTAGCATCTCTTGCTCCAGTATAGTCTTCTGTTCAGTAACATGTTCCTCCATCCGCTTCTTACCAGACTACCGGGGCGAACAAAGGGATGGGCCGTGGAAATCAAGCTGGTACACCTGCTTCTGGGGTTGCAAAACCCAGAGTCTATGAGATGAAGAAAGCCGATGATCCCGAAGCCAGCATGATTGCAGGTACTCTCGAGATCCACTCTCAGCCCGTTTGTGTTCTTTTTGATACTGGTGCTTCACACTCCTTTTTGTCTAGTTCTTGTTTGAGTCGTTTGCATTTAAATCATGTTACCGATTGTGAACCTTATGTAATTGGTCTACCCGATGGTAGAAGAATTATTGGGAGTCGTGAAGTACAGAACTGTCCGATTAGCATGTACAACCGTGAGTGGTTGTCCGACTTGATTGTGGTTGATTTACCTAAAGATGATGTAATCTTGGGTATCAACTGGATGGATCATCACGATCCCGTGCTTAGCATCCGTAAGCGAATGGTGACCGACACATCGGATGATGGCGTCGAGTGTATTTTTCGGGGTGATAATCCCAATCATTCTGGGAGAGTCATCAGTGCTATGAAGGCGGTGAGATTACTGAACCAGGGATGCATTGGTTATTTGTGTTACATGACCAAGACAAATGACCGGCCAGTCGAATTGATTGATATTCCAGTAGTTTGAGATTATCCAGATGTATTTCCAGAAGAGCTTCCAGGAATACCCCCACAGCGAGAGGTAGAATTCACCATTGAGTTGGAGCCAGGGACGTCCCCGCTTTCGAAAGCACCATATCGTATGGCCCCGACTGAGATGCAGGAGTTGAAAACACAACTTGAAGAATTAACTGATAAAGGATATGTTCGACCCAGTGCATCCCCTTGGGGAGCGCCGGTGTTATTCGTACGGAAGAAGGACGGATCGCTGCGTTTGTGTATTGATTACCGGGAGCTGAACAAAGTAACAATTAAGAACAAATATCCTTTACCTCGCATCGATGATCTATTGGATCAGCTCTAGGGAGCCGCTGTATTTTCCAAGATCGACTTGAGATCCGGGTACCACCAATTGCGGACTCGAGAGTCTGACGTCCCGAAGACATCTTTTCGCACTCGCTATGGGCATTATGAGTTCGTTGTCATGCCATTCGGACTGACTAATGCACCTGCAGTGTTCATGGAATTGATGAATCGGGTTTTTATTAATTATCTGGATCGTTTTGTAGTCGTTTTTATTGACGACATCCTGGTCTACTCTCGTGATCATGAGGAGCATGAGTGTCACCTCCGCCAGGTTCTCGATGCATTAAGGCGAGACCAACTCTATGGAAAATTTTCTAAGTGTGAATTCTGGATGTCTGAAGTTATTTTTCTGGGACATGTGATATCAGCAGATGGAGTAAGAGTATACCCACAGAAGACAGAAGCTATCCGAGACTGGCTACCTCCGAAGAACGTGAAGGAAGTTCGTAGTTTTCTGGGTCCAGCAGGCTATTACAGACGATTCGTGAAAGGATTTTCCAAAATTGCTCAACCGATGACTAATCTGTTGAGAAAAGATAAGAAGTACTTGTGGTCGGAAGCATGTCAGCAAAGTTTTGATGAACTCAAAAGTCGATTAATTCCAGCACCTGTTTTGGTACTACCTAGAGGAACGGAAGGATTCGTGGTATATAGCGATGCATCGAGACAGGGCCTTGGCTGCGTATTAATGTAGGACGGGAAAGTGATCGCATATGCGTCCAGACAGTTACGTCCTTACGAGGTCAACTACCCGACTCATGGCTTGGAGTTAGCAGCCGTAGTGTTTGCTTTAAAAATCTGGCGCCACTATCTGTATGGAGTTACCTGCCGGATTTTTACGGACCACAAGAGCCTGAAGTATATTTTTACCCAGATGGAGTTGAATATGAGACAAAGGAGATGGTTAGAGCTAATCAAAGACTATGATATCGAGATCCTTTATCATCCAGGCAAGGCAAATGTGGTTGCCGATGCCTTGAGCCGCAAGACGGTGCAGGAGCAGATACTGGCTCGTTTGACCGCCCAGAAGGAATTGCAATTAGAGTTCATGAGACCAGAGATTGAGGTCTGGTTACAACGCATTCAAGGACAACTGTGCACGCTTGAGATTTCATCATCCCTTGATGAGACGATCAGGACGAAACAGATGACGGACCCATTCTTATCCAGAATTCGAGGAGAAATCGATCAGGGGAAGGCCCCTGGATTTGTGGTTCACGAGGATGGACTGATACGCTTTAAAAACCGAGTATGTGTACCAGCAGATGAAGAGTTGAGGAATACTATTCTGAGGGAGGCTCATGCTACCCCCTATTCCATACACCCGGGATCGAACAAAATGTATAAGGATTTCAAGTCGTATTATTGGTGGGGTAACATGAAACGGGAGGTTGCCGAATTCGTTTCGAAATGTTTGACCTGTCAGCAGGTCAAGATTGAGCATCAACGACCAGCTGGCATGAATACGATTTGGGTGATTGTGGATCGATTGACTAAATCAGACCACTTCTTAGAGATCAAGGATACTTGGGGCCCTGAGAGATTGGCCCAAGGCACCCCTAAGAGTATTGTATCAGATCGGGACAGACGGTTCGTGTCGCACTTCTGGAAGGCGGTTCATCATGCTATGGGTACACAGTTGAACTTCAGTACGACTTTTCATCCTCAGACCGACGGTCAGTCTGAGAGGACAATTAAAACTCTAGAGGATATGTTGTGTAATATCCGCAATTTCAGATTTCCGGTAATTTTCATTTTTCGTCGGAGGTCCGTTTCGACAACTCTCTTTTGACCGTTTCGTCATTATGAGAATATTTAATTCTGCGCTTTTTGTCATCCGAGTTCGTTTCGGTATCGTTTTGTTGAGTTCCGAGCTTTTTAGACGCTTTTCACTTGAGTTCGATTCTTAAGAATCTCGTCCGAAACTGTTGTTTCGAGTTTCTCGTAAGTTCATTTAATGTTATTATTCTTGTTGCAAGATTTGGTTTGGTTTTTCGATCGCGTATCGTGATTTTCGGACGTTTTGGGCCATTTTCGTAATTTCCCAAAGTTTTGGGTAATTACTTCCGTTGTCGGATTTCGAGCCTTCTGGTGGTCGGAATTGTGTGTTCTCTTAGCTCTTAGATTCGTCCTTGCGAGTACGTCGTAACCGTATCATCGATTCGTATTCAGGTTCGGGTTTCGGGGTCGTTCGGGCCGTCGGAGTTGGCCCCGGCCGACATGGCGGGCAATCAGGCCAGGCCGATCGCCGAGTCACGGCCGGTAGTGATCGGCGACTCTGGCCGAGTCACGGCCGGTAGTGATCGGCGGCTCCGGCCGAGCGGCCGTCTGCGTAGGGCCGCGGCACATCTTTGGCGAGGCCGCGGCACACTCTGTGGCATTTTCGGCCAAACCGACCATGCAGGTGCCGCGGCACACGCTGGCCGAGCGGCACACCGCCGACCACCAGGAGCCATTTTGGGCTGTGCGCGGCACACTCCAGGCCGCGGCACACCGTGTGCGGCTATTTAAGGCCCAGCAGACGTTTTTCTCGCCATTTTTCTCCTTCTTCCACTTCTCTTCCGCGGCTGGAGTTCTTTCTATCATGGAGAGATATTGTTGGTCAACAAATCCATGAAGTTTTGGAGTTCATATCATCAATTATCCATCCTATAACATCCCTTGATCGAGCGAATCAGGTCAGATTTTCTAGAAATATAATTTTGGGGATTTTGGGCATTTTGTTCGATTTCGCCCGTTTAATCCGATTTAACTTAAGATTGTGATGGATTGATGATTATTTGGATGTATTGTATCATTTCCCTTGTTAACCCATGGTCGGATCGTATCGATTCGTTATTTTGGTTGAGTTCTTGACCGACGCCTTGAAGGTGTCCGGTATAATGTCATAGAGGGGTTTTCGGGCGTTCTACGATTATTCTTCCTCGTATGATCGATGATTTATTGAATTTATGTTGTTAGGGTCGAATTCTTGTGAAGAACTCGAGTCGGAACCCTTCCGTTCATTGTCTTCTTCGGGGTCCGAGCTTCCCGGTCAAACCGTGTTCTTCGGAGCGTTTGGTAGCGGTTATTAAGGCAAGTATCTTACTATACGACTTGTATCTTGCGACTAGTAATTACGTATGAGATGTATGATGACTTTGCTTGCCTTCGTAAATATGTTCCGTTTGAGTTGGTTGTGTTTTCCGCAATTTGAAGGCTTTGTGATAATAGTGTTATATCAGTATACGTGTTAGGCGTTGTGCCATTTGTGCAGGAATGCGACGTACATATGGGATGGTTGTACACTTGGTTGTGCAATGTATTGTGTACCGAATGTGTGTTATGTTGGTTAAATGTCGTTGATTGATGATAGTTGTTGCGAGTGTCGAGGTTGTGTTATGTGCGTGCAATGTACGATTTTGTGGTGATCAAGGTGATTGATTAATTGCGCTCATTGTTGTATGAAATGTGAATGTGAATATGTGTGTGACCGCTAAGTTCACTCGTGTTGGTTTGACGGGACCGACGAGGATTCGTGGCAGTGGACTACGGGATCAGAACTTAGTGAGGTACTGAGGTCCAATCGTGCTGGTCTGACGAGGCCTACGATAACGCATGGCAGTGGACCATGAGTTTCGGACACAGTGCGTCCAACCGGGTGAGCTCGACGGGGCTTACGGTGACACGTGGCAGTGGACTACGGTGTCAGGACTGTGTGTGTGATTGTTGCGATTGATATAGTCCGTGCGGGTTGTTATGCCTACGGAGACACGTGACAGTGGATTACGGTGTCGGAATTGGTTATGTTGGGTTAATAATCCGTGCGGGTTGTTGAACCTACAGAGACACGTGACAGTGGATCACGGTGTCGGAGTTGATTATGTTTGTTTAATTGTGCGTGATGTAGTCCGTGCGGGTTGTTGAACCTACGGAGACACGTGACAGTGGATCACGGTGTCATGAGCATGATACTTTTCAAATCAAAGTTTTTAAAGGAAAAGTTTTAAGAAATAATGTTGGGCTGAGCCCCACGAGATTTATGGAAATGTTTCTGGTATTGTAAACTATTGAATTATGAAACGAGTTTTGGGTTAAGGCCCTTAAGTTTTTTGAAAGGTTTTGTGAATCAGGACTTGAGGTCTTAAGGTTTTGAAATTCTAAAAATTCCCGAGATGATAATCTTATTTTCGAATGCTTCATAGCTTATCTTCCCTTGTGAAAACCTCCCAGGAATATTTGATACTTGATTTTTATATTTGATCACGATTATTAATTGCTTGTTACATTTCGTATGATTTGATACTTGCACTAGTAAAACAGTGGAGTTTTACTAACCCCCGAGTAATCGAGGGGTGGATGTCTGCTTGCGTCGGTACATGCAGTTCGAGGCGATCACGGGATTGGCACAAGAGGATGACGAGCTACGATACTAATCATGAGTCGAGAGTTGTTCTGATTTTTGTTGTGTTGTCAGAGTTGATTTCAGTCTTCCGCTGTATTGTATTTCGACCCCTGTGTGGGTAATGTCGTTTAAGTAAGTTTTGTTGATTGAGTTGTGTGACCTCATCGGTCTGTGTATTCACGTGTAAGTGACCATACGGTCTGTATTATTATATTGTTTGACCTTGGCCGGGCAAGCATTTGGTTATTTATGGATGTTTAGCCTGGTAGATCCTTGTGGAAAGGGTCTACGACATGTAATATTCCCATACGGTTTTGGGGATGTTACAATTATGGTATCGGAGCTTAGGTTGCGGAAACCTAGGCTGTCGGGTCGAGTCAAGTCGTGATTTGTCGAGTAATGTGTTGTCTTGTCGTTCGAGTCGTCAGTGACAAATTGAGTTGTGCGTAGTCACAACGTGTCAGTTATATTGTCGGATGAGATTAGTATCGTGGGCGACTGTCACCTCCGTGCGACCTGTGGATGTAAGTCTCCTCCTTTATGCGTAATACCTGTGTATCTCGATTTTATCATAGTGAGTTAATTGCGGTGCATGATTTTGTTTACACAGTATTGTGTGATGTAGTTGTGTTTAATACTTGTGGTACATGGTATGAGTATAGCTGGGCGTATTGTTGTTTTACTTTTGAACCACCGTGTGGGGTGGTATGGTGTGAAAGATGTAAACCTTGATGGGTTCTGTGAAGATATCAACGGTAGAGTTTGTGAGAAACTCCGATGAATGATTTTCCTGTGTGTTTAAACTTGATACCACGAGATGCATTTGATTGAATTGGCGACCACAGTTGCCATTTGAGTATGTGGTTTTAAATTCGACTGTTTTTGGAATGTTGTAATTTTTGTCCGCTATGGGTAACTTTAAGAATATTTTCTGAAGGACTTTACAGTTTGAGAATTTTTGTAGAAATCGATTTTTGGAAAATATTTGGTTGTTCGGTCAAACCACGGTTTATATGGATTTTTAAAATTTGTAAATTTTGACAAATGGGCCGTGTATTTTCAAATGACACCATCAGACGGTATTTGAAAAATGTGTTTTGAAGTACTTCGGACATTGTAAAATATTACCGTCGTTTTGTTTATGAACTAAAGGATTTCGGGAAATCTTTATTTTGCAGAACGATTTTTGGTTTTTGGGATTTTGAACTTCTTATGTCCATGTGTTGGGGCTAAGTGGTTGTGATAAGTTTGTAGTGTTGTTGTGCTCGCCGGAGAATGTTTTAGTGTTTTCTAAATGTTGAGATACATGGTTTTGATTAAATGACCGAGGTATTAAACAAAGTGCTTTCAAAATTTCACCCCAGCAAAATATTTCGAACTCGCGAATTTTTTTTATATTATCATTCGAACAAGTACCTCGATAAACTTGTTTTTTTAAAATATTACCGGTGTTGGACCACAATGGTATGCTTAATGTTTTAACCATGTATGCTGAGGTATAGGTCGTTCATCTTTGTCAATGTGAACGTGTGAATATTGCATTGTGCTGCTGATGGTGGGCTTATGTCGATTATGTGAGGTTTGTTCTATCTTGTTATTCTGATTGGTTGTCCGTTCAGTATGCTAAGGGGTCGAGGTCGAGGTCGTGGCCGTGGTCGTGGTCGTAATCGGGAGCAGGAGATGGCGACTCCCTCCTTGCCGAGTAGCAATCAGCTCAGTACAGATCAGGGACATTCGACTAGCGTTAATGTTGACGTTGGCGCCGCCACCATCCTTCGTCAGGTGGTTGACCAGTTAGTGCAGATGAATCAGGCCGTACGTCGGGATGATAACCCAAATAGGGATAACGGAACTAGTAAGTGGTTGCGAGATGTGATGAAGATGCAGCCGCCCCGTTTTGTGGGTTCGTCTGACTTGTTAGGTTGGGAAAACTGGCTCTTCCAGTTGGACAAAATATTTGATGCTGTAGCTTGTCCGGATGATAGGAGGGTACCCATTGCTCAGTACCTACTCGACAAAGAAGCTGCAGACTGGTGGCACGCTGTAGTGCCTGCAGATCGTACACCTACATGGGCTGAGTTTAAGACCGCCATGGAGGCAGAGTATTGTCCGTTGCCTGTTCGTGAATGCAGAATCGTTGAGTTTTTCTCGGCTACGCCCCAGGATGTGTCAATATCCCAGGCGATAGTCGATTATAATCGACAGTTGGCTTATGTTCGTGATCAAGTGAGAAGTGAAGCGGACAAGGTCCGATACTTCAATATGCGCATGAAACCCCATATCCGTGAGAGTATGGCTCCGCTCATGTGTACCACCCTGAAGGAATATCAGGACCGAGCTTTAGCCATTGAGATGGCCGTTTCTGTGACGGAATCTGGTTCAGAGAGTAAGAGACAGAAGACCTCGAGAAATTTTTCAAGAGGCCAGAGGAGTGAGATTCGTGAGCCTGTTGCTTCGCCGTTTCCTTCTGGGAGCACTCCTCGTTCGGTTGACCAGTCTAAGAACCTTACCGCAGAGGCGAGTAAGACGATCAGTGTGAAGACCTGCTTTAACTGCAGTCGTGTAGGCCATGCGAGACAGAATTGTCGTTCGCCACCGATTAATTGCTTTAAGTGCAGCCAACTGGGGCACCAAGCGGTGCATTGTGAGACAGTTGCCAGGATGTTCGGGAATCGAGGTTTCGTTCCTACTCGGGGAGGGCCCGGTGGTGTCCAGTGATGTAGTTATGTATCGTACTTTGTGCTGTAATTCGTGTAGAGATTGATAATTGTTGCGTGAACTTTTTGGTTTTGTTTGTATTCTATCATGATGTTTTATTTTAAGTTTCGGGACGAAACTTAATTTTAATAGGATAGAATGTAATATCCGGTATTCTCGTTTTCCGTTATCTTGAATTGTTTGTGTTTTGACGTCAGACATTTTCTTGTTGATGAGAATCGGAATGATTTCTATCGTAATACTCTATTTGTTTCTGTCACATAGCCGTTTTAGTCGGATGCGACTTGTTGTCGCGTACGTTTCTTTGATTAAATGTGTGCATATGATGTGGTATGTGATGCGTCGTTAATTGATTGTTATTGTTTTGAATCATTGCCGGTGGCGTTGTTATGGTCGTCGTGGGGCGTGTTTTCACGCTGTATATTCTTTCGCATTTCTTGTAACGTTTCGCCAATGGGCGAAAGTTATGCGCTTCTTGTGTATCTCATTGAGGTTTCCTGTTGGGATATTGCTTCTCCCTACTTATTTTTGTAACACCCCCAATCCGCTCAGGGATATTACACGCCGTAGACCCTCTCCTCGAGGATCTACCAGACTGGTAACAACATTTAACATCTCGACAATGCCTTCAAGGCAAAATGACTCAGTAGACCGATTTGGTCGTTCAATAAATACATACAACTCGAATACAACTCATGCCCACGCAGGGGTCAAAATACAACCACACCCGTACAACGGGAAAAATATAACATCGGAAAATACAGTACAATTAAACTAATACGACATCAACGGGTCCTCGTGTGATTAGTATCGTTCATCTTTCATCATCCTTCATGCCGACCTTGTGCTCTGCTCCAAAACCTGAATGCAATACAGACATCCACCCCCCGAATACTCGGGGGTTAGCAAAACTCCACTGTTTTGCTAGTGCAAGTACAAGTGCAAAAATACGAGCCATACAATTCACATTCCAAGAACAATAATAATCAAGAATCCTCAAAGTTTCAAACGTGACGAAAAGTACTTCCCGAGGCAAGAGTTTGGTAAAACATTCTAAAACAGAAAGGTCGCAAAGCAAGGGAAAACTATTTATAAAACAGTTTGAATTGCCATCGAGAGTTTTAATATGAAACAATTTAGGATTACCGAATCCTTCGCTTTCCAAAAATCAACAGGGTCACAGCCCAAAGGTTTTGTTTTCGCAAATAGAAAACAGACAACAATTCACAGGGCCCGAGCCCAACATCTCGTGTCCTCGACGGACATAAAAATCAACACAACGTAATCACGCACGCGCATCGCCTAGGACCGGGACGAAGCCACAAATCCCACTCGAGGCCTCGAAGGACCCTCCCGAGCTGGCTAGCGAAACAAATCACACACATCTCATGGTTGGATCAATCGCTTGTTGCATCCTGGCCACATGATCGCATGCCATGTGCCACCGTAGATTATCTCAGGCTCTCACGGTTGGATCAATCACTTGTTGCATCCTGACCACATGATCACGTGCCATGTGTCACCGTAGACCTTCAACCATATCCACACATTCACACAAATAACATATCACATCAAGGATATTCAAATAATTCGCCCAGAGGCATCAAACACTTAGCAAAACACCACGTCAATCCACAACACACCGAAATGAAATAATATACGTCCACACACAATGCCAAGTGCAATCATTAACACCAAGCATATACATAGAATTCACATAGTTATTCACAAACCACGCCATTCACAAAACACACGCATTTTGAAAGCAAGCCTTTAACAAGGCTAAACCGAATCTTTTGAAAGTTCAATTCAAACGACCAAACAACCACATTTAGACGATCACTAATTATCATATCCATAAAACAAGAATAGTATGGGCAAGGTACTTGCCTCGAAATCACGATCGCAATGAGACGACGAATAGAACGCGGTCGAATAGCCCCGAACCCCCGAACAATATCAAGAACGTGATAGCACCACGAGTATTACGAGAATAACACCACACGAATCATCAATCACCAAACGGGATTCAACATCGGAATCCTCGAACACCTATAAACCTCCGGAAGGAACAATAACACATGGTTACGACGAGAATCAAGGCCAAAACAACGGAAATCCCAACAAACTATCGAAGGGAAACTCATTGGGACATTTAATCGAACACTAAATGTTCAATAATTCCCAAGAACACTCGAATCGTCAATCGAGTTAAACAAACTTGATATATGGATATAAAACCCATAGAACACGATTAATAACATCATACTACACCAACCGATGTATCAAAATCGGATTAGAAACGAAATCAAGAACAATTTCTCTAAAAAGTCAACTTGAAGGAAAATCAAGAATATACCTTGATTTGACGAAGAACACGGATTGGATGATGATATAATCCACAAGAATCTTCCAAAGTGCCTTGGAAATGATTAGAATCGGCCAAGAACTCGATTTCCCGAGCCTCCTGTCGCCAGACGCCGAAAAAGGAAGAAAAATCGCGTAGTAAATGAAATCTGGCCGAGCCAGGCTATATATAGCCGGCAGGGTTACGGCCATAACCGGCAGGCCTTACGGCCGTAACTCGGACACCTTACGGCCGTACTCGGCAGGCCTTACGGCCGTAACCGGCATTCGTCAAAAATCTGCCCAGCACCAGCCGGACACTTACGGCCGTAACTCGCACACCTTACGGCCGTAACCGGCCTTCGTCAAAATCCGCCCAGCGCTCATACGGCCGTACCCGATCACGCTTACGGCCGTAACTCGGACACCTTACGGCCGTAACCGGCACCTTACGGCCGTAACTCGGCCAAAGCCAGTTCTGCTCGGCCGTGACTCGGCCGTGGCCACTCCGACGGCCCGGACGACCCCGAAACCCGAACCTGAGTAAAATCGAAGATACGGTTACGAAGTACTCGCAAAGACGAATCCAAGCACTAAGAGAACACACGATTCCGACCATCCGAAGTGTCGGAATTCGACAACGGAAGTAATTACCCCAAACTTTGGGAAATTACAAAAATGGCCCAAAACGTCCGAAAATCACGATACGTGATCGAAACACCGAACCAAAGCTCGCAACATGAATAATAACATTAAATGAACTTGCGAGAAACTCGAAACAACAGTTTCGGACGAGATTCGCAAGAATCGAGCTCAAGTGCGGAAAAGTCGCTAAAAAGCACGGAACTCAACAAAACGACACCCAAAAGAACTCGGATGACAAAAAGTGCAGAATTAATCATTCTCGAAATGACGAAACGGTCATGAGCGAGTCGTCAAAACGGACTTCCGCCGAAAAAAGAAAATTACCGAAATTCGAAATTGCGGATATTACATTCTACCCTCCTTAAAAGAAGTTTCGTCCCGAAACTTAAAACAAGTAGGGGGAAGCAATATACCCCGCCAGAAAACTCGACAAGATACGCAAAACCAAAACTCGCGCCCGACGGCAAACGCTGCAAGAAACGCAAAGAGACATACGGCGTGAAAACACGCTCCACGACGACCAATACAACGTCGCCGTTAGGAACATAATAAAGTCAACAAGTGACAAGCGTCATCAAACAGATAATACAATCAAGTCGATTATCCGAACAATCACAAAACACATCCAACGAAAATCAATACGATTGACCAACCCAACGGTATATCAATCAAAACATGAGCCACACGCCGAACAACTACGGAATTCCACCGCCCAAGGGTTGGAAGATCGAAAACGAGACTAATTTCCCGAACTTAAGGGAATTTTGAAGGAGTCTGAATGTTCAACAATCACGAAACGAGATCAACAAAAACTGAACAATCAAACGATCGAACCACAAAGATCGAGACAACAAAAATCGAACGATCATGTTCGAATCACGAAGAACAATAAAAATTCAAACAACAACCCCAAGGTTCACATCTCGACTCGAGACAATATATGACCCGATGAAAACAACAAGATGTGATTCACATAAGATCCACAGGAAAGGGAATAGCAATTGAGAGGTCACAACGAAAAACGAATAATTATGAAACAATACCACACTTGTTCGATCAATAAAAACAAGGGACAGGACAAGCTCAGAAAATGTCAACGAACAAAAACGAGTCGACAGAGTCGAAAACAGAGGAGTTCCAAATCCGATCCACTTCGAATAAAAGAACTAATAGAACCAAATGATGTCACTTCCGAACAAGGTTCACAAGAATCGAACTGAACTCGAAAAAGTCACAGCGATAACCAGGTCGACCCACAACAAGATCACAGCTCGTTCAGACGATGAAACCAAAATACAGAACAAGTTCAGAAAGTATCAACAAACACGAGCGAGTCGATCGACTGGAGAAAGAGAAAATGAAGAAGTCCAAAAACAATACGGGTATTACATTCGACCTCTTATAAAAGAAGGTCGTCCCCGAAGCTCACAACAACGGAAACAAGTTAACCACACAAAAAGCAACCGACAGAAAAATCTCCACTGGGCCTCTCAGAGCCGATCCTGATAACTGTGCTGAAGCGCGAACTCCGAAAGTCTCGGTAGCCAATTCGCAAAACTGAATTCGGTGTCCCTCGAGTCTGCACTCGAAATGTGTTACCGATGAGAAGGACAATTTACACGTGCATGCCCCAGCACATCACGGTTGAAACGTCTCGGCTCGGCATACCGAAAATACAAAATGCTAGATATAATGGGGCATAACGTCGCAAAACAACATAGCAGAGATGCCAACTCAGCACAACAAAGAATCATAACACATATCATATACAACGATTTCCATCGTAAAGTAATACACACACAAACAATACAGCAACGACGGTATCGTTCGGCAACCTTAATGGCCCGAACAATAACTAGCACATAATTACAAACATCGTGAAACAATCACACATGTACACAAACGTACAAACCCAAGCTTTAACATCTCACATAGGTGCGATAACACGCAAGTCACCACGAAATGACAACATTAAAGATCGTCATCACACCTCCCACAAAGGGTTAACAAAATATTTGCGTGGCAACGACTCAACGCTCACGCCACCAATTCAATCACAATTCGGAGGGCTAACACCCTAACAACAATACCAACATCATACACACCTTCTCCGACCACAAGCAGGAAATGATGGGTTTTAAAACGAAAACTACCTTTTGAAGACAGTTTGGAAACACGAGTTGATCTTGAGTATCATTTTACAAAAAGTTGAACAAACATCATTTTCGAGACTTTGAAAATCATCTTGCGTCTAAACAAAAATGAGGACACCTTTCTTTTAGTGAAAAACTTTCAAAAATATTCGACCCTCGGGTCTAAGTAAAAGTGTTTATAAAACATTGAAAATATCTCAAAATATTTTGGTCCTCGAGGTAGAAGAATTTCGAAACATATTGTGGCACCTTAGAAGTACCGCGAGAAAACAATTCATTTGAAACGTACGTCTCGAAATTTATTTCTAAGATACTCAAGTTTTCGAAAATAATTCAATGCCAAAAAGGACGATGCCAAAAAGGCTAGAATGCCCAAAAATTTCAGGTAATCACACGGAACATCATAGCGCTGTGGGTCCCGCGTCGGAACCCACCAGGCTAAAAACCATTTACAAAAATGCCAAAAAGGCCGATGACGGTAATATTTCAAAAACTCACAAAAGCCATTTACAAAATACTAAATACCGTCATAAGAATTTTGCCAAAACGATCAAAGCCATAATGCCAAAAACTTGGTTAAGGGAATTAGTTTTCGAAATAAAACTCAGTCGGTAAAATACCGAAAGCCATTACAAAAGAACTCACGCAGCGGATAAAAGAAATAAAGTCAAACATGCACAAGACAAAGAACACTAGTCCTCATATGAACGAAAAATGGGAGTCAAATAATCACATATCACGAAATCAAAATCCATAAGAGGATTCCGTCAATTAACTCATAATAATAAAAATAGCTCGTGTCACACGAGGCACACCACAAAGAAGGGAGACTTACATCTACAGGTCGCACGAAGATGATGATCGCCCACGATACTAATCACGACCAACAAACTCAGACGACGCGTCGCGACACGACTTAGTCGGACAAAATCCGACAAGACAAAACTCAACAGACACCACTGACCCGACATCCTAGGTTTCCTCAACCTAAGCTCTGATACCATTCTGTAACACCCCCAATCCGCTCAGGGATATTACACGCCGTAGACCCTCTCCTCGAGGATCTACCAGGCTGGTAACAACATTTAACATCTCGACAATGCCTTCAAGGCAAAATGACTCAGTAGACCGATTTGGTCGTTCAATAAATACATACAACTCGAATACAACTCATGCCCACGCAGGGGTCAAAATACAACCACACCCGTACAACGGGAAAAATATAACATCGGAAAATACAGTACAATTAAACTAATACGACATCAACGGGTCCTCGTGTGATTAGTATCGTTCATCTTTCATCATCCTTCATGCCGACCCTGCGCTCTGCTCCAAAACCTGAATGCAATACAGACATCCACCCCCCGAATACTCGGGGGTTAGCAAAACTCCACTGTTTTGCTAGTGCAAGTACAAGTGCAAAAATACGAGCCATACAATTCACATTCCAAGAACAATAATAATCAAGAATCCTCAAAGTTTCAAACGTGACGAAAAGTACTTCCCGAGGCAAGAGTTTGGTAAAACATTCTAAAACCGAAAGGTCGCAAAGCAAGGGAAAACTATTTATAAAACAGTTTGAATTGCCATCGAGAGTTTTAATAGGAAACAATTTAGGATTACCGAATCCTTCGCTTTCCAAAAATCAACAGGTCACACCCAAAGGTTTTGTTTTCGCAAATAGAAAATGCAACAATTCACAGGCCCGAGCCCAACATCACGTGTCCTCGATGCATAAAAATCAACACAACGTAATCACGCACGCGCATCGCCTAGACCGGACGAAGCCACAAATCCCACTCGAGGCCTCGAAGGACCCTCCCCGAGCCGGGCTAGCGAAACAAATCACACACATCTCACGGTTGGATCAATCGCTTGTTGCATCCTCGGCCACATGATCGCATGCCATGTGCCACCGTAGATTATCTCAGGCTCTCACGGTTGGATCAATCACTTGTTGCATCCTGACCACATGATCACGTGCCATGTGTCACCGTAGACCTTCAACCATATCCACACATTCACACAAATAACATATCACATCAAGGATATTCAAATAATTCGCCCAGAGGCATCAAACACTTAGCAAAACACCACGTCAATCCACAACACACCGAAATGAAATAATATACGTCCACACACAATGCCAAGTGCAATCATTAACACCAAGCATATACATAGAATTCACATAGTTATTCACAAACCACGCCATTCACAAAACACACGCATTTTGAAAGCAAGCCTTTAACAAGGCTAAACCGAATCTTTTGAAAGTTCAATTCAAACGACCAAACAACCACATTTAGACGATCACTAATTATCATATCCATAAAACAAGAATAGTATGGGCAAGGTACTTGCCTCGAAATCACGATCGCAATGAGACGACGAATAGAACGCGGTCGAATAGCCCCGAACCCCCGAACAATATCAAGAACGTGATAGCACCACGAGTATTACGAGAATAACACCACACGAATCATCAATCACCAAACGGGATTCAACATCGGAATCCTCGAACACCTATAAACCTCCGAAAGGAACAATAACACATGGTTACGACGAGAATCAAGGCCAAAACAACGGAAATCCCAACAAACTATCGAAGGGAAACTCATTGGGACATTTAATCGAACACTAAATGTTCAATAATTCCCAAGAACACTCGAATCGTCAATCGAGTTAAACAAACTTGATATATGGATATAAAACCCATAGAACACGATTAATAACATCATACTACACCAACCGATGTATCAAAATCGGATTAGAAACGAAATCAAGAACAATTTCTCTAAAAAGTCAACTTGAAGGAAAATCAAGAATATACCTTGATTTGACGAAGAACACGGATTGGATGATGATATAATCCACAAGAATCTTCCAAAGTGCCTTGGAAATGATTATAATCGGCCAAGAACTCGATTTCCCGAGCCTCCTGTCGCCAGACGCCGAAAAAGGAAGAAAAATCGCGTAGTAAATGAAATCTGGCCGAGCCAGGCTATATATAGCCGGCAGGGTTACGGCCATAACCGGCAGGCCTTACGGCCGTAACTCGGACACCTTACGGCCGTACTCGGCAGGCCTTACGGCCGTAACCGGCATTCGTCAAAAATCCGCCAAAGACTAAATGTGACACTTACTACTGAATCGCACACCTTACGGCCAGAATCGGCCTTCGTCAAAATCCGCCTAGCCATACGGCCGTACCCGATCACGCTTACGGCCGTAACTCGGACACCTTACGGCCGTAATCCGGCACCTTACGGCCGTAACTCGCCAAAGCTGCGCCCGGCCGTGACTCGCCGTGGCCACTCCGACGGCTTGACGACCCGAAACCCGAACCTGAGTAAAAATCGAAGATACGGTTACGAAGTACTCGCAAAGACGAATCCAAGCACTAAGAGAACACACGATTCCGACCATCCGAAGTGTCGGAATTCGACAACGGAAGTAATTACCCCAAACTTTGGGAAATTACAAAAATGGCCCAAAACGTCCGAAAATCACGATACGTGATCGAAACACCGAACCAAAGCTCGCAACATGAATAATAACATTAAATGAACTTGCGAAACTCAAACAACATTTGGACGAGATTCGCAAGAATCGAGCTCAAGTGCGGAAAAGTCGCTAAAAAGCACGGAACTCAACAAAACGACACCCAAAAGAACTCGGATGACAAAAAGTGCAGAATTAATCATTCTCGAAATGACGAAACGGTCATGAGCGAGTCGTCAAAACGGACTTCCGCCGAAAAAAGAAAATTACCGAAATTCGAAATTGCGGATATTACATTCTACCCTCCTTAAAAGAAGTTTCGTCCCGAAACTTAAAACAAGTAGGGGGAAGCAATATACCCTGCCAGGAAAACTCGACAAGATACGCAAAAACCGAAAACTCGCGCCCGACGGCGAAACGCTGCAAGAAACGCAAAGAGACATACGGCGTGAAAACACGCTCCACGACGACCAATACAACGTCGCCGTTAGGAACATAATAAAGTCAACAAGTGACAAGCGTCATCAAACAGATAATACAATCAAGTCGATTATCCGAACAATCACAAAACACATCCAACGAAAATCAATACGATTGACCAACCCAACGGTATATCAATCAAAACATGAGCCACACGCCGAACAACTACGGAATTCCACCGCCCAAGGGTTGGAAGATCGAAAACGAGACTAATTTCCCGAACTTAAGGGAATTTTGAAGGAGTCTGAATGTTCAACAATCACGAAACGAGATCAACAAAAACTGAACAATCAAACGATCGAACCACAAAGATCGAGACAACAAAAATCGAACGATCATGTTCGAATCACGAAGAACAATAAAAATTCAAACAACAACCCCAAGGTTCACATCTCGACTCGAGACAATATATGACCCGATGAAAACAACAAGATGTGATTCACATAAGATCCACAGGAAAGGGAATAGCAATTGAAAGGTCACAACGAAAAACGAATAATTATGAAACAATACCACACTTGTTCGATCAATAAAAACAAGGGACAGGACAAGCTCAGAAAATGTCAACGAACAAAAACGAGTCGACAGAGTCGAAAACAGAGGAGTTCCAAATCCGATCCACTTCGAATAAAAGAACTAATAGAACCAAATGATGTCACTTCCGAACAAGGTTCACAAGAATCGAACTGAACTCGAAAAAGTCACAGCGATAACCAGGTCGACCCACAACAAGATCACACTGCTCGCACGATGAAACCAAAATACAGAACAAGTTCAGAAAGTATCAACAAACACGAGCGAGTCGATCGACTGGAGAAAGAGAAAATGAAGAAGTCCAAAAACAATACGGGTATTACATTCGACCTCTTATAAAAGAAGGTCGTCCCCGAAGCTCACAACAACGGAAACAAGTTAACCACACAAAAAGCAACCGACAGAAAAATCTCCACTGGGCCTCTCAGAGCCGATCCTGATAACTGTGCTGAAGCGCGAACTCCGAAAGTCTCGGTAGCCAATTCGCAAAACTGAATTTGGTGTCCCTCGAGTCTGCACTCGAAATGTGTTACCGATGAGAAGGACAATTTACACGTGCATGCCCCAGCACATCACGGTTGAAACGTCTCGGCTCGGCATACCGAAAATACAAAATGCTAGATATAATGGGGCATAACGTCGCAAAACAACATAGCAGAGATGCCAACTCAGCACAACAAAGAATCATAACACATATCATATACAACGATTTCCATCGTAAAGTAATACACACACAAACAATACAGCAACGACAGTATCGTTCGGCAACCTTAACGGCCCGAACAATAACTAGCACATAATTACAAACATCGTGAAACAATCACACATGTACACAAACGTACAAACCCAAGCTTTAACAGCTCACATAGGTGCGATAACACGCAAGTCACCAAGAAATGACAACATTAAAGATCGTCATCACACCTCCCACAAAGGGTTAACAAAATATTTGCGTGGCAACGACTCAACGCTCACGCCACCAATTCAATCACAATTCGGAGGGCTAACACCCTAACAACAATACCAACATCATACACACCTTCTCCGACCACAAGCAGGAAATGATGGGTTTTAAAATGAAAACTACCTTTTGAAGACAGTTTGGAAACACGAGTTGATCTTGAGTATCATTTTACAAAAAGTTGAACAAACATCATTTTCGAGACTTTGAAAATCATCTTGCGTCTAAACAAAAATGAGGACACCTTTCTTTTAGTGAAAAACTTTCAAAAATATTCGACCCTCGGGTCTAAGTAAAAGTGTTTATAAAACATTGAAAATATCTCAAAATATTTTGGTCCTCGAGGTAGAAGAATTTCGAAACATATTGTGGCACCTTAGAAGTACCGCGAGAAAACAATTCATTTGAAACGTACGTCTCGAAATTTATTTCTAAGATACTCAAGTTTTCGAAAATAATTCAATGCCAAATAGGACGATGCCAAAAAGGCTAGAATGCCCAAAAATTTCGAGTAATCACACGGAACATCATAGCGCTGTGGGTCCCGCGTCGGAACCCACCAGGCTAAAAACCATTTACAAAAATGCCAAAAAGGCCGATGACGGTAATATTTCAAAAACTCACAAAAGCCATTTACAAAATACTAAATACCGTCATAAGAATTTTGCCAAAACGATCAAAGCCATAATGCCAAAAACTTGGTTAAGGGAATTAGTTTTCGAAATAAAACTCAGTCGGTAAAATACCGAAAGCCATTACAAAAGAACTCACGCAGCGGATAAAAGAAATAAAGTCAAACATGCACAAGACAGCAACACTAGTCCTCATATGAACGAAAAATGGGAGTCAAATAATCACATATCACGAAATCAAAATCCATAAGAGGATTCCGTCAATTAACTCATAATAATAAAAATAGCTCGTGTCACACGAGGCACACCACAAAGAAGGGAGACTTACATCTACAGGTCGCACGAAGATGATGATCGCCCACGATACTAATCACGACCAACAAACTCAGACGACGCGTCGCGACACGACTTAGTCGGACAAAATCCGACAAGACAAAACTCAACAGACACCACTGACCCGACATCCTAGGTTTCCTCAACCTAAGCTCTGATACCATTCTGTAACACCCCCAATCCGCTCAGGGATATTACACGCCGTAGACCCTCTCCTCGAGGATCTACCAGGCTGGTAACAACATTTAACATCTCGACAATGCCTTCAAGGCAAAATGACTCAGTAGACCGATTTGGTCGTTCAATAAATACATACAACTCGAATACAACTCATGCCCACGCAGGGGTCAAAATACAACCACACCCGTACAACGGGAAAAATATAACATCGGAAAATACAGTACAATTAAACTAATACGACATCAACGGGTCCTCGTGTGATTAGTATCGTTCATCTTTCATCATCCTTCATGCCGACCTTGCGCTCTGCTCCAAAACCTGAATGCAATACAGACATCCACCCCCCGAATACTCGGGGGTTAGCAAAACTCCACTGTTTTGCTAGTGCAAGTACAAGTGCAAAAATACGAGCCATACAATTCACATTCCAAGAACAATAATAATCAAGAATCCTCAAAGTTTCAAACGTGACGAAAAGTACTTCCCGAGGCAAGAGTTTGGTAAAACATTCTAAAACCGAAAGGTCGCAAAGCAAGGGAAAACTATTTATAAAACAGTTTGAATTGCCATCGAGAGTTTTAATAGGAAACAATTTAGGATTACCGAATCCTTCGCTTTCCAAAAATCAACAGGGTCACAGCCCAAAGGTTTTGTTTTCGCAAATAGAAAACAGACAACAATTCACAGGGCCCGAGACCAACATCACGTGTCCTCGACAGACATAAAAATCAACACAACGTAATCACGCACGCGCATCGCCTAGGACCGGGACGAAGCCACAAATCCCACTCGAGGCCTCGAAGGACCCTCCCGAGCTGGCTAGCGAAACAAATCACACACATCTCACGGTTGGATCAATCGCTTGTTGCATCCTGGCCACATGATCGCATGCCATGTGCCACCGTAGATTATCTCAGGCTCTCACGGTTGGATCAATCACTTGTTGCATCCTGACCACATGATCACGTGCCATGTGTCACCGTAGACCTTCAACCATATCCACACATTCACACAAATAACATATCACATCAAGGATATTCAAATAATTCGCCCAGAGGCATCAAACACTTAGCAAAACACCACGTCAATCCACAACACACCGAAATGAAATAATATACGTCCACACACAATGCCAAGTGCAATCATTAACACCAAGCATATACATAGAATTCACATAGTTATTCACAAACCACGCCATTCACAAAACACACGCATTTTTAAAGCAAGCCTTTAACAAGGCTAAACTGAATCTTTTGAAAGTTCAATTCAAACGACCAAACAACCACATTTAGACGATCACTAATTATCATATCCATAAAACAAGAATAGTATGGGCAAGGTACTTGCCTCGAAATCACGATCGCAATGAGACGACGAATAGAACGCGGTCGAATAGCCCCGAACCCCCGAACAATATCAAGAACGTGATAGCACCACGAGTATTACGAGAATAACACCACACGAATCATCAATCACCAAACGGGATTCAACATCGGAATCCTCGAACACCTATAAACCTCCGGAAGGAACAATAACACATGGTTACGACGAGAATCAAGGCCAAAACAACGGAAATCCCAACAAACTATCGAAGGGAAACTCATTGGGACATTTAATCGAACACTAGATGTTCAATAATTCCCAAGAACACTCGAATCGTCAATCGAGTTAAACAAACTTGATATATGGATATAAAACCCATAGAACACGATTAATAACATCATACTACACCAACCGATGTATCAAAATCGGATTAGAAACGAAATCAACAACAATTTCTCTAAAAAGTCAACTTGAAGGAAAATCAAGAATATACCTTGATTTGACGAAGAACACGGATTGGATGATGATATAATCCACAAGAATCTTCCAAAATGCCTTGATGATGACTATATTCAAAACATTTAACCAAAATCTATCTCATCGAGCTGTTACATTGAAGGAAAATTATGTTCCTAGCGCACGCTACAGGGTGAATGGTAGCGCACGCTATCGAGGGGAAGTCACCTGCAGTCAGGCAAGTAATCTGTAGTCAAGTTGGAGTCACCTGATGGATAGCGCACGCAAAGCCTACAATATCAGCGCACGCTAAGTTGTCAAACTTAGCGCACGTTAATATCTATCTATAGCGCACGCTATCGCAATCAAGGCAGAGAGTCAGTAAGGTCTGGACAGAAAAAGGGAAATCATCTCGCACGCTACGGAAGTATAATTACGTACGCTATTCGGAGGCCTTAGCGCACGTTACATGTCAAACCTTGCGCATGCTACTGGAAATCATATTGAAGTCCAGTAGCTTCTGGACTCAAACAAGGAAGCGCTTATGTACGTTATACAGGCTAACGTACGTTATCTGGAAAATCTCTAGCGCACGCTACAATACACTTGCTAGCGCACGCTACAATACACTCGCTAGCGCACGCTAAGCGTTCAAAATCCTACCGTTAGTCAACTTATCTGTTGGAACGCAGAGGTCAAAAAGGAGATTCGGAAAATCTGGAAAGCTAATATTAAATAATACTAGCGCACGCTAAAGTATATTTACTAGCGCACTCTAAGTACAATTTTATCCATTGGAAAATAGACTTTGGGGAGTCAAAAGTGAATACCTGTTGACCAACGCTAATGCACGCTACAGAAGACCGTCAAGCACACGCTAGACTTGTATTATTACCATTGGTACAGTTTAATGACCGTTTAGTTTAGTTAAGTCAAAGCTCAATAACGCACGGTATGAAGGATTATTAGCACATGCTAATAATACGTTTTTCAGCATATAAAGAAGGACTTGACACTATAAATACCCATATCACTTGGGTGTCTCAACACACAACTTCAAGCATTCAAGCATTCAAAGCATAGTTGAGCTCAGATTTCTATTTATTATTGCATTCTAAGTTGTGAGAAGAAAATATACAAAGAGTGATACACATTCTAATATTTATTATACTTTGTATTCTTTTCATTTTGTTGTGAGTGTTGCATCACTCATACACGAGCGTAAGAGAAACGAATTAAGAGTCACTAATCCGGTGTTATTAGGATCTTTGATCCTGCATTGTTAGGATTACACTCCAATATTCATAAGTAAGGATTATCTAGTTGCGATAGAACACTAGATACAAAAAGCTTATTTTGAGAGTGTTTGTGCTCGGACCGATCGAAGACGAGACAAGTGTGTGTGGTTGTTCTCTAGCCAATAGAAAAAGAAGTCGGAGAGAGGTTGTAGGCAAGTTTCCGAACCTCTATAAATCTTTGAGTCTTTTACTTTACGCACATTTTATCTTTATTCGCGAGAAAGTTCGATATTCCGCATTACCACTATTCAACCCCCTTCTAGTGGTGAATTTATCTCTGCAGTTGGTATCGGAGCGGGTCTCTTTTTAAGGGTTTAACCACCTAAGGGAAAAAGATCCGCAAATGGCTCTTCTTGGCCAAATCGAAGGAAACGCTCTCAACCGTCCTCCCTTCTTCGATGGTTCCAAATTCATGACATGGAAAAAGAAAATGGCTATATTCGTTCAAGCCTATGATATTGAAATTTGAAAAGTCATTTCCCTTGGTCCGAAACTTGCCAAGAAAGAAGATGGATCGTTGAAAAAGTTCGACGAGTTCAATACCGAGGACTGGAGGAAAACGCATATCAATTCACGTGCTACTCAACTTCTATATTGCGCTCTTAATCCCGAAGAACTCAATAGGATATCCTCCTACAAAAGCGCAAAGGAAATTTGGGAAATCCTCGAAGTAACTCATGAAGGAACCACCCAAGTCAAGGAGACTAAAATCAACATGCTTCTTCATGACTACGAACTCTTCTCCATGAAGGACGAGGAAACAATCACAAATATGTTGGATCAGTTCTCGGCTATAACCAATAGACTTGCATCTTTCAGAAAACCTATATCTAGTAGCGACAAAGTAAAGAAAATTCTTCGCTCGTTGCCAGGTGAATGGGATGCAACGGTTACCGCTATCATGGAATCCAAAGATCTCAACAAACTCGAGTTTAGTGCCCTCATTGGGTCACTCATCAATTATGAGATCGTTCTCAAGTCTAGAGGTACTAAACCAAAGCCTCGTGAAAAAGTAGTCGCATTCAATGTTGATAGCGATGTTGAGGAAGATGTTCCCAAGGATGAAGATGACGAGGAACTTGCTCTCTATGCCAAGAACTATAGAAGGTATAAAAATCTAATTCAAAGAAGGCGAAATTTCCTTGATCGGGATGGTAAGGCGGAACAAAAGAAGAATGGCTATGTTCCTTTGAAGAAGTTTGACAATAATTGTCGGAAATGCGGTCAATCCGGTCACTATGCTGAGGAATGTTGAGGATCCTCTTCAAAGCCTCAAGTTGAAAGATTCAAAAAGAAGGAGGTTCTAATCGCTTCTTGGAGTGGTGACGAGGAGGAGATTGAAAGATCTCTCGATGCTAATCTCGCGTTCATGGCACTCGACTCTGAAAGCAATATCGAGGTAAGTTCTAAACTTAATGATGATGAATATGATACATTCGATTTTTGCAATTCACAAGAAGTTCATCATGACGATTAGTTATTAAGGCTCTGTTCTTTTGGAATGAATGAATCAATCGAATCGAATCAATTGAATCGAATCGAATCGAATCGAATGGACTCGAATCGAATCGAATCAAATATATATTAATGGTAAATAATAATAATAATAATAATGGTAAATAATAATAATAATAACAGTAATCAACAACAACAATGATAATAGTAATATTATTAGTAATAATAACAATAATAATAATTAAGATTAATAATAATAATAAGAAGAAGAAGAACGGAACCGAATCGAATCGAATCGAATCGAATGGACTGAATCGAATCGAACTAAATCGAATGGACTCGAATCGAATCGAAATGAATCGAATCGAATCAAAATTGAAAAATAAGTCCAAAAGAACAGGGCCAAAGTGCGTTTGAATCTTTGAACATAGAATACGACGAGATGGTTAAATTAAATATGTCTTTAAAGAGGAAAATAAAATCATTAGAACTAGAAAAATCTTCTCTTCAAAATAAAGGCAAAATTATTGAACTCGGCCATACCTTATGCCTTGAAAAAGAAAACGTTTTGAAAATTGAGTTGACAAAAGCTCAAAAGGAGCTAAAATATATTTTGAACAAATTTACTCTCGGAAACGAGAAATTCGAAAAGCTCTTATCCATTCAAAAATCCCCATTGTTAAAACACGGTCTTGGTTTCGACCCGTTTAAAAGGGAACAATCCCTTATCAATCTTGACAAAATAAAAAAAACGAAACCGAGAATTCAAAAACTCCTTTCGAACAACGAGTTCATGATAACGTTCGTTCAAAGTTGAGAACCATCAAAGTTAAACAAATATGGACAATTATTCCGAATGCTATAAGTATCGTTAACTTTGGAGGACCCAAAAGGGATTGGGTACCGAAACAACCGAGAAACACTATTGTTGTAGGTACCAGCACCAAGAAAAAGCAAGTGGAACATTGATAGTGGATGCTCAAGGCACATGTGCGGCTCCGAGGACTTATTTGAAGACCTTGAATATCAAGAACAAGGACATCTGACCTTTGGCGACAATCAAAAGGGAAAGATTAAAGGCATCGGAAAAGTCGGTAAGGAACCTTCTCCCTCTATCAAAAAAGTATTATTTGTTGAAGGTTTGCATCATAATTTACTTAGCGTTTCTCAACTATGCGATGAAGGTTTTAAAATTCTCTTTGAGCAAACTCATTGCACGGCATTTAGAAATAATAAAATTGCATTCATCGGTTTGAGATGTGGAAACATTTATATTGTTGATCTTAATGATAAAAGTTCATTTAATGAAAAGTGCCTTATTACTTTGGATGATAATGCATATTTATGGCATCGTAAATTGGGGCATACATCTCTACCCATCATTTCTATTTTATCGAGACACGATCTGGTCCGTGGTTTACTTAAACTCAAATTTGATCGGAAACATTTGTGTGAATCTTGCAAAAAACGGAAACAAACTCGAGAATCTTTCAAACCAAAATTCGAGGTTTCCACTAGCCGCATTCTTGAACTTGTGCATATGGATTTGATTGGAGCATCTAGATATGTTAGCCTAAATGGTAAACTTTATACTTTGGTTATTGTTGATGATTATTCCCATTTTACTTGGGTTAGATTTCTTGTTCATAAAGATGATACATTTTCCGAGTTTTCCAAATGGTGTCGTTTGGTGCAAAATGAGAAAAGTCTCTCTATAATTTCTATTCGCACTGATCACGGAGGTGAATTTGATTGCACTCCGTTTGAAATTTTATGTGACAAATATGGTATTAATCACAATTTTTCGGCTCCTAGAACGCCTCAACAAAATGGGGTTGTTGAAAGGAAAAATCGATCTTTGGAGGAAATGTCAAGGACTATGCTTAACGAATATTCTCTTCCACAATATTTTTGGGCCGAAGCAATTTTTACGGTATGCTATGTGATTAGCCGAGTTCATGTTCGTAGAACTCACCTTAATACTCCGTATGAATTATGGAAGGGCAAAAATCCAAATATATCTTACTTCGATCCTTTTTGTTGAAATGTATTTATCCTAAATAATGGTAAGGATAACTTGGGGAAATTTGATGCTAAATCCGACTCCGGAATATTTCTTCGGTATGCTACGAATATCAAAGCATATCGTGTTTATAACATTAGAACAAATAAAGTTGAAGAATCCATTCATGTTAAATTCAACGATATGATCTCACCCTCGAGAAAGGTAGAATGTTTTGATGATGCAGGTATTTTTCCGGATTCTCATCCCTCAAACGAAATGGAGAAAATTTCGGAAATCCAAAAGAAGACAATCGAGAGCTTACTGAAAGATTGGAGGCACATCAAACACAATCCAAAAGATCTCGTGATTGGAAATATTGAAGACGGTGTTCAAACTCGAAGGAGAACCACCGAATATATGGCTCATTATGCTTTCGTATCCGAAATTGTTCCCAAAAATATATCTGAGGCTCTTGATGATGAAAGTTGGATGATGGCAATGCAAGAGGACTCGTTCAATTCATGCACAATAACGTATGGAATTTAGTTCCCGCCCCTAAAGATAAAACCATTATCGGAACTAAATGGGTGCACAAAATTATGTGTGACGAAGACGGTTACCCAATTCGAAATAAATCTCGTTTGGTCGCACAAGGGTATAATCAAGAAGAAGGTCTTGATTACGAAGAAAGTTTCGCTCCCGTGCCTTGACTCGAAGCCATCCGTTTTTTATGTGCATTTGCGGCTCACAAGAAGATCAAGCTATTCCAAATGGATGTGAAAAGTGCATTCTTGAATGGTTATATTCACGAAGAAGTATATGGCAAGCAACCTCCCGGTTTTGAACATCACCAATTCCCGGATCACGTCTACAAGCTCAACAAGCCGCTCTACGGTTTGAAACAAGCACCCCGAGCATGGTATGATCGTTTAAGTCAATTTTTAATTGCAAATGATTATAAAAGAGGTAAAGTCGATAATACCTTGTTTGTGAAAATATTGGATAACGATATACTTGTTTGCCAAATTTACGTTGATGACATTTTTTTTGGGGCTACTAATGAATCTTTGTGCCAAGATTTTTCTAATATTATGAAGGGAGAGTTCGAGGTGAGTATGATGGTAGAATTAACATTCTTCCTCGGGCTTCAAATCAAGCAATGCAAAGATGGAATTTTTATTCATCAAACAAAGTACTCAAACGATCTCCTCAAGAAATTCAAAATGGAGAGTAGCAAAGTGATTTCAACGCCAATGTCTTCATCATTGAAATTAGAAAAAGATGAAAATGGCAAATCCGTAGATCAAAAATTATATCGAGATATGATCGGATCTTTGCTATATTTAACTGCTTCTAGGCCAGACATAATATTTGCTACGTGCTTATGTGCTCGATTCCAAGCTAATCCTAAGGAATCCCATTTAGTTGCTTGTAAATGCATTTTTCGTTACTTGAATGGGACCATCGGTCTAGG
The DNA here is from genome assembly GCA_033398695.1 of Orobanche coerulescens. NCBI lineage: Eukaryota > Viridiplantae > Streptophyta > Magnoliopsida > Lamiales > Orobanchaceae > Orobanche > Orobanche coerulescens. The sequence continues at coordinate 139,894,397 of CM065805.1, read as the reverse complement.
TCTATGGTATCCTTCTTGCTTGGATTTTAATTTGATTGCATATAGTGACGCCGATTTCGGCGGATGTAAAATTGATAAAAAAAGTACTAGTGGTACATGCCATTTCATTGGATCATGATTAATATCTTGGGGAAGTAAAAAGCAAACCAGTGTAGCGTTGTCTACAGCTGAGGCCGAATACGTTGCCGCAGGGAGAGCCTGTGCTCAGCTATTATGGATTAAAAATCAACTCCGAGAATACGACATTTATTTTGAAAATACCCCTATTTTATGTGATAATACTAGTGCAATTAATTTGAGCAAAAATCCCGTGTTTCATAGTAGAACTAAGCATATAGATATTAGACATCACTTTTTACGTGATCATGTGCAAAAGAAAGACATTTGCTTAATTTTTGTCGGGACGAAAGATCAACTAGCTGATATCTTTACGAAACCTCTTCCCGAGGAATCATTTAACACTATTCGTTTGTAACTTGGTATGGGACAACTTGACAATTTTTGAAATTAGTTATCTACTCAAGAAATCAATTTCTTAGAAACGTTTCATTCGCTAGCGCGCGCTAGCTTTATCCTTTTAACGCACGCTACTTTTCCATTCCTGTACGACTTTTTCTTCGATAGCGTACGCTAACCCCTTATCACTTGCGTACGCTAGCTAAAATCCTCTTATTCCGATATATGCTACTGGACAGTCTAGTAATATACCTATATATTCATAGCATACGCTAATCCTACATTCTTTGCATACGCTAATTAAACTTTTTCAGTTCCCTATATAAACCCTGAACAACACAGAAAATCATTCACCATTTCATAACGCACGCAATCGCTCAGATCCGTTTCACAGCAAGAACCTTAGCCAAACCTGATTCATATAACTCTGATTCCTTCCTTCAAATCGCTCAATTTCTCTCATAGTCATGTCAATCAAGGGAAGAAAAGCTATGGAGAAGGCATACAAAAGCACAAACCGTACCCGCGAACCAGAATATGATGCATCTCGTTTCGTGTCTTATACCTCATCCAAGGTATTTTCGGAAATCCTCCCTCAGGAACACTTGACGGACTGCTATTACTTCAATTTCCACAGTCTGGAACGAGTGAATATTGCTATTTCGGAATTCTTCTCTTCAATTGGTATTTCTCGCTTCATTGAATGTAAAGAACCCGTTTTTCCCGAGTTGGTTCGTGAATTCTACGCGAATCTTCATATAGCTGAGAGTGAAGGATCTTCATCCTTAGTTTTAGGAAGTCTAGTTGGAGGAACTGTGGTGAAAGTCTCCTCGGAGATTTTGAATCAATTATTTGGTTTATCGTCGGAAGGTTTTGCGTGGTCGGGGAAGTCCATTTCTGAAGAATCTGGTGTGTCTAAGATTGATGTCAAAGAATTCTTTAGATCGAAAGCCGTCATCGACATCACCGATGAGGTCTTCGAGAACAACGACTTCGGCATTAATATTCGACTCCTTTTGGTCACGCTCACCAAGTGTATAATGCCTAAGGTCAACACGCAGCATAAGTTAGTTGGAATCGACAAACATGTGGTGTACCGAGTGTTGAACGACGATTTGGTTGATTTCGCCGCGATTGTAACAAGCTGGATGAAAGTCAAAGGCGACATCTTTCGGTCGAAAAATTACGTCTCACGGTCCCGCAAGGCTGGAATGCCATACGGATCCATCCTAACGGTGATTTTCAAATTTCATCAAGTAGACTTGACGAAGGATAAAGTCATTCCGGTGTCTATCGGCCATGAGATTTCCGACTACACGCTCAAGGCCATGAACTATTTACGAACCATCAACCGGGGATGGATTCTCTTTCCGTACCTTAATGAAGATGATCAAGTGGAGAAAGGGACCAGGATGCCGACACCGGAAGAGCGGATTACTAGACGAGGGCCGCACACCCTTCGAGAAATGCAAACAGGAGAATTTGTGAGGAAGCCCACTTCTAAGGGTAAACGTCCGATGAGAGAGACACTTACCGAGAAAGATAAGAGTGACCTCATTTCCCGGATGCGTAGCATCGAAACTTCACAGCTGGAAATCCGTGAAGATGTTCGTTCTCTCCGCTCGGAGGTTCAAGGAGTCTGCAGGCTGATTGAAGATTTTATTCGTTTCACTCATCCACCTTTCCCGCTTCCACCCTCCTCATCCGAGCAAGCACCTTAGTTTTTAGGATATTGATTCTCATTGTAGTAAACTTTTTCACATGTTTTTGATGTCGTGTCCTTTGGATATTTCAGTGTAATGCTTGAATTGTTTTTAATGAAATGCAAATTTCCTTCATTTGGTTTACATGTACTTTGGCTCATTAATGTTAATTTTGTGTTTCGTTTTGACGCATGTCATTTGATTGATATTTTGTTATATACGCAACAAAATAGGGGGGGTCCTTTTTGTTTATGTCAAAAAGGGGGAGAAACACTCCAAAACTGAATGTACTAACATATCGAACAAATTACTTTGATTCGACAATTTCTAAATGGTTTTGCAGGTTTATATTAAATGTTTTGACATCATCAAAAAGGGGGAGATTATTGACTCAAAGTATTTTGATGATGATTATATTCAAAACATTTAACCAAAATCTATTTCATCGAGCTGTTACATTGAAGGAAAATTCTGTTCCTAGCGCACGCTACAAACTGAATGGTAGCGCACGCTATCGAGGGCAAGTCACCTGCAGTCAGGCATGTAATCTGCAGTCAAGTTGGAGTCACCTGATGGATAGCGCATGCAAAGCCTACAATATCAGCGCACGCTAAGTTGTCAAACTTAGCGCACGTTAACATCTATCTATAGCGCACACTATCGCAATCAAGGTAGAGAATCAGTAAGGTCTGGACAGAAAAAGGGAAATCATCTGCGCACGTTATGGAAGTATAATTACGTACGCTATTCGGAGGCCTTAGCGCACGTTACATGCCAAACCTTGCGCATGCTACCGGAAATCATATTGAAGTCCAGTAGCTTCTGGACTCAAACATGCAAGCGCTTACGTACGTTATCTGGAAAATCTCTAGTGCACGCTACAATACACTTGCTAGCGCGCGCTAAGCATTCAAAATCCTACCATTAGTCAACTTATCCATTGGAATGCAGAGGTCAAAAAGGAGATCTAGAAAATCTGGAAAGCTAATATTAAATAATACTAGCGCACGCTAAAGTATATGTACTAGCGCACGCTAAGTACAATTTTATCCGTTGGAAAAGAGACGTTGGGGAGACAAACCGAGAAGATTCAACAGTCAAAAGTGAAGACATGTTGACCAACGCTAATGCATGCTACAGAAGACCGTCTAGCGCATGCTAGACTTGTATTATTACCGTTGGTAAGTTTAATGACCGTTCAGTTCAGTTAAGTCAAATCTCGATAACGCATGCTATGAAGGATTATTAGCGCATGCAAATAAGACGTTTTTCAGCATATGAATAAGGACTTGACACTATAAATACCCATATCACTTGGGTGTCTCAACACACAACTTCAAGCATTCAAGCATTCAAAGCATACCTGAGCTCAGATTTCTATTTATTATTGCATTCTAAGTTGTGAGAAGAAAAGATACAAAGAGTGATACACATTGCAATATTTATTATACTTTGTATTCTTTTCATTTGGTTGTGAGTATTGCATCACTCATACACGAGCGTAAGAGAAACGAATTAAGAGTCACTAATCCGGTGTTATTAGCATCTTTGATCCGGCATTGTTAGTGTTGGAAAGTAAAACGCAGCGGAAGCGAAGTTTGGGAAAATATGATTATAGCGTTTTACGCATCTACGAGCATTAGATCTATTTAGGCATGCTAATTAATTAATTACTAAGACTAACAAGCAATTTAAATATTATTTATTATTTATTAATTAAATATGTTGATTAAATAAAATATCCTAATCTAGATCCAAGATCATAGGATATTACCTTTTGAAGCGGTTGGTTATTTCCTTCTTGATCGCCTTGAATCTCTACCTTCAGATCTTCTAGAGTATGATCCGCCTTGAACCGGACGTTGTGTGGGCAACGAGCTACCGGAACTTGCTTGGACACCTTATGGGATCGGCCGAAACAACTTTGATATGTGATCACTATATTTTTCTTTGCTCTCTAGTATTTTATGAACACTCTTAGCAAATTAATTGTGTTATCTAAATTGTAGAATCAAAGACACAAGTCTAGATCTACAATTAAACACAAGAGGAAAAAATTGATCACACAATCTCACCAAGCATAAGTAAAATCGGCCAACCTCCCATGAGTCCTATTTATAGGCTCTTGGACTACTACTAGGGATCTAAAGGAGGATTATGGAAGGACTCCCAATTAATTCATCTTACCTTATTAGGACTCTTCCTAATATATGATGAATCAATTAATATCAACTTAGTCCACTAAAAAGTTGATATTGCACTTTCTACCAAAATCCCAAATTACGAAATTGGGCTCCTTATTAAATATATTATTTCCCGTGTTTAAGATATCGAATGTCCATTAATTAATTATAAGCTACTGACAGCTTTAATTAATTAATATCTTATCCAAGAGTAGTACCACTCGAACCTTATTATTATATCGGAATTAAATCCACCTGCAGGGTTTAATATAATAATCATTTTCGAGCTCCTCAAGGGGACATCATCAATCCGCACGAGTCGGGACATGATTTCTAGTAATAATAATAATTGTAGTATAAACAATATTATTGCCCAAGATACGAGGCTTATTGAGTCGATCATTTTGACTCTCACCTATGGTAAATCAAAGCAATAATTATTATAAATACACAATTAAATATTATATACTTAGAATTAAGAAATAATAATTATCCGAGATTTACGTTCTTCTTACAGTCAGTACAGAAGACACTATCTCACCTCGATCCTGTTCAACGTATGCAAATACGCTAATGTACGCTAATAGTCAAGTACAACTATTCTCAAGCATACACTACAACCCTTTATATAATTTGTCTAATAATTATATAGGTTGTGAACTATTATATTATTTTATAAGGCACCGATAATGTGATCTTCCGTGTGACACCAACACACCACATTATCTACAATATAAAATAATTAGACATTTCATTTGCATAACCATAACGTGAATTAATCTGCAAAACATGTGATTAAATATAATTAATATCCTCATAGGTAGTAATAGGGAAATTAGGTAATATAAGCATAAAGTATGCTTTGCAGTATACAATCCTAACAATCTCCCACTTATACTCAAAGCATGCTTTTAAGTATACTACTCTATTACATAGTCTCTCATTTCTCCCACTTATACTCAAAGCAATGCTGCCATACACCGTAATCCCATTCCTTCCACATGCCTTTCAAAAACTTTTGAAGGTAGGCCTTTCGTGAAAGGGTCAGCAAGATTATCTTCCGATGCAACCCTGGCTACAACTACGTCTCCTTCCTTTACGAAGTGTCGTATGATGTGGTACTTGCGGTTGATATGTTTACTTACGATGGGCTCGTGGTTCCCTCGAATTTGCGATCGCACCAAGATTATCACAATAGAGTGTAATACCCTCCGGCAAATCGGGAATCACATCTAAGTCTGCGGGAAGTACTTGAGCCACCGCCTCCTTGGTGCCTCGAGGCCGCCACGTACTCGGCTTCCATGGTAGAGTCCGAGATGCATTTACCTTCACACTCCTCCAACTAATGGCTCCACCTCCCGGGCTAAACACATAACCCGAAGTAGACTTGGACTTTTCTTTGTCCGATGAAAATCAGTCGGTGTAACCATCGGAAGCAGTGCGTCTGATTGATATACAAGCATGTACTCCCTAGTCCTTCTCAGGTACTTGAGTATGTGCTAGACAGCAATCCAGTGTCCTGGTCCTGGTTTCGACTGATATCTGGCAGCCATGCCAACGGCATGACAGATATCTGGTCTAGTGCAAAGCATAGCATACATGAGACTTCCCACAGCAGATGCATAAGGGACCATCTTCATGTCATCTATCTCCTTTTGTGTCTTAGGACACATGTTCTTAGATAGTTGAATTCCATGTCTGTAAGGTAGAAAACCTTTCTTGGAATTCTCCATGCTAAACCGCTTCAGCACTGTATTGATATAGGATGCCTGAGATAAGCACAACATCCTCTTCTTCCGATCACGAAAGATCCTGATTCCAAGGATGTGTCCTGCTTCTCCTAGATCCTTCATATCGAACTGCTCAGATAGCCATACTCGTACGTCCGACAATTCCTTCACGTTGTTTCCAATCAGAAGGATATCGTCTACATACAGTACAAGAAACACCAACACGTTTCCATCGCATTTCTTATACACACAACTCTCACTCGGACATTGGACGAATCCATATGACTGGACAACTTCGTCAAAACGAGTGTTCCAAGATCTAGATGCTTGCTTAAGTCCATAAATGGATTTCTTAAGTTTGCACACCAAGTGCTCTTCTCCTTTAGCAATGAATCCCTCTGCTTGGCGCATATAGATTTCCTTGTCTAGACTCCCATTCAAGAATGCAGTCTTGACATCCATCTGCCAAATCTCCAGATCCAAATGCGCAGCTATAGCTAAAAGAATCCGGATTGACTTAAGCATGGCTCGCGTGAAAAGGTTTCATCATAATCGATACCCTCTTTCTGAGTGTAACCTTTTGCAACAAGCCTTGCTTTGAAGGTTTCAACCTTCCCGTCACGTCCTTTATTTCGCTTGTAGACCCATTTACTCCCAATGGATTGTACACCATAAGGTAGCTCTACTAGCTCCCACACTTGATTGGAACCCATAGATCCCATTTCTGATTCCATTGCTTCTTGCCAGGAGTCAGCATCTTTATCTTGGATTGCCTCCTTATAGGTCCAGGGAACCGATTCATCTTCGTCTGGGATTGAGTCCGAAGACTTTCCCATGCCTATGAATCGTTCGGGCTGACGAACAACCCTCCAACTACGACGAGGCAAATCCTGAGTTGGTGTAAAAGTTTCAGAATCGATACGTGGTGCAGTGTTAGTTGGCGCTTGTACGATTGGTATAGACGGAGTCTCGCCCCTCAGCTCTTCCAGAATTATCTCGCTCATGGGCTTGTGACTAATCATATAATCCTCTTCCAGAAATCGGGCATTGGTGCTAACAATGACCTTCTGATCCTGGGGACTATAGAACAAGCCACCCTTCGTTCCCTTAGGGTATCCCACAAACACTCGTATACATGCGAGATGCCAACTTATCAGCTTCCTTATTCAGCACATGTGCTGGAGTACCCCAAATCCGAACATGTCCTAGACTGGGCTTACGCCCACTCCACAGTTCTGTGGGTGTTTTTGGAATTGATTTCGAAGGCACCAGGTTTAGAATGTACGCCGCTGTTTATAAGGCGTATCCCCAAAACGAAATAGGTAAATCTGAATAACTCATCATTGATCTAACCATTTCTAAAAGAGTCCTATTCCTTCTTTCAGCAACACCATTTTGTTGTGGAGTTCCCGGCGCGGTGAGCTGGGACGAAATCCCCTCATTCGCCAAGAAATCCAAAAACTCTCCACTAAGGTACTCACCACCACGATCAGATCGTAGTGACTTGATACTCTTCCCATGATGCTTCTCCGTTTCAGCCTTGAAGTCTCTGAACTTGTCAAAAGCTTCAGACTTACGTCGCATCAAAAAGCCATATCTCGAATAATCATCTATGAACGTGATGAAATATTCGAAACCTCCCCTAGCCTGGATATTCATTGGACCACATACATCCGTATGAACCAATTCTAACACATCCTGAGCACGGTTTCCCTTGGTTTTAAAAATCCTTTTGGTCATCTTACCTTCCAGACAGGATTCACAAATTGGAAATGACTCAACTTGGAGATCATCCAATGGGCCATCATCTACCAATCTTTGAATCCTTCTAAGGTTTACATGTCCTAACCGTAAATGCCACAGATATGTTTGGTTTATGCTTGAAGGTTCTTTTCTCTTTTTAGGTTTAGACAAAGAGTTAAGTGATTTATGCATAGGAGTTTGTGCAGTATTAACAATATATAGTCCATCATTAAAAGTACCTCTGCAAATATATTCACCGCTTCTTTTCTTAATAATGGCATCATCATCAAAAGAAACTGAATAACCATCGCATTTTAATTTAGAAACCGAAATTCAATTCATTCTAAAATCTGGTACTAATAATACATTATTCAGAACTAATAATTTATCATTAATCTTCAACTGCACGACTCCAGCTGCATGACCATAAGCACGGAATAATCGCCGATTGATGGTAATCTCGCCCGCACTAATTTGCTTGGTTACACGAAAACCATGCGAGTCAAAGCAAACATGATCAGTGGAGCCTGAATCAACTATCCACGAAGTGGAAGAACAAGCTGCCAAACATGTTTTGACTACTAGTGCACGAGACATACCTTTCTTAAGAGCAGGGCAGTCCGCTTTAAAATGTCCTTTCTGACCGCACTTGTAGCACTTTCCCTTTAGCTTTTTGTTCGCCTCAGGGTGAGGAGCCTTGCTTTTCACCTTGAGGGCTGCCACTTGCTTCTCGCCAACCTGCTTCTTCTTCTTTCCCCATTTGGGTTTGGAAGAAGTCGCACCGGTTGCCGCAAGAATTTGATGATAACCTTGTTTGAAGAGACCTTCAGCAGACTGAAGCTCTGTCAGAAGTTCCGCCAAACTATATGTCTTACGGTTCATATTGTAGTTGAGGCGGAACTGCTCAAAGCTTCTAGGTAAGCTGCCTAAGATAATATCGACATGCGTTTTCGCATCGATAGTAGCCCCCAATATGCTCAGTTCGTTCAAATGAGACATCATTTTTAGAACATGATCCCTTACTGGAGTCCCTTCAGACATTTGGGTTGTCATCAATACCCTCATAGCATTTTGTCTAGCCGCCCGGTTCTGATGACCAAACATCTCGGTGAGACTTTTCATCATTTCCGCGGCCGAACCCATCGTTTGATGCTGATGCTGCAATACATTTGTCAGTGAAGCCAAAATGTAACAGCGAGCCATCTCATCAGACTTTTTCCATTTCCGGAATTCCACCAACTCTTCGGGAGTGGCATCCGGTTCTGGTTCTAGAGGGCTCTCCTCGATTAAGACAAACTTATGCCCCTCAGCAGTCAAGACAATGTCAAGATTTCTTTTCCAATCGGCAAAGTTAGTGCCATCTAGTTTATTTTCTTTGAGAATAACAGCTAGTGGATTGAAAGACATCTGAGAATAAAAAATTAAAAACATCCATCACATAATGCATAGCAAAATATATCGAAAAACCTCAAAAACACAATATATATGCTAGCAACCAACACCTCAAAAAATCTGCACATGCAAGCCACGATCGTGTGGACGTTTACACACACATTTTTCAAGTAGAGTTTTACGTCTTTAATTTTACTATCTAGTCAAATTACGTTATGACAAGTAAAATTAATAGTTGGTTCCTCTTGGCCATGTATTAATTAACATAGACTCCGATGGGGAGCTTATTAATTAATACACCTAAGTGAACACCATAATTTAACATCCTTAAAATATTATCTTTTAAATAATAGTCCTACAGATGGAGAGGTCCTATCATAAAAAGTAATATTTATCTTATGTTATCATTTTGAAATTTAAAACTAGTGAACCTATAATTAGCACATCCGATATGGAGGAAGACTCTAATGTCAACGCGCATGCTAATTACTTCAAAATTTAAATTAATTATGGAGGCCAATTTGATTTTAATTAAATAAAAATCAATTTAATCACTTAGTTATTTTAGCCTTAAGGTTTTTAATTTTCTCGTCCTAACATGCAAGGAAACATATCACGCATACATCCATACATGCCATACATCAAAACAATAAAAACCAAAATAAAGCATGGATAATTAAATTTATCCAATTATCATGGTCTTCTTCCTTGAGTTGAATCAGAAAATCTTCGACTCGATCTCTCCCCCTTTGAATCAAGCATCTCGTCGCTTCTCCCGGCCGTGGATTTTCAAAATTAAAATTTTACTTTTATGCAAAATTAATTACATAAAAAAATTTAATTTTAAATCCCGACTTCAATGGACGCAACGAACGGCAGCAAAAATAGGACCAAAATCGACAACCCGGCCCGAACCAGAACTGCGGCCGGACCAGTGCGCGGCACTGGCGGCCGCTTCGGCAGTACTTTCAGCGGCGACCTCTACTTTCGGCACCTGCTGCTTGGCCGCGGCTCGCCAGCCGATCCGCGATCCGGTTACGCTCTATTTCTTCGTGATCCCGTCTTTTCCGAATTCGATTACAATTTTATACAAAATAAAATACATCGAAATTACATCAAGATTACACGAAAAATAAAACCACCTAGAACTACCCGCGTATTTTCTCACGGGAAAAACCATTACATGCCTCAAAAAAACGGGCCAAACCAACAATTGCATAATTAATAAAATAAATAAATAAATGCACCATTCATATAAACCATGATAATTGGATCGTATCACCTGCAAGAACACATCTAGCAAAATATTCCAACATCAAAATATATGAATATTTAAATTGCTATCAATTAATCACTAAAATTAATTAAAATAGCAAAAGCCTAAAAATCCGACTCCGATACCAATTGTTGGAAAGTAAAACGCAGCGGAAGCGAAGTTTGGGAAAATATGATTGTAGCGTTTTACGCATCTACGAGCATTAGATCTATTTAGGCATGCTAATTAATTAATTACTAAGACTAACAAGCAATTTAAATATTATTTATTATTTATTAATTAAATATGTTGATTAAATAAAATATCCTAATCTAGATCCAAGATCATAGGATATTACCTTTTGAAGCGGTTGGTTATTTCCTTCTTGATCGCCTTGAATCTCTACCTTCAGATCTTCTAGAGTATGATCCGCCTTGAACCGGACGTTGTGTGGGCAACGAGCTACCGGAACTTGCTTGGAGACCTTATGGGATCGGCCGAAACAACTTTGATATGTGATCACTATATTTTTCTTTGCTCTCTAGTATTTTATGAACACTCTTAGCAAATTAATTGTGTTATCTAAATTGTAGAATCAAAGACACAAGTCTAGATCTACAATTAAACACAAGAGGAAAAAATTGATCACACAATCTCACCAAGCATAAGTAAAATCGGCCAACCTCCCATGAGTCCTATTTATAGGCTCTTGGACTACTACTAGGGATCTAAAGGAGGATTATGGAAGGACTCCCAATTAATTCATCTTACCTTATTAGGACTCTTCCTAATATATGATGAATCAATTAATATCAACTTAGTCCACTAAAAAGTTGATATTGCACTTCCTACCAAAATCCCAAATTACGAAATTGGGCTCCTTATTAAATATATTATTTCCGTGTTTAAGATATCGAATGTCCATTAATTAATTATAAGCTACGCGGCTTTAATTAATTAATATCTTATCAAGAGTAGTACCACTCGAACCTTATTATTATATCGAATTAAATCCACTGCGGGTTTAATATAATAATCATTTTCGAGCTCCTCAAGGGACATCATCAACCCGCACGAGTCGGGACACGATTTCTAGTAATAATAATAATTGTAGTATAAACAATATTATTGCCCAAGATACGAGGCTTATTGAGTCGATCATTTTGACTCTCACCTATGGTAAATCAAAGCAATAATTATTATAAATACACAATTAAATATTATATACTTAGAATTAAGAAATAATAATTATCCGAGATTTAAGTTCTTCTTACAGTCAGTACAGAAGACACTATCTCACCTCGATCCTATTCAACGTATGCAAATACGCTAATGTACGCTAATAGTCAAGACCAACTATTCTCAAGCATACACTACAACCCTTTATATAATTTGTCTAATAATTATATAGGTTGTGAACTATTATATTATTTTATAAGGCACCGATAATGTGATCTTCCGTGTGACGCCAACACACCACATTATCTACAATATAAAATAATTAGACATTTCATTTGCATAACCATAACGTGAATTAATATGCAAAACATGTGATTAAATATAATTAATATCCTCATAGGTAGTAATAGGGAAATTAGGTAATACAAGCATAAAGTATACTTTGCAGTATACAATCCTAACAGTTAGGATTACACTCCAATATTCGTAAGTAAGGATTATTTAGTTCCGATAGAACACTAGATACAAAAAGTTTATTTTGAGAGTAGTTGTGCTTGGACCAATAGAAGACAAGCAGTTGTAACGGTTGTTGTGCTCGGACCGATCAAAGACGAGACAAGTGTTTGTGGTTTTCCTTTAGCAAATAGAAAAAGAAGTCGGAGAGAGGTTGTAGGCAAGTTTGTTGAACCTCTATAAATCCTTGAGTCTTTTACTTTCCGCACATTTTATCTTTATTCGCGAGAAAGTTCGATATTCCGCATTACCACTATTCAAACCCCCTTCTAGTGGTGAATTTATCTCTTCATGGACTGGATGACAATGCACAGGATGGTATTAGACACCTATCACCTGACAGTTTCCGTTACAACTCCTGACGGTGCCACTCACATAATCAGAGGCCGAGAACACTTTAGTACTAAGGGGTCCCTCAGTCTCCTTACAGCAGGAGTATCTTGTGACGATCGGGGAATGTATTATTTGTGTTATATTCTTCAGGAGGACACATCACAACTGTCGGTTGCTAATATTCCCACAGTGAGCGAGTTTCCGGATGTTTTCCCCGATAAATTACTAGGGTTGCCGCCACGACGGGAGGTCGATCTCTCGATTGAACTTGAGCCAAGAACGACGCCTATCTCCAAGGCACCATACAGGATGGCACCAGCCGAGATGAAGGAATTAAAGTTACAACTCAAAGAATTGCTAAAGAAGGGGCTCGTTCGTCCGAGCATTTCGCCATGGGGTGCGCCGGTCCTTTTTGTAAAGAAAAGGACAACTCTCTACACCTGTGTATAGATTACAGAGAACTAAATAAGGTCACTATTAAGAACCGTTACCCGCTTCTGAGGATTGATGATTTACTGGATCAACTATAGGGATCGACCGAGTTTTCAACGATCGATTTGCGTTCTTGATATCACTAATTGAGAATTCGAGAGGAGAATATTCCAAAGACCGCATTTCGATCAAGATACGAACACTACGAGTACATGGTGGTGTTGTTTGGCTTGACTAATGCCCCAGCCGTTTTCATGGAATTGATGAACAAGGTTCTGATAGAATTTCTCGATAAGTGTGTGGTAGTTTTTATTGACGACATTTTGATCTATTCCCGGATCTGACAAGAGCATGAGAAACACTTGAGGCAGTTGTTGAGTGTTTTGAGGCAACACCAACTTTATGCCAAACTTTCTAAGTGCGAGTTCTGGATGCCGGAGGTAACCTTTTTGGGACATGTAATTTCAGCAGAAGGTGTTAAGGTGGACCCCCAGAAAATCGAGACAGTTATGAGTTGGGAACCACTAAGAAACGTTAAGGAAGTGAGGAGTTTTCTTGGATTGGCAGGATATTATCGATGGCTTGTCGAAGCTTTTTCTAGTATTGCCCGGCCGTTGACGAATCTACTAAGGAAAAGTACCAAGTTTGTCTGGACAACAGATTGTCAGGAGAGCTTCGACGAACTAAAGAGGAAGCTGACTACTGCGCCAGTACTGGTACTACCGCAGGGCACGGAAGGATTCGTAATATACACTGATGCATCTAAGCATGGACTTGGATGTGTATTCGTGCAAAATGACAGAGATATTGCATATGCATCTCGACAACTTAAACCATATGAGGTGAACTATCTGACGCACAATTTGGAACTGGCTGCAGTGGTCCACGCCCTGGAGATTTGGAGACACTACCTTTATGGGGTTATCTGTAAGATTTTTACGGACCACAAGAGTTTAAAATATATTTTCACCTAGAGGGAGTTAAACATGAGACATAGGCATTGGCTGGAGCTGATCAAGGATTACGATGTGGAGATTTTATATCACCCTGGAAAGGCTAACGTCGTAGCAGATGCACTGAGTTGGAAAACTGCACAGGAGATGACACTATCTGGTTTAATGATACAGTCGGAATTGCAGCAAGATCTAAGGAGAAATGGCATTGAAGGATGGATACAACACCGCCAGGGACAATTGTGCTCAATCAACATTCATTCATCCTTGCTGGACGAGATACGCCTGGCACAAATGGAAGACCCAGAACTTCATGCGATCGGTGCAAGGGCCGCAGGGGGGATTATTTCAGACTACAAGATCCAAGGGAACTTGGTGAGGTTTAAGAACAGAATTTGTATTCCACCGAATGACGAGCTTAAATAAACTATACTCAAGGAAGCTCATTCTACTCCATATTCGGTACATCCCGGGGAGAGCAAAATGTATAAAGATTTTCAGAAGAGCTTCTGGTGGAAGAACATGAAACAAGAGGTAGCGAGGTTCGTTGCTCGATGTATGACATGTCAACAGGTGAAGATTAAACACCACAGGCCGACTGGAATCATGCAGTCCTTATCCATTCCAGAATGGAAATGGGAGAGCGTATCAATGGATTTTGTCACCAAGTTACCAGTGACGGCGGGAGGAAAAGACACGATATGGGACGTTGTATACCGACTAACGAAGTCGGCACATTTCATTCCAATTCAGGAGACCACCAGGACAGAGCAGTTGGCCTCCATCTTTATCCAGGAAGTAGTGAGACTACATGGCGTTCCCTCGGGAATTATATCAGATAGAGACACTAGATACGTGTCCCGCTTCTGGAAGGCTGTCCACAAGGCTATGGGTACTCAGTTACATTTCAGCACGGCCTATCACCCTCAAATAGATGGACAGATAAAACGTACTATACAGACCCTGGAGGATATATTAAGAGTGTGTGTACTCAATTGGGGTAAGGATTGGGCCAGACACCTCTGCTTGGCGGAATTTTCATACAACAACAGCTGGCATGCAAGCATAGGCATGGCACCCTTTGAGGCCTTGTACAGTAGGAGGTGCAAGTCTCCTCTGTGTTAGGATGAGGCGTCCGATGTCGTCACTACCGAGTTGGATCTGATCCAGGAATCTATTAAGAAGATTTCCATCGTTCGAAAACACATGTTGGCAGCTCAGAGCCACCAAAAGTCATATGCTACGGACCGCCAACGATCGTTGGAATTTATGGTCGGGGACCACGTTTGGGTCAAAGTATCGCCGATGCGGGGTATTCGGCACTTCGGCCAGAAAGGCAAATTGAGCCCGAGATTTATTGGCTCGTCCGAAATACTGGACAGAGTTAGTAAACTCTCTTATCGACTGGTATTGCCACCTTCATTAGACGGAGTGCATAACATCTTCCACATTTCCTAGATGAGGAAATACGTGTATGACCCAAGTCACAAGATTAATTTCGAGGAGGTAGAGATTTCTAATGATGCTACCTTTAGAGAAGTCCCAACCGCGATTTTGGATCGACGCGTAAAGACACTAAGGAATAAGGCCATACCTCTTGTAAAAGTTTAATGGTCGCACCATGGCATAGAAGAAGCGACTTGGAAGACCGAGTCGAGCATGAGGGAGAATCATCCCGAGTTATTTTATTAGTTTCGGGACGAAACAATTTTTAAGGGAGGTGGTATGTAATACCACCATTATTACATGTTGTTTCACGTTGAGCGATCATTTCTATTTCTACTATGTAATAAATAAATGTACTCCGTCGCGATAAACGTATTTTGAATGATATGTTCGTACTGTATTATCATGAATAAAGCTTGTTCGCACATGTTATTCTTGTAATGTGATTGTGTGATGATTGATGATTTGCCGGTGACATACCTTGATGTCGTTGGGCAATTATCGGTGCGAATATGATGGTGGTCAATGTCTTGTTCCCCGAGAGATTACTCGACGAGAATGATAGGGAGTCGCGTTATAAGGAATCAATGTGATAATAACTTAGTGAACAAACTGAACCTTACGTACGTTATAAGCTATGTATTACGTATGCTAAGTGTGTGACATTATGTACACTAAAGATAATACCTAACGTACGTAACGCGGTCTTCAGTCTTCGGATAAGGAATCGTCGTCGGATGGTGCATTGTCAGACCAACTTTTGGCGTGATAGCGACAGGCAAGTCAACAGGTGTCATGTACGTTAGCCGACTTTCATTACGTACGTAACGATGTGTGTGATTTAGTCTAGTTAGTTCTGAGTTTTCCTTACATACGTTAAGCTTTCAGCAATAACATACGTAACATGGCTTAGGTACGTAAAGCTTCTGGCCTAACGTACATAAAGCCATTCCGAATTTATAAAAGGACACCCTCCCTTTCATTATTTCCGACCAAAAACTCACCCTTGCTCTTGTATACTATCCTCCACCTTCCCTAAGTCGATTTTAGCTTCCCTAATCAAGTGTTATCCTGTTAGAGTGAGTTGATCAAGCTCCGGAGGAGGTTTTGAAGGTGCTACCATCTCATTCTTCGTCGTCCTTCGTCGTTCTTCATCCTCTTTTGTCAATTAAGGTAAGTTTATCGAATCTTGAACTCATTTTAGTGTTGTTATACGAGTCATTCTAAATTTTTGGATGCCTTGGGTAGTTTAGAACTGTCGATAATGATCGACACGGTGAAAAACTATCACAATTGTTAATTGATGCCTATCTTGCTAGTAATTGGAATGGGTGATGGTAGTACTCGTAGTTGGATGGGAACTCATAACCGAATTGTTAGTCACCAACACCTTAGAATCATCTTGTTGAAGATTTCAATTATAATCCTATTACCATATCGTAAAAATGTTAATAATTCCTTGATGAACTAACTAACGACTCTCGATTCGGATAGGTATTTAAACATATTAAGATTTCGGAGAATTAGTGCGTAATCGTTTCATTCTAGTAATTTAAACTAAAATTAGTGATGTAATTACGGTGGCCTTGAGCCATAATCACGACGTAGGAATGTTGTATTAGAACTTTGATCAACGAGATGATAAATTTGTAAAATGGAGAACCGAGGAAATTAGTAATATGCATTATGGTCAAAAATAGAGAATTTCGATTTTGGTGACATGAACAACCGAGTTTAGGATCCTAACGGGACGGGGGGAAATTGTCATTAATCATCATTGTTTCCCTAAGATGTTAATCGACGAACATGTAATAGGTTGAGCTTTCGGGTGTGGTCATTCGAGCCGTTGTGTTATCAAGGGAGTAACTCTCGGCGGATTTGAGGCAAGTGAATCTTGATTGGACCTTACATCTTAAAATTTCAGAATATTGCATGTATTACTGTCTATGGAATAGTGCTCGTCTTATCTATCTCGTCCGGAGTATTCCTGCGTAGATACTTCCGTGACCCTTGGCTGCGGCCTTGGGAGTTTATATGTTGATATATCTTGCGGAACTGTGTTGAGGGGTAAAACCTGAATGGTACCCACGTCCGGAGTATTCCTGTGTACTTCTGTGACCCTTGGTTGCGACCTTGGGAGTTTATGTGCTGATAAAAGAAATGACGTTGAATATTCGGTGATAACATTGTTTTCTGAATTTATGTGATTCTATCAATGAAATTGGTTTGATTTGTCTGACCTGGGTTGACTGACACGATACGTCGTGTCAGGCAAATTTGTTGAATATGTTCAGGACATTCCCTAAGGTTTGGGTCAGGCTTGAGCAGTGTTGGGGAGAAGACTTGTTAATTTCTTAAACTAAATTTGAATAATCCACGTCGTGTAATAACCGTATGAGCGGACTTCATTACCTTTTGTATTTAGGTTGTATGAACGCTTTTATTAGAACATTTCCGCAAACTATTTGTTGAATAAATTGTTTTAAAACCTCTTTTAAAACTCGCCTTGTAGGTCCCACACGGGATTCACGGCACTGTGACGTCCAGTTTATTTTGGGGCGTTACACCCGATCACTTACGGATCTGAGAAGTTAGCACAGTTATATGTCCGTGAAATTGTACATTTGCACGGATTGTCGATATCAATCACATCAGATCGAGATCCAAAATTTACCTATAGATTTTGGACGAGTCTACAGAAGGAATTGGGTACACACCTGAACTTTAGTACCGCTTTCCACCCGCAGACCGATGGACAATCGGAAAGGATGATTCAGGCACTAGAAGACATGTTAAGAACTGTAGTGTTGGATCAAGGTGCAAATTGGGAGCATGTTTTTCCATTAATCTAATTTGCTTGCAACAACAGTCATCAGGCAACGATAGGTATGGCACAGTATGAAGCCTTATACGGCAGAAAATGCAGGTCACCACTTTATTGGGATGAAGTGGGTGAGAGAAATATTTTAGGGCCAGACACAGTCATCGAGATGATCGAGATTATCCGCAAGATACGACAGAGAATAGAAGAGGCCCAGACTCGACAGAAGTCATACGCCGATACACGCCAAACTGAATTGCATTTCGAGAGTGGGGATAACGTTTTTCTCAAGGTTTCCACTTCTAAGGGAATAATCAGGTTTGGCGTTAAAGGCAATCTTAGGCCACGTTTTATAGAGCCATATGAGATTCTTGAGAGGATCGACCCAGTTGCTTATAGGTTAGCTCTGCCACCTAGTCTTGGGAATCTCCACAATGTTTTCCATGTTTCTCAGCTGAGGAAGTATATATTTGATCCCAAGCATGTGATTCATCAAAGTGACATAGTTCTTAGTCACGATACAAGTTATGTAGAGAGGCCTGAAGCTATTTTAGACCATAAGGTTCAAGAACTGAGGAATAAGTCGATTCCTTTGGTGAAAGTATTATGGAGTCACTACGGTGAGGAAGAAGCTACGTGGGAACTCGAAAGCAATATGAGGGAGAAATACCCAGAACTTTTTGATAAGGTATGTAAATTTCAGGACGAAATTTTTTGTTAGAGGGGTAGGATGTAATGCCCCGGTCTTTTATATGCATGAATTATTACGACCTCAAGTGCGACATTAGGGTTTTGCATTCACAAATAATAAAATTCTGACTAATGGAATAAGTTTAGAACTATTTACACGTTTTAAATTCAGAAATCGAATGTTCGGTTATCTGGTTGGGTTTATCTTCTGAATTTTATTTTTATGTTTCGATAGACAGAATCGTGATTCCGTCGCCTTCTATATACACGACTTTTACGTTACGAGTACGATTTTCAAAAGTTTACTTTTTGAATTTTCGGGTATATTTTATGTCGAGTCGTTTTCTCGGATAATTTTGCATTTCGTAAATCGTGGAACTTTTCTCCGACTTTAAGTTATAAGTGAGATACTATAATTTAAGTATATGTCATATATTTAATACCCGATTAGTTTTATTTGTGGAGGAGCGAAACGTAGAATATTATTCGACCGCTTTATGATGACGTCTAGGGTTAACCTACTATATAAAGGGACATCACCTCCCTTTCATTTTTCCTCCTCACTTCATCTTCTTCCTCTCTTCTTCTCACCTTGGCCGCCCCCATCCCCCTTCACCATTGAAACACCATTGTTCTTCCATTAGAACTCAAGTACAAGCTCGTTTTGTGTTCCAAATCAAAGTTCATATTCAAGTAAGTCACCTCCTCCTCTTCATTTCTATCCAATTAGATATAGGTTTTAGGTAACTTTAACATTTGGGAATATATGAAGAGCTTAGGTTTAATGTTATAATGTTTTGTATGTTGTTTTTAAGTTGATTTTAAGGTTCTTGAAAGTGTTTAGAACAAGTTTTAATCATGATTTCATTTTTATGTCTTGGCCTAAAACTTTAGGGTTTTATAACCCAATCATGTGTTGTTTTTATTATGATTTTCTTACATAATATGTTGCTATATGATGATATGATGCTATGGTCAATTTATGGGATTTTTATAAAATGTTTGGTATTTTGGAAAGTAAGGAAGAAACATGTTTGGTTCTTGATATGTTGCTATATGTTCAAAAGTGACTTGATAATTGTGATGATGTATGAAAGGAGTACATGATGTGTTTTTGTTAGATTTTTATAAAATGTTTTGGAAATTTATTTGAAAACAAGAGCATGAAGTTAGATTTATAAAGTTGGAAGACGTGTTGGTAATATTTGATGTAGTTAAGGAGCATGTTATGCATTGAGAATTTTAAAGTCATGTTTAGGTCATTTGTATGTTAGGACCAAGACTTTGATTGTCAACATGAGTAGATATTAAATGTGTTGTTGATGTTAGTGATATTTGATATGTGGTGTTTGAATGTTAATATTGGAAAAATAAGAATGAGTAAGTAGTCATGTTTTCAAAAGAAAAGATTATGAAATGGAGTTGGTAATGTCAAGAAGCATGATTGTATGTCGACTCCTATATGTATTATAAGTATGATATGCATGATTAGAGTTTACATGTTTAGGGTTTTCGATGCTAGAAACGAGCTCTAGGTTAATATGATGTTTTTCCCATTTTTGCCGGATATTGGCAGTTTCGTTACACTTCACGGAAACGGCCATAACTTCTCCAAGTTTAATGTTTTTGAGATCCGTAAAATGGACATGCAACTAGATTTCAGTGGGTTTCCAGTGGTAAAAGATAGACTATCTAATTCTTATTTTGCATTAACATAATGCTAATTAATTCCAGCATTGATGCATATTATGTTATGATTATGTTAAGTGTTTGATGTTGGTTTTCAAACCAAGGAATGTGTAACGGAATCGGGTATCGGTTACCGTTGTTGGTATCTTTATATGTTATATGGTCAGTTAGGTTCTCTAAGAGAATCATAGCATTTATTATTAAACTTAAGTCGAATGCAAAACTCTAAAGTCCAAACATGTAGATCGAGTCCGTTAAGCTCGATCGACCGCTAAACTTAGTTGTTTCCGATGAAAGGTGAAGCAATAGACTGAAGCATAAGGAAGAGCCGAGAATCATTTTGCTTGCGTTTATTACTTGTCCAGGTGGGCTTTCTATACGAAAATGATATGAGCTTTGCTCTATTTTTATGAAATGTTTTACAAGCAAATTACGATTTCAAATGATTATGATGCATAAAAACTTTTATATGGATTCTTATGAGCCTATCATTGTTGGCTTGCCAACCTCTGAAATGATCGGATCCTGAGGTAGACAAAGGTCGCTGGCCAGGGTTAGTGTACACAGTACTCGAGATTGTGAGCTCTCTTCGGAGTGGCCGATCTCGGGGAGTAACGTTTGTGGGAGGTGGCCACCTTCCCCGGCGTAAATTATGGATATGGTGAATCTGATGATATATGCTATGAAATGAAATGATTTAGTAAACATGGGATTTTTCTTAAAACCCCCGTGTGTTAGTGCTTATATGCATAATGACAAATACTAAAGCATGTTTTATGTTTTGGCAATATGTTTACGGAGTACATTGTACTCGGCCCTATATATGTTTTAAATGTGCCGGTTGAGCAAGGGATGTGACGGAGGGTGTTGAGTGGAAGTCTTTTGTTTACGATCAATATGAAGACCCGGTTACATATCTTCATATATGCAACCAACCATATTTTTCCACCGCGAACACTCTTTATGATTTTGCTTTCTAAGTTATGCCTATTGTAATATGCTATGAAGCCTTTTTCTAAACTTAAAGGCTAATATTATAACTATGTATTCTACTTTGAATTCTAAGTCATTGCCACGGGATTGACTCCCATTCATGATACCTTGATAGGTCATTCATGGAAATACACCCATATTTCTTATGAAACGTATGCTTCCCCCTTTCTTCCCTGCTTCTTAATTCCTACCCCGTGTCACGCTCTGGTTGTGCCATCCCTAGGGATAAGGGGCCGTCACAGTCTTCCTTCTGCTAGCAGCCTCGAGAATTCATTTGCAGTATCCTGAAGTGTCTTGAATGTAATGCCCAGATAATTATTGTGTATTTCATGTGTATTTGAGCATTTTGGCATTAGCATGTTGTATTTCGATTTGAGTAGAAACCTCCGTATTCTGGATCCTATATTTATAAGTGTATAATTTCATAGATGTTGTCTCATGTTTGTAATTTTACACATATAGCGCACGCTAACGTTGAAGTGTAGCGCGCGCTAATTTTGTGAACTAGCGCACGCTACTTTTTGAGGCCTAGCGCGCGCTATACGTGGTCAACCTGATTGAGACGGGTTGGTAGGTGAGATCAGACTGCGGATTTTGTTGGGGATATGTCGGGATGAATCTGGACGGCTTTTTGGAAGAGTCGAGTCAACGGTACTTAGTGCACGCTAAGGGTTTGAGGCTAGCGCACGCTAAGTCGAGAGCAGTTAGGTCAGTGAACTTTTGTTCAATCGTTAGTGCACGCTGAAAATAGTCGTTAGCGTATGCTAACCGTTGATTTTAACGCACGTAAAGCTGTTTAGCGTACGCTAACCCGAGATCAGTCAGAGTCAGTAGGCTGCAAGCCCGTTAGCGCACGCTAGGGATAGAGCCATAGCGCGCGCTAATAACCCTTTTCTATAAATAGGACAGCACTCATCTTCATTTTTTCAGTTTACACCACTTCCCATACTTGATTTCTGAGACTTAGAGAGTCACTCTCCATCCTAAACCTGCAAATCAGCCTTCTAGCATATCATTGAAAGTAAGGGGCTTTGAGGATTGGTATTCTAGCGTCCAACGTTAAGTTCATCAAGTGTTTTCATCTTTTCTTCCCGTATAAGGTATGTGTTGCTGCCCGAGCTTAGAATTTGCGTTCTTATTCGGATTATGATCTTTCTCCTGGAACTATTACGGTTGTTTATAACTCAGTAGGTTGAACACCGTACCTTAAGAATTTAAAGTAATATTATTAGAACTCCTTTGAGTAAGAAGATTGTAACCGAACCCTTTTGAGCTGAATCCAGGATTGTGATTTCTGAGATTTTAGTATATTTTAGGATGTCTTATCCGAATCACTTGCATGTCAGTGTACTGTTATTATCATCACTTAGAGTGGGATTTTTGCAAGAAGATGAATTATTAGAGTGGTCTAGAAATAATCCTTGAATAGTATGAGGTGACCTTCAACATAATTCATAACTCATAATGATTTCTGGATATCGTTATCTTCATGTTGATGATTCGAACAAAGGGTGTTGATGTGTAACCATTGCTATGAACGTAAAATTTGGCAAGGAAGATAAATTGTAGAAGAACGAAGTGTAGTGATGATTAAACCTTAAACTCGGATTGAAACATGATATATAACCGAACATGGTGATGGAATCGATAATCAGGAATCGAAGTACGAATTTATGATGATTTGAATATCGCTAGCTCGACTGATCGTTCATCAGGTGAGTTGAACCGTGAGCCCACTAACTGAGAGAGTGTTATCCGTCCGTAGTAGATGTTAGATGTTTGTGCGTTTAAATTTATTTTGAGTTGTCGTTATTTTTCCCATTTGTTTAGAGGGCCGAGCGTTGCGAACGGTTGACCGAATGAGGCGGCCTTCGAGTTTGTTGAAATCCGTGAAGTATTTACCTTTCTTGCCACCTTTTAAGGCAAGTATCATATTTCGAATTTGGTTTAATATCGGTGATTTTGATCATGCATATTGTTTATTCATGTTGATTATTTTCGTGAATATGTCATGATATTCGTTATCAAATATCTTGCATGTTCATGTCGATGGACATAGCGATTGTTGCATATGTGTATGCATAGTGGTGTTTGTGTATGTTGTGCGATCTATATATGCTGAGGGCGCTGGATCGGATGTCCACCTCGTGTGGGTCCGACGGGATCATCTTGGGATCTATGTTGAGGGCTCTAGATCATTGGACGGGTTTTCCACCTCGTGTTGGTCCGACGGGATCATCTTGGGATCTATGCTAAGGGCGCTGGATCATTGGAATACCCATGTTGTGTTAATGGAATCATGTGGATTCGCATTATTGGATTCCGGTAGCGGAAGTCCGTATATTGTATTTTGTTATGCATTGTTGTTTCATATCCGATTTGAGTAATATGATACTTGTACTAGCATCGTTTTGCTAACCCCTTCGGGGGTGGAAATTTGTTTTGATGTTCAGGTAGACGAGGAGCGGGAAAACAGCCACAGTACCGACATGACAACAAAGGGGCTCAGTGATGTTTATTGTTGTTGTGACTTGTCTTTCTGGTTCATTTTCAGTACTCGAGTACGCGTTTCTTATTAATATTTTGAGATGGTTATAATAATGGACTCAATTGATATGTTTGAACCGGTTTGTATTTTGAACTTAATGGTACTGTTGTATTATTTTTACATTTCTTCAATTTAGCCTTATAAATTCTTACTTAAAGGGTTTACGGCGCTGTAATTATTCCGAATATCTCAGGGTGTTACAGAATATGGTATCGGAGCTAAGATTCATGGATATCTTGGCAATCGGGTTTAGTTGGGTCTGTTTACGTTATTTGATTTACGGGTCGTTTGTAACATCACTGCTCAGCCAGCGTCGTCATGTGGACTGTGGTTGTAAGTCTCCTAATCTCTTATACTATCCTTTTACTTAATTTCTGTTTTGTGAATATTGACGGACTTTATTTTTGAAATTTTGCCCTGGATATTAAGTATTCGTGTTTACAGTATGTTGAGGGGAGGTTGCGGTCGTGGACGCGGACGTGGTAATGCGAGACAGAAGGATTCAGCGACTACCCCAGAATTATCGGCTAGTCGAACTGATTCCCATCCTGGATGACAGCAGGGATCAGCGAATAATGACGCAAATCCTAACATGCCGGGAGTGCTTCAACAGGTGGTTGCCCAGATAACCCAGTTCGCTCAGGTGGTCGATCGCATGCAGACGACGATGGACCAGCAGCGCAATGAGGATAACCGAGGGGACAAATGGCTTAAGGAAGTGGTCAAGTTACATCCACCGAAATTTGATGGTTCTACCGAGACGCCTACTTGGGATCACTTGCTGAAAGAGTTAGAGAAGATATTTGTGGGGATTAACTGTCCCGAGGACCGGAAAGTTCCGATCGCCCAGTATTTTCTGACTGGGGAGGCTTTCGAGTGGTGGGAGGCCGTTCGACCGGAGAATCATAATGCTGACTGGATGGAATTCAAACTAATGATGGAAGCACAATATTGTCCTCGTCCAGTTAGAGAGGCTAGAGTCCGAGAGTTTTTCTCGTCGTAGAGTTCGGAGGCATCTGTGACAGATATGATCAAGACTTTTAATCACCAGCTAACATGTGTGCGACATTTAGTCAACTTATCTGTTGGAACGCAGAGGTCAAAAAAGAGATCCGGAAAATCTATAAAGCTAATATTAAATAATAATAGCGCACGCTAAAGTATATATACTAGCGCACGCTAAGTACAATTTTATCTATTGGAAAATAGACTTTGGGGAGACAAACCGACAAGATTTAACAGTCAAAAGTGAAAACATGTTGACCAACGCTAACGCACGCTACAGAAGACCGTCAAGCACACGCTAGACTTGTATTATTACCGTTGGTACAGTTTAATGACCATTTAGTTTATTTAAGTCAAAGCTCGATAATGCACGCTATGAAGGATTATTAGCGCATGCTAATAATACGATTTTCAGCATATGAAAAAGGACTTGACACTATAAATACCCATATCACTTGGGTGTCTCAACACACAACTTCAAGCATTCAAGCATTCAAAGCATACTTGAGCTCAGATTTCTATTTATTATTGCATTCTAAGTTGTGAGAAGAAAAGATACAAAGAGTGATACACATTGTAATATTTATTATACTTTATATTCTTTTCATTTTGTTGTGAGTGTTGCATCACTCATACACGAGCGTAAGAGAAACGAATTAAGAGTCACTAATCCGGTGTTATTAGGATCTTTGATCCGGCATTGTTAGGATTACACTCCAATATTCATAAGTAAGGATTATCTACTTCCGATAGAACACTAGATACAAAAAGTTTATTTTGAGAGTGGTTGTGCTTGGACCAATAGAAGACAAGCAGTTGTAACGGTTGTTGTGCTCGGACCGATCGAAGACGAGACAAGTGTGTGTGGTTGTTCTTTATCCAATAGAAAAAGAAGTCGGAGAGAGGTCGTAGGCAAGTTTCCGAACCTCTATAAATCATTGAGTCTTTTACTTTCCGCACATTTTCTCTTTATTCACGAGAAAGTTCGATATTCCGCATTACCACTATTCAACCCCCTTCTAGTGGTGAATTTATCTCTTCAGTTGGTATCGGAGCGGGTCTCTTTTTAAGGGTTTAACCACCTAAGGGAAAAAGATCCGCAAATGGCTCTTCTTGGCCAAATCGAAGGAAACGCTCTCAACCGTCCTCCCTTCTTCGATGGTTCCAATTTCATGACATGGAAAAATAAAATGGCTATATTCGTTCAAGCCTATGATATTGAAATTTGGAAAGTCATTGCCCTTGGTCCGAAACTTGCCAAGAAAGAAGATGGATCATTGAAAAAGTTCGACGAGTTCAACGCCGAGGACTGGAGGAACACGCATATCAATTCACGTGCTACTCAACTTCTATATTGCCCTCTTAATCCCGAAGAACTCAATAGGATATCCTCCTACGAAAGCGCAAAGGAAATTTGGGAAATCCTCGAAGTAACTCATGAAGGAACCACCCAAGTCAAGAAGACTAAAATCAACATGCTTCTTCATGACTACGAACTCTTCTCCATGAAGGACGAGGAAACAATCACAAATATGTTGGATCAGTTCTCGGCTATAACCAATTGACATGCATATTTCGGAAAACCTATATCTAGTAGCGACAAAGTAAAGAAAATTCTTCGCTCATTTCCACGTGAATGGGATGCAACGGTTATCGCTATCATGGAATCCAAAGATCTCAACAAACTCGAGTTTAGTGCCCTCATTGGGTCACTCATCAATTATGAGATCGTTCTCAAGTCTAGAGGTACTAAACCAAAGCCTCGTGAAAAAGTAGTCGCATTCAATGTTGATAGCGATGTTGAGGAAGATGTTCCCAAGGATGAAGATGACGAGGAACTTGCTCTCTATGCCAAGAACTATAGAAGGTATAAAAATCTAATTCAAAGAAGGCGAAATTTCCTTGATCGGGATGGTAAGGCGAAACAAAAGAAGAATGGCTATGTTCCTTTGAAGAAGTTTGACAATAATTGTCGGAAATGCGGTCAAGCCGGTCACTATGCTGAGGAATGTCGAGGATCCTCTTCAAAGCCTCAAGTTGAAAGATTCAAAAAGAAGGAGGTTCTAATCGCTTCTTGGAGTGGTGACGAGGAGGAGATTGAAAGATCTCTCGATGCTAATCTCGCGTTCATGGCACTCGACTCTGAAAGCAATATCGAGGTAAGTTCTAAACTTAATGATGATGAATATGATACATTCGATTTTTGCAATTCACAAGAAGTTCATCTTGACGATTAGTTATTAAGGCTCTGTTCTTTTGGAATGAATGAATCAATCGAATCGAATCGAATTGAATCGAATCGAATCGAATCGAATCGAATCAAATATATATTAATGGTAAATAATAATAATAATAATAATAATGGTAAATAATAATAATAATAACAGTAATCAACAACAACAACGATAATAGTAATATTGTTAGTAATAATAACAATAATAATAATTAAGATTAATAATAATAATAAGAAGAAGAAGCAGGCCCATGACCCAATCGAATCGAATGGACTGAATCGAATCAGATTAGGCCGAATGAACTGGAATCAACCAGGCGAATCGGCCCAATCGAATAAGCTGAAAAATAAGTCCAAAAGAACAGGGCCTAAGTGCGTTTGAATCTTTGAACATAGAATACGACGAGATGGTTAAATTAAATATGTCTTTAAAGAGGAAAATAAAATCATTAGAACTAGAAAAATCTTCTCTTCAAAATAAAGGCAAAATTATTGAACTCGACCATACCTTATGCCTTGAAAAAAAAAACGTTTTGAAAATTGAGTTGACAAAAACTCAAAAGGAGCTAAAATATATTTTGAACAAATTTACTCTCGGAAACGAGAAATTCGAAAAGCTCTTATCCATTCAAAAATCCCCATTGTTAAAACACGGTCTTGGTTTCGACCCGTTTAAAAGGGAACAATCCCTTATCAATCTTGACAAAATAAAAAAAAAAAAAACGAAACCGAGAATTCAAAAACTCCTTTCAAACAACGAGTTCATGATAACGTTCGTTCAAAGTTGAGAACCATCAAAGTTAAACAAATATGGTTCCAAAAGGGACAATTGTTCCGAATGCTATAAGTATCGTTACTTTGGAGGACCCAAAAGGGATTGGGTACCGAAACAACCGAGAAACACTATTTTTGTAGGTACCAGCACCAAGAAAAAGCAAGTGGTACATTGATAGTGGATGCTCAAGGCACATGTGCGGCTACGAGGACTTGTTTGATGTTGCGATATTTCCTACACGCAAGTGCACGTCATCGTTTACAAGTAATAAAGTGATAAGTAGAGTATCGTTCCCACGAGGATTGAATCTCCAACTACCGACGTTTTCGTATTCCAATTTTATTTGAACAATCGAAGTTGGGTTTTTGGATTAATAACAAAAAAAGTAATAAAATACTAAGCAGTAGAAAACAATATCTTGGATTAAGGAAATCAAATGATGAATACGTCTAGGGTTCTGAATCCACCTTAGTTTATCCGAATTTACTCTCGATTATCCGTAATAAATAATTTTCCCAATTCTTCAAGGCGGAGATTGCTAATATATTCTACCGCCTCTCCCGAGGTCAATAGATTTATCTAACGGCGACTAACGCACTCTATCCCTAGGTGAATTATCTCGTCGATAGGCAAAAAGCATGAAATCTCCTAAAGGCCACGTAGTTCCTATGAGTATATTCCTATCTCACAGAATAAAACGGTCCTCACCAATAGTTCCTCACCAAATCTCCTCTCCCGATTAGAAGTGAATGATTAAATCAATACAACTATTGGCCAGATAATTGCAAGCATTAAACATAATTGGGAAAACTCAATAAAAAGGTAATAAATTGGATAATCTTAATCAATTCGTCAAAACAAAGGTTTCATCAAAACCCTAGATTAGGGCTTTAGCGACATACTAAAAGCGAAAATACAGAATAAATAAACGAAAGCATAAAATTCAAACGCAGATGAAGCTCGGATTCCTCCGTTCTTCAGCTTCCGCCTTCTGCCCTTGAATTCCTCTGCTTTCCTCTTCTTCTCTGTCTCCAAGCTTAAGCTCTCTTAGGTTTAGATTCAATTATTCCCAGATAATTAAATTAGGGTCTTCAACCCTATTTATAGCTCAGCACTTCCATAAATCGCGTCCGTATTAGTTGGTCGGCGGCTTTGAAACGGCCCAAAATCCGCGCAGACGTATAAGACCCGCTAAGTGTGCCGCGGCTCACTAGACTTGTGCCGCGGCACATCGCCAAAAGTTGAATACCTGGGCGTAATTAAATTCTTTTGTGCCGCGGCTCACATGGGCGTGCCGCGGCACAGAGTACAGCCTTACTCGCCCTTCGGATGGTGTCTTCCTTTGCGCGGCTCGATTCCTTGTCCGCGGCTCGAGTCCCGATTTTGCCGTCTTCGCCCGTTTTGCCTCGTTTTAGCTTAGGACTTCAATTTCCTGTCAATCATACAAAATTAAGGCATTAAAAGCTCATTTAGATGATTTCACTCACCAAAACACTACAAAATAATGATGAATAAGCGTATAAAAATACGCCTAACAAATACCCCCAAACTTAAGCCTTTGCTTGTCCTCAAGCAAAAAGAATTAAAGTCGATAAAAGAATGTCGTGAATCATCGTGTAACTCATAGTGTTCCACCTAATCAATACTATCCTGCCATTCTCTCTAAATAATACGAGTGTCATAAAAGCGGCGCACTTTCGAATAATGATTCCGCAAAGTAATCAAGTTCGATCCTAATCATTTGTTCATGAAGAAAACTCGGCTCAAAGATCAACAAAACATGAGTCAAATCAACCGTCAATATGAAAGGCTAACATAAACAAGCTAGTTCGTCGCGTTCCCACGATCTAAGGCACAATTTTTCACGAGTCTCATAACAAATAAACCTCGGACAGTATCCCCTTATATAAATATGCTCAAGAATTTGATTCGAGTCGACCACTAGGTTAGGATCTCGGGATGTTTCATCGGGATAATCCTAGGGTGGAACTTCCATTCTCATGTATTCGGAAACCGTTTGACGTAAAAGACACTCATGGGGCACATGGATGCTTCTAGTTACTAAGTTCCCGTTTACATCGGAGAAACAACTCGAATACATAATTTCCGCATGTCCGAATCAAGGTTGCCGTTTTACGAGAGGAAGCAATGGTCACGCGAATACCCCCGGTTACTAGGCTTCATATAATTGGCACATGTGAAATCACTTAATCACTAGTCTAATCGGGGTAGTCGTTTTACGCGAGATTAAACAACGTGTCACGCGATTTCCCACGTTTACTTGACTTCACTTCATAGAACACTTTATCTCGACTTTTAGAGAAAAGCGGCCGACTCAAAACTCAAACTAAGTGCTAACACGATCAAGAAAGCAGATCGACTCACTATCAGGAAATGTAGCCAAACGTATTGAAGGGGATTTAAAAACAAGTATGTATCGTCTCTTATGCCAAGACCTCTACAATCACGAAAAATTTCGGACCTAATTGAATACTAAGCGAAACGAAATAGCGACTACAACTCGACTAAAACTCGCCCGCTTCTTCAGAGAGAAAGACAGTGTCGTAACATCAGTATCACACAAAATAGAAGCACGAAAATTCACGAATAAAGAAAAAACTACGGCAAGCAAGGCTATCTAAAAAAAAAATTTTCGCAAAGAAAAGAAAAGTGCACAAAATATGAATGTAGATTGAATGTAAATCCCTCCCCCAAACTTAGGACGTACATTGACCTCAATGGACAAAAATGGAATGCAAGAAAAGTAAAAGGTCAAGTACTCCCCTCCAGTCTGCTCAGGAGCTGGTGCCGGTATCGTCCGGTGAGGAGGGTGGTGTGGCTGGCCGGGCGGGCGCAGTAAATGGCCCGTCGGGATGCATGATGTGGGCCGTCCATGCGGCGAGGTGCTCCTGATGATAAGCCTCCCTCGCAGCAAGATGCCTCGCCGCTCGTCGGCTGGTCCGGCGGGCCTGCTCTCTCATCTCGGCTCTGGCTGCAGCAACAACACTCTCCCGTGCCGCCCGCTGCTCCTCCCGCATGGCAGCTATCCAGCTCTCTCTCTCTCTCCTCATCTCGTCTCTCTCTCCTCAACTCCTCTCTCAGCTCCTCTCTCTGCTCCTCTCTCTGCTCCTCTCTCTCTCTCCTCAGCTCCTCCCTATGCTCTTCTCTCTGTCTCCTCAAATCCTCCCGCAGCCCATCAAATAGCTCCTCCAACCTCGCTCTGTCGGGCTGCGGGCCGGCCTCTCCGTGCGTCAACAAAAGCGGCTCGGGGGATCCCTCGTGAGCCTCCTCAAGCAAAAATCCTCGCCCCCGAGCGTGTGCCGGCGCTCCGCCCCACTGCTCAAAGTGCGATATGATGCGGTGGTCGATCGGGGCCTGTGGGGCAAGCATCGGCTCGTCGACTGACCATGTCAGCCCCGACTGCCGGCATAAAGCGCAGATGAGGGAGGGGTGCTTCAACCCCGTCTTGGCCCCCCCTGGATACTCTGGAAGATAGATCGGACCAGAATGGGGGCCACATCGAAGCGCAGCCCGGAGGTGATAGCAAAAAGTATCCGGGCGCGGGAGAGAAAAACTGTACGGATCTGGGAGGTGGGATCAATGCGTGCACAAATAAAGTAAAGCCAGGCTCTCCGAAGGCCGAGGCGCGAGCTCTGAAATGAAAAGTGGATGAGCTCTGTGCTCATTGCTCCCGGTCGGTGCCAGGTGTGCAATCGTCTCAAGCGGGGCCTCCTTAGTGAGGCTGGTCATCACGCGGTCATAGCGTCTCGTCAACCGCCGGAAACCCAAAAGCCTCCGAATAGCGATCGGGAGAAATCAGCGTGACCCCTCGGACGTCGACTGAGTCCGGGACTCTAAAGATGGCAACGAATGCCTGCCGGATGTTCTTGACGAGCGCGGCATAAAACTCTGGGACGATCGAAATGACTGGCGGCTCGGGAGGTGCGGTAAATCTAGCCCATCCCATCTCGTCAATCATCATGAGCAACTCCCGTCTGAGGAGCTGGAGTAAAACCTCTCTCGGGAATAAGTGGACGCGGACGGATCTTTTCGTTGAATATCTTGTGGATCTCGGGGTCCGAAAATTGGTGCCCCTCGCCTCGGCCCGACTCCCGAGAGGTCTCCTCGCGTAGGGGATGACTCGGTCCTAGCACGCTTGGTCGGCTTCTTCGTGCGTGCCATAATCGATCTGAGAAGCACAACACGAGGGTTTATTTACGCAAAAATAATAACGATGATATATGCGCGGCTAAAGACATCAAACCGAAATTCGAATTTAAGACACAAGCGCATACGAGAGAAAAAGATGAATTTGGACTTAAACATCTAAAGCTGGATGTAAGGGTTGGGCTTCTTGTAAATTGAAAACGTATCGTTGCACGAAACTTCAAAACAATTGCTTTTTCAAAGAAAATTTTCATTTGGGCAATTTATCGGACACCTTGAGGCGCATGTTTACTTGAAGAATAAACATAGTTCTAGCTCGATTCAGCCCCCAAAAACGAAATACAATTCAATCATGAACAACTTAACACAATCAACTCATTGATATTCCAATTTAATCAAGAAAATTCGATGAAACTACCTGTTATACTCTAACAATCATGAAACTAATTGAAGGAAAAACTAGGCATGTTCCATCCATTCAACGCAAAAACAACTTCAAAATATAACCCATAAGCAAATAAACAATAACGATGGAAGCGTACCTTTTGAAGATTGCGGAAAAATCGCGGAAGAAATTTGAACAACGTCGGCCGGTCGCTCGGGAGGAAGGCGAGGAGAAGGAGAAAAACGTGCACGATAAATGCAGTGAATGCATGTTATAAGGCTGGCCTTTGGATTCCGCATAGTGTGCCGCGGCCACGATAAGGTGAGCCGCGGCACAAGGTCTGATCCCTTTTACACTGTGTCTCGTTTTGTCGTGTGCCGCGGCTCAAATTCCGTGTGCCGCGGCTCATTACTCGAGTGTGCCGCGGCTCATTTATGCCGTGCCGCGGCACAAAGTACTGATCGGTTTGCCTCCCATTGCGATCGATGTGTGCCGCGGCTCACAATAAGCGTGCCGCGGCTCATACTCCATTTCTCCCCAGGACTTTCCTGCATGAATTTTGAAAAGAAGACGTTAAAAACGAGAGGAAGAAGCAAATAGAAGCACAAAAATGATGAAAAATAAGAATCACGAATACAAGAAAAATAAAGAAATGCAAAAATCTGCAACTACGAGCTCGGGTTGCCTCAGAAGCGCTAAGTTTATAGTCTTGAGGACCTATTGAAAAGCGTTAGTTCGCTTTTCGCAAACTCCATTTGGCTTCCGCCCGTTCATCGAACCGTTTGTATTTTAGTTAAAATTATGACCATTGGTCATCAGCTCGACTTTCGGTTCGATCATCAAATGTAGTTTTCGAAAAGGTTTCGACTTGAAAAACTTCCCGAAACACCCGGTTTCTCCATGACTAATTTTCTCTTGGCTTTCGGCTCACTCTCCTCCTTCACAAACGAACTCACAAGCTGCAGCGGTTTTTCTTCATGGTCGAAACGCCACTAGTTCTACATCCTTCTTCAAACTTGGGCCATTTAACACAAAATCTGAATTTTCCCAACGACGATTTTCGATGCTTTCCTCTTTCACAAACATCCACACCCTCAATTTGTGATCCTTTATCAGCACTTAGGGACATGGGAGCGATTTGAATACTTGAAAAGTAACTTCCTCGTCTTGGACCCTCGAGTTAGCTCTCCCTTTTCCACGTCTATAAGGGTTCGGCCGTCGCTAGAAATGGTCGTCCCAAGATGATCGGAATATTGTCATCTTCCTCCATGTCTAGTACGATGAAGTCGGTGGAAAGATGAACTTGTCAACCTTAACTAATACATCCTCGATCACTCCTCGGATACTTTATCGATCGGTCCGCCAATTGTAATGAGGCGTGGTTGGCTTAGCTTCCCCAATATTCAGCTTTTGAAAAATCGATAGAGGCATGAGGTTGATACTTGCACCAAGATCGCATAGTGCCTTATCAAACGAAAGATTCCCCATGGTGCACGGTATGTTAAAGCTTCCCGGATCTTTCAATTTAGGTGGGAGCTTCTTTTGAAGAATTACCTTTGCACTCCTCTGTCAAGGCAACCGTTTCAAACTCTTCAAGTTTTCTCTTCTTAGATAATATCTCTTTCATGAACTTGACATAACTCGGCATCTGCTCGATGCGTCGTGACGGAATATTTATGTGAAGCTTTTGAACACATCAAGAAACTTGGAAAATTGTTTGTCCGCCCTTCTTTCTTTGTAGTCTTTGTGGAAATGGAACAGGGAACACATGTCTTGAGTTATCCGGCTCCAAATCTTTCGACTCCTCGGCTTTAAATCCATCTCTTCCTTAATAACCTTCTTCTCTTTACCCGCTCGGGCTGATCCAGAACTCTCTCCCGCTTCTCAAGCTAATTGCGTTTAGGCTCTCTCTAGGATTTGTCTCTGTGGTACTCGGCAATGCTCCCTCCGGACGAGTGTCAACACATTAGTGATTTGGCCCAGTGAACCTCCAAATTCGAATGGAAGCAGAATGATTTTGTAGTGTAGCTTCCGTCCGAGTCATAAATTGACTCGTATTTGCCGCCAATTTTGCAAGCGCTTCCTCGAGAGACACTTTGGGAGCGGAAGGGGCTGCCGTTGATTAAGGCGAAAGGGGCTGGTGTGCGTTACATCCGTTTCTCCATGAAAAGTTGGGATGATTGCGCCACCCCGGATTATAAGTATTGGAGTACGGGTTATTCGGTCGATTCCCATTTCCTACGAATTGAGCTGCTCCATCGATTTTGCTCGACGGATTTCCAAATTGACACTCCGCACTCGGGTGTGATCCGTTACACCAATTACATGTCTCAATGGTAACGGGGGCTGGTGCGTGCGAAAAGTTCTGGAGCTGTTGTGTCAAAGC
Source organism: Orobanche coerulescens (assembly GCA_033398695.1). Classification (NCBI taxonomy): domain Eukaryota; kingdom Viridiplantae; phylum Streptophyta; class Magnoliopsida; order Lamiales; family Orobanchaceae; genus Orobanche; species Orobanche coerulescens. The sequence continues at coordinate 139,859,387 of CM065805.1, read as the reverse complement.
GGCGACTTGAGCTGACAAGGTGGAAATCGGATCATTGCTCAAAACTTCCATTACCCTCTTCGGTGTCAATCTTTCTGCTGGCCATTGGTAAGCGTTTTCAGCCATATCTTCTAAAAGCACGTGAGCCTCGACCATAGATTTTCCCATGAATGTTCCTCCGGAGGCTGCATCCACTAAAGTGCGTGTAGAAGCACTCAAACCACCATAAAACGTATGCAGCTGAAGCCAATCAGGAATGCCGTGATGAGGGCATCTTTGAAGCAATTCTTTATATCACTCCCACGCCTCGTGGAGCGATTCCATATCGTACTGGGCAAAAGTGGTTATCTCGTTTCTCAACCGCGCCGTCTTAGCTGGTGGGAAAAATTTTGCAAGGAAGGCTTGCAGTAACCTCTCCCATGTTGTAATCGACCCCGGCGGTAAGGAATTTAACCAAAACTTTGCTTTATCCCTCAAAGAAAAAGGGAAAAGCCTCAATCGGATGGCGTCGTCGGTGACACCATTAGTTTTGAAAGTATCGCATATCTCAAGGAAAGAAGCAATGTGGGCATTCGGATCGTCCTTGTAGTCCACGAATGGGCTACTTTGCACCATCTGAATAATGGCGTGCTTGATCTCAAAGTTATTAGCTTGGATGGTGGGACGCCGAATTCCCGAAAAATTTGCGTTCCCGAAGAGCTAGTTCCGGTTGAACTTGCCGCACTTGGTTGTCTCCTCCTTGGATTTCAATATTCTCGGCCATGTTGACCGTCGTCTGCAGCTCTCTTTTCTCCTTTTTGTTCCTTCTTAGAGTGCGCTCGAGCTCGGTGTCCAAAGGTAGTAGGCCTTCGTTACCGAGTCTTCTCATGCACTAACGAAAGGTCCTGAAAGGAAAAACGAATAAACAAAATTAAATACACAAAAATAAAAATAAACGTTCAAATTAAGACTGGAAATACTTAAGTCGATATTAGAAAAATTTCAGTCCCCGGCAACGGCGCCAAAAACTTGTTGCGATATTTCCTACACGCAAGTGCACGTCATCGTTTACAAGTAATAAAGTGATAAGTAGAGTATCGTTCCCACGAGGTTTGAATCTCCAACTACCGACGTTTTCGTATTCCAATTTTATTTGAACAATCGAAGTTGGGTTTTTGGATTAATAACTAAAAGAAGTAATAAAATACTAAGCAGTAGAAAACAATATCTTGGATTAAGGAAATCAAATGATGAATACGTCTAGGGTTCTGAATCCACCTTAGTTTATCCGAATTTACTCTCGATTATCCGTAATAAATAATTTTCCCAATTTACTGAAGGCGGAGATTGCTAATATATTCTACCGCCTCTCCCGAGGTCAATAGATTTATCTAACGGCGACTAACGCACTCTATCCCTAGGTGAATTATCTCGTCGATAGGCAAAAAGCATGAAATCTCCTAAAGGCCACGTAGTTCCTATGAGTATATTCCTATCTCACAGAATAAAACGGTCCTCACCAATAGTTCCTCACCAAATCTCCTCTCCCGATTCGAAGTGAATGATTAAATCAATACAACTATTGGCCAGATAATTGCAAGCATTAAACATAATTGGGAAAACTCAATAAAAAGGTAATAAATTGGATAATCTTAATCAATTCGTCAAAACAAAGGTTTCATCAAAACCCTAGATTAGGGCTTTAGCCTGACATACTAAAAGCGCAAAATACAGAATAAAAAAACCAAAGCATAAAATTCAACGCGGATGAAGCTCGGATTCCTCCGTTCTTGACTTCCATATCGCCTTGAATTCCTCTGCTTTCCTCTTCTTCTCTGTCTCCAAGCTTAAGCTCTCTTAGGTTTAGATTCAATGATTCCCAGATAATTAAATTAGGGTCTTCAACCCTATTTATAGCTCAGCACTTCCATAAATCGCGTCCGTATTAGTTGGTCGAAAACTGGCTTTGAAACGGCCCAAAATCCGCGCAGACGTATAAGACCCGCTAAGTGTGCCGCGGCTCACTAGACTTGTGCCGCGGCACATCGCCAAAAGTTGAATACAGGCGTAATTAAATTCTTCCGTGCCGCGGCTCACATGGGTCATGCCGCGGCACACAGCTTACTCTGCCCTTCGGATGGTGTCTTCCTTTGCCGCAGCTCAGATTCCTTGTGCCGCGGCTCAGAGTCCAGTTTTGCCGTCTTCGCCCGTTTTGCCTCGTTTTAGCTTCCGGACTTCAATTTCCTGTCAATCATACAAAATTAAGGCATTAAAAGCTCATTTAGATGATTTCACTCACCAAAACACTACAAAATAATGATGAATAAGCGTATAAAAATACGCCTAACATTTGAAGACCTTGAATATCAAGAACAAGGACATGTGACCTTTGGCGACAATCAAAAGGGAAAGATTAAAGGCATCGGAAAAGTCGGTAAGGAACCTTCTCCCTCTATCAAAAAAGTATTATTTGTTGAAGGTTTGCATCACAATTTACTTAGCGTTTCTCAACTAGGCGATGAAGGTTTTAAAATTCTCTTTGAGCAAACTCATTGCACGGCATTTAGAAATAATAAAATTGCATTCATCGGTTTGAGATGTGGAAACATTTATATTGTTGATCGTAATGATAAAAGTTCATTTAATGAAAAGTGCCTTATTACTTTGGATGATAATGCATATTTATGGCATCGTAAATTGGGGCATACATCTCTACCCATCATTTCTATTTTATCGAGACACGATCTGGTCCGTGGTTTACTTAAACTCAAATTTGATCGGAAACATTTGTGTGAATCTTGCATAAAACGGAAACATACTCGAGAATCTTTCAAACCAAAATTCGAGGTTTCCACTAGCCGCATTCTTGAACTTATGCATATGGATTTGATTGGACCATCTAGATATGTTAGCCTAAATGGTAAACTTTATACTTTGGTTACTGTTGATGATTATTCCCATTTTACTTGGGTTAGATTTCATGTTCATAAAGATGATACATTTTCCGAGTTTTCCAAATGGTGTCGTTTGGTGCAAAATGAGAAAAGTCTCTCTATAATTTCTTTTCGCACCGATCACGGAGGTGAATTTGATTGCACTCCGTTTGAGATTTTATGTGACAAATATGGTATTAATCACAATTTTTCGGCTCCCAGAACGCCTCAACAAAATGGGGTTGTTGAAAGGAAAAATCGATCTTTGGAGGAAATGTCAAGGACTATGCTTAACGAATATTCTCTTCCATAATATTTTTGGGCCGAAGCAATTTTTACGGCATGCTGTGTGATTAGCCGAGTTCATGTTCGTAGAACTCACCTTAATACTCCGTATGAATTATGGAAGGGCAAAAAGCCAAATATATCTTACTTCCATCCTTTTGGTTAAAATGTATTTATCCTAAATAATGGTAAGGATAACTTGGGGAAATATGATGCTAAATCCGACTCCGGAATATTTCTTGGGTATGCTACGAATATCAAAGCATATCGTATTTATAACATTAGAACAAATAAAGTTGAAGAATCCATTCATATTAAATTCAACAATATGATCTCGCCCTCGAGAAAGGTAGAATGTTTTGATGATGCAGGTATTTTTCCGGATTCTCATCCCTCAAACAAAATGGAGAAAATTTCAAAAATCCAAAAGAAGACAATCGAGAGCTTACTGAAAGATTAGAGGCACATCAAACACAATCCAAAAGATCTCGTGATTGGAAATATTGAAGACGGTGTTCAACCTCGAAGGAGAACCACCAAATATATGGCTCATTGTGCTTTCGTATCTGAAATTGTTCCCAAAAATATATCCGAGGCTCTTGATGATGAAAGTTGGATGATGGCAATGCAAGAGGACTCGTTCAAGTCATGCACAATAACGTATGGAATTTAGTTCCCGCCCCTAAAGATAAAACCATTATCGGAACTAAATGGGTGCACAAAATTAAGTGTGACGAAGACGGTTACCCAATTCGAAATAAATCTCGTTTGGTCGCACAAGGGTATAATCAAGAAGAAGGTCTTGATTACGAAGAAAGTTTCGCTCCCGTGGCTTGACTCGAAGCCATCCGTTTGTTATGTGCATTTGCGGCTCACAAGAAGATCAAGCTATTCCAAATAGATGTGAAAAGTGCATTCTTGAATGGTTATATTCACGAAGAAGTATATGTCAAGCAACCTTCCGGTTTTGAACATCATCAATTCCCGGATCACGTCTACAAGCTCAACAAGGCGCTCTACGGTTTGAAACAAGCACCCCGAGCATGGTATGATCGTTTAAGTCAATTTTTAATTGCAAATGATTATAAAAGAGGTAAAGTCGATAATACCTTATTTGTAAAAATATTGGATAACGATATACTTGTTTGCCAAATTTACGTTGATGACATTTTTTTTGGGGCTACTAATGAATCTTTGTGCCAATATTTTTCTAATATTATGAAGGGAGAGTTCGAGATGAGTATGATGGGAGAATTAACATTCTTCCTCGGGCTTCAAATCAAGCAATGCGAAGATGGAATTTTTATTCATCAAACAAAGTACTCAAACGATCTCCTCAAGAAATTCAAAATGGAGAGTAGCAAAGTGATTTCAACGCCAATGTCTTCATCATTGAAATTATAAAAAGATGAAAATGGCAAATCCGTAGATCAAAAATTATATCGAGGTATGATCGGATCTTTGCTATATTTAACTGCTTCTAGGCCAGACATAATATTTTTTATGTGCTTATGTGCTCGATTCCAAGCTAATCCTAAGGAATCCCATTTAGTTGCTTGTAAATGCATTTTTCGTTACTTGAATGGGACCATCGGTCTAGATCTATGGTATCCTTCTTGCTTGGATTTTAATTTGATTGCATATAGTGACGCCGATTTTGGTACATGCCATTTCATTGGCTCATGCTTAATATCTTGGGGAAGTAAAAAGCAAACCAGTGTAGCGTTGTCTACAGCTGAGGCCGAATACGTTGCCACAGGGAGCGCCTGTGCTCAGGTATTATGGATTAAAAATCAACTCCGCGAATACGACATTTATTTTGAAAATACCCCTATTTTATGTGATAATACTAGTGCAATTAATTTGAGCAAAAATCCCGTGTTGCATAGTAGAACTAAGCATATAGATATTAGACATCACTTTTTACGTGATCATGTGCAAAAGAAAGACATTTGCTTAATTTTTGTCGGGACGAAAGATCAACTAGCTGATATCTTTACGAAACCTCTTCCTGGGGAATCATTTAACACTATTCGTTTGTAACTTGGTATGGGACATCTTGACAATTTTTGAAATTAGTTATCTACTCAAGAAATCAATTTCTTAGAAACGTTTCATTCGCTAGCGCACGCTAGCTTTATCCTTTTAACGCACGCTACTTTTCCATTCATGTACGACTTTTTCTTCGATAGCGTACGCTAACCCCTTATCACTTGCGTATGCTAGCTAAAATCCTCTTATTCCGATATATGCTACTGGACAGTCTAGTAATATACCTATATATTCATAGCATACGCTAATCCTACATTCTTTGCATATGCTAATTAAACTTTTTTAGTTCCCTATATAAACCCTGAACAGCCCAGAAAATCATTCACCATTTCATAACGCAGGCAATCGCTCAGATCCGTTTCACAGCAAGAACCCTAGCCAAACCTGATTCATATAACTCTGATTCCTTCCTTCAAATTGCTCAATTTCTCTCATAGTCATGTCAATCAAGGGAAGAAAAGCTATGGAGAAGGCATACAAAAGCACAAACCGTACCCGCGAACCAGAATATGATGCATCTTGTTTCGTGTCTTATACCGCTTCCAAGGTATTTTCGGAAATCCTCCCTCAGGAACACTTGACGGACTGCTATTACTTCAATTTCCACAGTCTGGAACGAGTGAATATTGCTATTTCGGAATTCTTCTCTTCAATTGGTATTTCTCGCTTCGTTGAATGTAAAGAACCCGTTTTTCCCGAGTTGGTTCATGAATTCTACGTGAATGTTCATATAGCTGAGAGTGAAGGATCTTCATCCTTAGTTTTAGGAAGTCTGGTTGGAGGAACTGTGGTGAAAGTCTCCTCGGAGATTTTGAATCAATTATTTGGTTTATCGTCAGAAGGTTTTGCGTGTTCGGGGAAGTCCATTTCTGAAGAATCTGGTGTATCTAAGATTGATGTCAAAGAATTCTTAAGATCGAAAGCCGTCATCGACATCACCGATGAGGTATTCGAGAACAATGACTTCGGCATTAATATTCGACTCCTTTTGGTCGCGCTCACCAAGTGTATAATGCCTAAGGTCAACACGCAGTATAAGTTAGTTGGAATCGACAAACATGTGGTGTACCGAGTGTTGAATGACGATTTGGTTGATTTCGCCGCGATTGTAACAAGCTGGATGAAAGTCAAAGGCGATATCTTTCGGTCAAAAATTATGCCTCACGGTCCCGCAAGGCTGGAATGCCATACGGATCCATCCTAACGGTGATTTTCAAATTTCATCAAGTGGACTTGACGAAGGATAAAGTCATTCCGGTGTCTATCGGCCATGCGATTTCCGACTACTCGCTCAAGGCCATGCACTATGTGTGAACCATCAACCGGGGATGGATTCTCTTTCCGTACCTTAATGAAGATGATCAAGTGGAGAAAGGGACCAGGATGCCGACACCGGAATAGCGGATTACTAGACGAGGGCCGCACACCCTTCGAGAAATGCAAACAGGAGAATTTGTGAGGAAGCCCACTTCTAAGGGCAAACGTCCGATAAGAGAGACAATTACTTAGAAAGAGAAGAGTGACCTCATTTCCCAGATGCGTAGCATCGAAACTTCACAGCTGGAAATCCGTGAAGATGTTCGTTCTCTCCGCTCGGAGGTTCAAGGAGTCCGCGGGCTGATTGAAGATTTTATTCGTTTCACTCATCCATCTTTCCCGCTTCCACCCTCCTCATCCGAGCAAGCACCTTAGTTTTTAGGATATTGATTCTCATTGTAGCAAACTTTTTCACATGTTTTTGATGTCGTGTGCTTTGGATATTTCAGTGTAATGCTTGAATTATTTTTAATGAAATGCGAATTTCCTTCATTTGGTTTACATGTACTTTGGCTCGTTAATCTTAATTTTGTGTTTCGTTTTGACGCATGTCATTTGATTGATATTTTGTTATATACGCAACAAAATAGGGGGGGTCCTTTTTGTTTATGTCAAAAAGGGGGAGAAACACTCCAAACTGAACGTACTAACATATCGAACAAATTACTTTGATTCGACAATTTCTAAATGGTTTTGCAGGTTTATATTAAATGTTTTGACATCATCAAAAAGGGGGAGATTGTTGACTCAAAGTATTTTGATGATGATTATATTCAAAACATTTAACCAAAATCTATCTCATCGAGCTGTTACATTGAAGGAAAATTTTGTTCCTAGCGCACGCTACAAACTGAATGGTAGCGCACGCTATCGAGGGCAAGTCACCTGCAGTCAAGCAAGTAATCTGCAGTCAAGTTGGAGTCACCTGATGGATAGCGCATGCAAAGCCTACAATATCAGCGCACGATAAGTTGTCAAACTTAGCGCACGTTAACATCTATCTATAGCGCACACTATCCCAATCAAGGTAGAGAGTCAGTAAGGTCTGGACAGAAAAAGGGAAATCATCTGCGCACGTTATGGAAGTATAATTACGTATGCTATTCGGAGGCCTTAGCGCACGTTACATGTCAAACCTTGCGCATGCTACCGAAAATCATATTGAAGTCCAGTAGCTTCTGGACTCAAACAAGCAAGCGCTTACGTACGTTATACAGGCTAACGTACGTTATCTGGAAAATCTCTAGCGCACTGTCACGCCCCATCTTAAGGCAGCAGGTATCGAACAGCATCCGGCCGAAGCCTGCCGGACGGGCGCGCAGCAGGCTCGCGCGCGTGCATGGACCGGGCCAAGCTCACAGATGACTACCCCCCTATAATAGGCTTAGACGGAAATAGCCTTGTGACAGCAGTAGACATTGAAAAGCCAAGGAACCCACTCTTCAGAAAGAAGACCCTAGAAGCTTCAAGATGGAGACCAATCAATTCCAGAAGGTCAAAGAGGGTTCCAGAAGGTCAGAAATCGGGTCGGATTGCTACGGGCCGAATCGGGCCTTGGCCGGGCCGGGCCGGGACACTTCGGGCCGGGTCGGGCCGGACGTTCCAGAGGGGGCTGGAGACTCCAAGAAGACTTCTTAGAATTACCTAGAATTGTATAGATCATTCTAGATAATGACATTCTTGTAAATACTTGGAATAGTAATGTTTTGTTGGTAATTTGTTAGCCCAGGAGGATTAGTATAAATACCCCCCCTTGGGGCTCATTTGTAACTCACTCTTGAGAAATCAGATTTGCTACAGTGCAATAAGAGAAAACCTCCCCCAAGCATTTCCTTACTTCCCTTCCTAGCAGTCTTGTTTATCAGTAGGCTTACTACTTCGGCTTGAGACAACCTAAGAGTGTCGCATGGCGAGGACTTAGCGAGGCGCAAGTATAACCTCGTGACAGTTGGTATCGGAGCCAAGGTTGAGACAACCAAGGCGGATTTTCGAAGATTGCTAGCTGATCGTGCAAGGAAGAAGATGGCTCAATCATCCGACGTTACCAAACCCAACACTCAGGCCGAGAAGACCAAGAAGGGCAGAGACAAGTCTGTCGACCGGATTGCTGCCATGGACAGCCGAGTAACTCGACTGGAGGAGGTCTATGATGAGGTTGCGAAGAGGGTGGATGACTTAGAAGATGTTGGTGAGGAGCTAAACAACCAGGTACTTTCTACTATCAATGCTTGCGATGGGGACATGAAGCAAGAGTTGGCCGATTTTCGGGCCATGATCTTGGCCATGCAAGAGAGCATGGAGGTTCTCAAGACGGAGATGGCAATAGTGAAGAGGGCGATTGCTAATGGAGAAGGACATGTGGGTGCGACACCCGCACGAATTGACATCCCAAGGCCTGGGAAGTTCAACGGATCAAGAAACGCCAAGGAGATTGACAATTTCTTGTGGAACCTGGAGCAGTACATTGGTGCCTCAAACATTCGAGATGATGACACCAAGTTGCGGATGGCGCCCTTGTACTTAGCCGACACAGCCGTACTGTGGTGGCGGACCAAGCAGGCTGACATTGAGAGTGGTGCGTGCCGGATGGCTTCCTGGGAAGACTTCAATGCCGAATTAAAGAGGCAATTCTATCCTTAGAATGTGGAGTTCGAGGCTCGGGGCAGGCTAAAGAGACTTAGCCACACTTGTACTATCAAAGACTATGTCAAGGAGTTCCAAGAAATTGTGCTGGAGATACCAAGCTTGACGGCGACCGACAAGCTGTTTGCATTTATGGACGGACTCAAGCCTTTTGCGAGGCAAGAGTTGGAAAGGCGCAATGTTCAGGACGTGGCGACTGCCATTGCTGTGGCCGAGGGCCTAAGGGAGTTGAAAACCAGCGATAAGCCAAGGACTTTCCGCACAGATAAAGGCAAAGGTGGGGGAGACCGCCCATCAAGGTTCAGGCCAAACAAATACTCGGGCAAGCAACCAGTGGACGAGAACGATAAGTCGAGAGGTTGTCACATTTGTCATAGTACCTCTCACCTGAAGTACGATTTCCCATTTCGGAGGAAGAAGGTCGCAGCCATTCAAGAGACCACGGAGACCGAGGATGCGAATGGTGCGCACATGGGCTCATTGAGTTTGCTCAATGCTGTCAAAGCCGTTGTGGAGCCGGCAAAAGGACCCAGAAAGGGGTCTATGTTCTTGGATGCCTTGATCGGAGGCACACATATCAAAGCCTTAGTAGATACAGGAGCTACGCACAACTTCATGTGGGACGGCGTAGCCAAAGCATTACGACTTACCGTCACTCCAACTAATGGATCGATCAAGATAGTGAACACCCACGCTAAACCGGTGATCGGCGAGCCACGAGGAGTGAAAGCAAAGATAGGTGACTGGCAGGGAATGATCACCTTCACTGTAGTGACCATGGACAACTACGACTTGGTTCTTGGGTTATAATGGTTCGATCAGGTACGGTCTTGCATTCTTCCATTTTCAGATTCCTTATTCATTTTGGACTCCGACAGGACACAGGCCATTCCGGCCAAGAGGGAAGCGAAGGGGACAAGCACCCTTTCAGCCATGCAACTTAGTCGAGGACTTCGGAAGCAGAAAGAGACCTTCGCTGCATTTTACGTTCTTGATGATGGAAACTATATTAAAGGCAAGGATGTACCAAAGGAAGTTCAAGCCATTTTGGTGGAATTCCAGGACGTGATGCCCGCAGAACTACCTAAGAAGTTGCCGCCCAGACGGGATGTGGACCACAAAATTGAACTTATTTCCATTGCAAAGCCACCTTCGAGGACACCCTATAGGATGTCACCACCAGAATTTAAGGAGCTGCAGAAGCAATTGAAAGAGTTGTTGGATTCCAAGATGATCCAACCATCCAAATCTCCCTATGGATCCCCAGTTTTGTTCCAGAAGAAGCATGATGGATCCTTACCTATGTACGTGGACTATAGGGCACTCAACAAACTGATGGTTCGCAACAAGTATCCCATTCCACTCATTGGAGAGCTGTTTGACCAACTGGGAGGTGCAAAATACTTTTCAAAGATCGACCTGAGATCCGGATATTGGCAGGTCCGGATAGCCGAAGGAGACGAACCCAAGACCGCCATGGCGACCAGGTATGGTTTGTTTGATTTTCTTGTGATGCCGTTCGGGCTTACAAATGCCCCAGCGACCTTTTGCACACTGATGAACGAGGTATTTCAACCATACATAGACAAGTTTGTTGTCGTTTATTTGGATGATATTGTCATTTACTCATCATCAATGGAGGAGCATGTAGAACACTTGCGACAAGTGTTCCAAGCATTGCGGGACAACGAACTTTATGCAAAGTTAGAGAAGTGCTCATTCGCCCAACAGGAAGTGACTTTTCTGGGGCATCGTATCAAAGATGGCCGCATAATGATGGATGAGGCCAAAGTGAAAGTCGTTTGATATTGGGAACCGCCGACCAGTGTAACCCAACTTTGATCATTTCTGGGACTCGTGAACTACTACCGGAAGTTCATCGAGGGATACCCTCGGATAGCAGCACCACTAACGGACCTATTGAAGAAGAACCACAAATGGGAGTGGACGGATAAGTGCCGAGAGGCCTTTGAGCGACTCAAAGGCAAAGTGACGGAGCAGCCAGTTCTTGACTTGCCAGACCATGCCAAGGCATATGAGGTTCAGACTGATGCATCTGATTATGCCATCGGAGGAGTTTTGATGCCGCTAGGGCATCCCGTTGCCTACGAGAGCAGAAAATTGAATGACACCGAGAGACGGTACTCGGTACATGAGAAGAAAATGACCGCCGTGGTACATTGCCTTAGAGCTTGGAGGCATTATTAACTTGGGAGGAATTTTGTGGTACGAACAGACAACGTATCCACAAGTTATTTTCAAACTCAGAAGAAGCGCACACCAAAACAAGCAAGATGGCAGGAATTCCTACCTGAGTTCGATAATACCCTGGAGTACAAGCCTGGAGTACTTAACCGAGTAGCCGATGCATTAAGCCGGAAGGCCGAGCTTACAGCCTTGACCAAGGCCGAGGGAAGCATCAAGGACCGCATACGCGAGGGACTGAGGCAGGACCCTTTCGCAGAAAACATCATGCAACTTACCACGAGCGGCAAGACAAGACGGTTCTGGGAACGAGACGAGCTACTCTTCACCAAAGGCAATCGTTTGTACGTGCCCAAATGGGGGAACTTACGGAGGGACATCATGAAGGAATGCCACGATACACTATGGGCTGGACACCCAGGTATGCACCGTACAATGGCTTTAATTGACAATTCCTACTTTTGGCCCAGGATGCGTGAGGACGTTGAGGCATACGTCCGGACATGTCTTGTGTGTCAACAAGACAAGGTGGAGCAACAACAACCTGGTGGACTACTTCAACCATTACCCATACCGGAACACCCTTTTGAAAGCATTTTAATGGACTTTATTTCGGCTTTGCCTAAATCGGATGGGTACGGGTCGATCATAGTTGTGGTGGACAGGTTCTCAAAATACGCAACCTTTATTCCAGCACCGGTGGACGTAATGGCTCTGGAGATGGCCAAGTTGTTCTTAAAGCATGTGGTAAAATATTGGGGCATTCCAAGGACAATCGTGAGTGACCGAGACCCACGTTTCACAAGAAAGTTTTGGTCGGGACTTTTCAAGCTATTGGGCTCGAATTTAACATTCTCAACAAGTTTCCACCCACAAACGGATGGGCAGACAGAACGAGTTAACGCACTGCTTGAGTGCTACTTGCGGCACTATGTGAGTGCCAATCAGCGGGACTGGGCCAAACTCTTAGACACTGCCCAATTCTCATACAATTTGCAGAGGAGTGAATCAACAGGACGCAGCCCATTCGAGCTCGCTACAGGGAGACGACCGGCGACAACGAACAACATTGCCACCGGATACTCGGGACAGAGTCCCACAGCATATACCTTTGCTAAGTCATTACAGGAGGAATCGGACTTGGCTCGAGCATCACTGGACAAGGCAGCCAAGAAGAAGAAGAAATGGGCTGATCTCAAGCGACGAGCGGTCGAGTTCAATGAAGGCGACTTAGTTATGGTGAAACTTCTCCCGCAGAAATTTAAAGCATTTCGGGCTGTGCATAAGGGACTTATCCGAAGATACGAGGGACCCTACAAGATCGAGAGGCATGTTGGGACAGTTTCCTATCGAGTGGAACTACCGCCGAAGATAAAGATACACCCGGTCTTTCATGTTAGCCAACTGAAGCCTTACCATCACGACATGGAGGATCCGGGTCGAGCTCAGTCACATCGAGCACCTACTGCCGTGATTACTTCCTTCGACAAGGAAGTAGCCGAGATCATTTCACATCGGGACGTTCGACGAAGGGGCGTGGCCCCATACACCGAGTACTTTATGCATTGGAATGGACTCCCAGATGCTGAAAATAGCTGGGAACATGAGGATCACCTATGGCAATTCCAGCAGAAGATTGAAGAATATCGGGACAAAGATCGTGCGAGGGACGGTCCACGACTTTGGTGGGGAGAATGTCACGCCCCACCTTAAGGCGGCGAGTATCGAAAAGATCCGGCGAAGCTCTGCCGGACGGCGCGCAGCGAGCTGCGCGTGCATGGACCGGGCCAAGCTCACAGAGGACTACCCCCCATAATAGGCTTAGACGGAAAAAGCCTTGTGACAGCAGTAGACATTGAAAAGCCGAGGAACCCACTCTTCAGAAAGAAGACCCTAGAAGCTTCAAGATGGAGACCAATCAATTCCAGAAGGTCAAAGAGGGTTCCAAAAGGTCAGAAACCGGGTCGGATTGCTACGGTCTGAATCGGGCCTTAGCCGGGCCGGGCCACTTTGGGCCGGGTCTGGCCGGACGTTCCAGAGGGGGCTGGAGACTCCAAGAAGACTTCTTAGAATTACCTAGAATTGTATAGATCATTCTAAATAATGGCATTCTTGTAAATACTTGGAATAGTAATGTTTTGTTGGTAATTTGTTAGCCTAGGAGGATTAGTATAAATACCCCCCCTTGGGGCTCATTTGTAACTCACTCTCGATAAATCAGATTTGCTACAGTGCAATAAGAGAAAACCTCCCCCAAGCATTTCCTTACTTCCCTTCCTAGCAGTCTTGTTTATCAGTAGGCTTACTACTTAGGCTTGAGACAACCTAAGAGTGCCGCACGGCGAGGACTTAGCGAGGCGCAAGTATAACCCCGTGACAGCACGCTACAATACACTTGCTAGCGCGTGCTAAGCGTTCAAAATCCCACCATTAGTCAACTTATCCGTTGGAATGCAGAAGTCAAAAAGGAGATCTAGAAAATCTGGAAAGCTAATATTAAATAATACTAGCGCACGCTAAAGTATATGTACTAGCGCACGCTAAGTACAATTTTATCCGTTGGAAAAGAGACATTGGGGAGACAAACCGACAAGATTCAACAGTCAAAAGTGAAGACCTGTTGACCAATGCTAATGCATGCTACAGAAGACCGTCTAGCGCACGCTATACTTGTATTATTACCGTTGGTAGAGTTTAATGACCGTTCAGTTCAGTTAAGTCAAATATCGATAACGCATGCTATGAAGGATTATTAGCGCATGCAAATAAGACGTTTTTCAGCATATGAAGAAGGACTTGACACTATAAGTACCCATATCACTTGGGTGTCACAACACACAACTTAAAGCATTCAAGCATTCAAATCATACCTGATCTCAGATTTCTATTTATTATTGCATTCTAACTTGTGAGTAGAAAAGATACAAAGAGTGATACACATTGTAATATTTATTATACTTTGTATTCTTTTCATTTGGTTGTGAGTGTTGCATCACTCATACACGAGCATAAGAGAAACGAATTAAGAGTCACTAATCTGGTGTTATTAGGATCTTTTATCTGGCATTGTTAGGATTACACTCCAATATTCGTAAGTAAGGATTATTTAGTTCCGATAGAACACTAGATACAAAAAGTTTATTTTGAGAGTAGTTGTGCTTGGACCAATAGAAGACAAGCAGTTGTAACGGTTGTTGTGCTCGGACCGATCGAAGACGAGACAAGTGTTTGTGGTTTTTCTTTAGCCAATATAAAAAGAAGTCGGAGAGAGGTTGTAGGCAAGTTGCTGAACCTCTATAAATCCTTGAGTCTTTTACTTTCCGCACATTTTATCTTTATTCGCGAGAAAGTTCGATATTCCGTATTACCACTATTCAACCCCCCTTCTAGTGGTGAATTTATATCTTCATGGACTGGATGACAATGCACAGGATGGTATTAGACACCTGTCACCTGACAGTTTCCGTTACAACTCCTGACGGTGCCACTCACATAATCAGAGGCCGAGAACACTTTAGTACTAAGGGGTCCCTCAGTCTCCTTACAGCAGGAGTATCTTGTGACGATCGGGGAATGTATTATTTGTGTTATATTCTTCTGGAGGACACATCACAATTGTCAGTTGCTAATATTCCTACAGTGAGCGAGTTTCCAGATGTTTTCCCCGATAAATTACCAGGGTTGCCACCACGACGGGAGGTCGATCTCTCGATTGAACTTGATCCAGGAACGACGCCTATCTCCAAGGCACCATACAGGATGGCACCATCCGAGATGAAGGAATTAAAGTTACAACTCGAAGAATTGCTAAGGAATGGGCTCGTTCGTCCGAGCACTTCGCCATGGGGTGCGCCGGTCCTTTTTGTAAAGAAAAAGGACAACTCTCTGCACCTGTGTATAGATTACAGAGAACTAAATAAGGTCACTATTGAGAACTGTTACCCGCTTCTGAGGATTGGTGATTTACTGGATCAACTATAGGGATCGACCGAGTTTTTAAAGATCAATTTACGTTCTGGATATCACCAATTGAGAATTCGAGAGGAGGATATTCCAAAGACCGCATTTCGATCAAGATATGGACACTACGAGTACATGGTGGTGTTGTTTGGCTTGACTAATGCCCCAGCCGTTTTCATGGAATTGATGAACAAGGTTCTGATAGAATTTCTCGATAAGTGTGTGGTAGTTTTTATTGACGACATTTTGATCTATTCCCGGATCTGACAAGAGCATGAGGAACACTTGAGGCAGTTGTTGAGTATTTTGAGGCAACACCAACTTTATGCCAAACTTTCTAAATGCGAGTTCTGGATGCCAGAGGTAACCTTTTTGGGACATGTAATTTCAGCAAAAGGTGTTAAGGTGGACCCCCAGAAAATCGAGATAGTTATGAGTTGGGAACCACTAAGAAACGTCAAGGAAGCGAGGAGTTTTCTGGGATTGGCAGGATATTATCGACGGTTTGTCGAAGCTTTCTCTAGTATTGCCCGGCCGTTGACGAATCTACTAAGGAAAAGTACCAAGTTTGTCTGGACAACAGATTGTCAGGAGAGCTTCGACGAACTAAAGAGGAAGCTGACTACTGCGCCAGTACTGGTACTACCGCAGGGCACGGAAGAATTCGTAATATACACTGATGCGTCTAAGCATGGACTTGGATGTGTATTCGTGCAAAATGACAGAGATATTACATATGCCTCTCGACAACTTAAACCATATGAGGTGAACTATCTGACGCACAATTTGGAACTGGCTGAAGTGGTCCACGCCTTGGAGATTTGGAGACACTACCTTTATGGGGTTACCTGTAAGATTTTTACGGACCACAAGAGTTTAAAATATATTTTCACCTAGAGGGAGTTAAACATGAGACATAGGCATTGGCTGGAGCTGATCAAGGATTACAATATGGGGATTTTATATCACCCTGGAAAGGCTAATGTCGTAGCAGATGCACTGAGTCGGAAAACTGCACAGGAGCTGACACTATCTGGTTTAACAATACAGTCGAAATTGCAGCAAGATCTAAGGAGAAATGGCATTGAAGGATGGATACAACACCGCCAGGGACAGTTGTGCTCAATCAACATTCATTCATCCTTTCTGGACGAGATACGCCTCGCACAAATAGAAGACCCGGAACTTCGTGCGATCGGTGCAAGGGCCGAAGGGGGGATTATTTCAGACTACAAGATCCAAGGGAACTTGGTGAGGTTTAAGAATGGAATTTGTATTCCACTGAATGACGAGCTTAAATAAACTATACTCAAGGAAGCTCATTCTACTCCCTATTCGGTACATCCCGGGGCGAGCAAAATGTATAAAGATTTGTGGAAGAGCTTCTGGTGGAAGAACATGAAACAGGAGGTAGCGAGGTTCGTTGCTCGATGTATGACATGTCAACAGGTGAAGATTAAACACCGCAGGCCGACTGGAATCATTCAGTCCTTACCCATTCTGGAATGGAAATGGGAGAGCGTATCAAGGGATTTTGTCACCAAGTTACCAGTGACGGCAGGAGGAAAAGACACGATATGGGATGTTGTAGACCGACTGACGAAGTCGGCACATTTCATTCCAATTCAGGAGACCACCGGGACAGAGCAGTTGGCCGCCATCTTTATCCGGGAAGTAGTGAGACTACATGGCGTTCCCTCGAGAATTATATCAGATAGAGACACTAGATACGTGTCCCGCTTCTGGAAGGCTGTCCACAAGGCTATGGTTACTCAGTTACATTTCAGCACGGCCATCACCCTCAAACAGATGGACACATAGAACGTACTATACAGACCCTGGAGGATATATTAAGAGCGTGTGTACTCAATTGGGGTAAGGATTGGGCCAGACACCTCTGCTTGGCGGAATTTTCATACAACAACAGCTGGCATGTAAGCATAGGCATGGCACCCTTTGAGGCCTTGTACAGTAGGAGGTGCAAGTCTCCTCTGTGTTAGGATGATGCGTCTGATGTCGTCGCTAACGAGTTGGATCTGATCCAGGAATCTATTAAGAAGATTTCCATCGTTTGAAAACACATGTTGGCAGCTCAGAGCCACCAAAAGTCATATGCTACGGACCGCCAACGATCGTTGGAATTTATGGTCGGGGACCACGTTTGGGTCAAAGTATCGCCAATGCGGGGTATTCGGCGCTTTGGCCAGAAAGGCAAATTGAGCCCGAGATTTATTGGCTCGTTCGAAATACTGGACCGAGTTAGTAAACTCGTTTATCGACTGGTGTTGCCACCTTCATTAGACGGAGTTCATAACATCTTCCACATTTCCTAGATGAGGAAATACGTGTACGACCCAAGTCACAAGATTAATTTCGAGGAGGTAGAGATTTCTAATGATGCTACCTTTAGAGAAGTCCCAACCGCGATTTTGGATCGATGCGTAAAGACACTAAGGAATAAGGCCATACCACTTGTAAAAGTTCAATGGTCGCACCATGGCATAGAAGAAGCAACTTGGGAGACCGAGTCGAGCATGAGGGAGAATCATCCCGAGTTATTTTATTAGTTTCGGGACGAAACAATTTTTAAGGGGGGTGGTATGTAATACCACCATTATTACATGTTGTTTCACGTTGAGCGATCATTTATATTTCTACTATGTAATAAATAAATGTACTCCGTCGCGATAAACATATTTTGAATGATATGTTCGTACTGTATTATCATGAATAAAGCTTGTTCGCACCTGTTATTCTTGTAATGTGATTGTGTGATGATTGATGATTTGCCGGTGACATACCTTGATGTCGTTGGGAAATTATCGGTGCGAATATGATGGTGGCCAACGTCTTGTTCCCCGAGAGATTACTCGACGAGATTGAGAGGGAGTTGCGTTATAAGGAATCAATGTGATAATAACTTAGTGAACAAATTGAACCTTACGTACGTTATAAGCTATGTATTACGTACGTTAAGTGTGTGACATTATGTACGTGATTTAGTCTAGTTAGTTCTGAGTTTTCCTTATGTACGTTAAGCTTTCAGCAATAACAAACGTAACATGGCTTACGTACGTAAAGCTTCTGGCCTAACGTACATAAAGCTATTCCGAATTTATAAAAGGACACCCTCCCTTTCATTATTTCCGACCCAAAACTCACCCTTGCTCTTGTATACTATCCTCGACCTTCCCTAAGTCGATTTTAGCTTCCCTAGTCAAGTGTTATCCTGTTGGAGTGAATTGATCAAGCTCCGGAGGAGGTTTTGAAGGTGCTACCATCTCATTCTTCGTCGTCCTTCGTCGTTCTTCATCCTCTTTTGTCAATTAAGGTAAGTTTATCGAATCTTGAACTCATTTCAGTGTTGTTATACCAGTCATACTAAATTTTTGGATGCCTTGGGTAGTTTAGAACTGTCTATAATGATCGAAACGGTGAAAACTATCACAATTGTTAATTGATGCCTATCTTGCTAGTAATTGGAATGGGTGATGGTAGTACTCGTAGTTGGATGGGAACTCATAACCGAATTGTTAGTCACCAACACCTTAGAATCATCTTGTTGAAGATTTCAATTATAATCCTATTACCATATCGTAAAAACGATAATAATTCCTTGATGAACTAACTAACGACTCTCGATTTGGATAGGTATTCAAACATATTAAGATTTCGGAGAATTTGTGCGTAATCGTTCCATTCTAGTAATTTAAACTAAAATTAGTGATGTAATTACGGTGGCCTTGAGCCATAATCACGACGTAGGAATGTTGTATTAGAACATTGATCAACGAGATGATAAATTGTAAAATGGCGAACCGAGGAAATTAGTAATATGCATTATGGTCAAAAATAGAGAATTTCGATTTTGGCGACATGAACAACCGAGTTTAGGATCCTAACGGGACGGGGGGAAATTTTCATTAATCATCATTGTTTCCCTAAGATGTTAATCGACGAACATGTAATAGGTTGAGCTTTCGGCTGTGGTCGTTCGAGCTGTTGTGTTATCAAGGGAGTAACTCTCGTCGGATTTGAGGCAAGTGAATCTTGCTCGGACCTTACATCTTAAAATTTCAGAATATTGCATGTATTACTGTCTATGGAATGGTGCTCGTCTTATCTATCTTGTCCGGAGTATTCCTGTGTAGATACTTCTGTGACCCTTGGCTGCGACCTTGGGAGTTTATATGTTGATATATCTTACGGAACTGTGTTGAGGGGTAAAACCTGAATGGTACCCACGTCCGGAGTATTCCTGTGTACTTCTCTGACCCTTGGTTGCGACCTTGGGAGTTTATGTGCTGATAAAAGAAATGACGTTGAATATTCAGCGATAACATTGTTTTCTGAATTTATCTGATTCTATCAATGAAATTGGTTTGATTTGTCTGACCTGGGTTGACTGACGCGATACGTCGTGTCAGGCAAATTTGTTGAATATGTGCAGGACATTCCCTAAGGTTCGGGTCAGGCTTGAGCAGTGTTGGGGAGAAGACTTGTTAATTTCTTAAACTAAATTTGAATAATCCACGTCGTGTAATAACCGTATGAGCGGACTTCATTACCTTTTGTATTTAGGTTGTATGAACGCTTTTATTAGAACATTTCTGCAAACTATTTGTTGAATAAATTGTTTTAAAACCTCTTTTAAAACTCGCCTTGTAGGTCCCAGACCGGATTCACGGTACTGTGACGTCCGGTTTATTTTGGGGCGTTACACCCGATCACTTACGGATCTGAGAAGTTAGCACAGTTATATGTCCGTGAAATTGTACGTTTGCACGGATTGCCGATATCAATCACATCAGATCGAGATCCAAAATTTACCTAAAGATTTTGGACGAGTCTCCAGAAGGAATTGGGTACACACCTGAACTTTAGTACCGCTTTCCACCCGCAGACCGATGGACAATCGGAAAGGATGATTCAGACACTAGAAGACATGTTAAGAACTGTAGTGTTGGATCAAGGTGCAAATTGGGAGCATGTTTTTCCATTAATCTAATTTGCTTGCAACAACAGTCATCAGGCAACGATAGGTATGGCACCGTATGAAGCCTTATACGGCAGAAAATGCAGGTCACCGCTTTATAGGGATGAAGTGGGTGAGAGAAATATTTTAGGGCCAGACACAGTCATCGAGATGATCGAGATTATCCACAAGATACGATAGAGAATAGAAGAGCCCCAGACTCGACAGAAGTCATACGCCGATACACGCCGAACTGAATTGCATTACGAGAGTGGGGATAAGGTTTTTCTCAAGGTTTCCACTTCTAAGGGAATAATCAGGTTTGGCGTTAAAGGCAATCTTAGGCCACGTTTTATAGGGCCATATGAGTTTCTTGAGAGGATCGACCCAGTTGCTTATAGGTTGGCTCTGCCACCTAGTCTTGGGAATGTCCACAATGTTTTCCATGTTTCTCAGCTGAGGAAGTATGTATTTGATCCCAAGCATGTGATTCATCAGAGTGACATAGTTCTTAGTCACGATACGAGTTATGTAGAGAGGCCTGAAGCTATTTTAGACCATAAGGTTCAAGCGCTGAGGAATAAGTCGATTCCTTTGGTGAAAGTATTATGGAGTCACTACGGTGAGGAATAAGCTGTGTGGGAACTCGAAAGCAATATGAGGGAGAAATACCCAGAACTTTTTGATAAGGTATGTAAATTTCAGGACGAAATTTCTTGTTAGAGGGGTAGGATGTAATGCCCCGGTCTTTTATATGCATGAATTATTACGACCTCAAGTGCGACATTAGGGTTTTGCATTCACAAATAATAAAATTCTGACTAATAGAATAAGTTTAGAACTATTTACACGTTTTAAATTCAGAAATCGAATGTTCGATTATCTGGTTGGGTTTATCTTCTGAATTTTATTTTTATGTTTCGATAGACAGAATCGTGATTCTGTCGCCTTCTTTATACACCATTTTTATGTTACGGGTACGATTTTCAAAAGTTTACTTTTTGAATTTTCGGGTATATTTTATGTCGAGTCGTTTTCTCGGATAATTTCGCATTCCGTAAATCGCGGAACTTTTCTCCGACTTTAAGTTATAAGTGCGATACTATAATTTAAGTATATGTCATATATTTAATACCCGAGTAGTTTTATTTGTGGAGGAGCGAAACGTAGAATATTATTCGACCGCTTTATGATGACGTCTAGGGTTAACCTACTATATAAAGGGACATCACCTCCCTTTCATTTTTCCTCCTCACTTCATCTTCTTCATCTCTTCTTCTCACCTTGGCCGCCCCCATCCCCCTTCACCATTGAAACACCATTGTTCTTCCATTAGAACTCAAGTACAAGCTCATTTTGTGTTCCAAATCAAAGTTCATATTCAAGTAAGTCACCTCCTCCTCTTCATTTATATCCAATTAGAAATAGGTTTTAGGTAACTTTAACATTTGGGAATATATGAAGAGCTTAGGTTTAATGTTATAATGTTTTGTATGTTGTTTTTAAGTTGATTTTAAGGTTCTTGAAAGTGTTTAGAACAAGTTTTAATCATGATTTCATTTTTATGTCTTGGCCTAAAATTTTAGTGTTTTATAACCCAATCATGTGTTGTTTTTATTATGATTTTCTTACACAATATGTTGTTATATGATGATATGATGCTATGGTGAATTTATGGGATTTTTATAAAATATTTGGTATTTTAGAAAGTAAGGACGAAACATGTTTAGTTCTTGATATGTTGCTATATGTTCAAAAGTGACTTGATAATTGTGATGATGTATGAAAGGAGTACATGATATGTTTTTGTTAGATTTTATAAAATGTTTTGGAAATTTATTTGAAAACAAGAGCATGAAGTTAGATTTATAAAGTTGGAAGACGTGTTGGTAATATTTGATGTAGTTAAGGAGCATGTTATGTATTGAGAATTTTAAAGTCATGTCTAGGTCATTTGTATGTTAGGACCAAGACTTTGATTGTCAACATGAGCAGATATTAAATGTGTTGTTGATGTTAGTGATATTTGATATGTGGTGTTTGAATGTTAATGTTGGAAAAATAAGAATGAGTAAGTAGTCATGTTTTCAAAAGAAAAGATTATGAAATGGAGTTCGTAATGTCAAGAAGCATGATTGTATGTCGACTCTTATATGTATTATAAGTATGATATGTACGATTATAGTTTACATGTTTAGGGTTTTCGATGCTAGAAACGAGCTCTAGGTTAATATGATGTTTTTCTCATTTTTGCCGGATATTGGCAGTTTCGTTACACTTCACGGAAACGGCCATAACTTTCTCCAAGTTTAATGTTTTTGAGATCCGTAAAATGGACATGAAACTAGATTTCAGTGGATTTCCAGTGGTAAAATATACACTATCTAGTTCTTATTGAGCATTAACAGAATGCTAATTAATTCCAGCATTGATGCATATTATGTTATGATTATGTTAAGTGTTTGATGTTGGTTTTCAAACCAAGGAATGTGGAATGGAATCGGGTATCGGTTACCGTTGTTGGTATCTTTATATGTTATATGGTCAGTTAGGTTCTCTAAGAGAATCATAGCTTTTATTATTAAACTTAAGTCGAATGCAAAACTCTAAAGTCCAAACATGTAGATCGAGTCCATTGTCCGTTAGACTTTGTTAAGCTCGATCGACTGCTAAACTTAGTTGTTTCCGATGAAAGGTGAAGCAGTAGACTGAAGCGTAAGGAATAGACGAGAATCATTTTGCTTGCGTTTATTACTTGTCCAGGTGGGCTTTCTATACAAAAATGATTTGAGCTTTGCTCTATTTTTATGAAATGTTTTACAAGCAAATTACGATTTCAAATGATTATGATGCATAAAAACTTCTATATGGATTCTTATGAACCTGTCATTGTTGGCTTGCCAACCTATGAAATGATCGGATCCTGAGGTAGACAAAGGTCGCTGGCCAGGGTTAGTGTACACAGTACTCGAGATTGTGAGCTCTCTTCGGAGTGGCCGATCTCAGGGAGTAACGTTTGCGGGAGATGGCCACCTTCCCCGGCGTAAATTATGGATATGGTGAATCTGATGATATATGCTACGAAATGAAATGATTTAGTAAACATGGGATTTTTCTTAAACCCCCCGTGTGTTACTGCTTATATGCATAATGACAAATACTAAAGCATGTTTTATGTTTTGGCAATATGTTTACGGAGTACATTGTACTCGGCCCTGTATATGTTTTAAATGTGCCAGTTGAGCAAGGGATGTGACGGAGGGTGTTGAGTGGAAGTCTTTTGTTTACGATCAATATTAAGACCCGGTTACATATCTTCATATATGCAACCAACCATATTTTTTCGCCACGAACACTCTTTATGATTTTGCTTTCTAAGTTATGCCTATTGTAATATGCTATGAAGCCTTTTTCTAAACTTAAAGGCTAATATTATAACTATGTATTCTACTTTGAATTCTAAGTCATTCCCACGGGATTGACTCCCCTTCATGATACCCTGATAGGTCATTCATGGAAATCCACCCATATTTCTTATGAAACGTATGCTTCCCCCTTTATTCCCTGCTTCTTAATTCCTACCCCGTGTCACGCTCTGGATGTGCCATCTCTAGGGATAAGGGGTCGTGACAGTCTTCCTTCTGCTAGCAGCCTCGAGAATTCATTTGCAGTATCCTGAAGTGTCTTGAATGTAATGCCCAGATAATTATTGTGTATTTCATCTGTATTTGAGCATTTTGGCATTAGCATGTTGTATTTCGATTTGAGTAGAAACCTCCATATTCTGGATCCTGTATTTATAAGTGTATAATTTCATAGATGTTGTCTCGTGATTGTAATTTTACACATATAGCGCACGCTAACGTTGAAGTGTAGCGCGCGCTAATTTTGTGAACTAGCGCACGCTACTTTTTGAGGCCTAGCGCGCGCTATACGTGGTCAACCTAATTGAGACGGGTTGGTAGGTGAGATCAGACTGCAGATTTTGTTGGGGATATGTCGGGATGAATCTAGACGGCTTTGTGGAAGAGTCGAGTCAACAGTACTTAGCGCACGCTAAGTCGAGAGCAGTGAGGTCAGTGAACTTTTGTTCAATCGTTAGCGCACGCTAAAAATAGTCGTTAGCGTACGCTAACTATTGGTTTTAACGCACGTAAAGCTGTTTAGCGTATGCTAACCCGAGATCAGTCAGAGTCAGTAGGCTGCAAGCCCGTTAGCGCACGCTAGGGATAGAGCCATAGCGCGCGCTAATAACCCTTTTCTATAAATAGGACAGCACTCATCTTCATTTTTTCAGTTTACACCACTTCCCATACTCGATTTCTGAGACTTACAGAGTCACTCTCCATCCTAAACCTGCAAATCAGCCTTCTAGCATATCATTGAAAGCAAGGGGCTTTGAGGATTGGTATTCTAGCGTCCAACGTTGAGTTCATCAAGTGTTTTCATCTTTTCTTCCCGTATAAGGTATGTGTTGCTGCCCGAGCTTAGAATTTGTGTTCTTATTCGGATTATGATATTTCTCCTGGAACTATTACGGTTGTTTATAACTCAGTAGGTTGAACACCGTACCTTAAGAATTCAAAGTAATATTATTAGAACTCCTTTGAGTAAGAAGATTGTAACCGAACCCTTTTGAGCTGAATCCAGGATTGTGATTTGTGAGATATTAGTATATTTTAGGATGTCTTATCCGAATCACTTGCATGTCAGTGTACTGTTATTATCATCACTTAGAGTGGGATTTTTGCAAGAAGATGAATTATTATAGTGGTCTAGAAATAATCCTTGGATAGTATGAGGTGACCTTCAACATAATTCATAACTCATAATGATTTCTGGATAGGGTTATCTTCATGTTGATGATTCGAACAAAGGGTGTTGATGGGTAACCATTGCTATGAACGTAAACTTTGGCAAGGAAGATAAATTGTAGAAGAATGAAGTGTAGTGATGATTAAACCTTAAACTCGGATTGAAACATGATATATAACTGAACCTGGTGATGGAATCGATAATCAGGAATCGAAGTACGAATTTATGACGATTTGAATATCACTAGCTCGACCGATCGTTCATCGGGTGAGTTGAACCGTGAGCCCGCTAACTGAGAGATTGTTATACGTCCGTAGTAGATGTTAGATGTTTGTGCGTTTAAATTTATTTTGAGTTGTCGTTATTTTTCCCATTTGTTTAGAGGGCCAAACGTTGCGAACGGTTGACCGAATGAGGCGGCCTTCGAGTTTGTTGAAATCCGTGAAGTATTTACCTTTCTTGCCACCTTTTAAGGCAAGTATCATATTTTGAATTTGGTTTAATATCGGTGATTTTGATCATGCATATTGTTTATTCATGTTGATTATTTTCGTGAATATGTCATGATATTCGTTATCAAATTTCTTGCATGTTCATGTCGATGGACATAGCGTTTGTTGCATATGTGTATGCATGGTGGTGTTTGTGTATGTTGTGCGATCTATGCTGAGGGCGTTGGATCGGATGTCCACCTCATTTTGGTCCGACGGGATCATCTTGGGATCTATGTTGAGGGCGCTGGATCATTAGACGGGTTTTCCACCTCGTGTTGGTCCGACGGGATCATCTTGGGATCTATGCTAAGGGCGCTGGATCATTGGAATACCCATGTTGTGTTAATGGAATCATGTGGATTCGCATTATTGGATTCCGGTAGTGGAAGTCTATATATTGTATTTTGTTATGCATTGTTGTTGCATATACGATTTGAGTAATGTGATACTTGTACTAGCATCGTTTTGCTAACCCCTTCGGGGGCGGAAATTTGTTTTGATGTTCAGGTAGCCGAGGAGCGGGAAAACAGCTACAGTACCGACATGACAACAAAGGGGCTCAGTGATGTTTATTGGTGTTGTGACTTGTCTTTCTGGTTCATTTTCAGTACTCGAGTACGCGTTTCTTATTAATATTTTGAGATGGTCTTAATAATGGACTCAATTGATATGTTTGAACCGGTTTGTATTTTGAACTTTAATGGTACTGTTGTATTATTTTTACATTTCTTCAATTTAGCCTTGTAAATTCTTGCTTAAAGGGTTTACGGCGCTGTAATTATTCCGAATATCTCAGGGTGTTACAGAATATGGTATCGGAGCTAAGATTCATGGATATCTTGGCAATTGGGTTTAGTTGGGTCTGTTTACGTTATTTGATTTACGGGTCGTTTGTAACATCACTGCTCAGCCAGCGTCGTCATGTGGACTGTGGTTATAAGTCTCCTAATCTCTTATACTATCGTTTTACTTAATTTCTGTTTTGTGAATATTGACGGACTTTATTTTTGAAAATTTTGCCCTAAATATTCAGTATTCGTGTTTACAGTATGTTGAGGGGAGGTCGCGGACGTGGTAATGCGAGACAGAAGGATTCAGAGACTACCCCAGAATTATCGGCTAGTCGAACTGATTCCCATCCTGGAGGACAGCAGGGATCAGCGAATAATGACGCAAATCCTAACATGCCGGGAGTGCTTCAACAGGTGGTTGCCTATATAACCCAGTTCGCTCAGGTGGTCGACCGCATGCAGATGACAATGGACCAGCAGCGCAATGAGGATAACCGAGCGGACAAATGGCTTACGGAAGTGGTCAAGTTACATCCACCGAAATTTGATGGTTCTGCCGAGACGCCTACTTGGGATCACTGGCTGAAAGAATTAGAGAAGATATTTGTGGGGATTAACTGTCCCGAGGACCGGAAAGTTCCGATCGCCCAGTATTTTCTGACTGGGGAGGCTTTCGAGTGGTGGGAGGCCGTTCGACCGGAGAATCATATGGAATTCAAACTAATGATGGAAGCACAATATTGTCCTTGTCCAGTTAGAGAGGCTAGAGTCCGAGAGTTTTTCTCATCGCAGAGTTCGGAGGCATATGTGACATATATAATCAAGACTTTTAATCACCAGCTAACATGTGTGCGACATTTGGTCAGAACTGAGGCAAAAAATATTTTCCATTTCGATATGTGGATGAAACCGGAGATTCAACAGTACATGTCCGGATTCGAGTGTACTACTTTGCGATAATATCAGGACAAAGCGTTGGCCTACGACATGAAAGAGGCAGCGGTGGAGAAATTGATGGAAGCGAAGAAGCAGAAAGTGTCCGGCAACTTCTCGGAGAACAAGAGTAGTGGGCCCTGCAAGGGCCAGTATTCATTTTATTCGTCTACGAAACCTCTGCATCCTTCTCAAGGTGGAAAGAAGTTCCGGACAACATCAATAGTTTCGGACGCATCAAGGAAGTGTTATAACTATGGTCGAACGGGGCATGTTCGGCGTGATTGTTCCGCTCCTTCTGTGACTTCTTTTGAATGTGGGCAAGAAAGGCACCGTGCGAATTTTTGCGGAAATGTGACTAGATCATTTGGTACTCGCACTCCAGCACCAGTTCCGAAAGAGACAAGTATGAACCAGACGCAGCAAAGAGGGTTTCAGCAGCAGAATGTTGGGAAAAGAGAGGCGTCCAGTGCTGGGTCCGTTCCTCCACGCCTGTATGAGATGAGGAAGTCATACGATCAGAACACTGCTGTTGCATCAGGTACTATTCAGATCCTTTTGCAACCAGTTAGTGTCTTATTCGATTCAGGAGCTACGCATTCTTTCATATCTTTGAACTGTGTTAATCGTTTGAAAATCTCGTGTTTACATGATTGTGAGCCTTATATTGTGGGATTACCGAGTGGAGAGAGAATTGTGGGAATCCTAGAAACTAGAGATTTTCCAGTATCTATAGGAGGGAGAGATTGGCCAGCAAATCTTATTGTGGTCGACATACATGGTGACGATTTAATTCTCGGAGACGACTGGCTCAATCATTATGGGGCTATTTTGGATTACTGGAAGAGAGTCATTTCTATCATTTCTGATGACGGATCTAAACATTTATTCAAATGATGGAGACCGGGGAGCTCCGAAAAATTGATCAAAGCCATGAAAGCAGTGAGATTACTGAAGCAAGGTTGTCACGGATTGTGGTGTTATGCCATGAAGAAAGAAGAAGGAGTAGAAATATCATCTATTCCAGTTGTGAACGAGTTCTCAGACGTGTTCCCTGACGAACTACCCGGGTTACCTCCACGGAGAGAAGTAGAGTTTAATATCGAATTAGAGCCTGGAGCCGCTCCTATTTCCAAAGCACCATACCGTACGGCGCCAACCGAGATGTACGAAATAAAGAAGCAGCTTGAGGAATTGTTGCAGAAGGGTTACATCCAACCTAGCATTTCTCCTTGGAGAGCACCCGTTCTCTTTTTCCAGAAGAAAGATGGATCCCTTCGATTGTGTATCGATTACAGGGAGCTAAACAAGGTGACGATTAAGAACAAGTATTCAATACCTCGGATCGACGACTTGTTTGACCAACTGTAGGGGGCAAGGGTATTCTCGAAGATCGAGTTGAGATCAGGATACCATCAATTGTGGATCAAGGAATCGGATATACCAAAATCTGCTTTCAGATCCCAGTACGGGCATTATGAATTTATGGTGATGCCATTCAGACTTAACAATGCTCATGTGGTATTTATGCAATTGATGAATCAGATATTCTTAGAATACTTGGATAAGTTCGTGGTCATTTTTATTGACGACATCTTGATCTATTCAAAAGACCCGGAAGAGCATGCAGAGCACTTGCGTATCATTTTGAGTACTTTGAGGAATGAACAGCTTTATGCGAAACTTTCTAAATGCGAGTTCTGGCTTAAGGAAGTAGTTTTCCTTGGGCATGTGATATCAGCTGACGGAGTACAGGGAGACCCGAAGAAAGTCGAAGCAATCTTAGAATGGGAATCTCCTAATAACGTGAAAGAAGTCCGAAGTTTCTTAGGACTTGTTGGTTATTATCTCCGTTTTGTAGAAGGATTTTCCAAAATTTCTCGTCCACTTACTCAACTATTGCAGAAGACTCAAAAATTCGTGTGGAATGAGAAATGTCAGGCTTGCTTTGATGAACTTAAGAGAAGACTGACGACAGTACCTATACTAGCGTTACCAGATGGAACCGAGGGATTCATGGTATACAGCGACGCTTCAAATCAGGGTCTGGGATGTGTGTTGATGCAAAAGGATAGCGTGATTGCCTATGCCTCTCGACAGTTGAAACCGTATGAAGTTAATTACCCGACTCATGATCTGGAGTTAGCAGCTATGGTCTTTGCTTTGAAAATTTGGCGACATTATTTATACGGCACTCATTGTCAGATCTTTACAGATCATAAGCGCCTCAAGTATATTTTCAATCAGAAGGAATTAAACATGAGGCAGAGAAGGTGGCTGGAATTGATCAAGGATTATGATTTGGAAATCCTCTATCATCCAGGCAAAGCAAACGTGGTAGCTGATGCACTGAGCCGCAAACCTGTTTCTCTTCGAGTGTTGGAAGCGCTTACATCCCAAACCAGCATTCAACGAGAACTGATTCGTGAAGGAATCGAAGTATGGTCGCAGGGAGTCCAAGGGCAACTGTGTGTGATGGAACTAACTTCGTCGTTGGTTGAAGAAATCAAATCTAAGCAGTTGGATGATTCTCTGATTCTTCGATTGTGTGACGAAGTGAACAAAGGGGAGGACTCGGGATTCGTGATACAAGATGATGGAGTTCTAAGATTTCAGAGTCGACTTTGCATCCCCGATAATGATGCTTTGAGACAGACAATCTTGAAGAAAGCTCGCAGCGCACCCTATTCTATTCACTCGGGCACCAGTACAAGGATCTGAAGCAAAATTTCTGGTGGGGAAACATGAAGAAGGACGTAGCAGAATATGTTTCGAAATGTTTAACCTGTCAGCAGGTTAAGATTGAACATCAGCGGCCTGCCGGGATGTTAAAGCCACTTACGATTCCTGAGTGGAAGTGGGAGGATATATCGATGGACTTCATCACCAGTATGCCAAGGACCAAGACAGAAATGAACATGATTTGGGTTATAGTTGATCGACTAACCAAGTCGGCTCATTTCCTGGGTATTAAAGACACTTGGGGACCCGAGAATTTAGCACGTGTCTTTATTGTGGAAATAGTCCGATTGCATGGTACACCGAAGACCATTATTTCGGATCGAGATGGTCGCTTCGTGTCACAATTTTGGAAGGCAGTTCATAAGGCCTTGGGAACTGATCTGAACTTTAGCACGGCCTATCATCCTCAGACGGACGGTCAGTCCGAAAGGACTACACAGACAGTAGAAGACATGCTTAGAGCTTATGCCTTAGATTGGTCAACCGATTGGGAGGTTCACTTGCCATTGATTGAATTCACCTATAACAATAGTTGGCATGCTTCCATTAAGATGGCACCATTTAAAGCACTGTACGGGAGAAGATGCAGATCGCCCCTGTGTTGGGATGATTCTTCAGACTTGATCGGGACGGAACTGGAATTGATACTTTAGACTCAAGAGAAGATAGCTCTGATTCGTGAAAGGCTGGTGACTGCCCAGAGTCGACCGAAGTCTTATGAAGATGTGCGTCATCGCCTGCTGGAATTTGAGATTGGGGACCATGTACTATTAAAGGTTTCTCCTACCCAGGGAATTTTCCATTTTGGGAGGAAAGGGAAGCTGAGTCCGAGATATATTGGACCATTCGATATCCTTGAAAGAGTTGGGGAGTTATCATATAGGTTGGCCTTACCGCCATCACTGAGTCATGTTCACAATGTGTTTCACGTATCCCAGTTACGGAAGTATATACCAGATCCCAGTCATATCATTGATTTCGGCGAGATCGAGATAGCTAAGGACAGCACCTTCGAAGAGAAACCAATCAAGATACTTGAGAGTCGGATCAAACAATTGAGAAATAAAACGATCTCCTTGGTAAAAGTTCAGTGGTCACGACATGGAGTCGAAGAAGCAACTTAGGAGACTGAAGATAGTATAAAGTCGAGATACCCAGATTTATTTTCGTTTTAAGTTTCGGGCCGAAACTTCTTTTTAGAGGGGTAGTATGTAATGCCCAGATAATTATTGTGTATTTCATCTGTATTTGAGCATTTTTGCATTAGCATGTTGTACTTCGATTTGAGTAGAAACCTCCATATTCTGGATCTTGTATTGATAAGCGTATAATTTCATAGATGCTGTCTCATGATTGTAATTTTACATATATAGCGCACGCTAACGTTGAAGTGTAGCGCGCGCTAATTGTGTGAATTAGCGCACGCTACTTTTTGAGGCCTAGCGCGCGCTATACGTGGTCAACCTAATTGAGAGGGGTTGGTAGGTGAGATCAGACTGCGGATTTTGTTGGGGATATGTCGGGATGAATCTGGACGGCTTTTTGGAAGAGTCGAGTCAACGGTACTTAGCGCACGCAAATGTTTTGAGGCTAGCGCATGCTAAGTCGGGATCAATGAGGTCATTGAACTTTTGTTCAATCGTTATTGCATGCTGAAAATAGTCGTTAGCGTACGCTAACCGTTGGTTTTAACACACGTAAAGCTATTTAGCGTACGCTAACCTGAGATCAGTCAGAGTCAGTAGGCTATAAGCCCGTTAGCGCACACTAGGGATAGAGCCGTAGCGCGCGCTAATAACCCTTTTCTATAAATAGGACAGCACCCATCTTCATTTTTTCAGTTTACACCACTTTCCATACTCGATTTCTGAGACTTAGAGAGTCACTCCCTCCATCCTATACCTACAAATCAGCCTTCTAGCATATCATTGAAAGCAAGGGGCTCTGAGGATTGGTATTCTAGCGTCCAACGTTGAGTTCATCAAATGTTTTCATCTTTTCTTCCCGTATAAGGTATGTGTTGCTGCCCGAGCTTAGAATTCGTGTTCTTATTCGGATTATGATCTTTCTCCTGGAACTATTATGTTTGTTTATAACTCAGTAGGTTGAATACCGTACCTTAAGAATTTAAAGTAATATTATTAGAACTCCTTTGAGTAAGAAGATTGTAACCGAACCCTCTTGAGCTGAATCCACGATTGTGATTTCTGAGATTTTAGTATATTTTAGGATGTCTTATCCGAAACAATTGCATGTCGGTGTACTATTATTATCATCACTTAAAGTGGGATTTTTGCAAGAAGATGAATTATTAAAGTGGTCTAGAAATAATCCTTGGATAGTATGAGGTGACCTTCAATGTAATTCATAACTCATAGTGATTTTTGGATATGGTTATCTTCATGTTGATGATTCGAACAAAGGGTGTTGATGGGTAACCATTGCTATGAACGTAAAATTTGGCAAGGAAGATAAATTGTAGAAGAACGAAGTGTAGTGATGATTAAACCTTAAACTCATATTGAAACGTGATATATAACCGAACCTGGTGATGGAATCGATAATCAGGAATCGAAGTACGAATTTATGATGATTTGAATATCGCTAGCTCGACCTATCGTTCGTCGGGTGAGTTGAGACGTGAGCCCGCTAACTGAGAGAGTGTTATCCATCCGTAGTAGATGTTAGATGTTTGTGCATTTAAATTTATTTTGAGTTGTCGTTATTTTTCCCATTTGTTTAGAGGGACGAGCATTGCCAACGGTTGACTGAAGGAGGCGACCTTCGAGTTTGTTGAAATCCTTGAAGTATTTACCTTTCTTGCCACCTTTTAAGCCAAGTATCATATTTCGAATTTGGTTTAATATCGGTGATTTTGATCATGCATATTGTTTATTCATGTTGATTATTTTTGTGAATATATCATGATATTCGTTATCAAATTACTTGTATGTTCATGTCGATGGACATAGCGATTGTTGCATATGTTTATGCATAGTGGTGTTTGTGTATGTTGTGCGATCTATGCTGAGGGTGCTGGATCAGATGTCCACCTCGTGTTGGTCCGACGGGATCATCTTGGGATCTATGCTGAGGGCGCTGGATCATTGGACGGGTTTTCCACCTCGTGTTGGTCCGACGGGATCATCTTGGGATCTATGCTAAGGGCGCTGGATCATTGGAATACCCATGTTGTGTTAATGGAATCATGTGGATTCGCATTATTGGATTCCGGTAGCAGAAGTCCGTATATTGTATTTTTTTATGCATTGTTCTTGCATATCTGATTTGAGTAATATGATACTTGTACTAGCATCGTTTTGCTAACCCCTTCGGGGGTGGAAATTTGTTTTGATGTTCAGGTAGCCGAGGAGCGAGAAAACAGCCACAGTACCGACATGACGACGAAGGGGCTCAGTGATGTTTATTGTTGTTGTGACTTGTCTTTCTGGTTCATTTTCAGTACTCGAGTACGCGTTTCTTATTAATATTTTGAGATGGTTGTAATAATGGACTCATTTGGTATGTTTGAACCGGTTTGTATTTTGAACTTTAATGGTGCTGTTGTATTATTTTTACATTTCTTCAATTTAGCCTTGTAAATTCTTACTTAAAGGGTTTACGGCGATGTAATTCTTCCGAATATCTTGGGGTGTTACATTGAATCGGTTGAAGAGGGCAGACTCCCTGTTAAGCTTATAGAGGTATCTCGTCAGTTCATTTTTCTTCCAATTCTTCAGATCATCGGCTGAAGGCTGACGGTCAGTGGGCAGCAAAATCTCGGCGGGATCTCACACATTGTTCTTCCAAGGAATGTTGAGATCCTGGAACTCATGTCGAGAGCCAAATACCCTGTATCCTCTTGAAGCTTGACTTGAACCGGGTGATTCCACTCTACCAATAGCAGCAGCAACACTTTCTTCCAACGCTGCTTCCATCTCTCTCTCTCGCCAATCTCCATCTTCGGCCAGCCTCTCTGGCTTCTTCCCCCTTTTTGGCATCATCAATATCTGATACCCTAGTATGAATCTCCTATAGGATATTCATAGACTCATCCTGTTTGGTCGTCAGATTATTGACTTTCTCAACTAGAGTACCGAGTAGAGACATATCATCTATCTTGTGGTTGTGGTCAGTGAGCCTGGTGATGGTATGGTGAAAGGCAGCAACTATTTTCGCCTCGGCAATCCTGAGCT
Source organism: Orobanche coerulescens (assembly GCA_033398695.1). Taxonomy (NCBI): domain Eukaryota; kingdom Viridiplantae; phylum Streptophyta; class Magnoliopsida; order Lamiales; family Orobanchaceae; genus Orobanche; species Orobanche coerulescens. Next base: position 139,825,088 of record CM065805.1, on the reverse strand, counting down.
TTTCTTGTTCTTGCCTTAGGATTTTCTCCTGATGTTTTTTGAGTTGATTTAGCGTTTGCCACAATGCGTTAGGCATTAGGTGGAACGCATCTTCAACATTGTTGATAACAGATTTCAGTTTGGGGAATTCATCTTGGGCAGTCTTTCACATCTAATCGAGTTCTTTTCTAACGTCATACAATGCCTTTACTGCGTCTTGCAGGAACACTGTCTGTCGACCAATGGATTGGAGTTGCTGGATGCAGGCTTCGTTGTGTGAGGAGCTAGGGTGCGCAATTTTGGAATCCTCAGGCTCTTCAAGTTGATGGAGAACCACATGATGACGAGGACATCGTGGTCCATATTCTGGTAAGAAACCATCATCGGAATCTGATTTGGAGTTAACAGAGGTGGGAGATGCAAGAGCATCTAGAGCAGGATCTTCATAAGCAGGGGCTTCGGAAGCGGGAGCTTCAGAAGCGGGAAATTCGAAAGTAGGTGCTGCAATTTCAGTCTCGGAAACAGGAGGGACTGATTCCTCCTGTTTAGTTTGTTCGTCGGTAGTCAGAAGTACAGGATGGATTGAATTCTCCTGCCAACTCTCGGCTTCCGCCTGATTCGGAAGAGGGACTGAATCCTCTTGGCGGATGGCGCGGGAGGCTTCTTCAGGTTGCGGGACTGGATGGGCATCCTGTTGGGGAGCATCTTGCTCTTCAGTGGTGATAGGAGGGACTGATTACTGCTATTGTCCGTCGTGAGCAGTTTTCTATTGCGGGGAGGGGACTATTGTCTGTCACATGTCCCTTGACCCTGTTGGTTCATGAATTTGGCCATTTCACCTTCCCTAGCCTCTTCACGGATGATCCTCATACCGGACTGTAGGGCATCGTCGTCATCGTCATTCGAGTCAGGGTCGGAGTGGTGGCTATTCGCTGGAGCTTTATCACTGGACTATGACTTCCCTTTCAGTCTAGCCTTCTCGTTCGCCTTTAAGTAGTTGTTGGGAATAGTTCCCTAGGACATTCGATGTGCCTAGATTTTTAATTGTCACATTTAAATAAAGTTATTTGATATGATATATTTCTCGTTTATTATTATAATGTGTGCATGTTTTAATATTATAATAATCGAATAATATTATTAACGAATAATAAGATTATTCAAATGTCCCTGGTACAATCGCGTTGAGTATATACTCAAGTGATTAATATACTAGTATAAGTTTGAATGATAATCATTGGATGATTATACGTATGGTATGGATCAAACTTATGGGTATTGGTTGGAGAACTAATACAGGACAGACCCGCATTGAGATCACTGCATGGAAATGTCATAAGTGAATCTCAATATAATAGTATGTCAATAAATCCTTGAACTTGAGATTATCATAGAGTCCAACATGATAACTGATATGCATTGACGTAATCCAACGTCATATGAAACATGGTGATCATAAAGGTTAGCGATCTGGATTAGTGGGAGTCATGTAGAGGGCAACGAATAATCAAGATGGGGATTTGTCCCTTTCTTTAGTGGGAGAGATATCTGCTAGGCCCCTCGATAAGTAGGAATGAAAAAAATGCATGGCCATGCTCAAATGAAGAGTAATTTGATTCAATCAGTCTACTTAAGATCGAGAAAGCATTTGAATATAAATAAGTATGACATACTCCATGACTTAGTTCAAATATGATATCGCGTGACAAAGGGATTTGACATGTTAAAAGGTTTAATGAACTATTAACTTATATTATTTGGATAATCATAATGTCTTGCTAGAGGCCGCTTATGATATATCATTTAATAAGGTAATAAATAATTGTCAACATAATATAAGCCTTTTGGGTTGCACGTACGATAATTATAGACAATTAGGAATAAATATCAACTGGAAATAATAAATATAATATTAGATATTATTTATTAGGAGATTAAATAATAAGTAATATAATATTGGATATTATATATTGTATTATTTAATAACATGAGGGGTAACTAAGCAAATACTAGATTCTTAAATCTAGGGTTACTTAGTATAAATAGGGAGTCTATGACAAGGAGTTGTCATAAGAAACCTCCACCTAACCCCCCCCCCCCAAGTTATTCAGGGTATATTACAGCACCGTGAGCCCCTCTGTGGGACCCACAAGGCTAATCATACGCGGAACTACAAAACTTGACCGAGAAGGTCCAAATACAACGAAATGAAGGACAATACAAAGGGTATTCAAACCATATCCAATGTATCCAAATACATCACAACTCAAAATTAATACCTCGGCAACACAGGCCGGAACATCGAGGAAACTGAAAAACAATACTCGAGTATTCAATAACCATTCCAGTACAACAACACTGAATGGAGGAACACAAAACATAACTGGAGATAAGACACAGTATCACGCTTGCCCATCATCCTCATGCCGACCCGATACCTGCCTGTCCGCTCTCCTGGAACCTGAAATACATAAAAAGTATTTCCCCCATAAAGGGGTTAGCCGTCGAATAGCTAGTGCAAGTATATCGAATATGAAATACAATGCTCCTCGACAATAAAGTAAAGGTAACTGTCAATTCATCAATTTAAGACAAGTATTCCGGAATAAATAAATCTCATAGCATCACCTCAATACATACATGATTAACCGTGGAACTGCACCAGAGGCTACGGAACCCTCAGAGGACTCGTCGATCCATCCCAGAGTGGTTAACTCATATTATCCGTGGAATCACACCAGAGGCTACGAAACCCTCATAGGACCCGTCGTCCCATCCCAGGGTGGATATAAATAAACATGCCATTCATATATCTTACTTTCAAAGTCGAGAATGTACAATCATAAATATATACTTGCCTTTGAGACATCGAGAAATCGAACGAAAAGAGTATGAGTTCGGTAGGTCCAAGAACACACTTCCGGTACCTAAAAGATTCGTAAGGGATATGATAATCAATAATCCATACTCATAATTCACGAAGAAACTCCCGAAACTCGTCTACAATTCACGAAAATACAAGGGTAAACAACTAGAGGTTGGAAAATCACCCAAACTCTCACAAGTCCAAACACGGCACAAACCAATCCGTAAAATCATAGGAAACGCATGTATACGGGGTAGATATTTCATAATCTCAAGATTCTCAAGCTTCAAACCGGATAAATCGGACGAATCTAAGAAAACCCCCCAAACTCCCGAAAAATAGGGTTCTAAGGATTTTTACCTTGATTTGAACAATATAATGGATTAGATGTTGTGAAATTCTTGTTCTCCAACCAAAGATGTTGATATCTAAAGAAAGATCGCCTTCGAACTCTCCAAATCGCCAAAACCCGCTGCTCTCCATCAGAAATGTGAGAAGAAAGAGAAAAATGACGAAAAGGAAGTCAATTGTCCAATATATACTCGCCCAGTCTAGCGCATGCTACGCCTCTAATATTAGCGTGCGCTAGCAGGGTCACCGGGTAGTCCAGTGGCTTCTGTCGGCCCCGTTGGCGTGCGCTAATCGTCTACCTTTAGCGTGCGCTAGCCGAAAATGGTGTCCAGAAATTAGAGTCCAGAACCTACTGTCCTCTGCCCTGCTCGAGTCTTAGCGTGCGCTACCGAGATAGCTTAGCGTGTGCTACGCAGCTCTTATAGCGTGCGCTAGCCGAAGCCTAGCGTACATTACTTGATTTTTCTAGTTAAAGTTCTCAATAATAATAATAACAACAGTCAAGACAATAACAGTAAAATAATAATAATAATTTACTATTATTATTTGAGAATTATTGTTAACATTGAGAAAAAGACCTATCAGTGATCGAATAATCCGTCGCTAATAATCGCTATTAGCAACGGACATTAACGACCGCTTTAAATGTCGTCGCTAATAGGTATCTTTGATCGCGCACAGTCGCGAACCATTCCCTTTACTTGGCCAAATTCGGCCCTATGGCGGAGAATTTTGTGACATTTCGAGGTTCCTCTTTAAGAAAGTCCCAAATGGTATTTCTCACTATTTCTCATATTCATGGCCGGCCTCGAACCCTAAACCTTCTCGGTGAAATAGATGCTACGTAGTCGGTTCTCATCCTTCAAGACTAGGCGATCGGAAAATAAAAACCTGTAGATTCATTTAATATTTTATTATATATGAACTATTGAGTCGCTGATATAGATTCCCCCACAATTGTCCCACGAAATTATGGAGCATTTTTTTTTGCGACTACATACTTTCAGCAACAGCAGCGACCGCCGATAAGTCCACGCCATAAACATTTTTAATTATTTTGGAAAAATGTTTGGCATGGGTTAATCTAAGGTTGCTGATTGCTTAATTTTAATAAAAAAAATCACAGCTGCTATTATTATACTTTTAATTAATAATAAGAGAATTAAAAGTAACGAAGTTGCACTCTCTCTCTCTTTCTCAAAATCGATTTAGGGTTAATCTAGGGTCTCAAATCGATTTGGGTAATCGATTTATTGCTTTTCAATTTAAGTTTATTCATGTCTGTATATATTTATATATGTATATATTTAGTGTTATTCGGTCATACTTTGGGTAATCGATTTGGGCATTTGTATGTATGTATGTATGTATGTATGTATGTATGTATGTATGTATGTATATGTGTATATATATATATAGGGCCGCGTTCTATGTAGTACCAATATTAGATTCAGTACTTTACAGTACTAATTTATGCATGAGTTTTGTACTAATTATGCATGAAATATATGCATTTCATGCATCAAAATTTCAATGCATTAAAATATGCAATATATGCATCAAAATATCGATGCATTAAAATATTAGATTACATGCATCAAATATATTGCATATTTTAATGCATTGAAATTTTGATGCACGAAATGCATATATTTCATGCATAATTAATACAAAACTCATGCATAAATTAGTACTGTAAAGTACTGCATCTAATATTGGTACTACATAGAACGCGGCCCTATATATATATATATATATATATATACGGGTTCAGGTGAGAATAAAATTTAAGTTAAGAAATAAGAATGAATTTCATCCATAGATCTTGATAAATGGATGGCCTAGATTTATTCTCACAAAATTTTGATGCATATAATGCATATTTTAATGCATTGCAATTTTGATGCACGAGATACATATATTTCATGCATAATTAGTACAAAATTCATGCATATTCGCAATTCGCAGGATAAGAACCATTCTCATTTGATCCTATATATATATATATATATAGGGGTTTATTTTCAGAACTCTCTTAAGTGCGAGAACTACGAGAACTCCTCTAAACCAATGAGATTTTTGTAAACATTAAAAAATATTATTAATTCAAAAGTGTATTATAGTAAAATACAATTTTTATTACGGGAGATAACCCCTACTGATGATAACTCCTACTATAATACCTCCTAATGATAATAAACCCTACTATATATATAACCTCTACTATATAGTAGGGGTTATGATCAGTAGGAGTTGTATGCATTGACATGATGTACATTACGTATTATTAGGAGTACAAAAGGTGGTTCTCGTACTTAACAGGGTTATGAAAATAAAGTTACAATATATATATATATATATATATATATATATATATATAGATGGATGGGTTCAAGTGAGAATGCAATTTAAATTAAGAAATAAGAATGAATTTAATCCATAGATCTTGATAAATGGATGACCTAGATTTATTCTCTCAAAAATTTGATGCATATAATACATATTTTAATGCATTGCAATTTTGATGCACGAAATGCATATAATTCATACATAATTAGTACAAAACGCATGCATATTCGCAATTCTGAGGATAAGAACCATTCTCATTTGATCATTTATATATATATATATATATATATGTGTGTGTGTGAGATTCTGTATGTATATATTTTGCTTTTTTGTTTCTATTAATGTAATTGTATGTATTTATTTTGCTATTTTGTTTTCCCAATTGTGATTTATGTGTATGCATAATATCTGTGTATGTATGTTTTTGCAATTTGAGGTGGATTTCTCAACGTCACCAATTCCAATGGACCTGCTCTCAAACTCACTTTTATCAAGTCTAGTTAAATTACATTTTTCCTTGTGTATTTGTGTGTGTATATATATATATAGGGAAGAGTTCAAATAGAAACTTTTCCTTAGGTGTTAACTAGGAACTGATTTGAGCCATTCAATTTTTTCGATCAATGGTTACAATTAATTAGTGATTAATAATTTAGTAAGAGCTTAATTTCTATGCGTAAGGGCATTAGTGTATTTGTATAAATATTTATATAGGGTGATTCACGGCTGATTGAGGCCATCTTAATTATCCTTTACACATTGTATTAAATGTGGAGATATTTATTTTCTCTCATAGTAGGTTATTAACGTTTAAATTAATTGCTTCACCCTTAATTAGTGGGATACTTCAAATCTTCTTTTTTTAGGGGCCGATGTTTGCTATCTTAAAATTAAATGTGTAGAAATTTGCTATCTTTAAAAGAAAAACAATAAGCAATAATTAATATTTTAATAAGCAAAGCATAAACAAAATATAAGCAATGTATATATAAATAATATGTTAATAAGCAATACATAAAATAATATATAAGCAATGTATATATCAATAATAAGCACTACATCAATATTAATAAGCAATACATCAATAAAATATAAGCAATGTATATATCAATAATATGTTAATAAGCAATACATAAATAAAATATAAGCAATGTATATATCAATAATAAGCAATAACATATTATGTTAATAAGCAATAGATAATAAAAATATAAGCAATGTATATATCAATAATAAGCAGTAACATTTTATTTTCATAAATAATACAAAAATAAAGAAAAAATACTAAGCAATGCATTAATAAAAAAATAGCATCATGCGATTTAAATAAAAATACCTCAATTTTTAGTTGTACTCATTGGATAGCGTTTCCACAAATCACGTCTGAAGAAATTATGGTAAGTTTGATGGTAACACAATTTGACATCCTTAACCTTGTTTGACTAATTTAGGTAATTTTCGGTCAAAGTTATATAGTCTTCCTTATTTTTGAAATAAATCTCATCCATCTATATTGATTCAATAAATGGTTAATATTGGTTCCTAATTAATATATAGGGGATGGTTTTTATTATAACCCTTCCCTATATATATATATATATATATATATATATATATATATATATATATATATATATACACACACTTCATTCGCTCCGCTACATCCCAGCTGAAGCAAACAGAGTTATGTCGATTAGGGTTTTATTGCTTCTCAGGCTGCTAGTTTTCTCTGCTTCGTTTCTTCAAGGTCAGTAACTACTGTACTTTTCAGATTCAGTTTATATATAAAAAAATTTAATTGATTTCTTAATTGAGTTTGTTGTTTATTCATGCAATAATCTGATGATTAATTGCAATTCAGTTTAGTATTTTGTATTTGAACTTTTTGTTAACTCGTTCAAATTAGGTCAGACTATGATCTGTTGATGGATTAAAGTTTATTGTAGTAGTGTGCAGGGCCGGTCCTGGGGGTAGGCCATGAGTGCGTTGGCCCAGAGCCCAAAGCAAATAGGGGCCCCATATTTTTATCCCCGCCCTACCCATATTTTTTGACAGGCTGCACCAATTTTTGAAGAAGGCTGCCCCCACCAAACACCAAACGCATCCGTTGAAGAAGGACTGAAGAAGGGTTCCCAAAATTTTTGACACGTTGCGTCGCTGCCCTCATCAAACACCAAACGCGACGCGAGCCATCCATCTGCCTCAGTCTCGCACCATCCAACGAAATGTCAGGACCGGCCCTGGTAGTGTGTATATTAAATTTGTAGTTAAATTTGATTTGTGTTGTTCATTTGCAGTGATCTTTTTTTTTTCATTTTATTTAAGTTTTGTGTCCTGTGGTCTATTTGAATTTGTTGTTAACTTTGATTTATTCAACTTACTTTATGAAGCAATCTGTTGATATATTGAAACTTAGTGTACTAGTCCGCATTTGAGTTTTTTCTATATATTATTTTTGATGTATTGTTCATTTGGTTATCTTAGTTTATGCTATAATTTGCTGATCTGTTATGTGGTTCAAGATTGTTATACTAGCGTGTATATGAATCTAGGTTCATTAAACTTTTACTTCTTAATATAAATTTATAAACATTAACTTCGTGGAGATAGTATAACTACTAGTTGTTCCTGATGTTAGTTGAATTCATCCGCGTTTGTATTGTTGTGCATTGGATGTGTATTGTTAATTTGGTGATTCTGTAGATTTCTTAAATTTCAGAAGAAATTGATCCCTCTATTTTCTACGTACCCAAGGGGAACTTTCTCTTTATCGTGGTATCATGAACCTCTATTCACACCGTAGGTGGATGGCATGATGAAAGTCAAGTGCTCAGATAGGTGCTACAACTGAATTTAAAGCTGGTTGCCAAGTGTTTTTGAATTATGCGTATAGTCGCTGAGAATGTGTGAATGATCAGAACAAGATACGATATCCATACTGGATTGTAAGAATGTAAATTACATGGGCAAGGACATGATAAACGACCATTTACTTATTTCTGGGTTCATGAGAAATTATAAAGAATGCTGGTGGGCACATGGGCAGAGAAGAGATGGTGGCTTCACAGAAATACACAATCCGGACAGGAGTACTCAACGTATGAATGAGATGGTTCATGATATTGCAGGACCGATTTTGATTGGGAACAAGGCAGAGAACAACCTATGAATTCTGATGCAAAAGACTTCTTTAAGTTGTTAGATGAGGGTAGCGAGCCATTGTGGCATGGTTGCACCAAACATACTAAACTGTTTGCAGTGGCCACATTACTTAACATCAAGGTTGATCACAACATGAGCCATGAGTGTTTTGAGTCACTTTTGAAGGCTATTTAGAGTATGTTGCCTGACGGTGAGAAATTACCTGATAACTATTAGTTCTGTAAGAAGATGGTGAAGAAGTTAGGTCTTGGATACCATAAGATCGATGCATGTCCCAGTGATTGCATGTTATTTCATAAGGAAAATAAAGGGTTTACAAAGTGCACGTTTTGCAGTCATGATCGTCTTAGACCTACTAAAGAGGGGTGACTACAAAAATCAACTATACTGTTCAAGATTCTAAGGTGTATTCCAATAACACATCGGCTAAAAAGATTGTACGCCTTTAAGAACAGCCGAGCATATGAGTTGGCATGCAAAATATCCAGATAAAGATGGAGAAATAAATTATCCCGCAGATGGATTGGCGTGGAAATATTTCAACTTAGCACATCCTCAGTTTGTATTGGAACCTAGAAATGTGAGGCTTGGATCGTCCACCGATGGTTTTGATCCATTAGGCCACTCAGATGTTCCGTACTCATGTTGGCATGATTGTCAACTTGCCTCCTTGGATGTGTATGAGGCAGTCATACTTGTTTCTTTCACTCATGATTCCTGGTCCTAAGAGTCCTGGAAAGAACTTAGGTGTTTACTTGAGATCTCCTATAGACGAGATGAAGGTATTGTGGACGGATGGAGTACAGATTTGGGATGTTGCAAAGAAAACAAATTTCAACCTTAGGACAGCGCTTATGTGGAATATAAGTGACTTCCCAGCTTATGGTATATTAGTTGGATGGAGTACACATGGGAAATTGGTTCGTCCATATTGTATAGAGCATACAAAGCCTTTCGATCTACCAAAAGGTCTAAAACCTTGTTGGTTTGACTGTCATCGTAGGTTCTTGCCGGTAGATCACCCGTTTCAAAGAAATGGACAAAACTTTAGGAAGGGGAAAGTGGACATGATATGCCTGCACCGCGATTGTCGGGAATGGATATGCGAGACCGTGTGATGAGACTACCTGTCATCCCATTATGTAAGAATGATGTTAAAATCAATCGGTTTGGCGAGTCTCATAACTGGGTTCGAAGAAGCATCTTTTGTGAATTGCATTATTGGTCTAAAAATTTGATTCGTCATAATCTAGATGTGATGCACGTTGAGAAGAATGTGTTCGACAATGTATTTAGAATTGTGATGAATGTTACGGGGAAGATAAAAGATAATGATAAGGAACATTTAGACATGAAATATATTTGTAGGCGTTTTACATTGGAACTTTATAAATCTCCTAATGGTAAGACTGTCAAACCGCATGCAAGGTACACATAATCGAAAAAACAAGTTGAAGATGTGTGCACATGGGTTAAGTCTCTAAAACTACCAGATGGATATGCGTCAAACATTTCAAGGTGTGTTACAGATGGAAGATCAGATGGGAAATTTCAAGGGATGAAGAGGTATGACTAACATGTGTTCATGGAGAAAATCTTGCCTGTAGCTTTTTGGGATCTGCATGATAAACCAATATGGGACACTTTGACGTATCTTAGTCTTTCTTTAAGGAATTATATTCAAAAACATTAAATGACATGGACATGTCTATACTTGAGAAGAACACCTATAAATTGGAAAAAAATCTTCCCACCTGTTTTTTTTTTGACTCTATAGAGCATTTGCAAATCCAACTTCCTTATGAAGCTCTTGTTAGAGGTCTTGTTTAATATACATGGGTGTACCCTTTTGATAGGTCGATGGGAATGCTTAAGAGGACAGTGAAGAATAGAGCTTGTGTCGAGGGGTCGATATGTGAGGCATACAGTTTTAATGAGATATCTACGTTTATCTCGGACTATTTTCCAAATGAATTCTTGACAAAGGCCAGTCGATTCTTGAGACATGATGATGGGGGAAATGTTGAGCTAAATGGTCGACTTTCTGTATTTGGCCTATCGGGCCGTGCTTATTGAAAAAGGAAGCGCATTTTCCTCTCTGAGAAAAATTACATGTTGCACATACTTATATTCTTCTCAATTGCGAGGAGATTGACGAATTTGTGAGGTACACATGTAAACTTTAAAATGTATCCCTCAACTTTCAATGATATGTAATATACATTCTAAAATGCTAATATTCATAATATTGTATAGATTGTACGGTGACGAGTTAAAAGTGAAGCATCCCGGCATAACTGATAAAGATATTCAAATTAATCATGATAGAGAATTTGCACTTTAGATAAAGGACAAAGTAAGTTCAATTTCCTAAGCACGATATATATATATATATGCTTTGAATGAGGGATCAATGATTCCGGCTAATGTACAACCCTAGCTATGGGACCAAACATGGATCAATGATTCCGACTAATGTACAAGCCCTAGCTATGGGACCAAACATGGACCAAGTCAGCCGTAATGGTTACAGAGTAAAAGGTTGTGAATTTCAAACCAAGGCATATGGGTGTGGTAAAAGAACGAACTCTGGCGTATGTGTCCAAAGAGATTGTTACAATGAGCTTGGTCATGCCTTTTATGGGAAGTTGGAGAAAGTCGTAGAGTTGTCGTACAAGGAAACGTATGGGGGTCATATTAATTTATTCAAGTGTCGTTGGTTTGATTCAGACAAAGAATATGTGTTGACAGACATGGAATTATCGATATTGACCTCCATAGGCATGCATATGCTAACGAACCTTTTGTTTTACCAACCCAAACAATACAAGTATACTACACTCCTAGTCTTATTAGGAAAAGAGATAGACCACCTGCAGACTGGAAAGTCATACTCCCGCACGCAAACATGAAGAAGTAGTTGATCGGGAGATTTACCAAGAACAAATGCTTCATAGACCAACTATAATAAATGTGGAGGACGACAATGAAGTAATACAATTAGATGGTGGAGATGAACCGAATGAATTATATCCCGAGTCAACACTTGTGTCAGATAACAATGATACTACTAATGATACCAAAGAGGAAGAGTTATTGACTGATACTGAGTCTGATTTTGAAGCACATGATGGTTATGATTCTGCAATACAAGATGATGTTGGCTGAGACATTGACATTTAGACAGTCCTGCCATCACTTACTTGCCTGTTCGAAGCGGCTTTTGTTCATTCTGCTGACAGAATATTTTGTTTCTTGATCTCTGTATGCATTCGGGCTAATATTATTAGTTTTTATTATTTTGATATTCTTAAACATGTTAGTCTTTATTAGTGTTTCGTGAACTTTATATGCCTTCAGGCTAAAATTATTAGTGTTTCTCGAAGTTTATATATGCCTTTGGCCAATTTTGTTAGTGTTTTTTGAACTTTATATTTTAAACATATAGCTTCCTTGTTCCCAAAATAGTAATTTAGGTATACATATAGCTTCCTTCATATAATACATCCATTGTTGACATTTTAAAATATACTAAGATCTTGAAATTTTTAATATATAGATGACTTCTGAAACAACACAGAAAAGGTGCATGCGTAGGGGGCCCAATCATGTCCCAAAGGCCCCTACTAACCCAGACGGGCGGACTTTTATTCGAATTCGTCTCCCCTATAAGCATTTTAGGTTCCATTTATACATGATATATATCACTCATGTAAAAATTTTTCATATTCTAGTGAATTCATGGACAATAAAATTGTGAAGTGCTCTCTCAGTTGTGCCTCTAGAGGTAGCCCACACATGCGATTATATGGGGGGCACACCTCTCACCACAAGGATGCATTTCAGGTACGTTTTTTAGATAATATCAAGTATATAATCTATTCATACGTCCTTAAAGTATAATTAGAGAATTGTGTTTATTTATGGAGTTTTTTCCCTTTCTAGCTGCATTATATGTTTAATTATTGAACAATTAACTATTAACTTGTGATTATATTCCCTTCGTAATCTTTATTTGCATAAACATCATAGGTGGGAGGACGATCAGGGTCCTGTGATATCTACTCTTTTCTGGCAGAAGTGCGTCGCTCGCACGAAAGACAATCTTGCGAAAGAATGTCATAAAGCCCTACACAATGCTAACATCAGCCATCTCAGCCATGGAGTGGAGTACATGCACGAGTATAGCCCTTGGTGGTCCACCCAGTCCATATAGGCTCAGATGTGTGCCCAGTGCAGAGATGAAAGCTGGGTGAAGAAGCGCAAGATTGCCGCTAATAACAGAGCTGCAGGTGTACCTGATGGCGAGAAGGCCAAAGGTACCTAGTGTTGTGCGGCGATTAATACGCCTCGATGGCGATCGGCATAGTGATCTAGGAGCCAACCATAGAAGACATACTATGGACGAACACCCGGAGATCGGCACCCACGGCGATCGTCTTTTGGTATCTGGCGATCGTCTTTGATGTCCAACCAGAGACGATCGTCTCGTGCCACGTATATATCCAGCATCCGTCAAAGTCGTCGAAGACCGAATCTTGGACGGTGACCCACATGCAGATCCGCAAAAGGCACCGACAGATAAGACCTTTGACCCCAGCCTGTCACCTACCTCACCTACCGACAGGCCCTCCGAAAGGTGTAAAGTGGGTCCTCCCCAGACAGCGACTCAGGACGCGTGCAGGCTTCCCATTGGTTCGCACAGCTGGCCACCAGCAGCAGCCCTAGATTTAAGGGAATAGCCCCACGTGACGGGGCGATCGGCCATCTTATTATAATATAAAAAACAGCGGTCGCCCGCGATCGCCGGAGAGGTCCCAGCAACCTTGTCTCCTATAAATAGGAGGCTCATAACACGGAAGTAAACACGGAATCACATCATCGTGAATACAGTGAAAGATATACAGAAAGAGAGATACATTCTCATATACTGAACATCAATATCAAGAACTCACAGAGCTTCATATCTGGTTCTTCCGGCATTCTACACGCTCCACAGCTTAGATAACTAGAAGTCTTTACACTCATTGTAATAGATTCTAACATTAATATTTGTACTCAACAGTATACTTACTAATAACATCTCGCGAGAGCATTCAAGCCTGGGATTAACAACCCCGGCAAATCTTGTGTTATTTATTTTCTCACGAAAGTGTTCTCGCATTTGTTTGTTGCTCGATCATTCCAGCAATACTATCTCCGGATAATATTTTGGGTAACAACAATTAGCGCTAGAAGAAGGGGGCTTTTCAAAACCTTCATTTTTATTCCTACCGTCTCGAAGAACACTCACTGTTCTCCGGACATATACTTGAAGAAACACTCACTGTTCTTCATAAGAAAAGCCTTCAGAAAAATGACATCTGCAACGACTTCCAAGAGAGCCACCCTGCGATCTGCCGTAAACCTCATTCTGGCCCGGACCGAATCCCAGCCCACGGCGGAAGGCGACCACGGCGACGCAAGGCTCTCACTCCCGCCCCCGAGGGACGGTCCTAGCCTCTCACTCGATCAGTTCCAGACTGCTGAACAGATTGAGGAGGCTATAGCCATCCTCAGGGAGTGACAGAGGGCATGCGACTTGCCCACCATCACTCCGTCAGCCTTCCGCCGGGCAGGCAAACGGAAGCTCAGGGGGATATATGTTGAGAAATCGACGGAAAGTCCCGAGCCGCAGGAGAAAGCTCTCGTCAGGCGAGATGACTCCGTCTTCAGCCGCCTAGGAGCGATCCCTCATGGAGACCCGGGCACTCAGGCCCCAGCCGGGAGACATCGGAGTCCGAATCCTTTATCAGGAGTTCGTCATATCCGACTCCCAGGAGACAAGCCAGTCAGCGAGCCCCCGCTCGCCCAAGAAATGAACCCGCTGGCAGGGAGCTCATCGTACACCATGGAGCCAGGGGATCTGTGCACGATCGCCTTGGCTCGCGCTCCGGGAGCCAATCGGCGAGCAGTCAGGAAACAGCAATGGCCGCCATGCAACACTAGCTCGACGAGATGAAGGCGCTCTTGTAAACTGGGGCAGGCGTCAGGAGATCGATCGCTGGGCCAAGTGAACCACTCGCGGTTCAGATCGAGCTCGCCCCAGTTCAACCAACGATCACTCCCCCACAAACACCTCTATATGAGGGAAGATCGGATCCGGAGACCCACTTGAGCAAATTCCGGATCTACATGACCGGATGCGGAGCATCAGATGCGACGAAGTGTCGAATGTTCCCGTTAACTCTGGGCAACCTCGCCCACAGGTGGTACATCTCACTACCACCTCGCTCAATCAATTGCTTTGAGAAGCTGGCGAACGACTTCACGTCGTACTTGGCCGCCAAAGTCGCTCGCCCTGAAGGCCCCCATCGCATGATGAAAATCAGGTAGGGGAAGGACGAGTCAGATGAAGATTACATCGATCGGGTAGACGAGATAGTCCTCACAGGCGAGCCCATTAGTGACGATCTCGCTCTCTATTCAGTCCTGGGGGGATTCTGCGGCCACTCACCCATGTTCAGGCACCTCACAAAAGACATCCCCCCGACCTACTCGGTCTTCCGCGTCAGAGCCGCCGATTTCCTGGCCAGGCAGAGGATGCTCTCCCTCCGCTTAGGCGAGGGACCCTCTGGCGAAGGGAATACGCCATCCCATGTCCAGAAGAAGGCGGTCGCCAAGCCCAGAAAGGCGGTCGCAAAGCCGCCTGGTGAATTCAAAGCTTTCGAGGATGTAGAGGTTCACCTCCTCCACAACATCAACTTATCTCCGGCCCACATCTTCAACGTAATTAAGGGGCGCGAGTGGATTTCCAAACCAAAGCCAATAAGGGACCACGGTCATCTAGACCGTAGCAAATTCTGTGCCTATCACAAGAGTCCCGGCCACAACACCAGCCAGTGCCGCGACCTCCTCAGACAACTCTGGCGACTGTTTGAGGAAGGCAAATTGGACAACTTGGTCACCAAGCCAGAACCTAGGACAGAGAGGACCGGAGGGCACGAGCGCCGACAAAATGAAAGGACCGCTCCCAATCCGGTCGCCAGGATCGAGCATGAGCCAGAGTATTCCTACGAATCAATTCCTCCGATCAACCCTGGCGGTCGGATCAATATGCTTCGAGCAGGAGGTGGAAACCTCGGGGGCCTTTTCCCGGTTTCCACCATGTCAAACAGGAAGCGAAAGGCCGAACTGAGGGCGCTCGCCGGGGTCCATGTCGTGGTACCTCCAGAGCCGACCATCTCTAAAGACGCGCTCATCACTTTCTCCAACAAGGACAGGGAGGGAGTGCAATGCCCCAAAGAGGATGCATTGGTGATATCTGCTTGTATCATTGGGAAGATGGTCGATCGTATGCTGGTCGACAATGGGAGTTTCTGCAATATCATATTCAAATCCGCCCTGGATCAGCTCGGCAACTTGACCAAGTTCATCAAGCCATTCGACACCATGCTCCAAGGGTTCGGCGACAGCTCAGTCCAAGCCTACGGAAGGATCAAGCTCTCTGTCGAGCTAATATGCTTTTACGATCCCAAGGTTAGGATTACTAGGAACCTAAATTTTGTAATCATAGATAGGCCCAGCATCTATAATGGGTTCCTAGGTCGCCCCTTTCTAGAAACCTTTGAGGCGGTCGCCTCGTCTTTCTTTCTTGTATCAAATTCCCCCACCGATGGGATGGTCGATCAGTAAATGGAGATCAGCTAATGGCAAAAAGATGTTTGAATTACTCCTATGTCGTAACTACTTTCAATACTTCCCATGCTATGTGTAACATTGAAACGATCGACGATCGACCCATGGAGATCGACGAGCCGAGCATATCGTACCAACCCAACTTAGAGGACGCTATCTCACATCAATCAACAGACGGCATCGAGCCAAGGATCAGTTTCGAGCCAAGTCTCGACATCGATCCAAGGATCGAGTCCGGAAATCGTTCTAAACAAGAAGCGACCGTCCCCGTTGAAGAGTTGGAAAGTATAACAATAGATCCAGCTCGCCCGGAGTGGGAAGTACAGATTGGCGCAAGCATCGATCGCGAACTAAAAGAGGATCTGATAAATTTACTACGCAAGAACATCGGAGTCTTTGTCTGGTCTCATCAAGATATGGTTGGCATAAATCCTGAACAAGCTTGCCACTATCTAAAGATCGACCCGGCAAGGAAGCCTGTTCACCAGAAACGTAGGAAATTCGGTCCTGAGAAGTATGCATCGCTCGACGTAGAAGTCAAAAAGCTACTCAACAAAAAATTAATCGGAGTACCTACAGACGAACCACAATGGGTCGCCAACGCGGTGCTTGTCAAAAAGCCAAACGGCTCCTGGAGGTTATGCATCGACTTCACCGACCTCAACGCGGCATGTCCAAAAGATCACTTTCTGATGCCTCATATTGATCACTTGGTCGATAGTACAGCAGGTTGCGAAATGATGTCGTTCATGGATGCCTTCGCCGGATACCATCAAATCCCAATGGCGGAGAAAGACATAAAGCACACATCTTTCCACACGGAAAAAGACATATACTTTTGGGTCCGAATGCCATTCGGCTTGAAGAATGCGGGGGCAACCTACCAGCGTCTAGTCAACGGAATGTTCGCCAATCATATCGGCAAAACCATGGAGGTCTACATTGACGACATCGTGGTCAAAAGCCTCAAGAAGGAAGACCACCTCAATGACCTCGCCGAGACGTTCGGCATCCTCGATAAGTTCAACATGAAATTGAACCCCAAGAAATGCAACTTCGGGGTGGGCTCCGGAAAATTCCTGGGGCACATCGTAAGCCAAAGGGGGATCGAGGCGAACCCCACTAAGATTCAGGCGATCCTCGACATGCAGGAGCCACGGAATGTCAAGCAAGTGCAACGACTCACAGGTTGTTTAGCCGCCCTCAACCGCTTCATATCTCGGCTCGGCGATAAAAGTAAGCCTTTCTTCGCGACCATAAAGAACAAGAAGTTCACATGGATGAAGGAGAGTCAAGTAACGTTTGCCAAAATCAAGGAATATCTATCTAACCCTCAGATCCTGGCAAAGCCGATCCCCGGTGAGAAATTATTCCTTTACCTAGCGGCCTCAGAGGTCGCACTGAGTGCCGTTTTGGTGAGGACAAGTCCACTTGCCGATCTACTATGTTAGTCAAGCGCTCCATGACGCAGAGACACGTTATACACCATTGGAGAAGATCGCCTACGCTCTAGTCATGAGTGTTCGCAAGCTAAGGGCCTACTTCTTCGAACATCAAGTGGAGGTTCTCACGACTCTCACTCTAAGGCAAGTTCTACACCGACCGGACACCAACGGGCGACTCCTCAAGTGGTCACTGGAAATCGCCCAATACGGTATCACCTACGCTCCCCGCACGACGATCAAAGGCCAGGCTCTGGCGGACTTCGTGGTGGAATTAACATTCCCTTACAGTCTGTCCCAGGTCGGTCGCCCTGCCTGGAAGCTGTACGTGGATGGTTCAGCGACCAACTCGCGAGCAGGGGCAGGGATTGTCCTCATTAGCCCTGATGGCCAAAGTTTCACAAATGCCGTGCGTTTCGGGTTTCGTGCGACCAACAATGAAGCCGAATATGAAGCCTTGGTAGGTGGGCTCGATCTAGCCCTCGCCCTAGATGTCCATCGCCTCCATATCTTCATGGACTCCCTCTTGGTCGTGAACCAAGTCAAAGGAGAATATGAGGCGCGCGGCGAACAGATGGTCAAATACCAAGAGCTGGTCGCCGAAATGTGCACGAAATTTGAGGAAGTGCTAATCGAACAAGTCCCGAGAGAGCACAACTCACAGGCCGATGCCCTATCCAAGCTAGCGTCGTCAGATGGGGCAGCCGGCTTCTCTAATATCCAAATTACAAAATCAGCAAGGCCGGCGATCGACAGAAACCTGGTTACCATAGTCGCCGTTGCCGAGGAGAACTGGATGTCTCCATTCATCAAATACTTAAAAGATGGAACGGTCCCTGACGACCGTATCAAAGCTCGCCAATTCCAACTCCGTGCGACCAGATACACCCTATTGGACGACCGGCTTTACAAGCGAGCTTTTAGCCTTCCCCTCCTCAAGTGTATTACACCGGAGGAAGGACGGCTCGTTTTAGCTGAAATCCATGACGGGATCTGTGGAAACCATGCTGGCGGACGAGCTCTCATCCATAAAACAACCAGGAAAGGTTTTTTCTGGCCGTCACTTCAGAAGAATGTGATCGCCTATGCCAGATCGTGTCATAGGTGTCAAGTAATGGGACCAAACATCAAACTTTCCCCCGAGCAACTCACTTCAATGTACAGCCCTTGGCCTTTCGCCCAATGGGGCATCGACCTTATAGGTCCCTTGCCGACGGCGCCAGGGGGCTGTAAGTTTGCCATCGTAAGGGTCAACTATTTCACCAAATGGGCTGAGGCCGAACCGCTAAACAAGATCGACCAAGATCAAGTAATCAAGTTCATCTGGAAAAACATCATATGCCGATTCGGTCTGCCCCAGGCCATCATCTCCGACAACGGAAAGCAGTTCGACGGCTTAGAAGTCATGTAATTCTGCGAGAAGTGGGGAATCAAGAGGTTGTTCTCAGCCCCCTACCACCCTCAGACGAACGGGCAGGTAGAAGCCGTGAACAAAATCCTCAAACACACGATTAAAGCGCGACTAGAGTCCAGGCAAGGACGATGGGCGAACGAACTCCCAGACGTTTTGTGGTCTTATCGAACGACGACCCGTAATTCAACCGGCGAAACCCCATTCGCCCTCGCCTTCGGAACAGAAGCAGTGATCCCCTCGGAGATCTCCGTCCTCAACCATCGAACCGAACAAGAGATGACGACCGACAATGATGTGGCCCGACGGATCGACCTCGACATGCTCGAAGAACGACGATTGACCTCAGAAATGAAGAACACAATCCACAAAAGGAGATCCGAGAAGTTCTTCAATTCGAAGGTCAAGGAAAGAAGGTTTCAAGTGGGCGATCTCGTCCTCAAAAATATCCAGACCCACACAGGTATTTTTGGCTCGAACTGGGAAGGCCCCTTCAGGATATCTAAATGGCTAACTAAGGGAGCCTACGAACTTGAACACCCTGACGGTACTCTGGATCAATATCCCTGGAACGCCGTACATCTTAAGAAGTACTACAAGTGAAAATTTTGTATTCAGTTTCAACTACCCAGTGTACAAAGAATATAATGAGATTTCTTCCTTCCCATCTATTCTAGCGATCGCCCCACCAGGCATATCGTATACCGTCAAGGATCGTCGTTCGAACGTGGCGATCCAAGATAGAAACAATGCAGCCATGGTTCTGGAAGTCGATGGAACCGACAACTTCGCCCATGCAAGGTTTCTTTGGGCTGAGATCGCCCACCCTTCGTTTAAATACGAGGCCGGCGTAGCCGAAGGACCCTCCAAACGAATCTGCGGACATGTTCGCATGCCCTCAAGGTACATCATCTAACATGATGTACCCGGACAAGGCGGCGCGTCCCTACCCCTTCACAACGTATACCGTCGAGGGTCGCCATCTAACATGCCGACCCAAGGTAGAAAAGTGCTAACAAAGACGCGGACGTGGAGTCAAATAAACCGACGACGCCCCGTACAAGGACTCCTCCAGACTAAGACCGCCCACCTTTTGTTTAAACACAAGGCGGGCGCAGCCTAACGGAGGACCCTCACAATAAAGTGAGTCGCGGGAATATCCCTCGCACACAAAGACACGGTTGTGGAGGTCGGTCCATCGAACTCCGCGACCGTGCACGGTTCCTCACAATCGGAAAAACTAAAGATAGCTCACCAAACATACTATTTTTGTTCCCTTACTTACAATAAGTAAACAAAAACAAGGGGCAAAGGAGGCGAGCTAATCCTAAATGCGATCGGAAAGAAGGAACCATACTCGATCGGCTTCGTTCAAACACACGCAGGATGATCGGAATTGTTCAACAATATTTACAAGTAAGAATTTCCAAAACATGTCAATGCATTCAAACATTCAAACAATCGGTCGGATGAACAAGACATCGGAAGCAATCATACACATACTTGAAAAAATTCGCATGCAAACATTCAAAGGCGATCGTACATGTAAAGACACAGATACAAAAAGGGAGTATTTTATTCATGACAAGGAGTTCGTACAATACGAAGCCCGAAGGCAATACAAAGAAAGAGAAAAAAGTTACAAGGAAGACAAAGAAATCTCTCAAGGTCCCTCCGGCTGGTCTTCAGCTCCAGGTGGCGGATCGGCACGAGCTCCCCCATTAGCCTCAGGGTAAATGAGTTTGTCCGAGAAAGGATACCAACTCAAGTCGATCCCCAAGTCGACGAGGTCAAGGATTGGCAGGGAAAACTCCGGATGTAAAGGGTGCTCAAGCGCATAAGCCTTGAAGCTCTCCATCATAGGACCGATCTCGATCCCTACCTTCTTGGCGGCTCGGACAGCATCGGCATAGGCCACGTAATAGGCGAACTCGCCGACGAGTGCCACATTGAGGTAGGGATCGGTCTCAATCGCCTTCAGCTGCCCTATCAACTCCGGGGTTGTCTTCTCAGCTTCTGCCAGATCGAACACCTTGGCGGCCGTTTCTCCCTTAGCTTTCTCAAGCTCTCCCTTCGCCGCCTCCAGCTCGCTGTTGTGCCGATCCACCATCGCCTTCAACCCGGCCGCCTCCTCCTGCAAAGCCACATGCATCCGGCGAGCTTCCTTCTCCTGGTCATGGAACCGATCGGCCACTTCCTTGGAGCGGCTCAGCTCCTGCTTCATCCGATCAATGTCTTGTTTAGCTCGTTTGGCCGTCTCTAAGTACTCCTTCTCCATAGCCTGGATCCGGTTAGCAAATTCAACGTTTTTGTTCCGGGCGGCCTCGAGGTCGCTATGGAGACGAGCATTAGAGGGTCGCCCCTCGTAATCCCTTGCAGCTTGGACGGCCATCGTCGCCGTCTGGAGAGCCAGGGCAAGGGTCGCTTGCATGGCATCTCCGGATCGCCGATGAGCAATCGCATCGAGATCGGTCGTCCAAGCCTTGGGCAGAGAGGTGATGGCCTTCTGGACGTAAGTAGGGACGTCGAGGGACTTCTGCGGAGACTTACTTGCCAGGAAATCCAGCACCATCGGCGAGATGTCCGGATTAGCAAGACGGACCCTGCAACACAAACAAAAGAGACAAAGGAGTTAGAATATACCATACTCAAATTTCCTAACTCAGAAAGATCAATCCGGTCTTACCTGTTGACCAATTCAGGGTCGCGGCCAAAATAGGGCTTGCCCCGAGAAGTTTCAGCTTCGACGATCGCCACCTTTTTTAAGAAGCCGGCCGATGACCTGGAGCCGGACGCCGAGGGCCTGGAGCCTGATCCCTCCACCATCGGAACAGCGGAGATATGAGCTACGGCAACCGGCGGCTCCAAAATAGACACGTCCGCCTCAGTAGTCGGCAGGGATTCCTCCGGCCTTCGTCTCTTGCGGTTGCGCTAGAGTTGCTCCTCCTCCAGAATTTCCGACTCGGAAACCAGCACCGCAGCAGGCCTCACCACAGGAACGGGGCGAGACGTCGTCGCAGCAACGCGACCCGTCTTCTTTCCCTGGTGAAGACGAACGATGAGACTAGGGTTAGACATGGCGATCTCTTGCGTTGGTTCGGTGAAGCGGGGAAAATGAATCTCTGTCAAAGAAGGAATTCAGACAAATTATACATCTACTTCGACATTGCGATCTCTTGGAGACGATCGTCAAGCAAGGAAGAAGTGAGATCTATACCTGGAACTTTCAGATGACGAGGGAAGCGAAACAATCGAGCGCCCAACCTATGAAGTTCGTGGCCGAGTGAGCGAACGTCTATGTAAGAATCCGGCAAGGCACGAATTTGCTCCCAAACGATCAAGAAATCAAAGGGGAGATCGCCGATTGCCGGAACAAGAGATCCTGAAAAAAGGAAGCAAAATTAGATCAGTCCAAGACATATCCGATCAAAGGGAGAGTTAAAACCCTTACTCGGATTCCTCTCCCAAAAATTGGTGGGAACCTCCAACTCTTCCTCCGGCCTATCACTCGACGCCGACCTCCACGCTCTGCCGACCCAGCACCATTTTGCGAGGTTGCCCCGGGTCTTGTTCGGCACACCAAGGACCACTCTTCCCATTCGACCTTGAATGTGATTAACGCCGATCGACCCTTTCTGCGCAGCCAGTTTGAAGAGATAGTTCATTTCCATCGCAGAAAGGAGTTGGAACAACCGGTGACCGCCGAAAAGTGTCAAAGTACAGATGATCAGTAGCCAGGCGTTCGGCGTCAGTTGGAGTGGCGCCAAATTCCAGGTGATCAATAGATAGGATACGACGAACGGTAAGGGGAATCGCAAGCCGGCCTCCATGATCATCTCACTAACGGCGACCAGACCCTCGGGAGGTTGATCGGCACGTTCATTTTCCTAGGGCAAGTGCAGCAAGACGTCGGAGGGAATATGGAATTTCGCCCTCCAGCGACTCAAATCTTTTCGGGTCTCCGAACTCTAGATCTGACCAAGAGTCCAATAAGATGGGTCGGTGGCCCGAAACACCGTCCGCTACACAGGTTCGTAGGGATGAGCGGTGGGATACACTTCGAAATCGAATTCTGGACAGGGCGCGGCAATCCCCTCCATAAGCTTAGCAAATTCCATGTAAGCAGGGCCGAAAACGCTATCCTGTTCCCAAGACAACCGCACCAGTTCATCTTCATCCACCGGCGAACCCCCTCGCTCCGCCGTCGCCGCAGATCTCGCCACTTCGGCCTCGTTGAAGAGATCCTCAAGTTCTGCGGGTGCAATCCCCACACGAATAGCCTCAACGGCCGTTTCCATGTGGAGTCCCACGGGAATTTCCTCCCGGTCCGGCGAAGCCGCGGCGGCGGAGGTACTTCTGGTCTCGAAGGTCTTAGATCCCCCAGACATGTTATAAAAAGTAAAGGGGAGAAAGAAGATTTATGTTCTTACCTAAAAGGAAGGACGGTCGGCACAAAGGTCGTCGAAAAAAATTTGCAGAATCTCGGCTAGAAAACGAGGAAGCGTGAAGAGTAGAAATGAAGAAGCCATAGCCCCTTTTATAGACAGGAGCAGGGATCTCTTTTCAAATAGGCAAAATCCCGAGGGTTGGAGTGCAACCGTCGAGGGGGGGACACATTAAATGCAGCCCCTCGAATCCCGCGTGCGCGTCTTTACGAGGGCACGCCAGGCGACAAGTCTGACAAACCGTCGGACTCCCCCAATGGTCGCGCAACGCGTGTCCTTACAACGTTTCTAGAGCCCGCCTTCATTTCCCGCTACTTCCAGCACAAAAGGAGATCGTCCAAATTTGAAATTAGATCATCTGATCAGCTAAACATTGGCGATCGCCAACAGTGCCACCTCACCCCGTGTTTTCAACATCGAAGCGAGCTAGGGGGCAATTGTTGTGCGGTGATTAATACGCCTCGATGGCGATCGGCATAGTGATCTGAGAGCCAACCATAGAAGACATACTCTGGACGAACACCCGGAGATCGGCACCCACGGCGATCGTCTTTTGGTATATGACGATCGTCTTTTGGTATCTGGCGATCGTCTTTTGGTATCTGGTGATCGTCTTTGATGTCCAACCAGAGACGATCGTCTCGTGCCACGTATATATCCAGCATCCGTTAAAGTCGTCGAAGACCGAATCTTGGACGGTGACCCACATGCAGATCCGCAAAAGGCACCGACAGATAAGACCTTTGACCCTAGCCTGTCACCTACCTCACCTACCGACAGGCCCGCCGAAAGGTGTAAAGTAGGTCCTCCCCGGACAGCGACTCAGGACGCGTGTAGGCTTTCCATTGGCTCGCATAGCTGGCCACCAGCAGCAGCCCCATATTTAAGGGAACAGCCCCACGTGACGGGGCGATCGGCCATCTTATTATAATATAAAAAATGGCGGTCGCCCGCGATTGCCGGAGAGGTCCCAGCAACCTTGTCTCTTATAAATAGGAGGCTCATAACACGGCAGTAAACACGGAATCACATCATCGTGAATACAGTGAAAGATATACAGAAAGAGAGATACATTCTCATACACTGAACATCAATAGCAAGAACTCACAGAGCTTCATATCTGGTTCTTCCGGCAATCTACACGCTCCACAGCTTAGATAACTAGAAGTCTTTACACTCATTGTAATATATTCTAATATTAATATTTGTACTCAACAGTATACTTATTAACAACATCTCGCGAGAGCATTCAAGCCCGGGATTAACAACCCCGGCAAATCTTGTGTTATTTATTTTCTCACGAAAGTGTTCTCGTATTTGTTTGTTGCTCGATCATTCCAGCAATACTATCTCCGGATAATATTTTGGGTAACAACACCTACAAAGGTGGCTATATCTCCCAGTTGCAGCATATGACTGTCAGGGTACGTATGAAATAGTTTCAATATGTTTACAATTAATCATGAATGGTAGAATATCATATGTTTTCTTCGTAATATTGGAATATGTTTTCTATAAGAGTCTCAGTGTGAGGGTAATCCTATCAATGCCAATGATACGAAGAGCTAGCTTACTGACTAGATGTATACGTGGCCACTCGTGATGGTTTGCCCGATGCTGTTGATATAACGGTAATAAGTTTTAACAACTTTGATCTTTTTTTTTAATAAATCTTAACTTCATTCTTTAGAATTTTACCAATTTATTTTTAACTATCTAATTGTTTATAATATGATGACAGAATACTTATTGTCGTTTAGTTGATGAGAGTTATCCTGAGGGCACTCCTCATCCGCCTATTGATCAGGAGTTGTGGGAGAGGTCATCTGTTGTCAAAAAGAATTATATCAAAGGTCAAGGACAACCACGACGCCCATTCTTCAGTGGCTCGGGCAGCACCCAGTCTTCAGTCATCGAGCCATCCATTTATTCATACTCTGGCGGACTGTGTGAGAGCTATATGTCGAGATCGTGAGCTTCTTTGTGTATTGGGCGGGCATCTGGGGGCTCTGAGTTCTGAGGAGTTAGCTCGTGCAGTGGTGACGGCAGCAGCATCACATCATGATGATGGGAATGAGGTAATCAAAATTAGTGACTTGTGGATGTTATGTTTAATTAGTTGTATACATATTGTCGTAATATATACCATATATATACGTAACTTGTTTTATTATTTTGTGAATTACAGGGTGATCATCATGATGATCAGGATGAGGAGCATGGCGGATCTTAACGTGTTTTTGTAGGCATCTATGTTTCTGTATTGTACTTTCATACTTGGACGATACTATAACATATGGTTGTTAAGGATTATATTATTGGTTATTTAAATGATGTGTGAACTTTTATATTTATTCGATTTGATTATTTGGATCTTTAGATGTTTATATTTATTGTAAATGTTGTCGGGGTAAATATTTATATTGTTGTGAATGTGTTGGGACAAAGCAGATGTTGGTATTGTTGTGAATGTGCCAGGACAAACAGGTACAGAACAGGTGTACAATTATGGTAAATCTGCAAAAACAGGGAAATCATTTTTTTTGGTTATTTAGTATCAGCGACCGCATGCAACAGCTAAAAACTAAACAGCTACCCAAACAAAATTCAGGGTAGCTGATACCTGTAGCAGACATTAGCGACCGCATGCAGTCGCTGAGCCCTCGCTGACATGTGTCCCACGTTAGCCAACTGTCAGAGCAATGCTGACTCAGCATAGCGACTGCTTCGGTCGCTAATAGTCGTCGCAGATAATGCGGTCGCTGAAAGTGGTCGCAGATATGAAATTAATAAAATTACATTATTGTTTTTCTATAGCTACTACAATGAGTTAGTTAGTTACAATAAATAGATGTAATAGTAATCAGTGTGATAATTGATAATACTAATAATAATAAAAAGTATTTAACAATTAAAAATAATTATTAATAAAATATGTAATAAAAATAAATAATAATAACTAAAATAAGGAATAATTACTAATAATACACAACAACTATAATAATAAAGAACTAAAATTATTAATCAATTTATCCAAATATAATTTGTAGTATTTAAGATTAATAGTAAAAACTTGTTTACCGGGATCTCATACCGGAGATTAGATTCTATTACTGAAGTATTATTGAGCCTTCAGATTTTTCCGAAAAAAATTGGTTTTGCTGTCGGTTGAATTATACATCATCAATGTTAGGGAAATAAATTTACTATATTATGAAGTTTAAGTGTAGCTTATTTAGTCCGAAGTTCCAAAATTTTAGTTTAATTTGGAGGTTACTTGCTCAAGTCCGATTTCGTGACTAATAATCTGTTGTATGAATGTATGTTTAGAGTTGCATTTTACATAGTACTTCATGGTGGAGTACTATGTTGTCTTAAAGGCTGTAACCTTGTCTTGCCCTTCATTTTCCTAGTGATGAACAATGAGACTGTTTTCCTAAAGATTTTTCCCGTCAAGAAACCAAGACAATATTAATAACTGTTTCAGGAGAAAGTAAAAGACTGCAAATCAATTGTATTCATAACACTGAATAGAGGGGCCTTTATATAGGCATTACAATGAGAGTCCTTCCATACATAGGATTCCTAGATAAGGTAAGACATCTACTAGGATCCTACTACCTCTAGAAGGGTCTAGAACCTTCCTTCTTTGTAACCCCCTACAACGAGTATTAGGTAAGATACCAATAAGGGAAGGATATCCCGGAACACTCCCCCTGTGTCGAGCACTAATACTATCATGGTGCATAAGATGTTGCCTCGGTAAAAAATATTTCCAAGTCAAACAAAACTCCGTGGGAAAAATCAAATACTTGGTGAGGAAAAAGAGCACAACGCACCAACTACAGATGTCAGAATCATTTGAAGTATACTCCCCCTAAGGTGTACATAACAGCTCATCCCAACGAGCTATCATTAGTTGAGATCGGATAATCGACACATGCCGATGCTTCTCACATGTTTCTCAAATGTAGATTTTCGCAGAGACTTAGTGAACAAGTCTGCGATATTCTCATCGGAACTCACTTGTTTCACTTCGATATTCAGTATTTTCTGCTGTTGCTGATTATAAAAGAACTTCGCCGCGATATGCTTGGTATTGTCACCCTTAATGAAACCTAACTTCATCTGCTCAATGCATGCCTCATTCTCCTCAAAGATGCAAGTAGGGATTGCTGTAGTGGGATCTAAAACACAAGTTCTTCGTATATGGTCTATGACTGATCGAAGCTAAATACACTCCCTTACGGATTCGTGCAATGCAATTATCTCTGCATGGTTCGAGGAAGTAGCAACCAGGGTCTGCTTGGTAGATCGCCAAGATATTGCCATATTCCCAATGATGAACACATAACCAATTTGGGAAGGTCCTTTATGCGGGTCAGAGAGATAACCGGCATCAGCAAATCCAACTAATGTATTGTTAGGAATCTCTGCATAGGGGGTAAGTTTGCTCGCATTAGCACTTCTGGTAGTCAAGCTGCCATGCTTAGCTGCAATATCAGAGGAAGATCGACGGTCGGTATGCATCGTCTTAACCTCAACAATTCCTTTCGGAATATCGCTCTCTCTTGCGTAGGGAAAGAACAATCCAAGATCACTGGAGCCTTTCAAGTATTGAAAGATGTGTTTTACTCCATTCTAATGCCTTATCGTGGGAGCGGAGCTAAATCTCGCTAACAGATTTACAGAGAATGCGATGTCTGGACGAGTACATTAAGCCAGATACAACAACGCACCGATTGCGCTAAGGTACGGTGTTTCTGCTACAAGGACCTCTTCATCCTCTTCTTTAGGACGAAACGGATCCTTGTTCATTTCCAGACTTCAACCAACCATAGGGGTAGCAAGAGGATGTGCCTTGTCCATACTAAATCGCCTAAGTATTTTCTGGACATAGGCAGATTGGTGAATGCGTATACCATCATCTCGATGTTCTAGCTCTAAGCCCAAGCAGAATCGAGTCCTCCCCGGGTCTTTCATCTCGAATTCGGATTTAAGGT
Organism: Orobanche coerulescens; assembly: GCA_033398695.1. NCBI lineage: Eukaryota > Viridiplantae > Streptophyta > Magnoliopsida > Lamiales > Orobanchaceae > Orobanche > Orobanche coerulescens. The sequence goes on along the minus strand of CM065805.1, from coordinate 139,796,403 downwards.
AGCGGGCCGTTTCATTGACCTCATCTATGGTACCGATAATATTCATATCATCTACATAGATGGCTACAATTATGAATCCTGTATCTGTTCTTTTCACAAAAATGCATGGGCAGATATCACTGTTCTCGTATCCCTTCCCAACCAAGTATTCACGTAGGCGGTTGTACCACATCCTTTCGGATTGTTTCAACCCATACAGTGAACGACGCAGTTTCATAGTGTAAGCGCTCCGTGGTTAAGAGCTACTTGATTTGGGCAACGAAATCCCTTCTAGGACTTTCATATAAATATCCATATCTAGATCCCCATAAAGATACGCTGTAACCACATCCATAAGCTGCATATTCAGTTTTTCGGACACTATCAAAAACTGATTAAGTAGCGGAAAGTGATGATGTCCATACCGGGAGAATATGTCTCCTCGTAGTCAATGCCAGGGCGCTGCGAGAAGCCTTGGGCAACTAGTATCACTTTGTAACGCATGACCTCATTCTTATCATTGCGTTTACGAACAAAGACCCACTTATGTCCAACTGGTTTAACGCCCTAGAGTACAGGCTCGATATGACCAAATACCTCATGTTTAGCCATTGAGTCTAGTTCAGCTTGCATTGCATCTTTCCATTTCGGCCAATCGGCTCATCGTTGACATTCAGCAACCGAGCGCGGCTCAGCATCGTCGTCTTCAATAATTTCTTGAGCGATGGAGTAGGCAAAAGCATCATCGACTGGCGTGGACGACCTGTCCAATAGTATATATTCACTCGTACATTGCATCGAGATTTCTTTATTCTCTGACATCAACAAAGTTTCCTATGCGTCCGTCGATTGTTCCATTGTCGATTCGAGGACATATCCGTAGTCAGAGATAATCTCGTGTGGCGGAGTCACTGCGCCGATAATGAGAGGATTTTGTGCCTCTGTTCCTCTTCTCTTTTGAGGTTCGGTATCCTTACTACCCATTGGCCTCCCCCTCTTTCGAGCAGGGATAAGAGCAGCCAAAGCATCCGTTCTACCACTAAGGTCGATGTCGGGGGCATCATTCCTTTTGGGGGCTAAACCTTGCCTTATAGATGGGACTTCTAACCTTGCAGGAACATTCGCAACGGGAATGGTAGATCTTGTCACTTTCGCAGTATCAGTAAAGCTTTCGGGCATCGAATCCGCAACTTTCTGAAGACTGAGAATACGTTGCACTTGTAGCTCGGATTGAGCCATGCGGTGATCTTGATGAGGAAATGAGGGAGCACACCAAACAATTTCCTAGGTTCAACTGGAATCGTTCGATTCCTTTCTCCCCCTAATGATAGGAAGTTTGTCTCATCAAAGTGACAGTCTGCAAATCTTGCAGTAAATAGATCTCCTGTCAAAGGTTCCAAATAGCGGATAATTTTAGGCGATTCATAGCCAACGTATATACCTAATCGTCTTTGTGGACCCATTTTAGTACGCTGTGGAGGCGTAATTGGCACATAGACTGCATAACTAAAAATGCGTAAGTGTGAAATATCAGGCTCATATCCAGTTACCAACTGGTACGCACTAAATGGTTGATTGGCAGTGGGTCGAAAGTGAATAAGCATAGCTGCATGCAAAATTGCATAACCCCAGGCAGAAATCGGCAAGTTGGTGCGCAATACCAATGCTCGGGCGATAAGCTGTAACCGCTTAATCATAGCCTCAGCAAGGCCATTCTGCGAATGAATATGGGGGACGGGATGTTCAACTTCAATCCCAATCGACATGCAATAGTCGTCAAAGGATTTTGACGAAAACTCACCAATGTTGTCCAATCTTAATGACGAGATTGGAAAGTCGGGGTGGTTAGCTCGTAACTTGATGATTTGTGCTAGGAGTTTAGCAAATGCAGCATTTCTTGTGGAGCGACGTATGACCATCGCGTCGATGCATCAACCAGAACCATAAAGTATCTAAATGGTCCGCACTCTGGTTGAATAGGTCCACAAATGTCCACTTGAATTCTTTGTAAGCGAATATTTTGTGTTAAGTCTTTAGCAAAGGACAGAGAAGGTATCATCTTTGCTAGTGAACAGGCTTTGCAAAACGATTTATGGGCATTGGAAACTGCCACGGGAGCCTTGGGATTTACGAGAGAGGCACTGTTAACCTTATCAGGGCATGCGATCTTTAATCCCGGTGATACGGTATCAGACTCACTCACATCAATGCCGATATCAAGTGGTGCTTCCAATCGTTTTCTGGACTTGAAAAATAGATGACCGTGTGAGTTTTTCAAAATGCGAATCATCATGTCGCGTCCAGGGTAACCGAGTCGGTCATGCCATAGTTGGTATGATTCGGAATCACAAAGTTCGTGACTCACAGCGTATGATTCAATAACCATTTTTGTAGTCTGGTATAAACTACTACTTAGACTCATAAGCTTCTCGAGAATGCGGCGTCTTCTGCATTCTGCCAGAGTAACACACCAAAATTCTATCCCATTCTCACAGTGTGTACCAAGGTGATAACCGTTGGCACGGATGTCCCAAAAACTTAGCAAGGTTCTATTTGCTCTTGAGAAATATAGAGCATTTATGACATTAATATGCATGCCATTAGGTAGCAAGAAATGAGCAGGTCCCCTCCCTTGAATTACTTGGGAGGAACCAATCATTGTTGTCACTGAGGATATATAGGCACAATATCCTTAAATAATTGCCTATTCCGAAGAATAGTGTGGGTTGTTCCACTACCAGCAAGGGACTCAATTTCGCCACGAGATATCTACAATAAGACATAAAAATCGATTAGTCTTGTGATGAAAGACATATCTAAAACTCATTAACTTCGAGTTTGGGGAAATTTGACCAAGTTGGTTAGGATCAAAGTTAGCACAATCGCTGGAAATAATTTCCACGTAGCTTGACCTTTGTTCACTTAAACAGCAATAACTTCTTCGTTAAGAAGTCTATGGATGAAAGGTCAGTTGTTCTGGAAACTAGACTTCCGTATCTTTCTGTCCATAGGTCTTTCACTTTCTAGATCATTTAAATCAGATCTCAGTGCTCGTTTCAAATTGCTATTTTGGTATTTCCCTATTGTTGAGTGATAGAGCAAGGTTGAAGCCTTTTTCAAAGGCATTATTGTCGATACAATACTATGGCAATATGGCCATAGGAGCATTTAAACACTTCAAAATGCATCGGGGTGTTCGATTTATATCTCGACTAATGATCATTTCAGTAACTCCAACTTGGTAGCCATGTAGAGAAAGTAGCAATGTCGGTACAGCTAAGGCTGTTTAAAAACCACTGATACCGTTTGAGCTTTCAAAGCATAAATAAATACCAAGGAGGATGCGCCTAGTCTTGATCAAAAGTTTTGATGAAATCCACCAATGTATCAAATTAACCAAGTAATTCTTTACTGAGCAATTGTTTTGTGATTAACCAAACATGCTTTTGAAGGGAAAATAAAATTCATTTTTGCACAATCACAACAATTAAAAGAATTTTATTCATCATGGCCAACTTTATTACATTCATATAAAATCCCAGAGTAGTTCTCGAAAAAAAGCTAGAGACGACAAAACATAACCAAAGCGTAAAAACTAGTCAAACTACAATGATCTAGTCAAAGTGAGCAACATCCAAATGTTGGTCTTTGTCCGCAATGGTGAGAGGAGGGATCTCAATATGGTTCACCTCCATTTTCTCATTATCTTCCTCCGTGTAATTTGACTCTTGAGTCAAGTACTGTTATAGTGTTTGTAGTAGGCTTGGATGTTCTTTGGTGCCTTGCAATTGCGGTAAGTATGCTTCTTTGAGCCGTAAGTATAGCAATTCCGACCTTCCTTTGGAGTGGTTCCAATCCCAGCAGCAGGAGGCGGTCCACATGGTTGGGCTCCACTAGGACCCGTGGCCGAGCCACCTTACCTCTTCCACACATTGGAATGACGACCTCTTCTTTTCCCTCGCTTGCTCGAGTTATGCATCCTTGGTGCTTGCAAAAACTGAGTAGCGTTGTCTTTTATATTTTGTCGTGGTGTCTTCCTGTGGGTAGCCTGATTCACTTCCGGAATCGGCTTCGTACCAGCTGGGCACGCATTGCTGTTGAGAATAATCTCATGGTGCCTTTCTTTTTTAGCGAGGTGGGAGATAAGGTCACTAAAATTTTTAATTCTCCCTTCCTCATAGACAACGCACAGCTGATGAGCAATCACACTTGCTCCCACGGGAAACATGTTAAGAGTCTTCTTGATCAAGTCTTGATCAGACTTCTTGACACCACAAAAACCAAGATCAGCGCGAAGATCGAGGATGGCTTGGTTATAAGCCTCCACGTTCACATAATCCAAAAATCGGATTTGCTCCCACTGAAGTTGCAATTCGGGGAAGTGCTGATCATGCACATTATTAAATCATTGTTCGAGTGTATCCCATAGTTCTTTACGGGTTTGCAAATTCATGTAACACTTTTTCAACAACGGATGTATACGTCTACGCAAGTACATCAGTGCATTAGCCTTGGTTTCCTCGCTCAGTTATTGAGCGGTAGGCTCATTAGAAGGAAAGATGGTGGTGGTAAATCTCTTACCGACGAACGCCAAGCGAACGTCTGAGACCCACCTATGGTACTCCTTACCAGCATGGGCAAGGATGTTGAACTCCGGATGAACATTGGAGCTTTGTGCCATCTACAAGATATAAACAAGAGGAAGTCAGTCTTGTTGGATTTTCAGTGACAATGTAAACGGTCACAATCGATTCTTTTAAAAGCGTGTAACATAACCGTTACTCGATGTACTTCCCTTAATTGTTGTTTAGTAAAGTCGAAAAAACGGCGATATCAAATCGCACCCAGATATGTGGTGTATGCAACAACCACAAGTATTGACTTTCAACAATTCCGTGACTCCCCCAGGACCATCACACAGTTTTCTTCGACACGCATAGATACCGACTTCTCTCACGGTCTCATCCACCGCAAAGTAGCGTGGGAGATAAAGAACCCAATAACCCATGTCATCAAAAGAAAAAATTCCCAAAAGAGAGAATTGAATAGGGACAAGTTCAGATAATTACCTCGATTATAAAATTAGGCACGTGATATGGATGAATTTGTGGTGCTTCAATCTACCATTTGGTACTCGATGCGATGACGTGAAACCAGGGGAGCAATTTTGGCGGTTTTCGAAAATTAAGTCGATGTTTGGGTTTTTGGTCTGAGATTCAACTGGTTGGGTAGCTCACGGCGCGTCTGGCGGTGGTCGGTGCCAGTATGAGCGGTGATGGCGGCGCGGTGAGCGATGGAGGTCTTGGGCGCGAATGTGGCTGGACTGGATCGGCCGGTATTGGCGGAGGTCCGGCGGCGGTGCTGGGCAGCGGCGGTCCGGCGGTGGTGATCAGCGGCGGTCTGGCGGTGGTAGCTGGACTAGATCGGTGGTGGTGCGACTGGCGATCGTCCGTCGATGGTGATCGGCGGTGGTTCGGGGATGGTGGGCGGCGGCGGTGCTGGGCCGATTTTTTTTCTCTTCGAGCTACGTGCTAATAACGTATTTCAGGAGAAAGTAAAAGACAGCAAATCAATTGTATTCATAACACTGAATAGAGGTGCCTTTATATAGGCATTACAATGAGAGTCCTTCCATACATAGGATTCCTAGATAAGGTAAGACATCTACTAGGATCCTACTACCTCTAAAAGGGTCTAGAACCTTCCTTCTTTGTATCCCCCTACAACCAGTATTAGGTAAGACACCAATAAGGGAAAGTGTTGGCCACTAAGTATACAGGATAGAGCTTGGAAAGTGTTTGAAACAACAGGCTATACGGTTTTCAAATCTGAGTGCGTAGCGGAAGTCTTTAATACAGTAAGTTGTTGAGGATACAGCAACTATGTGTGCAGTGTATACTTAAATAATCACAATTAATAAAACAATAAAGGCAGAAGGTAAATAACACAATATTTAAAGTGGTTCGAGGTAAACCCCTCTATGTCCACTGGTCCTCCACACAGAAGTAAAAAGTTTATTATAATTACTGCATACACAACTACATAATTATAACCAAACCTAATCAATATATCGTTCACACAGATTGATATAAAGATCTTAGCTTTCAACCGTTCACATAAATTGGTTTGAGCTAACACGTGATTGGCTTCTTCACATACAGTTCTGAAGCTTCGTCTTCTTCAATGCAAGTCCGTCGCACAGAGTTCGGGAAGAGCAAAGATTCTCAGTCCACACAGGGCAGATGGGTTTGTTCAAGGGTTAGAACAATATTATGAGCTTATAGCTGATGATGTGTTGTTCACGGTTTGAGCACTGTATATCTCTTCCTTCAGAATAACAGAATGCTTTGAGAGATATGTTTTTGCTCTGAATATTCTTGTAAGCACTTGTTGGTTTGTAAGTCGTGTGTATGTCTATTTATGATCGTCAAACTCTGGAGATATATATAGCCTCTGAAATATATCCGTTGAAATAGATACGTTGAGCAAGATTCTGTGACAACTTGATAGTTGACTTGAATAGATTGAGATCCGGATATTGTGGGATTTAAAGATCTTCAGATGACTTACAGTATTTAAATAATTTATCCTTTAGTATTTAAATACTTCTTTATCAAACGGGACTTGACTTCTAGCGAATACTGAAGATTCCTTCTTGTACTGTTTGAGGGTTATATGGAAGGATTGTTGTATTGATGTTTCGAGACAGCTTCCATACTTAGCTTTGCGGGACTCTTTGTTGTATGATAGATTCACTGTATGGTGGGACTACGAGAAGTCTTCAATACAGGTTGATACTTGATCAGCTTTTCGATACAGCTATTAGCGGTATGCAGGATTTGGCATATTGTAAAAACATTTTGACAACACGATCGATACAGGGATTGTTTATCCCAATAGTTTCGATACTGGGTATTTGTTATCCCAAGAATTTCCCCTTTTTTGATAATTTGCCAAGTCCTTCCGAGTCTTTCTTTTAAAACCTTATGATGTTATCCGAACATCCTTGATGATGCCAAAACTTTGACACTTAGCGGTTTGAAGTAGGGCAAACTTCTTGGTCTTCTTTCGAATGATCTGGTCTTCAGCATTTGGCTTAACACTAAGAACAGCTCGTAGGCAAGTTCAGCTTTTATCAAAAGGAAGTTACATTTGAAAACTTATGATTGGTGCGCAGGCACAATATTACATTGTATTCTAGATACATACAACTTAAACTATGAACTGTTCGCAGACAAGTTCTTACAGTTTGTGTATTGAGATAAGTTTCATAATATGAATACAGTAAGAATAAATAAGGTGATTGTAAACATATAAGAACACAGTAGATTATGAGTTGTAATCTCTCAAGATAGGCAAAAATTTTATTGATATTGAAATGAAGAGTACAAAATTTTGCTGTTCTGAAAATAAGATTACAAAATTATAATACAAGGAAATTTAACTCCTGTAGTCTGAATGCCTCCATGGCCTTTTAGGGTCATTCTTGGTACCCTTCCACCTGTTTTGATGTGCTTCCCTGTCTCGATTTAGATATAAGGCTCGACCTTCATATGATTTATCGAAGACTAGGATCCAATCCTCTGGGTGGGTAACCAAGTCACCTTTCTTGTGCTTTGACTTCATATATGTTGCGTGATTCGGTGAACGCAAGTGCACGTTATCGTAAACAAGTAATAAAGAGATGAGTAAGATATCGTTCCCACGAGGACTGACTTACCAATTACCGATTTATATGTATTCTAATTTTATCTGAACTATCGACTTTGGAGGTGCGAGAATAATTCAAGAAAAATTAATAAAAGAATAAATAATGAAAATGATTGGTTGAAGAAAGAAAATCAAATAAGGAATAAATCTAGGATTGTGAATCCACCTCGGTTTATCCGAATTACTCTCAATTATAAGAATTTAATGATTTCCTAATTTATTGAAGGCGAAGGTTGCTAAAATACTCTACCGCCTCTCCCAAGGTCAATAGATTTTTCTAAGGCGAATAACACACTCTATTCCTAGGTGGATTAATTCGACAATAGGCAAAAAGCACAAAAACTTCAGAAAGGCCACGTAGTTCCTATGAGTATATTCCTATCTCATAAGATAAAACGGTTCTCACCAATATTTCCTCACCAACTCTCCTCTCCCGATTCGAGTTGCGTAATTAAAACAATTCAATTATAGGCCACACAATTGAAAGCATTAAAAACAATTGGGAGAACTCAACAGAAAAGGGAATTATATTGATAATCAAAAGTAAATTCGTCAAAACTTCGGTTTCATCAAAATCCCAGAACAGGGTTTTAGCCTGACATGCTAAAGAATAAAAATACAAGAATAATTAAAGAAAGCATAAAGATCAAACGCAGTCGAAGAGCTCGGATTCCTCCGTTCTCTAGCTTCCGCTCTCTGCTCCTTGGTGTTTCCTGCTTCTTCTCTATTCCGCGATGATGATCCTCAATCGATCCCCTCTTCAATTTTGACCTTTAATGCGTATTTATAACTATCCTTAGTCTCCAAAACGCGTCCGGGAATTAGGTTGGGAACAGGCTCCAAAAACGGCCCAAAACCGCGGCCAACACATCAAAACCGCCCCGTGGGCCGCGGCTCACTTAATCTGTGCCGAGGCCCCAACGTTCAGCGCCCCATGCCTGGGCGCTTATTTTTCCTCATGGGCCGCGGCTCAGCATCCTTGTGCCGCGGCCCCCGGTACAGTCCACTCGGGGCTTCTGTGTGCCGTGCGTGTGCCGCGGCTCAGCATCCTTGTGCCGCGGCTCATGACCAAAAATTGCTGTTTTCGCCCGCTTTTCGTCGTTTGAGCTTCCGGACTCCAATTTCCTGCAAAAACATAAAAGAATAGTGCATTAAAACTCATTTATGCAGATTTACACTTCAAATGAATATAAAATAATGATAAATAAGCGTACAAAAATACGCCTAACAAATACCCCCAAACTTGAGCCTTTGCTTGTCCTCAAGCAAAAAGAATCGATTTCAAATAAAAAAATATCGTGAATGATCGTGCGAATCCATAGTGCTCAACTTAATCAATATTATCCTGAAAATCTCAAAGAATAATACAAGTATCGTAATAGTGATTTACATCCAGGACACTGATTCCACAAAGTAACCATTATTAGTGCTAATCAATCGTTCATGACGAAAATCAAGCTCAAAGATTAACAAGTGTGAATTTAACCGATAAAATAAACAAGCCAACTCGCCCAGTCCCACAGTCTAGTGGCAAAATTCAAGAGTTTCATCGTCAAAATTAACCCTCGGACAGCATTCCCTTATGTCTGATCACAATAAAGATTCGAGTTAACCCCTAGATTCGGATCTCGGGATGTTTCATCGGGATAATCCTATGGTGGATTTCCATTCTCATGTATTGGGGAATCGTTTGACGTAAAAGACACTCATGGGGCACATGGATGCTTCTAGTTATTAAGTCCCCCTCTACAGCGGAGAAAAAACTCGAATAGCAATTCCCGCATGTCAAGGTTGCTGTTTTACGTGAGAGTAAACAACGGGTCACGTGAATACCCCTGGTTACTAGGCTTCCCATCATCGGTAATGCGATAATTCTAAACCATTAGTCTATTCAGGGTTGTCGTTTTACGCGAGAGTAAACAACGGGTCACGTGAATACCCCCGGTTACTAGACTTCCCATCATAGAACATGTATAAATTCTCGACTTTTTGGGAAAAACTGTCCGACTCTAAACTCAATTTAAGCGCCAATTCGACTCATGTTACTGGACAACTAGCTACGCGAAAAGTGTAACCAAACATATAGACGGCAATTTGAAAACACATATGTCTCCTTTCTTATACGCTAAAATTTCTACAAAAACGAAAAAATATAGACCTAAATGAATACTGAACGGAAACAGATCTCGCTGACTGCAAACTCAATCAAAAGTCAACCGTTTCTTCAGAGAGAAATCAGTATCGTAACATCAGTTTTACACAAAGAAGAACAAAAAAATTCACGAATGCAAATAAAAACACGAGAAGCAAGGCTAGCGTCAAACATAACGAAAAAAAATAACGAAAAGTGCAAACGAATAAGTAAAAAGCGACTAAAAGTAAACCACCCCAAACTTAGGACGTACATTGATCTCAATGGACAAAAGTAGTAATATGCAATAAGAGACAAGGTCAAGTACTCCCCTATGTCCGCTCATGAACTGGTGCCGGCCTCGTCCGGCGAGGAGGGTGGTGTGGCTGGCCGAACTGGTGGAATGAATGGCCCGTCCGGGTGCAGTACATGGCTCGTCCATGCAACAAGGTAATCCTGGTGGTAAGCATCCCTCGCTGCCAAGCGCCTCGTCTCACGTCGGTTGGCCCGGTGGGCCTGCTCTCTCATCTCCTCCCGGACAGCAGCAAGGAGGCCCTCTCTCTCTATGCCCGCATCTCCTCTCTCCAAGCAGCTAAGTGACTCTCTCTCTCTCCTCATCTCCTCTCTCAGGCCATCGAACATCGCCTGAAGGTGCTCTCTATCGGGCGGCGGGCTGGACTCTGCCTGCCCATGTGTGAGAAGAAGAGGCTCGGGGGACTGCTCATGTGCCTCATCAAGAAGAAATCCTCGTCCCCGAGCATGTGCCGGCGCTCCACCCCACTGGTCGAAGTGAGAAATGATGCGATGATCAATCGGACCCTGGGGGGATAGCATCGACTCATCATCCGACCAAGTCATGCCCGACTGGCGGCACAGAGCGCGGATGAGAGAGGGGTGCTTCAGCCCCGTCTTGGCCCCTCCTTGAATGCATAGAAGGATAGATCGGACCAGAAGAGGTGCCACATCGAATTGGAGCCCGGTAGTGATAGCATATAATGTACGGGCACGAGAGAGTAAAACAGAGCGGATCTGCGAGGTAGGATCGACCCGTGCGCAGAGGAAATACAACCATGCTCGCCCGAGCCGACTGAGGTGCGAGCTCTTAAAGTAGAAGGCCGACGAACCCGGGGTGCGAGTCTCCCAGACGAAGCCGGGCTGTGCGAGTGCCTCGAGCAGGGCCTCCCTCATGAGGCCACTCATAGCTCGCGTATATACCGTATCGTCCACCACAGGCAGCTCGAATAATCTCCAAATAACAGCCACCGAAAAATCCACTGTAATGCCTCAAACGACGACCTGAGTCCGAGTATCTGACTGTAGTATCATCTGCCCAGCTCGAATATGCTTCAACAGAGTGCTAGCATAAAATTCCTGGACTATGGAGATAACAGCCGTCTCGGGAGGCGCAGCGAAACGGGCCCACCCCATCTCACCAATCATCGTCAGAAGCTCACCGTCCTGGGGGGCGGGAGTGAATCCCCGCTCCGGAATCAAAGGTCGAGGGTGATGCGACCCCCACACGACGTGCCGTGGTAACCGCTATCGCTAGTATGATTTTAGTTCCCAAGATCGTTCCAATATTAAGCAAATGATTGTTTTACTTCAAGCCCTCTACGTGACGCGCCGTAGCAAACCGGAAGGTGCGATTCAAACACGCCACGAGGTTTCTAATGCCTCGATAAGTGAATTGAAATCACGATTTATATTTTGGAGACACACTCAACAAAATAAGAAGAAAGTTTATTAACACACACACTCACAATTTTGATAAATTTCAAGGTGTCCTTACAAATGAAAATGAGGGCTATTTATAGCCAAAATTCCTACAACTATTACAATATAAAATTATAAAATAAAGACTAAAAAATTATAAATTCAACATTCAAAGCTCCTAAAATCTGATCCATGACAAATCAACCCATAAGTTAAGGAGTCAACACATTTTTAGGAGACAAAAATCAAGGACCAAGACTTGAGTTTTGAAAATAAGAAAACAAAGTTAAAGAAAAATATGCTGTTGTCGTTTTAGTGGAATAACAGATCCTAGACTTCGGATTTTGATCTTGATGTATTCTAGATAATTGTAGTACTGCCTCTTAGATTTCCAAATCCACCTGAATCGTCTCAATCGGATATCGGAAGTGAAAGTTATGATAAAAATACGAACATGTATCGTATCTGAAATTCCAACGCCTGCTTTCAATTGTATCGCATCTTCAGTTAGGCTTATTGCTTGGAATGATGACATCAACACTTTTAATCTAACATGTGACGGCTTCAATAACACAAATTAATATGTTATTATATTTATGATCATCGGTCTGATTAAAATGATTTTGCACGAGCATTGTTAATGAATTCTTTATCGCATTTGCTCGTGATCTTGTTATTGGTCCCACAGGAATGTATAGTTCTTCTTCTGACTGACTGACTGACTGCTTCTTGATTCACATCATTCCCTACATCCTCAAAAGGATTCGTCCTCGAATCTGAAAATTCAAAAGGGCTTAAGTCAGCAACATTGAAGGTAGTAGAAACATTATATTTATCAGGTAGATCCACTTTGTAGGCATTATCATTGACGCGTTCTAAAATTTGAAATGGTCCGTCTCACCTTGGCATCAATTTAGACTTCCTTTATGCGGGAAACCTCTCTTTCCTTAAGTGAATCCAAACCCAGTCACCTGGTTCAAAGAATACTTGCTTCCGTCCCTTATTCTTTATTCGGACATTATGTTCGTTGCGTTTTTTAATTTGTTCTCGAACTTTTGCGTGCAGTTGTTTGATCATTTCAGCCTTTTTATTGCCATCAATACTCCCCATGTCATCTATAGGAATAGGCAACAAGTCTAAAGGAGTTATCGGATTAAACCCATATACAATTTCAAATGGAGAAAATGTAGTGGTAGAATGAACAGTTCTGTTGTAAGCAAATTCAATGAACGGTAAAGATGTTTCCCAATTTTTCAAGTTCTTGTTAACAACAGTTCGTAACAATTGACCAAGTGTTCGGTTAACTACCTCAGTTTGTCCATCAGTTTGGGGATGACAAGTTGTCGAATAAAGTAATTTTGTTCCCAATTTCGCCCACAAAACTTTCCAAAAATGGCTAAGAAATTTAGTATCCCGATCGGACACTATACTTTTTGGCATTCCATGTAAACGGACAATTTCTTTGAAAAATAAATATGCAATATGAGTGGCATCGTCAGTTTTGTGACATGCAATGAAATGTGCCATTTTGCTAAATCTATCAACAACGACAAATATCGAATCACATCCAGATTTTACCTTTGGTAACCCCAACACAAAGTCTATAGAAAGATCAACCCAAGGCTCGTTAGGAACTGGGAGTGGCATGTACAAACCATGTGGTAAAACTCGTGATTTTGCCCTTCGACAAATAATGCATGAATTGACAATTTTATAAACATCATGTTTCATTTTAGGCCAAAAGAAGTGTTCATGCAATATTTCAAAAGTTTTGGCAATTCCGAAATGTCCCATTAATCCCCCACTATGTGCTTCCCTTACTAAAAACTCCCGTGTCGAACAAAAAGGAATGCAAAGTTTATTTTCACGGAATAAAAATCCATCATCCCGATAAAATTTATCCACACTTTTTGTCTCGCAAGCAACATATGTTTCGCCAAAATCTTTATCTCCCACGTAAGATCCTTTCAAGAGCTCAAATCCCAACAATTTACAAGAAAGCGTATTAAGTAATACATACCTTCTCGACAATGCATCGGCAACGATGTTCTCCTTACCTTGTTTATACTTGATGATGTAAGGAAACGATTCGATCTCCTCTAACCATTTGGCATGTCTTTTACTCAACTTATTTTGTCCCTTGAGATGCTTCAATGATTCATGATCCGTGTGAATCACGAACTCCTTAGGCCATAAGTAGTGTTGCCACGTACGTAAAGCTCTAACCAAAGCATATAATTCTTTATCATATGTAGGATAGTTCAACATCGCTCCTCCAAGTTTTTCGCTAAAGTAAGCAATCGGCCTCTTTCCCTGCATTGATCTTGCTCAATTCCTACTCTGAAGCATCACACTCAACTTCAAAAGTGTTAGAAAAATCGTAATGATAACACAAAGGCTGCATAATTTATCCTTTAATGTGTTAAAGGCATTTTCTTGATCATCACCCCAATAAAATTTAGCATGTTTCTTTACAAGTTCATTTAACGGGGCAGCAATCGTGCTAAAATCTTTAACAAAGCGTCGATAAAAACCTGCTAAACCGTGAAAACTTCTTACTTCAGTTGCATTAGTCGGTCTAGGCCATTCACGTATGGCCCTTATCTTTTCTTCATCAACTTTTATGCCGTCAATACTAACGACATACCCAAGGAATATAACCTCACTCATGCAAAAAGTACATTTCTTAAGACTAGCATATAATTGTTCCTTTTTCAAGGTAATTAAAACCAATCTTAAATGTTCAACGTGTTCGTCTGTACTCTTGCTATAAATGAGAATATCATCAAAGTAAACGACAACAAATTTTCCAATATAAGCACACAAAACATGATTCATTAGCCGCTTAAAAGTGCTCGGTGCATTTGTAAGACCAAAAGGCATTACCAACCATTCATATAATCCGTATTTAGTTTTAAAGGCCGTTTTCCATTCATCCCCTTCTTTCATACGAATTTGGTGATAACCTTTCATTAAATCAATTTTACTAAACACACGCGAACCATGTAATTTGTCCAACATATCATCTAACCTTGGAATTGGATGTCGATACTTTACCGTGATATTGTTCACCGCTCGGCAGTCGGTGCACATTCTCCAAGTCCCATCTTTCTTTGGTACGACAATTATCGGAACAGCACAAGTACTCAAACTTTCTTGGATATACCCAATACTTAATAACTCCTCGACTTGCCGCTGAATCTCCTTAGTTTCTTCAGGATTATTTCGGTATGCTGGTCGGTTTGGAATGACGGCTCCTGGCACAAAGTCGATTTGGTGCTCGATCCCTCTTTTTGGTGGCAAACCGGGTGGTAGCTCTTCCGGAAAAATATCATTGAAGTCCTGCAATAGAATTTTTATAGTACTCGGAACATTCCGGTTTTTATCATCATCAAGAGTGCAAATTCATTTGGTAAGAAGTAAGTATACGGGTTGCCCCTCCTCAACTTCTTTAACGACTTCCTTTGCACTTATAAATAAACATTTTTTTGATTTTTCATTTTTTTCTTTTTATTTCTTTTATTTTTCTTTTTCTCTTTGTTTTTCTTTTTCCTTTTCTTTTTCTTTTTCCTTTTCTTTCTCTTTTTATTTTCCTTTTTCTTTTTGGTTTTCTTTTTCTTTTTCCTTTTCTTTTTCTTTTTCTTCAACTTCTTTTTGGAGTCGAATTTGATCTTCATGGACTTGTATTTTCGTCATGGGAACTAATGTGATTTTCCTCCCATCTTTCTCAAATGAGTAACGATTCTTCTTCCCGCTAAGTTGGGTATCTCGATCGTAATGCCATGGTCTCCCCAACAAAATATGGCAAGCGTGCATTGGTACAACGTCACATAGGATATCATCATGGTATTTTCCAATTGTGATGGTTATGAGTACCTGTTCATTCACCTGAACCTCTCCGCAATCGTTTAGCCAATGAAGTCTATAAGGCTCAGGATGTCGCCTTGTTGGTAATTCTAACCCCTCAACTAGCATCGCACTAGCCACATTGGTGCAACTTCCGTTATCAATGATCACACTACAATTTTTATTTTTCACAAAACATCTAGTGTGAAAAAGATTTTCTCGTTGTTTGTTATCGTTGCTCACTTCCTCCTTTGCCTTCACATTCAACACCCTCCTAATGACAAGTGGGGGTGCGAATTCTAGCTCCCCTTCATCACTTTCTTCTTTCACTTCTTCCTCATCTTCATCATCCGTTTCATATTCTCCGTCCTCCCTAAGTATCATTGCTCGTTTATTAGTGCATTGGGATGCAATGTGTCCTCGCCCGTGGCATCGAAAACACTTGATGTCCCTGTTTCTCGTGTTTGTATTTTCTACGGATGTAGATTTGACTTCGGGTTTTGTTCGACTAGTACTCCCCACCTCAAACTTCCCCTTCATAGTGCTTTTATCAAAAATGCCCTTGGATACGTCTCGATTTCCCATTTGAGGCTTCCAAGGAGTTGTGTACCCCGTGGAGTAAGTATTGTTGCCTCCCTTTCGCAAATTCCTCTCAATTTTGATCGCTGCATATACCATGTCCTCGAACTCAACATAATATTGTTTATCAACTTCTTTAGAGATTTCCGCCCTCATGCCATGTAGAAATCTCGCCATTGTGGCCTCCCTCGACTCCCTCACATCGGCCCGGATCATTAACATCTCCATTTCCTTTCGAAAATCTTCTATGCTCCTTGAACCTTGTTTTAAGGATTGAAGGCGAGAAAATAGTTCCTTATGATAATAATTAGTAACAAATCTTCTACGCATTACAATCTTTAATTCCTCCCAACTATTAATTGGCCTCTCTCCATTCCTCCTTCTATCCGTCACAAGTTGGTCCCACCAAATGCTGGCATACTCGGAAAATTCGGTTATTGCTAACCTCATTTTCTTAGTACTAGCATAGTTGTGGCAGTCAAATATAGTTTCCAACTTCCTCTCCCAGTCAAGGTATGTGTCGGGATCACTCCGCCCTTCGAAGGCTGGGATTTTCATTTTTATATTTCCCATACTTCGGTCTTCCTCGTTTCGTCCTTCCCTTTCATACCGTCTACCTTGTTCTCTCCAACCTCCTCGACCACTTCCTCCTTGATTTTGGTAAGTTCCATCCTCAGAGAATGTTTCATCCTCGTACTCTCTATATGAGATGGGACTCGGATTCCTTCTTCTACGGTGATGCTCATCCTCTTTATTTTTTTGTAAATTTTTGATCGCTTCTTCTTGTCGATCTTGTCTTCTAATTAATTGAGTGAGCATTTCTTATATGTTCTGAAGGGCTTCGTTTCCTTCATTTTTCTCAATATCGGATTTCGACATTTTTTTTTTGCTCTTTTTTTTTGGCTTTTCTTTTTTTTTTTTGCCCTTTTTTTCTCTTTTTTTTTGACACACACACACAAATTAGTCCTCACAAGATCCTCACGTATATCGCTCGATCACTCAACGCTCGTGTATCACTCTTTTTTTTTATATTAAGAAGACGGAAGGTTTAGAAGATAGAAAGAAAGAATAGGATGGTAAGATAAGAAGATTATGAAAATGAAGGAAAATAGATACCACTTAGTAATGGAAAAAACCGAGCTCTGAAGCCAACTGATGCGACCCCCACACGACGTGCCGTGGTAAACGCTATCGCTAGTATGATTTTAGTTCCCAAGATCGTTCCAATATTAAGCAAATGATTGTTTTACTTCAAGCCCTCTACGTGACGCGCCGTAGCAAACCGGAAGGTGCGATTCAAACACGCCACGAGGTTTCTAACGCCTCGATAAGTGAATTGAAATCACGATTTATATTTTGGAGACACACTCAACAAAATAAGAAGAAATTTTGTTAACACACACTCACAATTTTGATAAATTTCAAGGTGTCCTTACAAATGAAAATGAGGGCTATTTATAGCCAAAATTCCTACAACTATTACAATATAAAATTATAAAATAAAGACTAAAAAATTATAAATTCAACATTCAAAGCTCCTAAAATCTGATCCATGACAAATCAACCCATAAGTTAAGGAGTCAACACATTTTTAGGGGACAAAAATCAAGGACCAAGACTTGAGTTTTGAAAATAAGAAAACAAAGTTAAAGAAAAATATGCTGTTGTCGTTTTAGTGGAATAACAGATCCTAGACTTCAGATTGTGATCTTGATGTCTTCTAGATAATTGTAGTACTGCCTCTTAGCTTTCCAAATCCACCTGAATCGTCTCAATCTGATATCGGATGTGAAAGTTATGATAAAAATACGAACATGTATCGTATCTAAAATTCCAACGCCTGCTTTCAATTGTATCGCATCTTCAGTTAGGCTTATTGCTTGGAATGATGACATCAACACTTTTAATCTAACATGTGACGGCTTCAATAACACAAATTAATATGTTATTATATTTATGATCATCGGTCTGATTAAAATGATTTTGCACGAGCATTGTTAATGAATTCTTTATCGCATTTGCTCGTGATCTTGTTATTGGTCCCACAAGAATGTATAGTTCTTCTTCTGACTGACTGACTGCTTCTTGATTCACATCAGAGGGCGGATCTTTTCATTGAATATTTTATGGATTTTCGGGTCGGAGAATTGGTGCGACTCCAGCTCGGCTCGGCTTTGTGAAGTTTCCCCTCTTGTGGGGGACGATTGTGTCCTGGCCCTTGTGCTAAACTTCCTCTTTCTAGCCATGGCGAGTTCCTGAAAAGATAAACACCGGAAATTACTTAAGCTTTAAGGAAAACAACACTACTTGACTAAAGATATGCAAAACGTGAATAAAGAGTTGAACGAGCGTGCACCGTCATGAGAGAAAATTAAAATTGAGCTTTCACGTTTAAACTTGACGTAAGGGTTGGGGTACGATCTAAATCCATAAACAAATTCGTTGCACATAGCTTCAAAACGTTGGCTAAATAAAATTTCATTTATGCATTTCATCAAACACCTTTATTCCATGAGTTTAAATGAGGAACAAACATGACAATAGCTTAATTCAATCCCCAAAAATAACAACCTCGATCGATAATCATGAGAAAAACGACAAATAACATCAACAATTATACATAATCACAAATACCATCACAATCAGTCACCATATTCCAACTCAATTTTTGAGAGAACTTTGAAGAAAAACTAACAATATATTCAACATCAAATGAATAACCATGCCTTACTTCTCAAATCATGTATCAATAAGGATTAAGAGATTGAGGATTACCTGACTTGGATTGAAGTATGCAAGAAGAAGAAGAAGTGAGAAGAGGTTCGGCCGAGCGCTTGTGCGAAGGAAGGGAGGAAATTTACCTGGTGTGTCGGCCAATCGGGTTATAAAAGAGACCTGGGCTTTTGAAATTCCGAACAGGGGCCGCGGCACAACTTAAGTGAGCCGCGGCCCAGAGTACAGCCTCCTGGGCGTTGTTTGTTCTTTCTCCTTGTGCCGCGGCTCAACAAACGGGTGCCGTGGCTCGTCATGTTAGTGTGCCGCGGCTCAGCCTATGGGTGCCGCGGCACGTAGTACAGGTTCATGGGCATATCTGGTGTATCTGTTGTGCCGCGGCTCAGTGCATTTGTGCCGCTGCTCAGGGACCGAATGTGCCGCGGCTCAGTAAGGTCATGCCGCGGCACAGAGTGCAGTTTGTTTGGCCTTGTTCCTTCAACTTGTGTGTGCCACGGCTCACTATCCTTGTGCCGCGGCCCATAGCTGAAATTTCCCCTGGGGTGATTTCTGCACAGAATTTTCAAAGGAACACATCAAGAGCGTGAGAGATAAGCATATCCAAGCTAAAATGACGAAAAATAAAGATCAAAAAAATGCAAGAAAATACTGAAAAACAAAAATCTACAACTAATACTCGGGTTGCCTCCCGAGAAGCGCTAAGTTTATCAGTTTGCTTTTCGCAAACACCCTTTGAACTCCGCCCCGTCCATCGAACCGTTAATACATGTTTTAAATTTTTGACCATTGGTCTTTAACACTTCGATTTTCGGTTTGGACACCCAATGTTCTTTGCGAAAAGATTTTAACAAAAACAACTTTCCGAAACACCCATATTGCATAAGACTTGGCACCCGTTTCATTTCCAGCTTATTCTCCTTTTTCTCGAACGAACTTATGACAGCATTAGAATTTTTCGTTGGTGGATGAATGGTTGATGAAGACGACATGTCCAAATGCCTAAGATATGCGATTCGTTCTACATTTTTCTTAGACGTCGGAGCATCTGAAACGGATTCTGAACACTTCGACCGACTACTCTCCCAATGTGCGTCTCTTGCAAAGATATTTACACTTTCAATTTGTGAACTCTTTTCGACACTACTTGGACACGGATAGGGTTGAAACACTTGGAAAGTGACTTGCTCATCTTGAACCCATAGAGTTAGTTTCCCTTTTTCCACATCTATGAGAGTTCGGCCGGTAGCTAAGAATGGTCTTCCCAAAATAATTGGGATGTCTTGATCCTCCTCCATATCGAGCACAATAAAATCGGCAGGAAAAATGAATTTATCTACCTTGACTAAAACATCTTCTATAACCCCTCTCGGGTACTTGATGGATCTATCGGCTAGTTGTAAAGAGACCGTAGTAGGTTTCGTTTCCCCAATTCCTAGCTTCTTGAAAATAGAAAGAGGCATGAGATTAACACTAGCGCCGAGGTCACATAACGTCCTATCAAAAGAGAGGTTTCCTATGGTGCACGGTATATTGAAGCTTCCTGGATCCTTCAATTTTGGCGGGAGCTTTTTCTGTAGAATCGCGCTGCACTCTTCAGTCAGTGCCACTATTTCATATTCCTCGAGCTTCCTTTTGTTAGATAGGATTTCCTTCATAAACTTCACATAGCTCGGCATTTGTTCCAAGGCATCAGCAAATGGAATATTTATATGTAGTTTCTTGAAAATGTCAAGAAACTTATAGAATTGCTTGTCCAATTTTTGATTTTGCAAACGCTGTGGAAACGGGACGGGGGGCACATAGGCTGTCGGATTATCCGGAAACAATTTCGAGGGTCTAGACATTTGTGATTCCTAAGTCGCCGAATTTTTCTTCTCCTCATCCTCACCTCTCTTTTCGTTCTGTCTGGGCTGCTCACACAATTCTTTCCCGCTTCTCAAACTAATAGCATTAATACTCTCTCTAGGGTTTGTCTCGGTCGTACTTGGCAAGGTACCCTCCGGGAGAGCTGTTAATACATTAGAAATTTGGCCCAATTGGACTTCCAAGTTGCGAATAGAAGCGGAATGGTTTTGCAAGGTTGCTTCCGTACGGGTCATGAACTGACTCGTATTTGCTGCTAATTTCGCCATTGCTTCCTCTAGAGAGATCTTTGGAGCGGGAGGAGGCTGCTGTTGGTGTTGAGCAAACTGAGGTTGGTTTGAGTTTTGTCCGTTCTTCCATGAAAAATTAGGATGATTACGCCACCCCGGATTATAAGTGTTGGAGTACGGGTTGTTCTGCCGATTCCCATTCCCCACGAACTGAGCTTGTTCCATCGGATGTTGCTCGAAAGGATTTCCAACTTGGCACTCTGTGCTAGGATGAGAACCGTTGCACCAATTACATGATTCAGTGGTAACGGGGGAAGGAGCATGTGAAAAGGCTTGAAGTTGCTGAGTCAGTGCTGCGACTTGTGCTGATAATGTAGAGATCAGATCGTTATTGGAGATTTTCATAACTCGCTTCGGGATCACTCATTCAAAAGGCCACTGATATGCATTTGCGGCCATCGCTTCCAATAGAGAGTGGGCTTCCGCCATCGTCTTTCCCATTAATGCTCCTCCAGCGGCTGCATCAACAAGAGTGCGTGTAGAAGCACTCAATCCGTTATAGAACGTCTGAATTTGTAGCTAGTACGGTAGGCCATGGTGTGGGAATCTCCGTAATAAATCCTTGTATCGCTCCCAAGCATCGTGAAGCGACTCCATATCAAATTGCCCGAAAGTAGTGATCTCGTTCCTTAATCTCGCTGTCTTCGATGGTGGAAAGAATTTAGCCAGGAAGGCTTGCGCTAATTCCGCCCAAGTCGTGATAGAGCCCGGCGGTAAAGAATTCAACCAGAATTTGGCTTTGTCCCTCAAAGAGAAAGGGAAAAGCCGCAGACGAATAGCATCATCGGTGACACTATTATTCTTGAAGGTGTCACATATCTTGAGAAATGAAGCGATATGCGTGTTGGGGTCATCGTTTGCCTGTCCACAAAACTGGCTTGCTTGCACCATCTGAATAATAGCTGGCTTGATCTCGAAGTTGTTCGCTTGGATGGTTGGACGCCGAATTCCCGAAAAGTTCGCATTGATTTGTGGCATAGCATAATCAAGGAGTGCTAATGCTGGTTGAGCTTGCTGAATCTGGTTGTCTGCTTCGTGATTTCACGTGTTATCGGCCATGGTGCCTGTTGTCGGTAGCTCACGTTTCTCCTTCTTGCTTCTCCGAAGAGTGCGCTCGAGTTCAGTATCCAAAGGTAGTAGGCCTTCGTTACCGAATTTTCTCATGCACTAATCAGAAATTCCTGAAAGGAAAACAAATAATGAGAATTACAAAAAAATGTTCAAACTAAGATTAGAAATACTGAAATCGATATTAGTAAAATAATCAGTCCCCGGCAACGGCGCCAAAAACTTTTTGCGTGATTCGGTGAACGCAAGTGCACGTTATCGTAAATAAGTAATAAAGAGATGAGTAAGATATCGTTCCCACGAGGACTGACTTACTAATTACCGATTTATATGTATTCTAATTTTATCTGAACTATCGACTTTGGAGGTGCGAGAATAATTAAAGAAAAATTAATAAAAGAATAAATAATGAAAACGATTGGTTGAAGAAAGAAAATGAAATAAGGAATAAATCTAGGATTGTGAATCCACCTCGGTTTATCCGAATTACTCTCAATTATATGAATTTAATGATTTCCCAATTTATTGAAGGCGAAGGTTGCTAAAATACTCTACCGCCTCTCCCGAAGTCAATAGATTTTTCTAAGGCGAATAACACACTCTATTCCTAGGTGGATTAATTCGACAATAGGCAAAAAGCACAAAAACTTCAGAAAGGCCACGTAGTTCCTCTGAGTATATTCCTATCTCATAAGATAAAACGGTTCTCACCAATATTTCCTCACCAACTCTCCTCTCCCGATTCGAGTTGCGTAATTAAAACAATTCAATTATAGGCCACACAATTGAAAGCATTAAAAATAATTGGGAGAACTCAACAGAAAAGGGAATTATATTGATAATCAAAAGTAAATTCGTCAAAACTTCGATTTCATCAAAATCCCAGAACAGGGTTTTCGCCTAACATGCTAAAGAATAAAAATACAAGAATAATTAAAGAAAGCATAAAGATCAAACGCAGTCGAAGAGCTCGGATTCCTCCGTTCTCTAGCTTCCGCTCTCTGCTCCTTGGTGTTTCCTGCTTCTTCTCTATTCCGCGATGATGATCCTCAATCGATCCCCTCTTCAATTCTGACCTTTAATGCGTATTTATAACTATCCTTAGCCTCCAAAACGCGTTCGGGAATTAGGTTGGGAACAGGCTCCAAAAACGGCCCAAAACCGCGGCCAACACATCAAAACCGCCCCGTGGGCCGCGGCTCACTTAATCTGTGCCGCGGCCCCAACGTTCAGCGCCCCATGCCTCGGCGCTTATTTTTCCTCATGGGCCGCGGCTCAGCATCCTTGTGCCGTGGCCCCCGGTACAGTCCACTCGGGGCTTCTGTGTGCCGTGCGTGTGCCGCGACTCAGCATCCTTGTGCCGCGGCTCATGACCAAAAATTGCTGTTTTCGCCCGTTTTTCGTCGTTTGAGCTTCCGGACTCCAATTTCCTGCAAAACATAAAAGAATAGTGCATTAAAAGCTCATTTATGCAGATTTACACTTCAAATGAATATAAAATAATGATATATAAGCGTATAAAAATACGCCTAACAATATGCAGCTGTAGCGGGAGCGTTCCATCTTCCAGCTTCGTCTTGAATTCCTCTGCGGCTTCCTGTACCGTTCTGCATATATTGAATAGTGAGGAATCTCTGATAAGTACAACAAAGTATCTTAACAGTTCATTTCTCCTCCAGTTCTTGATCGCTGCAGCGGTAGGCTGTCGGTCTGCCGAGAGGTTCATAGATTGCGGATTTCGGACTAGGCTTTTCCAAGGATACTTAGGATCCTGGAATTCTGGTCGGTCTCCCTATATCCGAACGTTCGGCGTTGAGATACGGGCTATGTCTGCAGTGATGGAGTCTTCAAAAGGAGCTAACATTTTTTTCTCTTGCTCCAACCTCGTTCTCCTAACAGCTTTCCTCGATTCTTCCCCCTTTTTGGCGTCATCAAGGAATGACACTTTTTCATCAAGGCGTTCCACGATTTGCAAAATACCCATTTCCAATGAAGAATGCCACCTATAAAACAAAATACCCATGCTGTATCTATAATATTTTTCAGCTTCTTTATTCAATGTATACCAATATCGTACCTATGTGTCTGCATACATACGTGATACGTGCTTATGTATGCATTGATAAATGTATGTATGTGTCAAATTTACCAACTGCTGGAGGTCCGACTCAGTAGATAGATGTTGGTATTAGCTGTATGCAAATCCTGAAACGTCGCCGTATGGGATTTTCATGTTTGAAACGAAGTCGTCTTTCCTACTCCTACATTGCCTCAAGCTCACAGCTTTTCGTCCAACGGATATAAAAAAGTGGAAAATTTTAAACCCAGAATATTGAAAAAGGAGAGAGAGAGAGAGGGAGGGAGAGAGAGGAAAAGTGAAACTTTTCTTTTATTACCGAAACAAAAGAAAAGTGAACCAGTGTTGTGAATTTCTTTTCCTTTCGGGTTCCACTCCACCGTTTTGATCCACGCGCTGCTGCTCAGTTCTCGATTCTTGGCTTCTGGTTTATTTAATTTCTTTTTTAACATTTTTTATCCCCTTGCACATTAAATTAAGGGGGATAAGCTTTATATATTATTTAATTTCTTTTTTAACATTTTTTTTACTCCCTTGCACATTAAATTAAGGGGGGATAAGCTTTAATTTCTTTTTTAACATTTTTTTTCACATTAAATTAAGGGGGATAAGCTTTAATTTCTTTTTTAATATTTTTTTTACCCCTTGCACATTAAATTAAGGGAGATAAGCTTTATATATAATACCCTCTTGCACATTAAATTAAGGGGGATAAATATGCTCATTTTTAGTTGTTGGGAATAATTAATACAAGAGGTGTGGAAGGAATGAATAATCTCATAAATGCGATTTTTTAAAAATAATGATTCCAACTTAAAATCATACTATCAATCATAAAAATTGAAATGAACATGAGAATAATCGTTCGAACTTTATTCTTTCATACCAATCATGCCCTTAAGATTTTACAAGTAAATAGGACGGTTGTAGTGAAGATGGGAAGTGAATTCAACAGTCATAGCTACCAAGAAAGAAAAGCCAACATCATCCGTATAGTTCTAGGTTTATCCGAACACTGTTCCGTCTATATCCGATCTCCATTAATACATTACCAAACCTCCCCAAGACAAATACAGATTTCGGTCCCTGTCCGCATTATTGTTTTTCTTTTCTTTCTCATATAAATATCTGTTTATCACTGAAGTCTTTGTTCAACCCCCATTTTTCATCTCAAATGTTCGAGAATCTCTCTCACTAGTCGCTTTGGGTGAGTTTTGATCATCTCTTTCATTTCTATCAACTATTTTCTTATGTTTTTTTAAAGCATCGATTTTAGCAATTTTCTCAGTTTATTGTTTTTTTTGGCAGATTTTTCCTTGGTTTTGCCTAATATCAAGAAAGGTTTTCTTTTTTCATTTTTGACTTTCTAATCAAAGATGGCTG
Organism: Orobanche coerulescens; assembly: GCA_033398695.1. Lineage (NCBI taxonomy): Eukaryota > Viridiplantae > Streptophyta > Magnoliopsida > Lamiales > Orobanchaceae > Orobanche > Orobanche coerulescens. The sequence goes on along the minus strand of CM065805.1, from coordinate 139,771,031 downwards.
TGGTTGAGAATGGTTCTTCACAAGATGCAAATGATGAGACGAGGTTTGTAAAGCTGCAACAGTTTCAGACACCTATTCACTCCCAAACTCATGTTAGCACAGAGCAGGGCGATCATCAACACAACCAGCCACGATCCACAGCTGGGAATGAAGGGGAAGATGGGTTCAAGAGGGAGATGAGGGAGTTGGAGGAAATGTTCTCTAAGTTAAACCCAATGGCTAGGGAATTTGTGCCCCCTTCACTGGTTAATAATCCTTACATGAATATGAAGACAAATGGTGCATATTATGCTGAAAGCATTGGTGCTGCTAATTTTATGTATTTAAATGGTTATGCTAACAACAACAGGAACATGGGTCGAAGAGGGGTATTGCTTTTTAGCCGAAAATTTATGTTTTCCGGTTTCGTGATTCTTTGTTTGATTGTTCGGCTTCTTTATTTTTTTTGTTCCTTGGAAAATGTATTTGATGCAGAAAAAGAATGGTTTTAGTCAGATCAAGAGAAGGATGAGTACCAGAACCGGCATGGCTCAGCGTGATGATGTTATCAAAAGAACTGTTTATGTATCTGACCTTGATCATCAGGTAGCTATACTTGTCTTATGTGCTTAGCCCATAACTTGTTTTTACAAGTTAGTTTTCCTTTTCATTTATTTTCAAAATGGGGATTAAGTTATTCATTTCATTTTTCTTACATTAGATCACAGAGGAGCAGTTAGCAGCTTTGTTTCTTGGTTGTGGGCAGGTGATTGCTTGATCTTTGTATAGAATGTGAATGATCTTTCTTGCTGCTGTTTTTTGCTATCTTGATGAGCTTCCTCCTTAAATTTTTTCTATATAAAAATGGAAGGTTGTGGACTGTCGCGTATGTGGAGACCCAAATTCTGTTCTTCGTTTTGCGTTTGTAGAGTTCACTGATGAAGGTATTTTTAACAAATGGATTACTCTTTGTTGTTTCACATGTGTTTTTATTGCATCTTTTGTATCAAATAATTAATGTAGTTCTCTTGCAATTTATTGGTTTTACAGAGTCTGCAGGAGCTGCACTTAATTTATCTGGAACCATGCTTGGATATTACCCTGTGAAGGTGCTGCCATCCAAGACAGCCATCGCACCTGTTAATCCCACACTTTTGCCTCAGGTGGGTTGACCTTTCAATTTTACCTGTTAGTCCTTAGCATTTGTACAATTCTCCTTCAAATTTCAGTTTTGGTTGTACATTCTACTGTCAGACTGAAGATGAACGTGAGATGTGCGCAAGAACAGTGTATGTTACGAATATCGACAAGAAGGTATGGTATTATCTTTAACCATGTCGGGTGGATCTGTAGTAGATAAAGAAGATAACATGAAGTTTATGAATGATCTGTCATTTATATTGTTCTACTTAGGTTTCTCAAGCAGATGTGAAGCTCTTTTTTGAATCTATTTGTGGAGAGGTATGTGATTGTACAGTTTTTTACTCTTGTCGTTTCCTTATCTTCCAACTGATAGCTTTAATGGTTTCACTAATTTTGTTGGTTGAGGTTTATCGTCTGAGGTTGCTCGGAGATTATCACCATTCTACACGTATTGCTTTTGTGGAGTTCTCAATGGTAGTGTAGTTCTTCTCTTTATTATATTCTCTGTAGTTTCTGTGTAATCTTGTTCTCGGTATCGAATTTCTTCTCTCTTTCCCTCCATGATATTCCTTAATGTTTGTGCATCATTATACATATATTGCAGATTCATGTGAGCTATAAACATCGAATAAATAAGTTAAACTAGGAACCGTCACATGTGTTGCACGTGTATCAACATCAACATGAACTTAAGAAACAATTATTTTCTATGAACCGTATCTTTATTACATGCTTATAAATTATAATATTCACCTATTATTTTGTATGAAAAGGGTGTATATCGTCCTTTTAATAGGTAGTGACTATCTTAATAAAAAATGTACATTTTAATAATGGTGTTATACACTGGAACCTTCAGCTTCTATATGGGTTCGTATTATTGCATTCAAGTTTAAATAATTTTAAGATTGAATTATTATGATTCTGCATTTCAGGGTTTAGAAAGATTCGAATATATTTATGATACATTTGAATATGATTTGTGAAATATAGAGCTGTCAAATCGTGCGTGTTTGGTCGATATCGTGTCGACACGATAACAACACGATTTGTTAAGGCCCGACGACTCGTTAAGAATCTGTTCAACACGACACGAACACGATCTGTAATGCGTAAACACGAACACGACACGTACACGAAAATGACATGATTTCATTCGTGTCAAGACAACACGATTACGACACGAACACGATTAAAAACTGATTTTACACGATAACGACACGAAGACGATTACAATTTTGAGAAATGAGGGTTTCTTTTTAGCTTGTGGAAGGAAAAAAAATTAAATTCTAAAACTATGGGGAAAAAATAAATTATATTAATTAAATAATGAATGAGTAATAGAAAATAAAAATATTAAATAAATATTATAGGGTTACACGAACACGACACGAACCTGACACGATAATGTCGTGCTCTTATAATGTTACACGATAACGACACGAAATCCGATAAGGCTTGACACTTACCCATTAATATCGTGCGTGTTCGTGTCGGGTTATCGTGTCGTGTCGAAAATTGCCAGCCTTAGTGAAATACACTTGTCCAAATTGCAAAAATGAAGTTACAATCGAAATGAATATTGAAATACGAAATATGTTGCCCACATTTTAAAATTTTATTTTTTTTCCCTTTAAGTTTATTCATGTTGTACTTTCAAGTTGAAATTGTTGAAATGGTTGATTTCATTATTCATGTTTAAAAGTTTAATCTGAATTAAATATGTCCGTAGTATCTAGATAATTTTATCACATATCATGAGGCTATGCCTAGGATAATCCAATCACAGTTGTTTTAAAGTTTTCTTTCTTAAATGATTGTTTATCACACCTTTTCAACTTCTTACTTCAAAACATCATTGCATCAATATTTAACTGCACTATTTTTTTTACAGACATGAAAAATTGGTCTTTCCATTTTCTCATATTTATAAAGCAGAAGTTCGGAATTTATCTTGTGGAACAATAAAAGGTGACTGTTATTCGTGCAATTGTTGGTGACTTGTAGCTGGTACATTGTTAATTTAGGACTTAAGCACCTTAAATGCGATTGGTTAACATTTTATTTGACTTGTTTTCTAGTTAGACGTATTGTTGGTTTAGTGCTCTAGGTTTCTCAATGGTGATACTGCCAACATTTTATTTGTAATTATATTTATTATTTATAGTAAATGACTTCTCAGGACGCGAATGAGCACTTGTGTCACATATTTATACGTATATGGTAGAACAGTAGATTACATTCAGGCCTTGGAATGGTACAAAAGTTTCTTATGTCTGCATTCAAATTGAGAGCTTTGTTTCACCTTTGTTTATTTTTGTTCTAGAAATCTACTTCCTCCGTTACTTTATTATTGCAACGTGTTGACTATTACACTGTTCATATACTCTCTTTTGATCATCTTTTGTGATTTAGACATATGAAAAAATATAGTCATGTGAGATCTTGTTAGATTCATCTCGAAATATACTTTCAAAATATCAACTTCTTATAATTTTTAAAAATAAAAAATCAAAGATATTAATAATTAAAGTTGCGCATTGGCAAGCGTGAAAGTCCAGATGTTGCAATTATAAGAGAACGGAAGTAGTATGTATTTTGTACAAAGGTTGCTTGGGTAAATAAATGTTTTTTCAGATTGATATCTGAAATAACTCCAACGGCAAAATCAAACGAGGGGTTTAAAATGCATATGAATGTACATTTTCACAAAACAATGATGGATTCGGTAATGTGTTCGGTGGAATATTTAAAACACCATAAAACATGGTTCTACTTCGAAAATTGAGATGAAAGTTCACTTAATAGTATTTCTTCAACTTCTTTCCGATATCAGAATTAACATTCGTTGTGTTAATTCTGATATCAGAAAAAAGTTGGAGAAATACTATTAGGTGAACTTTCATCTCAGTTTTTGAAGTAGAACCTTGTTTTATGGTGTATACATCTAGACTTAGATTCCCACTTGAAGAGAGTAATTTCGTAATTTCAAGACTTGATTTTGTCAAGAGGTACTTTCAAAATAAAATCTTAATATCTAATTAAAATTTATGTAATATTCCTTAAGTTTAAAGTTTTTCATAACATAAATTACAATATTAGTTGATTGAGAAAAATCAGAAAATTAGTGAGAATAGATGGTTTAAAAAGAGTTGTACCATCGTTAAAATAACTAAAATTAAAAAGTTTTACTTTAACCAAATTACCCTCTTCAAGTGGGACGGAGGGAGTATTAAGCATGTATCTGATATATATGTTCTCATAGATAAAAACCTGATGGGGGGAACGGTTGGAACCCTTAAGGCAATGTTCGGGAATGAAATCATTAACTAGAGCACTGGGCCCAGTAAGCGCGGGCTGTAACCCAAGCGGGGGACCACGAGGTGAACATGTCATACTGAAAAACTTACCTCTAGATCGAGGGTGAGGTAGAGCCTCAGGGGGTACTCAGGACAGGGGGACAATCCTCTTCCATGGGGAAGAAAAAAAAGAAGATAAAAACCTGATGTCCTATGGTTTAGTAATGGCAACATGGCTGCAGAAAATTGGTAACAAAATGTTTTTTTAATCATTGAGAGAATATTTGTTTATGATGAACGAGAGAATGTGTTGGAGATTGAGGTTTCATGTGGTGCTGAGAGTTGTGTTTGGCACTGTTCGTTACATTGCTGTGTAAAAGTGACACGATGACATTTGTGCCTCGCCCATATTCTTTGGAAAAATATAAAATTGGAGCCCGATAATTTGTTGACAATTCTCTTGTATTTTCATATTAAGGAATATCATTTCGTTCTCTTGTAGTATTCTCAAAATTTTATTTCTTTTCGTGAACTGGGTTTTAGCCACTTGATTTAGAGTCATAAATAAATACATCATGCAGGCTGAAAGTGCAATTGCTGCTCTCAACTGTAGTGGTGTGATTTTGGGCACACTGCCCATAAGGTCTGCTTCCGTCTCGCTTCTGACGTTATTTTTCTCTTCGTGTATTTATTTTCTGAAGGTAACTGGAAACAGTTGCTTTTATATGGTATGAGTTCAATTTGTCACAATACATAAAAGTTAGTTATGTCCGATGATGTGTCCTCTGTTTTAAATTTACATAGTTTTTTGATTTTGGGTGTTTAAAATGTGCATGATTAGGGTGAGCCCATCGAAGACCCCTGTTCGGCCCAGTGGGCCTCGGCCCCCAACTTACTGAAGTAGCATTATTGATCCAGATTGGTTTACAAGATGCTTCACTGCTTTGTTTATCTGGTATAAACTCTCCTGTAAAAATGTGACATTTTTGTCACAGTACTCTTTTTTTCGTTTTCTCCTTTTCTTTTCCCTCTTTGGTTGGTGTAGAGTTTGCCTTCATTTCTTTAAGAAGCATACTAGGATTGAGACTTGTTTTGTTTATTCTAGCAAAATGCTTGTATACATCTTTATCAGACTTTGAGGTTTAGAAAGCTAAAAGCATGAATTACTGCATTTTGTCAAACTTAAGAGAGGGGCACTAGTGTACCTTTTACAAGCAAGGTCATCATTTATCTGTTAAGAAAGCACTATATTTCAATGTCCACATAGGTTACAACAATGATATGTCTACCACATGCCCAACTACTGTTGGAGCATCTCTGATGCTTAGGTCTATTTGTAGGGAATGAAGATATTTTCTATTAACCTCAAAGAGTGTACATATGCATGTATAAGACTTGCTGTGCAAGCGAGTAAATCTTGATTAAGCAAATACAATTAAAGAAATTATGTTCAAAGTAATTATATTATCCTAATAGGGTCCCTCAAGTTGGTGAACCGGCCGAGAAACCAATCTTGGACATAAGGTAGTGTAGACTCTGTCGAGAGAGAGGCTTGGTGAGAGCATCAGCAAATTAATTAGCGGAGGAAACATGAGAGGCTCGAAGTTGGTTGCTTTGGACGAGATCACAGAAGAAATGATTGTCAATGGATAGATTTTTCGTATGACTTCTTGTTCTCTCTCTCTCCAAGAGTGTTAAGATACTTCAAGATGTATTTTTCTCTTAATTTTGCCTTACAAAATGAAGACTCTCCCCCTCTTCTTGCTCTTTCTCGTGTGGTGTATGTGAAAAGTGGAAGACTTGAAATGTCTTCCACACTTTTAAATACATGATAATATATGATACACCACATTTTTATTTGTCTTCATCTCTCATGTGGGACTCTAATCCTCATGATATAAGACGAGAGGAAATAGAGGTGGGAAGAGGGCGGCCAAAGGTGATGATGGCTAGGTGGTCAAACCACCTAGCCCGTGAATTGTATCCTCATGTGTCTAGTCTGTTAGATACATCTTGGTACGTTTTAAATGTATTTGTATAATTAATTGATCTAATCTAATTAATTATATTAAATACTATTTCTCCCAGAGTTATTATTAAATTAATTATTCAGTTATTTAGTTTATTTGATCGTACTATTTTATCCAATAAATTAAATTTGACATCTAGAAGAGATAATAAGCTCGAATTAATATATCATATATTTCTATTTATGCGACTCCATATGTTTGTCTGAGTCAGTAATGAGAGGAATTAAATAGTATTGAGTAACACGTAGTTAGTCCTATGGCTTGCACCGTTACTCAATTGAAAACGAATGATAAGGATCACTCCAAAAAAAAATTCCGTTATGGATAATGTATAAGTATAAACCATTCAATCAGATGTTTCAATCATGTATTGGGGGGAACGACTGGAGCCCTTAGAGCACTGGGTACGCTCGTGCCGTTGGGCTGGTGCCGTTGGGAAAAAGTGGTGCCACGTCAGCAAAAAGCTCTATGGCACCAGAAATCCTATGGCACCACATTTTGAAGATCCGTTGCACTGAAATTTACAGTGCCGTTGGCATTTTTTTTTTTTTTTTTTTTTTTATCTTTTACCTAAAATTAAACATACACAATATTAACTAAAATAAATTTCATCATTAATTAAAAAAACACATTGCATTAATAAAACTAAAACAAATTGCATAGAAAATAAGGACTGATATTGCAAGAAAAACACTAACAAGGACTAATAATGTAAACTTTCATAACAAAAGGTTTGAAGTGAAACTTTAACAAAATAAAAACAAAATACATACCTTCTTCCTCCTTGGAAAGCTGCAAGTTGGAAAAAAAAAAAAAAAAACCAAAACAAAAAAGCTATCTTTTTACAAACACAAAACAAAAACACAAACAATCACACACAAACATGAAATACACACACATATTTACAAGTTAACACCGGCTAGTTTTGGAAAAAAAAAAAAAAAATACCTTCACGCTGGCTGGTGGCCTCGGCGCAGGGGAGAATGGCGCGAGGGTGGTGTGGTGCGCCAAGCTCCATTTGGCGTTTTCTTTGCACGAGCCTTTGGCTCAACCGTACCCCATGCTCTTAGGCAATGTCAGGATGAAACCATTAACCTGCCGGGCCCGGATGGCGCGGGCGCATGCTTGCGGGGGACAATGAGGCGATCAGGTCATGCTGGCAAACTTACCTCTAGATCGGGGGTGAGCTCGAGCCTCTTTGGGGGGTACTCAGGACAGGGGACAATCCCCCTCGTGTGCGTGTGTGGAAAAAAAAAATGTTTCAATCATGTATTGGGTCATAGCAAGTCAAATCTTATTAGAACTTGATGCTATGCATGTGTTAGTTCAAATTGAGATTGCTAAGCTCTCGTGTATCGGTTTCAACTAGCTCTATATGCATTGGTTAAAGACTTATGATCCTATTTACCACTAATAGCATAGGATATTTACTTGTTTACTTACAAGAGAAAAATCTTATATTGGTATTAAGTAGAGAATTCGCCCATCAAATTACACTCAAGGTTGATCCTACCAGCCGATAATAGTATCGAACTACTCTAATGATTAAATTAACCATAAGCACATTTTCTACTGTATTCACAACTTTTCGATTCAGCCATTGACTATCTTAGAATGAAATCTATGTGACAAATCTAGGCGAGTCGTGTTTGAATGTATTAATCCCATTACCATGCCTATAACATGTGCTCTCACTAACTCTTAGTGAAAACATACTCTACACGTCAAAATACATGTTATACAAGTCTTGTATAAACTTAATGTCCAATTATGTTTTATCGGCTTTGGAAGTAGTTAAGCATTTGAGCCCCAAACAGCTCCAGTGTCAATCTGCTCGTCTCATAAGGACCGGAATGTTTGCTCTTAGATGCAAAGACTATTATTTTATTTATGAAATAAATATAGAAATAATAAACTCCTTATCATAAATTGATTAAATGTTCTTAATTACAATACAACGATCTAACTCTCATCATATAAGTGGCATTCAAAAGTATATTTCTAGCAATCTCTCACTTGCACTCAATGCCATAAACTATGGTATCTAATACCCATACTCTCCAGATATTGCTTTAAGACCATATGAGATAGTGGTTTGGTCAACGGATCAACAAATTGTATGCCGAGTCTACTTTATGCAGTGAAACATATCTCATGTAACCATCTCTCACAATTTGATATTTTCTCTAAATATGTTTGGTATTGTGGTGAGACATTGGCTCTTTAGCCTGCACAACAGCTCTGTCGTCGTCGCAGAATGGCGCCACGTTGTGCGTCAGGGACCACTTGAAGTTTTTTAGAGAACTTAATCTAAAATGCTTCCTTTTTCAGCCTCTGAGGCTGCATGAAATTCAGGTTGACAGAATCGTAGTCGCGCTTTACTTGGCACTTCTCCAAGAAACTGCTCCACCACTCTTATCCAAGTCTCTCGAAAAATTCAAGTTCGTATGTAAAAACTAAATCTTTAGTCCTTTTAAGGGTTTTAAGAATGTTCTCTACTACAGTTCAATGTTCCTAACCTTGATTTGACTGAAACCGACTTGTCATGCTCACAGAATAAATAGTGTCTGCTCTCATGCAAATCATAGATTACATGAGGCTACTCACTGCCAAAGCATATGATACCTTACTCATTCCCCTCTATCTTCCTCCCCTTGAGGACACATAATATGACTGTCACAAGACAGGTCACACTCAATATGACTGCCCTGACCTGAAGAAAGAAGAAGAAAAGAAGACACATGCAGAATAAAAGATAAAAGAAAAGCTCTAATTGGAGAAGACCAAGCACCGAGATTGAGGGATCAAGTGGTGGATTCTTCTCAGACGATGAAGATGACTACAACTGCCTAATCGTCAATACCGCTGAGGAAGAAGAGGTATCATCTAAACCTCAACCTTCAAAATTATCTCAGATGTATCCGAAGATCTTGATTTGCATAAGTCTCTCGCTCAATTGTTAAAATACTTTAAAAACAGCACATCTAGCTGTGACAGCTGAGAACACCCAGCTGAAAAATGAGAATGTACAATTGAAAATAATTTAGACAAACCCAGTCAAGATACAACAAAAATTAGTCAAGTTAAAGCTAAAAACAACATAGTCACAGCTGAAATAAACAGATTGACAATTTTAAACAATGAAAAATCAGGTGCACTCACTCATACTGAGACTGGGTTTACAATGCTCAAATAGTTAAATGATGCTCAAGCTAAAGAGATAACTTCACTCCAGGCATCAAAAACATTAAAAGAATTATGCACTAACCAAAGACCTTTATATTTAAAATCAGGTCTTGGATATAATCCAAATGCTGCTCCTACTTTTAAACTACATTTGTTAAGGGAGAAGCATGTGTACAACCAGCTGAACCGACCAATCAAAAAGGGCAGGAACTCAGTCATAAGACTCAGCAGCAGCCGAGACAGTCTAGGCAGCAACCAAGATAGTTTAGGCATCAGCTAAGACAGTCTAGGGGGTAGCCAAGATAGTTTAGGACTGAGCTGAGACAAAGAACTAGGCAATGACCAAATCAGAATCAGCAGCTGAGACTCCATCAATAGAATTATTACTACCGAAAGTTCCCATAAAACAATTTTCAAACTGGGAGGTAGATGGAAACCACAAATGAATCCAAACTTTCAAAATATCTGGAGACAAAAACAGAATTTCCAGCCAAGATTTAAGCATGGCTTGCACCAAGCATATCATCTACCTTATCATATGCACAATCTAAATAGAGGATACAAGAATAATAATTATGCACATTATATAACTATTAGATCCATTCCCATAACAAAAGAAGAAATAATGTAATACCCGTCATTTTTATAATGTAATATTATTCATTATAATAATATTATAATGCATTTCATGTTATTTAATTTCATTTAGGGAATCATGAACATTTAGTTCGACGTATCACAAGTCCTAGCCCGAGTCAATTTATCAAGTTAATTTCAGAATATTTAATATTAGTCATTTTTTTTGGTATGATAATTAAAGGTATTATTATTATTAATAATAATATTTTTAATGGGCACAATATTAATATTAACATTATTAATATTTTATCTTCATTATTTCGATATCATCATTAATATTACTTCGATATTATTATTATTAGTATCGATATTATTAATTATTACCACCGTTATTATTATTATTTCGATTTTTATCATTATTATTATTATTATTATTATTATTATTATTATTATTATTATTATTATTATTATTATTATTATTAGCCCAAACATGTGGTGCTGATCCAGATAAATTATTAAGCCCATAATAATTAACTTAAACCCTAACCCTAATTTTTTATACAGTATAAATACACACAATACTGTTCAATACACAGCACACAGAAATACACTTTTCTTCCAAGGGACGTTTTCTTCATCGTTCAAAAAAAAAAAATACAGAAAAGAAGATACAAAACATCAATTCTCGCCCAATTTTCCCAGTCGATTTTCCCAGCCACCAGAGTTCCATCTTACGCAAATCCGTCACCGTGAAGGAGTTCCCAGTCGATTCGGCCATCAAGTTTACAGGAGCATCCTTCCAAAATCCATCGAAAAAGAATTCATCTTCTCGGTTCCTCCCCAAGAGGTAACTCCCATCCTCAAGTTCTTTAATTTCGAGTTCATATTCATATTGATTTCTCGGATTCAACCAAACAAATCAAAATTTCGAGAAAATTTAAAACATCAATAATCAAATAAAATCGACGTAATGCTTTCAACTTGCCCAAGCGAAGAATCCGGATTCGCGCGAGGCCGAAACCATCCGAAATACGAAACCGTTTGACTCACATCGAGTATTCTTTTTCAACCCATAGCCCGAATCCGACGAAAATTTGAAATGCAAACCAGCGAAGTTAAACACGAATCCGTAAATTTTACAAATCCGAAAAATCAAATTCGGGAACCAAAATATAAAACTTTCAATTTACCCGACGAGAAGTATTCAGAAATCGGGCCAAGCTTGAAAATTTAACTGAAATCCGATTGCCCCATCAGACGAAACCCTTCAACACGGACCAAATTCGGAACCCTCTTCCGCCAGCCCGAATTCAAAACCCTTATCGGTGCAGCCCCACCGTAAGCCACCCACCACGGACTCAACAACCAGAAACATCTCGGTCTAACCTCGCCGACCTCACCACAGCGGTTTCAATCGCCGCCGGATCCGGAAACCTCCGCCGCCTCCGCCTGTCCTGAAGCCGCGACCTTCAAGGCCAGTCGATCGATGTGTGTGTGTGGGTGTTTTCCGACCCCGAGTGTGTATGATTCCTGTGTGTGCGCGACGTACCATGTGTGTGTGTGTGTGTGTGTGAGTTCATGGCGGACTGTTTGTGTGATTTCTTTCCGGCCGATTTTCAGAGAGAGAGAGTGAGGGTGAGAGAGACGGGAGGTGAGGAATGAAGTGAGTCGACTGAGGATTAGGTTTAGCTGTATTTATACCCCCGAATTTTCAGGACTTTTCAATTTAGTCCTCCCAGATTTCAGTAACTTTTAATTTAACCCCAGAAATTCGGGATACTTCAATTTAAACTCATTTTGATTTATAATTCTTCGATTTTAACCCAGTCAGCTTCTCATCTCTTATAATTTGACCCAATCAGCTTTTAAAATTCACTTCCGGCTCTATTTTGACCGAAACATTAAAATGTTGAACTTCAATTAATATTAATAATTAATTTGAAATTATGCATAAGTATTTTAATTTCAGTCATTAATAATGTTAACTCTTCGGTTAATATTAATGAACAATTATAATTTATTTTCAGTTATTATATAGTGATATTCATATCTTTTCATTTATTATATAAATAATAAATTGTAAGGATTATAATTATTATCGTTATTATATGTAGACTTTATCGAGGATTTACGGGCGTAGGACTGTGAGTCGAGCATCTTCATTTCAAGTCAGACATCATCATTTATTCAGGTGGGAATTTTCACTATCACTTTAATTGCTTTAATTGGACTGTGTATGTGATCTTCTATTCATGTTTAAAATTTTTATGCACGTTGTAATTCGTGCTAACTTGTTTTTCGTGTAAGAGGCTATCTTAAGATATATGTTGTTGCGGGGACACTGCGCAACCTCAATATTCACATGCGTGCTCGATTCATGTTATGTGGTATTGTGTTTATGTTTGATGTTGCGGGGCACTGCGCAACCTCAATATTCGTGTACGCGTGCTCGATTCATGCTATACGTAATATTGTGAGTATGCAATTACGTTGAGGAAAAATGTGATAGATTATTCATGTTATGCTTTCCATGAGATTGTATATTCGTGATCGGTGTGATTTCCACGAGTGAAGGAAGCTCACCCCCACCTTTATTGAACTGCGAGTTGAACGAGGCCGGATGGACGAAGGAGCGAGCCGAGAGGGCATATGAAAGATTAAATTATTATATGATGTTTCTTTTATCAAATTTTTGAAAACTTATTTGGGAAACGTTGATCGAAATTTATAAATTATGAATTATTCTTCCGCCGCAAATTTTTACCTCGCATTTATGATGTAATGTCACCTTATTTAAAGGTATTTATGTTTATGTCGGTGTAGCGACTCGACTTTGTAGGCGAGAATTTTTATATTCTCAAGAAAATTATTTTTCTCAAAATTTACCTTTTATTTATTTTTCCCCAATATTTACCCTAGAAAGTCGGGCGTTACATAGTGGTATCGGAGAGGGTTTTACCTTTCGTAGACTCGCTAAAATGTAAAAGTATCATATGCTCTCGGCTTCGCCACTTCGTCACTCCGTCTGAGGTACCAAATTTCGATTATTATTCATGCATATGTCATTTCATTTTATTCACATAATTATTTATGCATGTACGAACTGTTAGAATGGCCAAACCTAGAATGACTCATGAGTTTTACAACTCGTTGGCGGACTCATGGCTAACCATGAAATCGCAATGCCCCACCCACACAAGATCAACTCTTGGCGGATTGGCCACCTTGCTTCAAGGCGCGACTATCGTATCGCCTAATAACCACTGGCGAGCTCAAGCTCAAGTTATTAAGAGGTTCAACCACTTCAAGCCACCCGTCTTTCTTGGTCGTGAGGGACCAGCAGCCATAGAGGAATGGTTGATGAATCTAGATAGCAGTTTTGACTACATGGCGTGCACCGACGCTCAGAAGGTGTCATGTGCCGTGTTCCAGCTTAAGGAAGATGCTCAGACATGGTGGATGGGAGTGTGGAGGCTCAAGACCCAAGACGAGAAAGACACATTCACTTGGGATCAGTTTAAGGAGACGATCATGGAAAAGTACTACCCAAGAGCATACAAGATCAAGATGCAGAAGGAGTTCCTTGATCTAACCCAAGGTGGAATGTCGGTAACCGAGTATGAGCGCAAGTTTAACCATATGTGCCGTTTCGCTCCCCAAATGGTCGAGACGGATGTAATGAAGTCTCAGAAATTCCGGGATGGACTTCGTGACCGGATTCGCCACCATTTGGCTGGTCATGGTCGTTTGAGCTACAATGAAGCCGTTTCAAGGGCCGAAGACATTTCTGCTAGTTTAGATGTGGAGAAGGCTAGGGCACCACCAGTTGCAACAAATAACAAGCGCAAGTGGCACGATCAAGGAGGTGGTAACAAGAAGATTGTTAAGACTGGACCTTCAGGGGTGAAACCCCAATCAACTAACCCTACATGTGCTACTTGTGGCAAGGGACATAAAGGTGCATGTATGCTTGGTCAGAGGCGGTGCTACTATTGCCGTGAGGAAGGACACCTGTCCCCAGCGTGTCCGAAGATAGGAAAGGGCCCAGGCAATAATGTGCAAGGTCAAGGCTCAGGAGGCAGAGCTCGAGTGTATAGCATGGCCGAGGCTGAAGCAGAGACTGAACCCCAAACCATGTCAGGTATGTTATCAGTTGCAAATATTCCTGCTTTGGTGTTGTTCGATACGGGTGCGTCTCATTCATTCATCTCTAGGAAGCTTTGTACTATGATTGGTTGTAGAAGTAGTAAAGCCCCTAGATCTTTGTTAGTTAGCATGCCTGCGGGGGGGAGTAGTGCGTGTGGACTCAATAACTAACAATGTGAAGATAGAGATTAACGAACATAGCTTCTTAGCCAACTTGCACATAGTGGAACTTAGCGATTTTGATGTTATTTTGGGTATGGATTGGTTGGACAAGCATAGAGTTGTAGTTGAATGCTCCGAAAGGAGAGTAACTTTATGTCCGTCCGTTGATGTCAAGACCGTATTCGAGGGAGTTAGACACAGCAGTACCCCGAAGGTGATTTCTGCCATGAAAGCTGTGAAGATGCTGAAGAAGAGTGATTGCCAAGGATTTTTGGTGAACGTGATGGGGAAAATGACTTCGGAGAAGACGGTAGCTGATGTACCTATCGTCAAAGAGTATCCAGATGTCTTTCCCGAAGACTTGCCCGGAGTTCCACCGTATCGTCAAGTTGAGTTCTCGATTGATCTAGTGCCAGGAGCGGCACCAATATCGAAGGCTCCCTATAGGATGGCGCCTAAGGAATTGCAGGAGCTGAAGGTACAACTCCAGGAACTGCTCGACTCTGGATTTATCCGACCGAGTGTTTCGCCATGGGGTGCACCAGTGCTCTTCGTGAAGAAAAAGGACGGAAGTTTGAGGATGTGTATTGACTATCGTGAACTTAATCGACTCACGATAAAGAATAAATATCCACTTCCTAGAATAGAGGACCTATTCGATCAACTTGGAGGGTCGGGAGTATTTTCGAAGATAGATTTGAGATCCGGATTTCACCAGCTGAGGATTAAGAGTGATGATATCCCGAAGACCGCATTTCGAACTCGTTATGGACATTATGAATTTATAGTGATGCCATTTGGTTTGACTAATGCACCAGCGGTATTCATGGACCTTATGAACCGTGTATTTCAACCTTATTTGGATAAGTTTGTCATTGTGTTCATTGATGACATACTTGTATATTCAAAGACCAAGGTTGAACATGAGCAGCATCTTAGAACGGTATTGGGAATACTGCGCAAGGAGAAGTTATATGCGAAATTCAACAAGTGCGAATTCTGGCTTAACCGAGTTGCATTTTTGGGTCATGTGGTCACTTCTAAAGGAATTGAGGTTGACCCGATTAAAGTTGAGGCAGTCAATGATTGGAAAGTACCGAGTAATGCGAATGAAGTTCGAAGCTTCTTGGGATTAGCCGGTTATTATCGGAGATTCATCGAGGGATTTTCGAAGATAGCTGCACCGATGACTAAGTTGACTAGGAAGGGGGAAGCTTTCTTATGGAATGAGAAATGCGAAAGGAGTTTCCAAGAACTTAAGCAAAGATTAACTGCTGCTCCAGTATTGACGATTCCCGATCCGACGAAAGAATTTGTCATCTACAGTGATGCATCTAAACAAGGTTTAGGATGTGTATTAATGCAAGAGGGCAAGGTAGTTGCCTATGCTTCGAGACAGTTGAAACCGCACGAGCTGAACTATCCTACTCATGATTTGGAATTAGCAGCGGTAGTTCATGCCTTGAAGATTTGGAGGCATTACCTATATGGAGGTAAGTGTGAAATCTATACAGACCACAAAAGTCTGAAATATATTTTCACACAGAAGGAATTGAATATGAGGCAGCGCAGATGGCTTGAGTTGGTCAAAGACTACGATTGTACAATTCATTACCACCCCGGTAAAGCAAACGTAGTTGCTGATGCACTAAGCCGTAAGGCAAGAGGAGACCTAACTTGTTTGTTGACCAAGGAGAGAAGCTTGGTCAAGGAATTTGCAAGGATGAACCTTGAGATGGCTACACCATCGAGTCCAGTTGAGTCATTATTGGCTAGTTTGGTGGTACAACCAACCTTGAGAGAACAAATCAAAGGAGGTCAAGGACAGGACGACTTCTTGGTCAAGATGAAAGAACGTACTCTTTCAGGTGAGAATAAAGGCTTTAGCGTGTCCGATGATGGCACGATGTATTATGAAGGGAGGATTTGTGTGCCCAATATTGTTAAGTTGAGAGAAGCTATATTGAAGGAGGCACATAGTACTCCATATCTGACACACCACAGGAGTACAAAGATGTATCAAGATCTTAAGGGGACATTTTGGTGGGAAGGTTTGAAGAGAGATGTGCAGACTTTGTCGTAAAGTGTATTGTTTGTCGGCAAGTGAAGGCGAACACCAACGCCCCTTTGGATTACTTAAGTCACTTCATATCCCAGAATGGAAATGGGAACACATTACGATGGACTTTGTGGTAGGTTTGCCTCGAACGGAAAGAGGAAATCACGCTATTTGGGTTGTTGTCGACCGACTCACAAAGTCACTCATTTTCTCCGATTAAAATGAACTTTCGAATGGATCAGTATGCTCAATCGTATATCGTGAGATTATTAAGTTGCATGGAGTGCCAGTCTCTATAGTATCCGATAGGGATACTCGTTTCACATCGCGTTTTTGGGAGAGTTTGCAAGAAGCTTTGGGAACGCAGTTGAATTTTAGTACGGCTTATCATCCTCAAACTGATGGTCAGTCCGAGAGGACCATCCAGATCCTTGAGGATATGTTGCGAGCATGTGTGCTAGATATGGGAAATAATTGGGAACGACTGTTGCCTTTGGTAGAATTTGCTTACAACAACAGTTACCAGTCGACGATCGGTATGGCACCGTATGAAGCCCTATATGGTAGGAAGTGTCGATCACCACTGTATTGGGATGAGGTAGGAGAAAGGAGGATTTTGGGTCCCTAGATGATCGAGCAAACAGTTGGCATGGTGGATAAGATTCGTGAGAGGATCAAGATAGCCCAGGACCGTCAGAAGTCTTACGCCGACAAGCGTAGGAAAGATTTCGAATTCTGTGTTGGCGACAAAGTATTCCTGAAGGTATCTCCTACCAAGGGAATTGTTCGTGTTGGTCCGAGGAGCAAGTTGAGACCAAGGTATATTGGACTGCTCAAATCCTCGAGCGGATTGGAGAGTTAGCTTACCGTTTGGCTTTACCCCCAGAACTTTCGGCCGTGCACAACGTTTTCCACGTATCATTGTTGAGAAAGTATGTGCACGATCCCAACCACGTCATCAACTATACCGTCGTGGAGATGAACAAAGATCTTACTTATGAAGAACAACGGGCGATTCTTGACCGATCGGTCCGTGGCTTGAGAAACAAAGTGAAGGTGTTTGTTAAGGTCCAATGGCGTAACCACAGCAAGGACGAAGCCACTTGGGAGCGTGAGGAGGAACTTCAAGCTCGTTATCCGAATTTCTTCAATCGAGGTATAATATTTATTTTCGAGGACGAAAATTTTTCTAAGAGGGGTAGGATGTAATACCCATCATTTTTATAATGCAATATTATTCATTATAATAATATTATAATGCATTTCATGTTATTTAATTTCATTTAGGGAATCATGAACATTTAGTTCGACGTATCACAAGTCCTAGCCCGAGTCAATTTATCAAGTTAATTTCAGAATATTTAATATTAGTCATTTTTTTTGGTATGATAATTAAAGGTATTATTATTATTAATAATAATATTTTTAATGGGCACAATATTAATATTAACATTATTAATATTTTATCTTCATTATTTCGATATCATCATTAATATTACTTCGATATTATTATTATTAGTATCGATATTATTAATTATTACCACCGTTATTATTATTATTTCGATTTTTATCATTATTATTATTATTATTATTATTATTATTATTATTATTATTATTATTATTATTATTATTATTAGACCAATCATGTGGTGTCGATCCGGATAAATTATTAAGCCCATAATAATTAACTTAAACCCTAACCCTAATTTTTATACAAGATAAATACACACAATCTTGTTCAATACACAAAGACACGTAAATACACTTTTCTTCCCAAGCCGTTTTCTTCATCGTTCAAAAAAAAATACGAAAAGAAGATACAAAACATCAATTCTCGCCCAATTTTCCCGATCGATTTTCCCACCAGAGTTCCATCTTCTGCAAATCCCGTCACTGTGAAGGAGTTCCTAGTCCAGTTCGGCCATCAAGTTTACAGGAGCATCCTTCCAAAATCCATCGAAAAAGAATTCATCTTCTCAGTTCCTCCCCCAACAGAGGTAACTCCCATCCTCAAGTTCTTTAATTTCGAGTTCATATTCATATTGATTTCTGCAGTATTCAACCAAACAAATCAAAATTTCCAGAAAATTTAAAACATCAATAATCAAATAAAATCAGAACGTAATGCTTTCAACTTGCCCAAGCAGAAGAATCCCGGATTCGCGCCAGGCCCAGAAACCATCCGAAATACGAAACCCGTTTCAGCTCACATCGAGTATTCTTTTTCAACCCATAGCCCGAATCCGACGAAAATTTGAAATGCAAACCGAAAGCGAAGTTAAACACGAATCCAGAAATTTTACAAATCCGAAAAATCAAATTCGGGAACCAAAATATAAAACTTTCAATTTACCCGAACAGAAGGGTCAGGAAATCGGGCCAAGCTTGAAAATTTAACTGAAATCCGATTGCCCCATCAGACGAAACCCTTCAACACGGACCAAATTCGGAACCCTCTTCCGCCAGCCCGAATTCAAAACCCTTATCGGTGCAGCCCCACCGTAAGCCACCCACCACGGACTCAACAACCAGAAACATCTCGGTCTAACCTCGCCGACCTCACCACAGCGGTTTCAATCGCCGCCGGATCCGGAAACCTCCGCCGCCTCACTTTGTCTGGCCGCGACCATCCAGGCCAGTCGATCGATGTGTGTGTGTGGGTGTTTTCCGACCCCGAGTGTGTATGATTCCTGTGTGTGCGCGACGTACCATGTGTGTGTGTGTGTGTGTGTGAGTTCATGGCGGACTGTTTGTGTGATTTCTTTCCTACGATTTTCGGAGAGAGAGAGTGAGGGTGAGAGAGACGGAGGTGAGGAATGAAGTGAGTCGACCGAGGATTAGGTTTAGCCGTATTTATACCCCGAATTTTCGTGACTTTTCAATTTAGTCCTCCCGCATTTCAAGAACTTTTAATTTAACCCCGTAAATTCGGGATACTTCAATTTAAACTCATTTTGATTTATAATTCTTCGATTTTAACCCGATCGACTTCTCATCTCTTATAATTTGACCCAATCACTTTTAAAATTCACTTAGGCTCTATTTTGACCGAAACATTAAAATGTTGAACTTCAATTAATATTAATAATTAATTTGAAATTATGCATAAGTATTTTAATTTCAGTCATTAATAATGTTAACTCTTCGGTTAATATTAATGAACAATTATAATTTATTTTCGCTATTATATAGTGATATTCATATCTTTTCATTTATTATATAAATAATAAATTGTAAGGATTATAATTATTATCGTTATTATATGTAGACTTTATCGAGGATTTACGGGCGTAGATCGTGAGTCGAGCATCTTCATTTCAAGTCGACATCATCATTTATTCGGGTGGGAATTTTCACTATCACTTTAATTGCTTTAATTGGGTGTGTATGTGATCTTCTATTCATGTTTAAAATTTTTATGCACGTTGTAATTCGTGCTAACTGTTTTTCGTGTAAGAGGCTATCTTAAGATATATGTTGTTGCGGGGACACCTGCGCAACCTCAATATTCACATGCGTGCTCGATTCATGTTATGTGGTATTGTGTTTATGTTTGATGTTGTTGCGGGGGCACCTGCGCAACCTCAATATTCGTGTACGCGTGCTCGATTCATGCTATACGTAATATTGTGAGTATGCAATTACGTTGAGGAAAAATGTGATAGATTATTCATGTTATGCTTTCCATGAGATTGTATATTACTGTGATCAGTGTGATTTCCACGAGCTGAAGGAAGCTCACCCCACCTTTATTGAACTGCGGGTTGAACAAGCCGGATGGACGAAGGAGCGAGCCGAGAGGGCATATGAAAGATTAAATTATTATATGATGTTTCTTTTATCAAATTTTTGAAAACTTATTTGGGGAAACATTGATCAGAAATTTATAAATTATGAATTATTCTTCCGCCGCAAATTTTTACCTCGCATTTATGATGTAATGTCACCTTATTTAAAGGTATTTATGTTTATGTCAGTGTAGCGACTCGACTTTGTAGGCGAGAATTTTTATATTCTCAAGAAAATTATTTTTCTCAAAATTTACCTTTTATTTATTTTTCCCCAATATTTACCCTAGAAAGTCGGGGCGTTACAAATAATTTCTTCTCGAAATCCATTAACCCTAGATGACCCATTTAAATCTGGGTACCTAAATCTCTTTTACATGATTGGGGAAAAGGTGGAAGGATTAATGTGAAGAAGTAACAGAATCACCAGTAGCAAGTAAAGAATGATTTGTATACTCTGTGTGTTCAAGATGTAACGCCCCCAAAATTCCATTGGGTTGTTACAGTGCCGTAAACCCCACACCAGGAGACCCACCAGGCGAACACGACTAAAATACATCAACTGACCATAAAGGAAAACCACAGTCCCTACTAAGATATTCGACACAATATTCCGACGTGGAATTTCAACGACAATGATGGGCCTACATGGCCAAAATAAAAATACAACATCCACGATCCTTGCTCGGATAATACATAATGACAACGATTGACAAACTGGAGAACACTCCGAACGGACTAACCAACATGAACACCGAAACAGATTGGGACTAGTATCTCTCGAATGCCTCGTTGCCATCGTCATGCCCCTGTGTCTCAACTCTCTCCTCGCAAACTCCTAAAACACGAAAACATGTTCCGCCCCACGGAGTCAGTCATCCAGATAATGAATATCAAATACATGTATAACATGATATGCATCCAAAGGCAGATTAAAATGGTACAACAATGGTAATACGAGATGCTCACAAACTAAGGTAAGAATCGAGCATTCGTGAAACACTATGCCCACGGCATACGATCAGTACCTGCTCAATAGGTTAGAACACAAGCGCCCAACGGCGAATCATCGATATAGAACACAACAATAAATTACCCAAAGGTAAACCAAACCAGAGCTGAAATAAATACGAATCACAATGCCCAAAGGCTCCAACGGAAATACCAAAACATCACAATGGCCTGAAAGCCCTCAGTCGAAGCTGCAAAATATCATAATGGCCTGAAGCCAAAACAGCCCGAAGCTGCAAAATATCACAATGGCCTGAAGCCAAAATAGCCCGAAGCTGTATCACATGAGGGCCGAAGCCACGGCACGAAGCCGTATCACAATGAGATCATCTAATGACCGTGACCTGCTGAATTGCAGGTGCTGGGAAACCAACCGCAAAGGTTCAAGCCCAAAACTTACCCATAATGAGATCATCTAATGACCGTGACCTGCTGAATTGCAGGTGTTGGGAAACTAACCGCAAAGGTTCAAGCCCCAAACTTACCCATAATGAGATCACCCAGTGACCGTGACCTACTGAACTGTAGGTGTTGGGAAACCAACCGCGAATGTTCAAGCCCCAAAGTTACCCATAATGAGATCATCAACATGACCGTGACCTATTGAACTGTAGGTGTTGGGAAACCAACCGCGAAGGTTCAAACCCCAAACTTACCCATAATGAGCACTAGCCGAAACTAGCATCCAAGCACCAATAATCACATATGGCAACGATCACAAGATTACCGAATTACCAGAACGATAGTGTGCTGCCTTGAGTCAGCCAACACGACAACAATAACTCACGGATGGGCACCATCCTCGGTGGTCCCAATTCAATACCTCGATAATCTTTAGAACGGCTAATCGATAACAATGATATCACGGGTGGGAAATGTCCTCGACAGTCCCTATTCAGTACATCGATTACCTTGGAACGGTCAATCGATAACAACAACTCAACGGATGGGAAATATCCTCGACAGTCCCAGTTCAATACATCGATTATCTTAGAACGGTCAATTGATAATGACTCAACGGACGGGAATGTCCTCGACAGTCCCAATTCAATACATCGATTACCTTAGAACGATCAATTGATAACGACTCAACGGATGGGAATGTCCTCGACAGTCCCAATTCAATACATCGATTACCTTAGAACGGTCAATCGATAAACAACAATACAATTAGAACTGATGTCCCGGTGCCTTTAATCGACCACCAAATACAGATATGATAATCGAATACGTCAACGCCTTCAATCGGCCAATACAACATCAACAGAAAAACACCGATATCAATAACAATGATGACAATGATATCTCAATGGAACATCACTGAACAATAACCATTGCTACATTGATACCGCAAACCGGCTATTGACAACAACATAATCCAACAAGTATCTCAATGCCTTGAACCGGCCATTAATGGACAACAATAACAACAAGACAATCAATCAATGTTGGCATAATTACCGAAGGTTTTTGTATCAAACAATTCCCTGACATCAACAGATCATGAAGAGACTACGTCTCGAAATGATACAACACATTCATATACATATATGATAACATTTATCTCATTGACCAGTACAAGTATAAATCTTGCCTCAAACCGAAGGCGATGCAATCCTCCAACGAACGACGAACGACGTCAGCCGACAGTCATAAGCATCCGAACAACCTTGAACGAAAAGTAATTCATTCAATAACAATCATCGACCATCTTGATAAAACATCAACGATAGTAGAACTTTGATTATTACAAGAATCGCTAACTAACACACTCGAATTCTCAAGCCTTAAAGCTTGTGAATCCTCGAATCATTATCTCACCTTAATGATTACCTCAATAAGGTAATAACATTCTAAACATGAAATTCATTGGTTTCTTCAAGAACACCAAGAACACCAAAACACCAAGAACGCCAAGTACACCAAATCACCAAGAACACCAATAACACCGAATCACCAAGAACACACTTATCATCTTCTCTTCCAAAACATGATAATATATCATCTAGCTACGAAAACAACTCAAGGATAACAATAATCCAACCAAGAATTTGTATATAATCATCAATATATCCAAGAACACCTCCTAAGCATATTAATACACATAATAAGCTCAAGAATAACCTCCATCAACCTAATCATATCGTAGAATCTTCAAGAATAACTCTAGGCATGACTAAACTCAACATTAAACTCGAAAATCACTTGAAGAACAAGAGATTAAGAGAACTTACTCAAGAAGAACAAGATGAACTCTCCAAACACCAAATGAGCACCAACAAGCTTCCAACTTCAAGCTTCAAACCAAGCTAGGATGATCAGAATCACGTTGGAAGAGTCTAAATATCAAGAACAAGTCTAGGGGGACGGTTCTAGGGAGAGAAGAGAGGTTTTGGTTCGTGAATAAATGAAATACGAAACCAAGATATATAATCTGACAATCTCAGTACGTACGCTATACACCAAGCGTAACGCACGTAAGGACCATTACATACGCTAATCAAAAGAGTGTTACGTACGTAACGATCCTCCAGAGGCTACTGCCTCAAAACGGGACACTCGTTACGTACGTTAACATCACTATGTACGTAACCAACCTCACCATTACGTACGTTAGCAACCATGCATAGCGTACGTAATGGGCATTGACCTGCCTGTCACAATCCAGCCACTGGAATCCAGCCCCGCCCGGCCCCACACGCCGAAAGACAAATCCGGATCAGATACCCTGTGTTACATACGTAACCCACATGGTTTAATGTACGCAACCTGCTACCCTTAACGTACGTAATGTTATGCATGTAGCGTACGTTAGGCGCAATATACTTAGCCAAAAATCTAAACTCACCAAGCAACAACCAAACGGCGAATATAATACCGACGAAAAGTATACATATTTCTATTCCGAATTATCCCAATACAATACACAGTGTATCAGTCAAATACAACAACACTTGTATAATTCCAAATGAATACGTACAACACAACAGTAAAACGAACGAAAAAAATTACCCCCGGATATTACATACTCCCTCCCTTAAAAAGAGTTTCGTCCTCGAAACTAAGGGTACACAACTCGGTGTACGAACTATCTATCAGGATCTGAAAACAACATCTCCAGGAATACTCCTCACTGCGAACCACTTCGCTTGAGTAACTGGGACAACCCCCTGGGTCCTTACGTCTCCTCTGCCTGAACACGTTGAGAACGAAGTGATAAAATACTCAACCACGTGCGAGATCAGTCGAATCATGACTCCGCCGCTAGAGGCCTGCCAGAAAGTCGTACCACCCGCATGACTAGTAACACCGGCGTACACACCCCGCGGGAGCCGCTCATTGTTCATGTCTACAATCATCGGTGTACACTTCCCCGTCCTCGTCTGCATCGGATGCACATGCAATCACTGACTCACGCCACACAAAGATAATGTCAACGCATATATATAGTCCTCGGGACCATATCAATTGCACGCCCAAGCCCTCACGACTTGACGTCTCGAACCATAACAAAGATTTACCCAAATTAACCCAAAATCTCGGGTATAACACCAAAAAGGAAAGAAAACGCATCAGACAACCTCAAATCTCAAGATTCTCAAATACTATCATTATAAGATAGATCAACAACAAATGGTTCACAACCACAATACATTATTACAGATTAAGTTAAACATTATTCCGAAAAACAAAGAAAGGAAAATATAATTTAAAGCTACACCTCAAATGTACCCAACATCGATATCCTCCATATAATCTATCTCCTCGATCTCATCGACTCGAGGAAGATCCAAATCTGAAATCGCTGCTTCTCCTCGGTTGTCCTTACTTCTGGCTCCCAAGGCCTGATAGGACCCCTTGGATGAAGTACAGACTGGAGTAGCAAAATCTCTCAAGGCCCGTGATCTTTCTCGAGACCTGCTGGCACTAGAACCCCTGCAGTATTTCTGAAGGTGTCCGTCCCACACAGAAAACAAGCAATGGTCTGCATCGAGCACCGGGTACTGCGATGTCCTATTGTATCACAGTTAAAGCAAACAACGGTCGAACTCGTTGTCTGAGAAGAAGATGCTTTCCCAACACGAAGATGACTATAAAATGACCTCTTGGACGTCGGAGCGCGATGTCCCTCTTAACGAACCGGTATCCTAGTCCTCTCACCAGAAGAAACTGAAGGGTTCTTCCGAGCAAGCTCCTTGATCAAAAGCTCTGGTCCAAGAGCCTTCTCGATGAATTCACCAAATGAATTACAATTATGATTGAACAACTGCATCCTCAACTGCGGGTTTAGCCTCTTGCTAAAATACTTGATCTTATCTGCCTCAGTACGAATAACAGACAAAGCAAATTGAAGAAGTCTATGAAACTCCTCAGCAATGACAATAACACCCACATCCTCGATAGATTCGGGGTTCAAAACCTCTGATAGTTTGGCTCCACGAAGTGGAGCCGGATATACCTCTCTAGCATGAGAGTCTTGAACTCGCTCCAAACACAATCATGATCGGTGGGCTTCACAGAAAGCCACCAAGAATAAGCACCCTTACTCAAACAGTAAGCCGCTACAGCCACCGTACTCTCTTCCGGACACTGAACCATGTCGAAGAGTTTATCAAAATGTTCAAGCCAATGAACAATGTCAGCTGGTTCCGACGAACCCTCAAAAGTATGCGGCCTCTGACGAGAGATATCACCAACAATCTGAGTCACTCCCCCAGTCTGCCCATGAAACGGCACCTGGAATCCCTGCTGTGGTGGGCCACGAATCATCGAGGCCTGTATGGTCTCCACTATCTGCGTCATCTGAGTCATCTGGGCCATCATGCCCCTCATAAGCAAGAAAGGGTCGATGTGTCCACTCCCAGTCTGATCGACTTCTCGAGTATGACGTCCCAAGGAGAATCGACCGCGTAGGTAACACCACCGGACGAACTCTGATCCATCTCCGCATCCATACACGCATAAACATGAGGTTCTGGGTTTTGGCTCGTTCTGTAGCCCTTACCCCCTCTGCCACGTCCTTAGATTCCTCTTTCCATACTGAAAGAATAACATTCAATCGTGATCATAACTCAAATATGCCTCAACGGCCAATCCA
The DNA here is from genome assembly GCA_033398695.1 of Orobanche coerulescens. NCBI lineage: Eukaryota > Viridiplantae > Streptophyta > Magnoliopsida > Lamiales > Orobanchaceae > Orobanche > Orobanche coerulescens. The sequence goes on along the minus strand of CM065805.1, from coordinate 139,744,551 downwards.
GAATGCTAAGTCAATAGCCAAACACGAGTATACATATTCAAAACAATCACATCAATCATGCTAATTATAGCCAATCCAGAGCCCACATGCTCCAAAATAAATAATCATGAATCAATCGTAACACACAGGTTTCAAAAAAACATGAATAATCAACGACATAATGAATGTATGAACATAAAATAGAATCGAGTCCTTACACAGGTCATACGAAGCGTCGAGGTCTTGCGATACCAGTCTTCACTGACGACGACTCGGTGAAAGAATGACTCACACAGTCGTCCAACTATCACGACTCACGAAACCCGACTGTCCAGATTGTTAAAACCTGATAGCCCACTATTACCACATCGGTAGAGCCACATAACTTACATATCAGGGTATCTCACAACCCATTTCTCTGAAACCATCTTCTATAACGCCCCCAAAATCCCATTGGGTTAATACGGTGCTGTGGACTCCACACCAGGAGACCCACCAGGCGAACACGACTAAAATACATCAACTGACCAAAAAGGAAAACCACAGTCCCTACTATGATATTCGACACAATATTCCGACGTGGAATTTCAACGACAATGATGGGCCTACATGGCCAAAATAAAAATACAACATCTACGAGCCTTGCTCGGATAATACATAATGACAACGATTGACAAACTGGAGAACACTCCAAACGGACTAAACAACATGAACACCGAAACAGATCGGGACTAGTATCTCTTGAATGCCTCGTCGCCATCGTCATGCCCCTGTGTCTCAACTCTCTCCTCGCAAACACCTAAAACATGAAAACATGTTCCTCCCCACGGAATCAGTCATCCAGATAATAAATATCAAATATATGTATAACATGATATGCATCCAAAGGCAGACTAAAATGGTACAACAATGGTAATACGAGATGCTCACAAACTAAGGTAAGAATCGAGCATTCGTGAAACACTATGCCCACGACATACGATCAGTATCTGCTCAATAGGTTAGAACACAAGCGCTCAATGTTGAATCATCGATATAGAACACAACAATGAATTACCCGAAGGTAAACCAAACCAGAGCTGAAATAAATACGAATCACAATGCCCAAAGGCTCCAACGGAAATACCAAAACATCACAATGGCCTGAAAGCCCTCAGTCGAAGCTGCAAAATATCACAATGGCCTGAAGCCAAAACAGCCCGAAGCTGCAAAATATCACAATGGCCTGAAGCCAAAACAGCCCGAAGCTGTATCACATGAGGGCCGAAGCCACGGCACGAAGCCGTATCACAATGAGATCATTTAATGACCGTGACCTGCTGAATTGCAGGTGCTGGGAAACCAACCACAAAGGTTCAAGCCCCAAACTTACCCATAATGAGATCATCTAACGACCGTGACCTACTGAATTGCAGGTGCTGGGAAACCAACCGCAAAGGTTCAAGCCCCAAACTTACCCATAATGAGATCACCCAGTGACCGTAACCTACTGAACTGTAGGTGTTGGGAAACCAACCGCGAATGTTCAAGCCCCAAACTTACCCATAATGAGATCATCAACATGACCGTGACCTACTGAACTGTAGGTGTTGGGAAACCAACCGCGAAGGTTCAAACCCCAAACTTACCCATAATGAGCACTAGCCGAAACTAGCGTCCAAGCACCAATAATCACATACAAAAATGATCACAAAATTACCGAATTCACCAACGATAGTGTGCTGTCTTGAGTCGGCCAACACGACAACAATAACTCACGGATGGGCACCATCCTCGGCGGTCCCAATTCAATACCTCGATTATCTTTAGAACGGCTAATCGATAACAATGATATCAGGGATGGGAAATGTCCTCGACAGTCCCAATTCAATACATCGATTATCTTGGAACGGTCATTGATAACAACGACTCAACGGGTGGGAAATGTCCTCGACAGTCCCAGTTCAGTACATCGATTATCTTAGAACGGTCAATTGAAAAAAACGACTCAACGGATGAGAATGTCCTCGACAGTCCCAATTCAATACATCGATTACCTTAGAACGGTTAATTGATAACGACTCAACGGATGGGAATGTCCTCGACAGTCCCAATTCAATACATCGATTATCTTAGAACGGTCAATCGATAAACAACGATACAATTAGAACAGATGCCCCAGTGCCTTTAATCAGCCACCAGAAACAGAGATGATAATCGAATACGTTGATAAGTGTCAGTTTTATACACTTATCCATGCTTTGTATCTATATATTTCACCCATAATTGAGCTAGTCTACTCGTTTTTGCTTAGAATTAATTAGCTTTTAATAATTTTATTATTTATCAGATGAAGATGTAAATTTAGTCTTAATCGGATTGAATTACTCATTTACTCTAAGAAATAATATGTGTATAAAATATTCTATTTGATGAATTTTTATGTATTCATGTTGTAGGGCTTTCCGAGACGAGTTCGGCAGTCTTTCCGGATTCAAAATCAGAGTTATATATCAAAAGTTATCATCCGAAGAAGATTTGGGGCAAAAACGCAAAGTCTAGGAAATTCGTAACTCACAAAGCAACCAGTGTACAAAAAGCCGAAGCAATGTTACGGCCGTAACATCTGAAAGTTACGGCCGTAAGACCTCAATGTTACGGCCGTAACATCTGCAAGTTACGGTCGTAACTCTTGACAGATTATTGATCATTGTCTAATTTTTTATACTTTTGGTCTATTTTTGAGGGGATGGCTGACATTGATCCGATCTATTGTAATAATGCTGGAGTTTTGGAACTATTAGATGACTTTAGGTGTATAAATAGACCCCTTAGATCCATCATTATTCATCATTCATCTTATAATTTCTCACTTTGTAATACTTTTTCTTTTGGTGTGAAGAACACACTTGTGTTCTTGAGTGATTTGTGTACGTGTGGTTTAGCTTATGTTGTTGAGGGAGTTTATTGCTTCTTTCTCCTTTATCTACTAAGAGAGTTAGGATCAATTTTTCCCTTTTTCAACTATTAATGACCACTCAAGCTTGTAATATGTTGAATAAACACTTCATGAGCTAAGTTACCTAAGTTGGGATTATAAACAAGGTTAGTCATGTTATTTAAGTTTGCATAAAGATCTATTATGAATTACTTATTATTGTGTGTGATTTTCATTGTTTTACCAATCTTTATTTATTTGGTCAATAAATGACGATATTTATGGTCTTCATATGTTTCGAAAGAAAATATGTTTGATTAGATCAAATGATCTTCACTCTAAGTTATTCTAGGGGATAGAAATATACCTCTAGACCTTAGATGATTCTTTGAGTTATTTTCATAAAACCTAATGCTATGTATTGAAGCCAATCAACATAGAAATATAGTGGATTGGTTCAATATATAAGGGGCGTTTTGACATTCGAAAGAGGAACCGTCTTTTTAAGGAAAATCGAATCTACACAACATAATAAGTAAATTCATCTTATGATCTCCTATACATCTTCTATAACTAATGATGAACTAAGTTTGTAATCCCAACTGTTTCATTTTATCTTTTATTAATCTATTATTAGTGCAATCTTTCATTTCCTTGAATTTTAGAACTATTATTGCATTTTCATTGCAATTGTCAAACCAAACTCTTAAATTGTGTGTTTCAATCATATAAATCTCTATAACAAATAGTTAAATAGTGTATAATTCAATATATAACCTAACTTCCTCGTGGGATCGATAAACCGGACTCAAATAGTCCACTTACTACTTGATACGATATCGTGCACTTGTGATAGTTACACAAAATACGTGTCATACGTCAACGCCTTCAATTGGCTAATACAACATCAACAGAGAAACACCGATATCAATAACAATGATCACAACGATATCTCAATGGAACATCAGTCAACAATAACCATCGCTACATCGATACCGCAAATCGGCTATCGACAACAACATTATCCAACAAGTATCTCAATTCCTTGAACCAGCCATTAACGGACAACAATAACAACAAGACGATCAATCAACAATGTTGGCATAATTACAGAAGGGTTTTGTATCAAACAATTCCCTGACATCAACAGATCATGAAGAGACTACGTCTCGAAATGATACAACACATTCACACACATATATGATAACATTTATCTCATTGACTAGTACAAGTATAAAACTTGCCTCAAACCGAAGGCGATGCAATCCTCCAACGAACGATGAACGGCGTCCTCCGATAGTCACAAGCATCCGAACAACCTTGAACGAAAAGTAATTTATTCAATAACAATCATTGACCATCTTGATATAACATCAACGATAGTATAACTTCGATTTTTACAAGAATCGCTAACTAACACACTCGAATTCTCAAGCCTTAAAGCTTGTGACTCATCGAATCATTATCTCACCTTAATGATTACATCGATAAGGTAATAACGTTCTAAACATGAAATTCATTGGTTTTTTCAAGAACACCAAGAACACCGAAACACCAAGAACACCAAGAACACCGAATCACCAAGAACAAACTTATCATCTTCTCTTCCAAAACATGATAATATATCATCTAGCTACGAAAACAACTCAAGGATAACAATAATCCAACCAAGAATTTGGATATAATCATCAATATATCCAAGAATACCCCCTAAGCATATTAATACACATAATAAGCTCAATAACAACCTCCATCAACCTAATAATATCGTAGAATCATCAAGAATAACTTTAGACATGACTAAACTCAACATTAAATTCGAAAATCACTTAAAGAACAAGAGATTAAGAGAACTTACCCAAGAAGAACAAGATGAATTCTCCAAACACCAAAGGAGCACCAACAAGCTTCCAACTTCAAGCTTCAAACGAAGCTAGGATGATCAAAATCACGTTGGAAGAGTCTAAATATCAAGAACAAGTCCAGAGGGACGGTTCTAGGGAGAGAAGAGAGGTTTTGGTTCGTGAAGAAAAGAAATACGAAACCAAGATATATAATCTGAAAATCTCATTACATACGCTATACACCAAACGTAACGTACGTAAGTACCATTACATACGCTAATCACAAGAGTGTTGCGTACGTAACGGTCCTCCAGAGGCTACTGCCAAAAAACGGGACACTCATTATGTACGTTAACATCACTACGTAAATAACCAACCTCACCATTACGTATGTTAGCAACCATGCATAGCGTACGTAATTGGCGTTGACCTGCCTGTTACAATCCAGCCATGAGAATCCAGCCCCGCCCGACCCCACATGCCCAAAGACAAATCCGGATCAGATACTTGTGTTATGTACGTAACCCACATGGTTTAACGTACGTAACCTGCTACCCTTAACATACATAATGCTATGCATGTAGCGTACGATAGGCACAATATACTTAGCCAAAAATTCAAACTCACCAAGCAACAACCAAACAGCGAATATAATACCGATGACAAGTATAAATATTTCGATTCAGAAATATCCCAATACAATATATATTGTATTAGTCAAATACAACAACACTTGTACAATTTCAAATGAATACGTACAACACAACTGTAAAACAAACGAAAAAAATTACCCGCGGATATTACACAAGGCACATGACTGGAAATAATAAGATATTGTCATGTTATATCAAGAAAAAAAGCCCAGATGTAACATTTGGAGATAGCTCATGTGGACAAACTAAAAGATATGGGAAGTTGAACAGAGATAATATTGTCATAACTAAATTACAGTATGTTAAAGGATTAAAATATTATCTTTTAAGCATAACCAGTTCTATGGTGAGAGCAATTTGGTAGTCTTCACCAAATGGAAATGTATGGTGACTGATCTCTCATCTGGAGAAGTAAAGCTTCAAGATTATAGAAGAATAGATGTCTATGTGATAGATTGGAAAACAGGCATACTCAATGCATGTTTCATATCAAAGACTCCAGCTGAAAATGGTAGGTTATGGCACAAGAGATTAATCCACCTTAATTTCAAAGCGCTCAACAAATTGAGCTCACAAAAACTAGTCAGAGGTCTCCCAGAAGTAATATTCAAGAAAGAGACTCTTTGTTATGCATGCCAGAAAGTAAAATAGACCATAGCCTCATTCAAATCAATACAACCGACCACTCTAACCAGTAGAATACTGGAACTTCTTCACATGGATATATTTCGACCCATCAAGGTAAGAACCTTGAGTGGACGAAAATATGCCTTAGTAGTTGTAGATGACTACTCAAGATAAACTTGAATAGTTTTCCTATACAAGAAGAGTGAAACACTAACCAAACTGCCTGAGCTAATGAGGAGAATTCAAAACGACAAATCTCCATCTATCATCAAGATCAGATCAGACAAAGGAGGAGAATTTGGCAACATAGCTAGGAATACAGTGATCATGCAAGAACACCACAACAAAATGGTGTAGCTAAAAGAAGAAACACAACCCTCGAGGAAGCAGCCAGGACAATGATTGATGAAGCTGATATTCCCAAAAGGTTCTGGGCTGTGTAACACCCCTGATATATCCAGAAATATTACAGCGCCGTAAATCCTTTACGTAAGAATTTACAAGGCTGATGAAACGAAATGACAATAACAAATACCAACAAATGAAAGTTACTGCGATAAAATACAACGGTTCTGAATCAGTACTGAAAATACAAACATCTAACGAAGAACATTAATACATAGCCAAATCCAACATCACAAACGACAACGTACTCGAGTACTTAATTAAATCAGTACAAACATCTGACAATTAAACCCGGCCGGAACATCACTCTGCACCCTCGTCGTCATGCAACTCCAGTGGTTGTTTTTCCACTCTCCTAGATCCTGATAAATCAAATGTTCACCCCCGAAGGGGTTAGCACAACGATGCTAGTACAAGTACGATAATTATACAACAATGATTTATTAAACAATAATCATGACAAGTTTCTCCAACGAGAAATAATAACAACACATAACACATTATGATAGTCTCAACATACTCGTGGTATTCGAACGATCCAGCGCACGCAGCTATATATTCCCATGATGATCCTTCGGGAATCTTATCCGAGCTCTCCACCAATTGGCCCATATGCTAGCCGCCCTGATCAATTATTGACTGCCTTACGTATGCTATGCCTTGCTCATAGTGTACGCTATCTGTGGCTCGTAACGTACATTGCGCTTACTAGCTAGCGTACGTTACCACGTAGTTACATGTATAAAGTTACAAGGTTGACATGATCATGCATGCGAATAATACGGAAAAGATCATACTTCGATTATTGATATCACAAATTTGAATAATACAAGGTTCAAATACGGACAAAAATACTCAACAATTTATCTGGATATTACATACTCTCCTTCTAAAAAGGAGTTTCGTCCCGAAACTCAAGACGAATATAATTTTGGGTATCTGGAATTTATAATATCTTCCGTCTCCCAAGTGGCTTCTTCAACTCCGTGGCACAACCATTTAACCTTAACCAAAATGATTGAATTATTTCTCAATTGTTTGACACGATTTTCAAGTATCTTGATCGGTTTCTCTTCAAATGTGCCATCCTTAGCGACTTCGGTCTCACTGAAATCAATTACATGACTGGGATCTGATATGTACTTCCGTAACTGAGATACATAGAACACATTATGAACGTGACTCATTGATGACGGTAAGGCCAACCTGTACGCCAACTCTCCAACTCTTTCAAGAATCTCGAACGGTCTGATATATCTCGGATATATCTTGAACAGATGTCCTTCCAAATCTGTTCCTAAAAATCCACATGAGATGTGGGAGGGTATGAAACCAAGTCTTAATCATATTAGGATTTGGGGATTTCCCGCCTATGTCAAGAAGACTAAGGTGTAGAAGTTGGAAGCTGGGTCTGGGAAGGGACGTTTCATTGGATTCCCGTCTGGGACGATGGGATATCTATTCTACATCTATGAAGATCGAAATATCATTGTTGCTTTACAAGCACACTTCCTGGAAGAACATATTCATTCAGAAAGGCGGAGCAGGTAGAAATATTTCTTTGGAAGAATACAATGAAACTCCTCAGGAGACACCTGTGCAAGAAAATGGAACCGAACCTTCTGAAACACAAGTACAACCACCTCGTAGGACTAGTAGGGTGTCTCATTTACCTGAGAGGTATAGATTTATGCACTTGGAGGAACTAGGTTTCCATGAGGTTCCAGGTGATAAACAAGAGACCGACCCGCGACCAATGACCTAGCAATGGTGGATGTAGACTCCATGAAATGGACTGTAGCAGTCTTCATGTAGTTGGGACCTTCGTTTTGATGAGACAGTCAAAGAGTTTGACTTTGTGCAAAATGAAGAGGAACCTTGTGTATACAAGAGGGTTAGTGGGAGCAAGATCACATTTTTAGTACTATATGTAGATGACATTCTACTAATAGGAAATGATGTGGGAATGCTCATTTCTGTGAAAGCTTGGCTTTCGAGTAATTTCTCCACGAAAGACTTGGGAGAAGAAACCTATATTCTTGGGATTCAACTCTATTGGGATAGATCGAAGAGAACGATAAGTTTTTCCCAAGCCCTCTATATAGATTAGATCTTAAAGAGGGTTCCTTCCGATGCGACATGGAATAAAACTCACCCTGAAGATGTGTCCTCATAGTGAGGAACAATGAAAGGAAGTGAGTTATATACCTTATGCTTTGGAAGTGGGTAGCCTTACATATGATTTATTGTGTACGAGACCTGACATTGCGCATGCTGGGAGCATGGTAAGTAGGTTTCGGGCTAACCCAATTCTGGAACATTAGACCGCCATAAAGAACGTTCTCAAGTTCTTTAGAAGGACTATAGATCTGGTTCTTATATATGGTGGTGGAGAACTGAATGTGATGGGATTTACTGTATTGGACTTCCAAGGACAGAAAGACAATTCTATGTCTACTTCTGGATACATTTACTTTTAATGGAGGAGTAGTATATTGGTATAGTGCCAAGTATAGCGCAACTACTGGTTCCACCTGTTAGGCTGAGTATAAAGCGGCCTCGGAGGCCTCCAAAGGAAGAATTTAAAAGTTACTGGGTAAAATTCACGTGACACTTTGTGCTGCACTGCCAAAGCGGTACCACAGGCCTAGGAGCCGAGGTTTCACAACAGTACCAAACATATTGAGAGAGAGTATCGTCTCGTAAGAGCATTTGTTCGCAAAGAGATACATTGTGCTGCATAGAGTAGAGTCAGCCGACTACGTCGCTGATCCACTGACCAAGCCACATTCTCAGATTAGCTTGGAGCATAATATGGAGAACATGGGTATTAGATACCATAGTGTGTGGCATTGAGTGCAAGTGGGAGATTGTTAGGAGTATGCCCTCGAATGCCACTCAAAGGATCTTGAGTGAGGGTATTGTACTTGTGATTATGTAAATCATTTATATAAGGCAATGAATGTTTCTTTATTTACTGGTAGTTACTGGCATTCCTAACTCGTAAATATACATATAGAAATAGTCCGTGTATTTGAGAGCAAAACATTCCACTCCTTATTAGATACGGGGGTGGGCACTGAAAAGGTTTATAGCTCAAATACTTAATCGTTAGCAAGTCGATGAAACTTGACTGGGCGTTAATTTTATGTGAAGACTTGTATGACGTGTTATTTGATATGGAGAGTGCCTGTCGAACACTAACGGTTAGTGGGAGCACACATTATAGGTATGCTAATTATATTAGTATACTCGAACCGACTCACCCTCGATTCTTCACACGGATTTCACTCCGGGATAGTCAATGACGGAATCGAAAGGTTGTGATAGGTATTTGTGAACCTTCGACTTGAGGATTTAGTAGGGATGTGCTTGTGATGTCAAGATTTTCATTAGAGTAGTTCGACCCTATAAACCGGAAGGTGGGGGTCAACCTCGACGTGCATCTTGACGGGCAGGTAGCAGGTCCTACTGAATACCAAGATAGAATTGTTTCTCCCGTTAGTGAGCGGGTTATATGTCCTATGCGGTTATTGGAAGATGAGATCATAAGTCTTTGGCCAAAGCGTTGGAGCTAGTTGTATTGGATACACGAGAGCTCGATGATCTCGATTTGCATTAACACATACATAGAGTCAAGTACAGATAGGGTTTGACTGAACGTGACCCTATAACTTGATCGGGACATGTGAAAGAAGGGTTTATACGTATACTGGTATTCACGACAGAATAGTTCTTGAATGATCCCAATCATTCGTTCTCAGTTGGGGTACGGTGTAGGCCGCCAGACTGGCTAGGTGGTGCTACTACTCTTTGGTTCCTCCCATTGCTGGCTGAGACGAACCTACCGAGTCGCGCAATAGGATTGACGACGGAATGAATATAGCTTATTCTCTCATTATTAATATTAGATATTGGATATCTAATTTATTGGACATTGGATGTCTAATTAAATTTAGGACATTGGATGTCTAAATCGATTTATTAGACAAATTGATTTACGGCCTAATGAATTAAATAAATTACTGTGTGATTAAATTAATTCATAAATATAATTATTTCTTGGAGAAATTAATTATATTATTATGTATTTGATATGTTTAATTAATTAGATTAATTAATCGATATAAATACATCGGAATGGAATGAGAGTTTATCTGTTTAGACTCGCGGGAGTCCGAAACGGACCGAACTTCTCCTACCAATAATCATGGACGCCGCCCCCACTTATATGCATGTGTGTGATGACTTGTCCCCAATCATGATGTTTGGAATCTCATGTATTGAGGGGACAAGTATCATGCATATGATAGTGTTGGGGATTTTATATTATGAAATGAAAATAAAAGGAAGACTTGATCATCCCTCCACTTCACTTGATGCTATGGTTGGTGAGGAAAATAGAGAGAGAAAAGTTCTTCCTCTAAAGTATTCTTCTTCTTCATTTCATTTTTCTTCTTGGTTGTTCTTGGAGAAAAATCAAGAAATCAAAGAGAGATAGTGAGTTATATACTTGGAGTGTTATAATCACAATAGAACAAGCTTCTATAATCTTGTTCTAGCCGTATCCTTGGAGGATAACGAGATTTAGTCATTCCGGTCATTTCTCCGGTGCGTGGCAAGTAGAGACGCGGTACTTTCGGTGTTGGATCATCCAAGGGCTTGGAGCGGATTGGATTCGTAGAGATCAATCTAAAGCTTGTGGAATAGCTCAAGAGAAGGAATCCATTTAATCAACGGACTACAAGGGTGAGTTTCTATATCTCTTGTGTTTTAGTTTATTATTCGTATATACGTAGCTCGTGTAACACCCCCAGGATATCCGAGGTATATTACAGCGCCGTGAATCCCTATATGGGACCCACCAGGCTGAACAGCATCATACACAACGACTCACAGAATCGATAAAATAACACCACGTCATAAAGACGCAAAACAGAACAATCCACCCGGTTCAACCGGTCAATAGAACATCATCATCCAACACAACATAAACACAACCATACAATCTGGACGAACAAGAACTCTTAAGTACTCGAGTACAGCTATTAGTTCAAAAGCCATAAAAGATGAAAAGACAAAAAGACATCTCTTATGCACAATCATCACGCATGGCCATCATCCGTGTACTGGTCCAAGCCGCTCGTCCCGAAGAACCCGACTGAAATTCATAAAGCGAATTTCCCGAAACGGGTCCCCAGAGGGGTTAGCAATTACGCTAGTACAAGTAACCAGATGAACAACTTACATCTTACACATATAGTAATGCATGCAATAAAGAAAACCGTTCGAAAGCACTCATTTCCGGAAATGCCAATATCAAATCACATTTGTAAAATTCACCACAATTAACCGTCGATCCACACCTCCGTGGACCCCTACCGAGACCCCGTCGGATCTAACCCGTAGTGGTTAAAAGCAAAGCTCGTCGATCCACACCTCCGTGGACCCCTACCGAGACCCCGTCGAGTCTAACCCGTAGTGAGCATACACACACACACACACAATTTCTCATACAAAACTACTATGCCAAGATTGTAAGTTCATAAGGATACTTGCCTCGATTAATAGACGGTGACGCGAACGGAACGGAAGAATCAAGCACGACCGTGAGGAACCGACGGATGAACCTAACGATTCGAACAACACAATCACAACCAACTCTAGACGATTACGGAAAAGGAATACACCCGGAAACCCGCCTACGATTCATGTATATTCATACAAAAATAACAACGAGGCGGACCACAACCAAACCCTCTCGATTCCATAAAAATCCACAACATTTCAGTGAATGCGTATGAAAAATAATGTTACTAACAATAACAATCGTATACATGATGAATCCACCAACGATTCGGAAATAATCGGAAGAAACAAGCAAATAACCCAAATTATTCTAAATATGGTTTTAGTGCATTACCTTTGTAGTTTAGAGTACTAAGATCCTTTGAACTCGCGTTATATTGATTATCCGAGCCTCACAACCGAAAAGAAATGATGAAAATCGACCCCGGATGAAGAACTCTCTCCCTCTCTATCTCTCTCTCTCGCGACTCGGTGGAAAAGAAGGGAAATAATGAGTCGCTCACGCTCAAAACCACATTTATAGTGCAACACAACAGAACCTATCGGCCGGCCTATCGGCCGATAGCCCAACCGATAGTCACACGGATTTCCGGCAGTAGGGTCTATCGACCCCCTTATCGGCCGAAAGTCTACCGGAAGTTCAAGGTGAAGAAATTTACATATCGGCCGGCCTATCGGCCGATAGGCCCAACCGATACCCATACGGGATGCCGGCAGAGAGTCTATCGGCCCCCCCTATCGGCCGAAAGGCTCCTGGGAGTGCTCGGCCAAAAACTAAACGACCATAACTCTCTCGTCCTGACTCATTGACTCACCGTTTGAACCATTGGAAAGCTAATTCGATGTTCTATAATATTGCAAGATTTATAATTTTTGGAGTCACCAAAAATTAATGATGATCTAACAAAGTCGAACTCAAGCGAGGAAAGTTGAAACAACGAACAATAACGAGAGTACAATTCAACAATTGACAGGAAGGACATACCGAAAGATACATGTGGGTCACTATGACCGAGAAATATACCCAAAAATGAAAATACAAGGGAAAGAAGATACCGGATATTACATTCTACCCCTCTAAAAATAAGTTTCGTCCGAAACTTAAGAAACAAACAACTCGGGGTACCTAGCACGCATGCTATCCTCGGTTTCCCAAGTTGCCTCCTCGACACCGTGTCTCGACCATTGCACCTTGACCAAAGGGATGGTCTTATGCCTCGATCGTTTTCACGATGCTCCAAAATCTTCAAAGGACGCTCCTCAAAAGTAATATCTTGGCAATATCAACCTCGCCATAATCGATGACGTGACTAGGATCCTAACATATTTCCTCAATCGGGAAACATGAAAATGCTATGAACATGACTCAAATGGAGGTAACGCCAAACGGTACGCTAATTCACCGACTCGCTCGAGAATCTCAAAGGGTCCAATAAATCTCGGGCTCGGCTTTCCTTTCTTCCCAAAACAAAAACTCCCTTCGTCGGCGACACCTTTAGCAAAACGTGGTCTCCCACCTCGAATTCCAAAGGTCGACGACGGACGTCGGCATATGACTTCGCCGACTCGGCGCCAACATCCGTTCTCGAATTAACTCTATCTTCCGCCTCGTCTCTAAAACGACATCCGGCTCGGTCCCGACTAAATCGGACGCCTCATTCCAACAAATCGGCGATCGACATCGCCGCCCATAAAGTGCCTCATACGGTGCCATCCGAATTGACGCGTGCCAACTATTGTTGTACGTGAATTCGATCAATGGCAAATGCTCCTCCCAAATACTACTCCAATCGAGGGCACAAGCACGCAACATGTCCTCGAATGTCCGGATAGTGCGTTACATTGCCCATCATTTGGGGATGAAAGGAGGTACTCAAACGCAACCGGGTACCTAACGCCTTATGCACCTTTGCGGAAGTGCGATACAAAGCGGCCGTCACGATCCGAAACAATAGACTTGAGTACCGTGAAGTCTCACGATCTGCGCAATAAACACACGAGCTAACTTCTCCGGCCCCAAGTGTCCTTGATGCCCGGAAAATGTGCCGACTTGGTCGCGATCAACAATCACCCATACTATATTCATGCCCGACCTCGATCTCGGCAAACTCGTAACGAAATCCATCGATATATCTTCCCATTTCCATTCCGAACGGAAGTGATCGCAATAACCTGACCGGTCGCCGATGCTCGATTTTGACTGCTGCAAGTCAAACATCTCGCCACAAACCGTGCGACTTCCTCCTTCATATCATTCCACCGAAGTTCCTCCTCGTGTCTTTGTACATCTTACTGCATCGGGATGAACGGAATAAGGTGTAGCATGGGCCTCCGTAAAATACTCGCCTCAACTCTGAGTCGTTCGGCACACAAAGCCGACTGAATCTCAAAACGCCATCCTCGTGAATCACAAACCCAGAGACTTTCCTTTAAGAACGTTCTCTCGGATTTGAGTAATCATCGGATCCTCTAATTGCTTGATTTAATTTCATCGATCAAAGACGACGAAATTTCTAAGGCACAAAGTTGCCCAACAGATCCAGCAAAGAAACCTCAACATCTAACCCGATCAAAGCCCGCCGAAGCTCGGGATCGAGGCGTAAGGACCTCAAGCGTCGCAACGCAATCGGTTTCGACTCAAGGCGTCGGCCACGACATTCGCCTTACCCGGATGATAAAGGATTTCGAGGTCATAATCCTTAATCAACTCTAACCACCTCCTCTGCCTCATATTCAACTCTCGTTGAGTAAATATGTACTTCAGACTTTTATGATCGGTAAAAATCTGACATGCAGAGCCGAAAAGATAGTGACGCCAAATTTTGAGTGCAAAGACAACCGCCGCTAACTCCAAATCGTGAGTAGGGTAGTTAAGCTCATATGGCCTCAACTGTCTCGACGCATAGGCAATGGTCTTGCCGTGCTGCATCAATACGCACCCAAGGCCCTGACCCGAAGCATCGCTATAAACGGCAAAACCCTCGTTGCCACATGGCAATGCCAAAACCGGGGCTGAAGTCAAACGCTTCTTCAGCTCCTCAAAACTCGACTGCCTCTCATCGGTCCAGACGAACTTCTCGGATTTCTGGAGCAACTGTGTAAGTGGTCGGGCCAGCTTCGAGAAACCCTCGACAAACCTACGGTAGTAGCCAGCCAAACACAAGAAACTACGGACCTCCTTCACGTTTGTGGGCGATGCCCAATCCAACACTGCCTCAATTTTCTGCGGATCTACACGAACTCCCTCGGCTGAAATCACGTGGCCCAAAAACATCACTTCTTTCAGCCAGAACTCACATTTCGAGAACTTCGCATAGAGTTGCTCGGCCCTCAAAATGTCTAACACTATCCGCAAATGATGGGCATGCTCTTCCTCGTTCCTCGAATAAATAAGAATATCGTCAATGAAGACGACGACACACTTATCCAAATACTCGATAAAGACTTTGTTCATCAACTGCATGAACAGCGCCGGCGCGTTAGTTAACCCGAAAGGCATAACTACAAACTCATAATGTCCGTATCTCGTCCGAAAAGCTGTTTTCGGCACGTCGGACTCCCTTACCCGGAGCTGATAGTACCCCGATCGCAAATCAATCTTCGAGAATACCGCAGCTCCCTGCAACTGGTCGAACAAGTCGTCAATCCTCGGCAAAGGATACTTGTTCTTGATGGTCACCTTGTTTAGTTCGCGATAGTCGATACACAAACGTAGCGAACCATCCTTCTTTCGCACGAACAGGACCGGTGCGCCCCAAGGCGAGGCGCTCGGTCGAACATACCCCGACTCAAGAAGCTCACTCAACTGCTTCTTCAACTCGGACATCTCTGAAGGTGCCATGCGATAGGGTGCCTTCGAAATAGGAGCCGCACCCGGCTCTAATTCTATAGCGAACTCGACCTCACGATCCGGTGGCAATCCCGGTAACTCGTCAGAAAACATCGGGAATTCATTAACGATCGGAATCGACGAAAGCTCGACTCCACCATCCCCGCCTTCAAGGCATAGCACCAATAACCGATACATCCCTTACGCAGAGTTTCATCGCCTTCAAGGCGTTAATAACGAGTTTCGGCTTCCCCTCTTTCGCCCCGCGAAAAGTGCTCGGTGCCGTCCTCGGCTAACATAGTGATGACTCTCGTGCGGTAGTTCATGATCGCACCATGCCGCTCGAGCTAGTCATCACCAAGGATCAAATCCTCACCCTCGATACTCACAACAATAAGATTAGAGGGCCAAGTCCTCTCACAAATAAGCACAGAACAGTCTCGAACCTCCTGATCACCAACGATCCTATCACCGCTAGGAAGCTTAACGATGAAGGGCTCACAAGGTGTCAAACGGTCGAGACTCAAACGGCGCACACAATCCGGAGATATAAACGAATGCGTAGCACCGAATCGAAAAGCACACCGACGGGATGAGAAAGAATATAAACGGTACCTGTCGCTACGGTAGCCGCTGGATCATCGGCTCTCCGCATCTCATAGACACGCGGGTGGGCGGAGCCAACACTAGAAGCTCCCCCCTTAGAGGGCTGAATTCGACCTCTTCCCCGACTAGCACTCGGCCGAGACTGAGGAGCAAACGATCCCTGATTCACACTTGGTTCCCTAGGCGCTGGAATGGAAGCCCGGGCACCAAGAATTTTCTCCCTCTCAGCACAGAAAGCAGCCTTGTGGCCCGGCTGGCCACATTGATTACACGTCAGCAAAGGGCTCAAACAAGTACGACTGATGTGGCCCGTACGACCACAATTGAAACACTTCACATCACGGAAAGGAGCACTGGTAGTCCCACGAGGACCCCCAGCGGAACGAGCTGGACCACCGCCGGCGGGGAAGTTAGCAGATTGGGATCTCTGCTGACCCCCACTCTTGTGGCCCGAAAAGTTCCCAGCGGACTTCTGCTTCTTACTCTCGCGGGCCGCCTCACTTGCCGTCACCGACATATCATAAGCAAGGGCCCTACTCTGATAATCCTTCAATGTAGTGCATACGAGCCCCGACATATAGTCCCGAATCGGCAACTTCATCCGTCTGGAGAAATGGAAAATCTTGTCACTCTCCTCGACAACTTGGGTCTTCACATAACCCAACTCCTTATTAAAATCGGCAATGGCTTGAGCTACGGGATATCCGTGGTTGAGCATCATAAAAGCATGTACCCGAGCACATGCGATCGCCACGGGCAATATTCGGTCTCCATCAACTCTTGAAACTCGGCCCACGAAGCGGCATGGTCTTTGGGCCCAACGGCCTCCCACCAATCCGTAGCGTCCCCGTGAGAAAGTATTGAGCAATAGGGACTCTCGTTCCTCGGGACGATTAGTGGCAACGAAGACCTTAGATATCTCCTTAATCCACCCTTCCCACCCCATCGGGTCCGAAGCTCCCAAAACCGAGGAGGATGCATCTTGATGACATCTTGGAGCCACGGTCCGCTCCTCCCGATTAGCGTGGGCACGATCCGGGTTACAACCGCCTGAGCTATCGCCGCCATTTGGTTCACCATCTGCTGCATAACGGCCGCGATACCAAGATCGGCACGCTCCCGAGAAGAAGCATGGCTATGACGGTCGCCAGACGCCGGCTCCCGAAGACTGTGACGTGGCCGCCCCACCGGCTGCCCCACGTCCCCGGCCGCGTCCACGACCACGACCGCGACCACGACCTCTTCCAGCATCCATGCTGGAGTTAAACAAGTAGCAAAAGCCATACGAGGGTAAGTACGAGGGAAGAACAATTACAAGTCGAGAATCAAAGGTACGATACAAGGAATTAATGAACAGAGGAAAGAAAACTTACGGACACTGGTAGTACCGGAATCATGGCAGCGTGACGATGATGTGCAAAACCAAACACCACAAGACCCAATAAACCAACAAGCCTAGGTATCCATAAACCTAGAGCTCTGATACCATTTTCTGTAACACCCCCAGGATATCCGAGGTATATTACAGCGCCGTGAATCCCTATATGGGACCCACCAGGCTGAACAGCATCATACACAACGACTCACAGAATCGATAAAATAACACCACGTCATAAAGACGCAAAACAGAACAATCCACCCGGTTCAACCGGTCAATAGAACATCATCATCCAACACAACATAAACACAACCATACAATCTGGACGAACAAGAACTCTTAAGTACTCGAGTACAGCTATTAGTTCAAAAGCCATAAAAGATGAAAAGACAAAAAGACATCTCTTATGCACAATCATCACGCATGGCCATCATCCGTGTCTTGGTCCAGTAGCCGCTCATCCCGAAGAACCCGACTGAAATTCATAAAGCGAATTTCCCGAAACGGGTCCCGGAGGGTTAGCAATTACGCTAGTACAAGTAACCGGATGAACAACTTACATCTTACACATATAGTAATGCATGCAATAAAGAAAACCGTTCAAAGCACTCATTTCCTAAATGCCAATATCAAATCACATTTGTAAAATTCACCACAATTAACCGTCGATCCACACCTCCGTGGACCCCTACCGAGACCCCGGATCTAACCCGTAGTGGTTAAAAGCAAAGCTCGTCGATCCACACCTCCGTGGACCCCTACCGAGACCCCGTCGAGTCTAACCCGTAGTGAGCATACACACACACACAATTTCTCATACAAAACTACTATGCCAAGATTGTAAGTTCATAAGGATACTTGCCTCGATTAATAGACGGTGACGCGAACGGAACGGAAGAATCAAGCACGACCGTGAGGAACCGACGGATGAACCTAACGATTCGAACAACACAATCACAACCAACTCTAGACGATTACGGAAAAGGAATACACCCGGAAACCCGCCTACGATTCATGTATATTCATACAAAAATAACAACGAGGGCGGACCACAACCAAACCCTCTCGATTCCATAAAAATCCACAAAATATCCATGAATCCGTAGGAAAACTAAAGATACTAACAATATCAATCGTATACATCATGAATCCACCAACGAAACGGAACGAATCGGAAGAAAAACCCAAAACCCCCAAATTAATCGAAATAGGGTTTTAGAGCATTACCTTGGAAGATTCGAGTACTAAGATCCGTAGAACGCGCGTTAGATTGATTATCCGAGCCTCACAACCGAAAAGAAATGATGAAAATCGACCCCCGGATGAAGAACTCTCTCCCTCTCTATCTCTCTCTCTCGCGACTCGGTGGAAAAGAAGGGGAAATAATGAGCTGCTCACGCTCAAAACCACATTTATAGTGCAACACAGCAGAACCTATCGGCCGGCCTATCGGCCGATAGGCCCAACCGATAGTCACACGGATTTCCGGCAGTAGGGTCTATCGACCCCCCTTATCGGCCGAAAGTCTACTGGAAGTTCGAAGGTGAAGAAATTTACATATCGGCCGGCCTATCGGCCGATAGGCCCAACCGATACCCATACGGGATGCCGGCAGTAGAGTCTATCGGCCCCCCCTATCGGCCGAAAGGCTCCTGGGAGTGCTCGGCCAAAAACTGAAACGACCATAACTCTCTCGTCCGGACTCCGATTGACTCACCGTTTGAACCATTGGAAAGCTAATTCGATGTTCTATAATATTGCAAAGATTTATAATTTTTGGAGTCACCAAAAATTAATGATGATCTAACAAAGTCGAACTCAAGCGAGGAAAGTTGAAACAACGAACAATAACGAGAGTACAATTCAACAATTGACAGGAAGGACATACTGAAAGATACATGTGGGTCACTATGACCGAGAAATATACCCAAAAATGAAAATACAAGGGAAAGAAGATACCGGATATTACAGCTCGATCGATCCTCGTAGGGATTCGAATCGAATTAATTTTCGTTTTACCACTTCCGCTGGGCCTTCATTTTAGGCACCGAATCCCAACACAACTCGCACGGTGACTTGATATAATTGTGGTCGTCTAGGCCACGTTAATTTAGAATGCAACTTCCCACCATTGAAGTGTCACACTTGCGGACAGATGGGACATAGGGCGGCTAATTGTTCCGAACCAAATCAGACCTTGGACACTCGGGCTTCTGCCCCAGCGCCACTTGATCAAGGCGTGAATCAGCGGCAATCCTTTGGTCAGTCTCAACAGAATTACGGCAGGGGATGGGGTCAGAACGCTGGAGGGGAGAACTCTAGCATCAGTTCGGTGCAACCACGAGTTTATGAGATGCATCGAACATACGAACCCGATGCAGCGGTGGCCTCAGGTACCATTCATATTTTATCTCATCCAGTTCGTGTACTATTTGATACGGGTGCTACCCATTCTTTCATTTCCTTGGAGTGTGTACGCCGTTTGAATATAACTTGTATGACTGCTTGCGATTCCTTCATTGTGAAACTACCTAGCGGGGGTAGAATTGTGGGGAAACAGGAGATTAAAGATTTTCCAGTGATTATATCCGGTATAGATTTGTTATCGAATTTGATTGTAGTTGATATGGAAGGCGAGGACGTCATCCTCGGCGAGGATTGGCTTGATAGTCACCAAGCGATTATGAATTACCGTACCAAGGTTATCACCATGATGACTAAAGAAGGATCCGAGTACTTGACACGCTTTTAGTGTAACTATCGCAAGTGCACGATATTGTATCAAGTAGTAAAGTGGACTTTTTGAGTCCGGTTTATCGATCCCACAAGGAAGTTTGGTTATAATTTGAATTATACACTATTAGTCTATTTTTATAGATACTAAGATAAGTGAAACACACAATTAAAAAGTTTGGTTTAATATTTGCAAAGAAAATGCAATAATAGTTCTAATATTATAAGGAAATAAAAAGATAGCAATAATAATAGATTGATTAACGATAAAATGAAATAGTTGGGATTACAAACTTAGTTCGTCATTAGTTGTAAAAGATGTATTGGAGATCATAAGATGAATTTACTTATTATGTTGTGTAGATTCGATTTTCCTTAAAAAGACGGTTTCTCTTTCGAACTATAAAACGCCCCTTACATATTGAATCAATCCACTATATTTCTATGTTGATTGGCTTCAATACATAGCATTAGGATTTATGAAAATAACTCAAAGAATCATCTAAGGACTAGGGGTATATTTCTATCCCCTAGAACAACTTAGAGTGAAGATCATTTGATCTAATCAAACATATTTTCTTTCGAAACATATAAAGACCATAAATATCGTCATTTATTGGCCAAATAAATAAAGATTGTTAAAACAATGAAAATCACACACAATAATAAGTAATTCACAATAGATCTTTATACAAACATAAATAACATGACTAACCTTGTTTATAATCCCAACTAAAGATTACTTAGCCCATGAAGGGTTTATTACACATATTACAAGCTTGTGTGGTCATTATTAGTTGAATCAAGAGAAAGAATTGATCCTAACTCCCTTAGTAGATAAAGGAGATAGAAACAATAAACTCTCTGAACAACATATGTTATACCACACTTACAAAGATCACTCAAGAACACAAGTGTGTTCTTCACACAAAAAGAAAAGTTTACAAAAAAATGGAAAATTATAAGATGAATGATGAATGATGAAGGATCTAAGGGGTCTATTTATACACCTAAAGTAATCTAATAGCTCCAAAACTCCAGCATTATTACATTAGATCGGATCAATGCCAGCCATCCCTCAATAATACACAAAAGTATAAAAAATTAGACAAATCATAACAATCTGTCAAGAGTTACAGTAGTAACATTGAGTTCTACGGCCGTAACTAGTGACTTCTGGCCGTAACTCCTGAATGTTACGACCGTAGCATTAACCGTAAATTTGCTCATTTGAAGCTTTGATAGTTACGTTTTCAGCCCGAATTTCTCGGACTTTGCGTTTTTGCCCCGCATCTTCTTCGGATGATAACTTTTGATATATAACTCTGATTTTGAATCCGGAAAGACTGCCGAATTCGTCTCGGAAAGCCCTACAACATGAATATATAAAAATTCAATAAAGAGAATATTTATTAAACATGTTGTTTCTTGAGTAATTCAGTTATTTAATCCGATCATCATCCGATAAAAATAAAATTATTAAAACTAATAAATTAAAAGCAAAAAACGAGTAGACTAGCTCAATTATGGGTGAATTTTATCGATACAAACCATGGATAAGTGTACAAAACTGACACTTATCACACCCCCAAACTTGAATTCTTGCTAGTCCCGAGCAAGACTCTTTATTATTCATGCTCCAAAAATAAAAATAAGAAAAATTAATACACACTTAAATTAAAATATTAAAAAAGGAAAAGGAGATCAAAATGCCATTAATACACAACAACCAGCTTTATACAATAGATAGAAATGAATCAAGATTCAAAATAAATCTACTAATGTTTTTGAGGTTAAAGCACGGTTTTTATTTTGTAATTCCAAATTCAAGGTTTTCCCCCCAAAAGGTTGATTGTTTCTTTCCCACTCGTGATACACACGACTCCCTTAATGGTTGCTCTCGATCACTTGTTTATTTTTCGACTCAATATGAAGAGGAATTTTATTGGCGTCATCAAATATTGTGATTTTCACAAAATTGAGTATATTGAAATCCAGCCGCTAATTAATTCAAATCTGCTCATAAACTACATCCCTTTTAGTGATAGCTTTCACACCGTTATTTGCTAACGTGTAGCTCTTTTCACTAATACAATTTCTATCTCATTATTTTTTTTTTGTAAAAAGGTGATAGCTTTCACACCGTTATTTGCTAACGTGTAGCTCTTTTCACCAATTTTTCTGAGACGGCAGCTACGCACCAACAATGGTTAGTCCTTTATTTTTGGCAAAATTTAAGACTTCCAAAATTAGGCAGCTGTTGCTGCTCAACACTTCTCCTTTTCGTCATTTATTTTTAGGTGATAGTTTTCACACTGTTATTTGCTAACGTGTAGCTCTTTTCACCAATGACTCCTTTTTTTTTTTTTAGGGAATATAATTTTTGCAGAAAATCATTTTTTAGTTAAGCATGAAAAATCAAAAACTCCACAAATTAAGTAAATTTCAGTTTTATTTTTCATCAACCAATTGATTCTTCTTTTCTCAAGGTAACGAATGACTCGATTTTATATGATAATTACAAGGCTTGGAAAGAGAGATTAAGGCTCAAAAATTTTAGAATATACAAAACAAATTTTTACCGGTTAAAACGATTTAGAAGCTTGTATATAGCTAATTTATTGGTGTTATGGCCAGATCTAGAAATCTCAAAAATCAAAATACTATAAATATATATATATATATATATTCACTAAACCTAATCAATGCCAAATAATAAAAACATACCACACACTACACTAATCAAAACATACCACGATCAAAATCAAAATAAACATCATAGTTCAAAAACCACAAAATAAACACCAAAGTACGAAAACACCCCCAAACTTATAAGTAAAACTGTCCCGAGTTTTTTAAAAAATATAAAAGCAAATGAGAAAACAGAAAACTCCTTGAAATTTTAGCTTTGTGATCCTCCAGGTGTGTCGTCAGGTATGTTTAGAAAACGGAAAAGCTTTTCAAAGCACTTCTACGTTTCTAATTGTCGCTCGATTATTTCATTCTGATTTCTCAAAATTTCAGCCTGGGATGTTTCCAATCCCTGAACTCTTTCAAGCAAATTTTCCTCAAAAGGCGTCAACTCATGACCGGCATCCTCCTCGGCCTCATATTCCTCCTCCTCGCTACTATCCTCTTCCGGTTCCAAATGTGCCCGTTTGCTTCTCAACTGAATACTTCGAAAAATACTACTCCGGCCGTTCAGTCGATCCACATGTGTTAAAATATCACCCCTTGCCGAAATTTTTACTCTAATATCCGACTGTAACTTTTCATTTTTACCTGTCATTGTATTATTCGGATAATCTGATTATCATGAATCGTTGCATTTAGTATTATGTTGAGGTATTATAGATTTGAATTTCATATCGTTGTTATTTCATTTCATATGTGATGATTCGATGTTAATTAGAGAGTTGCATTTTCGAATTTTTTTGTTGATGTAGCATACGCTACACAGTACGATTAACGTACGCTAATCCTGTGCCTTAGCGTGCGTAAGGTTTCCTATGTTGCGTACGCTAAGAGGGAATCTGGCATCAGTTGACTTCAGCACGTGAACTCCTTAGCCGTTAGCATGCATGTGAACAGTCTGAGCTGTCATGTCGGCTGGAATCAATTTTAATTAGCGTGCGTAACACATTTTTCATTAGCGTGCGCTAACGACCTGCGAAAATTCAAGACAGTAGCCTCTGTAAGTCGCTTACGTACGTAATATCGACCGGTTAGCGTACATAAGTGCATTAGCGTACGCTAAACTGTTCCGATAGCGTGCGCTAAGTATGTCCAGTCTATTTATAGGACCAGCCTGTTTTTCATTTCTTCACAACTCTAAACCGATTCTCTCTCCATTTCTCGTCCCTCTGCACTCCCAAAACGATATCAACCTTCACCAACTTGTTTCTAAGCCTTGAATCTTGGAGTGGAGCTCATTTCCTTGGAGATTTGGAGTTGTTTTTGAGCTTGGAGTATATTCTCTCATAGCATTGAAGTTGTTCTTCATTTCTGGAGGTAGGTGTGCTTTCTTCTCTGCATTATTTTCTTATGTTGATGTTAATGACGAATTATACTTCACCTAGAGTTAGATTAAGCAAGTAAAACATAGTTTTAACCCAACCTTTTTAACACTTCTTGATGAATATGATAAATGAGGGTTTAGATTAGATGAGTTCTTGATGTTGTAGTGATGGTAACCATGTTTGTAGTTATCATTACTCATCTTACTGGACGAACTTAGCTCAGTAAAACATTGTTGGATCGGTTAGCTTCATCATAGCTGGATTTAATCAAGAACTTGATATCATAGAGTGTTTAAACACCATTTTAGGTATGTAATTACCTTGGGAAGAACTTGATGATGTTAAAGATAGGATTAGATGATCTTGTTCAGAAATCTTAGAAGCTTTAACAATCATTATGGTTCAGCTTCACAAGTCTTTGAAGAATGATAAGGATCTTGATAATTACAACAATAACTTTTCATTAATCTAATGTGTTGATAACTTAGAATGTGATTCATCATCATGCTAAATAGATAGTGTTCCTAAGAAGATGATGCTGTTTATGGATGATCCTGTCATGGTAGATTGAGTATCAAATTCATTATGACTATCCTTTTATAATAGTAGAACATAAGAATTTGATTAAACCAATTTTATTGGCGAATTGAAGATGTTTTGTTCATAGAATAACTAGAGAATTACAGGACACTTTGGGTATGGTAATCCGATTTTGGAAGATGAATTAGATGTATTGAAACCTTTCATTAATCGTTAAGATATTCATTAGGGTGGAGTGAATTATTCGAGTAGGTTGCGGGCGTCGTTTCCTTCGAATTGAGATTAATATTATGTGAATATGTTATTGAATGAATTACGTTTCGTTCAAGGTTGCTTGTTCGATTGAGCGTTTAACCGAGGATACCGTCCGTTTGATCATTTGGAGAACGACTATCTTTCGCTTACGGAATTGAGGCAAGTTATCTTGCTTGGTTATAATGATGATTAGATCCTTGTGATGGTTATATATTTCGTATGTATGAATTGTTCATGTAATGTTTGTCGTGATTTGACATTGTCCTTGACGTTATTCCGTTTTCTTCATGGGGTTGCATTCCCAAGTACGTCGCTTTGAATCGTTGATCTCGTTGGTCTTATTTTCACTTCGGTGAGTTTTTCTGGATTCTTAATCAGATGTGTGATTTATTGAATTCGATGTCATGTTGTATCGTGACATATCCGGAATCATATCTGCGTTCCGATTGGTCATTGTGTAGGATTTTTAGCCAGGCACATATATAGTCATGCGTGGATATTATTCCGCATTGGACTGTGCACACGGGACGTAGTTTCGTGAGGCTAATTAGGTACATCGTCCCACGTATATTCGGATTCCGTATACGGGCGGACATGTACACGGACACATTTCGGATCGGTAAATCGTGATGTCCATCTTGAGCCATATTATTAATCATCCATAGTATTGGATGTGTTCGATGATTTGTGACTGATTATTTCATACGCCCGAGGGGTATGATTAATAGTCGGAATGATTTTCTTGAGATCTATATATGTGAATTGTATAATGTCGTAAGAATTGATTATCATGTATATCTGACCCTGTGTTGGGCGAAATACTTGTATTGTATTTTAGGTCGAGGCAAAGGCAAGGCACGGGAAGAGCATGTCGACGGCGAAGGGTTCGAAGGATACTAGTTCGGGGGCCCCAAACCTTTTGTTGTCCGGTTATGTTAAACCGTGTTATGTTATTTCCTGTTTCATTTAAATTGCTATCTGGTTGTATTTGACATTTGAAGTATTTTCCATCTCCATATGGTTTATACTTGTTTTTCGGATCCTGTATATTATAAGGCCGTTGGCCATATTTTAATAAACTCCTAATCGGAGTAATGACTATTCATTGTGGTTTGGTATCACAAATAATATTTGTTTAATCTGTTTTGAATATCACCTGGTGGGTCCCAGTGTGGGATTCACGGCACTGTAATATCTGCCTTTTGGGGTGTTACAGAAGATGGTATCAGAGAAAATTGTTTCTTTTTTTATGAGTCATTGAGAAATGAACTAGTATCAATAGACCTTCGTGTCACGTGTGACCTGTGCAAGCGCCTGACCCTACGAGCCAAATACGGTATGTACTTTATGAGCCATGATTTAATTACTGGCATGATATTGATATCAGTATGGGTCTCCTTGTTGATCATGTTATTTCGAGTAATTGTGACAGGATTTATATGATTGATAATCCGAGGTAAATGCTAAATTGATTATACAATTGAAATTGTTCGGCTTGACACCGATATGATATTCGGTGCGACATTTGTGGTATCGATAACCGTTTTCCTTGAATATGTGATTCCTTGTTGCTATTAACTTAGCATGAATTTTTGTATCTTGAACTGTACTTATGGTTATCATTATGATTGATTCTTTCAGTATGGAAAGAAATATGAGAGGTCGTGGCAGAGGGGGACGAGGCCGCGGAAAGGGCCGAATCCCGATACCTCGAGCCAATAGACGCGCGAATGCGGATCAGAGTTCCGCAGACAGTGGTTCACCTTCTAGGGAACAATCGCACCACAGTGGGCGCGGGGATGCGCGTGTCGATCCTTACATCGTAATGCAGGGCATGATGACACAGATGACCTAGATGGGTCAACTAATGGAAGCTATGCAGAGGGCCGCTACTGGCCAGCAGCAGGGGGCTCATCCTCCTCCTGTGATTGGTGGACCCGTGAGTCGGATTATCAGCGACACCTCTCG
The DNA here is from genome assembly GCA_033398695.1 of Orobanche coerulescens. Lineage (NCBI taxonomy): Eukaryota > Viridiplantae > Streptophyta > Magnoliopsida > Lamiales > Orobanchaceae > Orobanche > Orobanche coerulescens. The sequence continues at coordinate 139,717,209 of CM065805.1, read as the reverse complement.
CCAGCGACCACCGACTTTTGAAGGCTCCTCTGAGCCTGCTGATATTGTGCATTGGATCGAGCATTTTGAGAAACTTTTTCAGATGGTGGACTGCCCGGAAGAGAATCACGTTTCGGTAGCCGCGTATTACCTTGGCAAAGGCGCTCACACCTGGTGGCTTTCAGTAAGGCCAGCTGATGGTGTTTACACTTGGGAGGAATTTAAAAACCTCATGCTAGACCGTTACTATCCAGGGCCACTCCGTGAGGCCAAACTGTCGGAACTATTGAACCCCGACCCGTCTGAAGACGATGATGTATTATCTGTTGCTGAGAAATTCCAGGCACTCCTTCCTTTTGCCACGACAATTATCCGAACAGAGGCCGATAAGATCAAATACATTCTCAAGAGGCTTAAACCCCGAATGAGAATGCAGCTGTTGAATCACCACTCGACTACCTTACCGGAGTTCATCGAGAAGGCTCTGGAGTACGAACTCACCGCGAAGGAGATTTCCAAGAAACAACCACAGTCCAACAATAAAAGGTCCAAGAACCAACAGGCCCGAGAGTAGTCGGGGGACATTCAGGAAGCCCCAGTCATTTCCAAACCTTTCTGATCAACCACCCATGGCGTCAAAGCCCGCCGGATCGCACTCTCGAGCGGTTCCCTCTTCCGTGGTGTGTCATAACCGTGGGGGCCAGGGGCATATCAACTTCAAATGCCCAAAGCCTGCCATCACATGCCATACTTGTGGGAAGAATGGTCACCGTGCTCGTTTTTGCAGGAGTGGACCCGGACATGATCCAGTAGCGTCTCATACTCCAGTTCAATCCTCTGTCCAGAACCGGACGCCTCCGTCCGCTTCCTATCAGACCACCGGGGAGAATAGGGGAATGGGCCGTGGGAATCAAAGTGGTACACAGTGCGGAGGCTGAAACCCAGGATTTACGAGATGAAGAAAGCTGACGATCCCGAGGCCAGCATGATTTCAGGTATACTCGAGATCCACTCCCAACCTATATGTGTTCTTTTTGATACCGGTGCTTCACACTCCTTTATATCTTCTTCTTGTTTAAGTCGTTTGCCTCTAGACCATGTTATCGATTGTGAGCCCTACGTGATTGGCCTACCTGATGGTAGAAGAATTATTGGGAATCGTGAAGTCCAGGACTGTCCGATTAGATTGAATGACCGTGAGTGGTTGTCAAATCTGATTGTAGTCGATCTACCTAAGGATGATATAATCTTGGGTATCGATTGGATGGATCGTCATGATGCAATACTCAGTGTCCGCAAGCGGATGGTTACCGTCACTTCTGATGATGGATTCGAGTGTATTTTTCGAGGTGATAATCCCAGTCGTTGTGGGAGAGTCATCAGCGCTATGAAAGCAGTGAAACTGCTTAATCAAGGGTGTATTGGTTATTGGTGCTACATGACCAAAACAGCTGATCGACCAGTTGAATTGGCCGACATTCCGGTAGTCCGAGACTACCCAGATGTATTTCCAAATGAGTTTCCAGGCTTACCTCCTCATCGTGACGTGGAGTTTATTATTGAGTTACAACCAGGTACGTCCCCGCTCTCAAAAGCACCGTACCGTATGGCGCCGACTGAGATGCAAGAATTGAAGAACCAGCTTGAGGAATTGACTGACAAAGGCTACATTCGACCTAGTGCGTCCCCTTGGGGAGCACCAGTGTTATTTGTACGGAAGAAAGATGGATCTCTATGCTTATGTATTGATTACCGTGAGCTGAACAGGGTAACCATCAAGAACAAGTATCCCTTGCCTCGTATTGATGATTTATTGGACCAACTTCAGGGAGCTGCCGTGTTTTCTAAGATCGACTTGAGATCTGGTTATCATCAGTTGAGGATTCGAGAGTCTGACATTTCAAGACAAAGATTCGTACTCGCTATGGGCATTATGAGTTCGTGGTGATGCCATTTGGACTGACTAATGCACCGGCAGTGTTCATGGAGTTGATGAATCGAGTTTTTATTAACTATCTGGATCGCTTTGTAGTCGTTTTTATTGACGACATTCTGATTTACTCTCGCGACCACGAAGAGCACGAGCGTCACCTTCACCGAGTTCTCGATACATTGAGGCGGGAACAACTTTATGGGAAATTTTCTAAGTGTGAATTCTGGATGCCTGAGGTTGTCTTTCTCGGGCATGTGATATCAGCCGAAGGGTGAGAGTGGACCCACAAAAGACAGAAGCCATTCGAGATTGGATACCACCGAAGAACGTGAAGGAAGTTCGTAGTTTCCTCGGCCTAGCAGGTTACTACCGACGATTCGTAGAAGGATTCTCTAAAATTGCGCAACCAATGACTAACTTACTGCGAAAGGACAAGAAGTATTTGTGGTCAGAAACTTGTCAGCAGAGTTTTGATGAGCTCAAGAGTCGATTGATTTCGGCCCCTGTTTTGGTCTTACCAAAAGGAACGGAAGGATTTGTGGTGTATAGTGACGCGTCGAGACGAGTGCAGGATGTGTATTAATGCAGAAGGGAAAGTGATTGCCTATGCATCGAGACAATTGCGACCCTATGAAGTTAACTATCCGACCCATGACTTGGAGTTAGCGGCCGTGGTGTTTGCTTTGAAAATCAGCGTCACTATCTTTATGGAGTTACTCCGGATCTTTCTGAGACCACAAGAGCCTAAAGTACATTTTTACTCGAAGGAGTTGAACATGAGGCGAGAAGGTGGCTAGAATTAATCAAGGACTATGATATCGAGATCCTTTATCATCCGGTAAAGCAAATGTGGTTGCCGACGCATTGAGTAGTAAAACCGTGCAGAGCAGAATCTTGAGCCGTTTGACAGCCTGAGAGAGAGTTGCAGTTGGACCTTATGAGGTCAGAAATTGAAGTTTGGTTACAGCGTGTTCAGGGACAACTTTGCACCCTTGAGATTTCTTTGTCTCTTGATGATATGATCAAGTCGAAACAAATTACGGACCCATTCTTATCTCGAGTTTGGGATGAAGTAACTCAGGGGAAAGCCCCTGGATTCGTGATCCACGAGGATGGATTGATACGTTTTAGAAATCGAGTTTGTGTACCCGCTGACGAAGAGTTGAGGAACTCTATCATGAGAGAAGCCCATGCTACCCCGTACTCTATTCACCCGGGCTCTAGCAAGATGTATAAGGATTTGAAGCAGAATTATTGGTGGGGGAATATGAAACGTGAGGTTGCCGAATTCGTTTCGAGGTGCTTAACCTGTCAGCAGGTTAAGATTGAGCACCAGCGACCCGTAGGAATGCTGAAACCACTCCCGATTCCTGAGTGGAAATGGGAGGACATATCTATGGATTTTATCACTAGCTTGCCGACGAGTCTTCGAGGAATGAATACGATTTGGGTGATTGTGGACCGTCTGACCAAATCAGCCCACTTCTTGGAGATTAAGGACACATGGGGCCCCGAGAGATTGGCCCAGCTGTTTATTTAGGAAATTATGAGACTACACGGTACCCCCAAGAGCATTGTATCAGACCGTGACGGGCGATTTGTGTCACACTTCTGGAAGGCAGTTCATCGTGCGATGGGCACGCAGTTGAATTTCAGTACGGCTTTTCATCCACAGACCGATGGTCAGTCGGAGAGAACCATCCAGACTCTAGAGGATATGTTGAGAGCATGTGCTCTTGATTGGAAGAACGATTGGGAAGCCCAGCTGCCTTTGGTGGAATTCACTTATAATAATAGTTGGCACGCTTCGATTCAGATGGCACCGTATGAGGCATTGTATGGCCGTCGCTGTAGGTCCCCTTTGTGTTGGGACGAACTGTCAGAATCTCTGGGTACGGAACCCGATATGTTGTTAGCCGCCCGTGAGAAGATCACTTTGATTAGGAGTCGGTTGTTAACGGCTCAAAGTCGACAGAAGTCTTATGCTGACCACCGTCGACGACCGCTTGAGTTCGAGGTTGGTGACCATGTGTTAATGAAGGTGTCTCCTAACCGAGGTGTTTTTCGTTTCGGGAAGAGGGGCAAGCTGAGCCCAAGGTACATTGGGCCGTTTGAGGTTCTGGAGCGTGTAGGTGATCTGGCCTATCGACTAGCCTTCCCACCGACCTTGAGTAAGATTCACAATGTGTTTCATGCTCCCAGTTGAGGAGATATGTTGCTGATCCGAGCCATGTACTTCAATTCGAAGAGATTGAATTAGCAGAGGATCATTCGTACGAGGAGCATCCTGTACGGATACTCGAGAGGAGGATCAAGCAGTTGCGGAACAAGACGATTCCCTTACTGAAAGTTCAGTGGTCACGACACGGAGTCGAGGAGGCTACGTGGGAGACCGAGGATAGCATGCGAGCGAGATACCCCGAGTTATTTACCCCTTAGTTTCAAGGACGAAACTCTTTTTAAGGGGGGGAGTATGTAATATCCGACTGTAACTTTTCATTTTTACCTGTCATTGTATTATTCGGGTAATCTGATTATCATGAATCGTTGCATTTAGTATTATGTTGAGGTATTATAGATTTGAATTTCATATTGTTGTTATTTCATTTCATATGTGATGATTCGATGTTAATTAGAGAGTTGCATTTTCGAATTTTTCTGTTGATGTAGCGTACGCTACACACTACGATTAACGTACGGTAATCCTGTGCCTTAGCGTGCGTAAGGTTTCCTCTGTTGCGTACGCTAAGAGGGAATCTGGCATCAGTTGACTTCAGCACGTGAACTCCTTAGCCGTTAGCATGCATGTGAACAGTCTGAGCTGTCATGTCGGCTGGAATCAATTTTTATTAGCGTGCGTAACACATTTCTCATTAGTGTGCGCTAACGACCTGCGAAAATTCAAGACAGTAGCCTCTGTAAGCCGCTTACGTACGTAATATCGACCGGTTAGCGTACATAAGTGCATTAGCGTACGCTAAACTGTTCCGATAGCGTGCGCTAAGTATGTCCAGTCTATTTATAGGACCAGTCTGTTTTTCATTTCTTCACAACTCTAAACCGATTCTCTCTCCATTTCTCGTCCCTCTGCACTCCCAAAACGATATCAACCTTCACCAACTTGTTTCTAAGCCTTGAATCTTGGAGTGGAGCTCATTTCCTTGGAGATTTGGAGTTGTTTTTGAGCTTGGAGTATATTCTCTCATAGCATTGAAGTTGTTCTTCATTTCTGGAGGTAGGTGTGCTTTCTTCTCTGCATTATTTTCTTATGTTGATGTTAATGACGAATTATACTTCACCTAGAGTTAGATTAAGCAAGTAAAACATAGTTTTAATCCAACCTTTTTAACACTTCTTGATGAATATGATAAATGAGGGTTTAGATTAGATGAGTTCTTGATGTTGTATTGATGGTAACCATGTTTGTAGTTATCATTACTCATCTTACTGGACGAACTTAGCTCAGTAAAACATTGTTGGATCGGTTAGCTTCATCATAGCTGGATTTAATCAAGAACTTGATATCATAGAGTGTTTAAACACCATTTTAGGTATGTAATTACCTTGGGAAGAACTTGATGATGTTAAAGATAGGATTAGATGATCTTGTTCAGAAATCTTAGAAGCTTTAACAATCATTATGGTTCAGCTTCACAAGTCTTTGAAGAATGATAAGGATCTTGATAATTACAACAATAACTTTTCATTAATCTAATGTGTTGATAACTTAGAATGTGATTCATCATCATGCTAAATAGATAGTGTTCTTAAGAAGATGATGCTGTTTATGGATGATCCTGTCATGGTAGATTGAGTATCAAATTCATTATGACTATCCTTTTATAATAGTAGAACATAAGAATTTGATTAAACCAATTTTATTGGCAAATTGAAGATGTTTTGTTCATAGAATAACTAGAGAATTACAGGACACTTTTGGTATGGTAATCCGATTTTGGAAGATGAATTAGATGTATTGAAACCTTTCATTAATCGTTAAGATATTCATTAGGGTGGAGTGAATTATTCGAGTAGGTTGCGGGCGTCGTTTCCAACGAATTGAGATTAATATTATGTGAATATGTTATTGAATGAATTACGTTTCGTTCAAGGTTGCTTGTTCGATTGAGCGTTTAACCGAGGATACCGTCCGTTTGATCATTTGGAGAACGACTATCTTTCGCTTTTAATTGAGGCAAGTTATCTTGCTTGGTTATAATGATGATTAGATCCTTGTGATGGTTATATATTTCATATGTATGAATTGTTCATGTAATGTTTGTCGTGATTTGACATTGTCCTTGACGTTATTCCGTTTTCTTCATGGGGTTGCATTCCCAAGTACATCGCTTTGAATCGTTGATCTCGTTGGTCTTATTTTCACTTCGGTGAGTTTTTCTGGATTCTTAATCGGATGTATGATTTATTGAATTCGATGTCATGTTGTATCGTGACATATCCGGAATCATATCTGCGTTCCGATTGGTCATTGTGTAAGATTTTTAGCCAGGCACATATATAGTCATGCGTGGATATTATTCCGCATTAGACTGTGTACACGGGACGTAGTTTCGTGAGGCTAATTAGGTACATCGTCCCACGTATATTCTGGATTCCGTATACGGGGCGGACATGTACACGGCACATTTCCGGATCGGTCGTACTGTGATGTCCATCTTGAGCCATATTATTAATCATCCATAGTATTGGATGTGTTCGATGATTTGTGACTGATTATTTCATACGCCCGAGGGGCATGATTAATAGTCGGAATGATTTTCTTGAGATCTATATATGTGAATTGTATAATGTCGGAAGAATTGATTATCATGTATATCTGACCCTGTGTTGGGCGAAATACTTGTATTGTATTTTAGGTCGAGGCAAAGGCAAGGCACGAGAAGAGCATGTCGACGGCGAAGGGTTCGAAAGATACTAGTTCGGGGGCCCCACATCTTTTGTTGTCCGGTTATGTTAAACCGTGTTATGTTATTTCCTGTTTCATTTAAATTGCAATCTGGTTGTATTTGACATTTGAAGTATTTTCCATCTCCATATGGTTTATGCTTGTTTTTCGGATCCTGTGTATTATAAGGCCGTTGGCCATATTTTAATAAACTCCTAATCAGAGTAATGACTATTCATTGTGGTTCGGTATCACAAATAATATTTGTTTAATCTGTTTTGAATATCGCCTGGTGGGTCCCAGTGTGGGATTCACGGCACTGTAATATCTGCCTTTTGGGGTGTTACATTTACTCTCTGGCTCCTGCAAATACCGGTGATAAGGCAGGGGTATGGCATCTTCTGCCTAGTCGGGACCATGCCGGCATAGTGACAAATAGTAGTGTAAATGTGAGTACCCAAATCCATTTTTACCCCTCGGCGGATAGCAAATAAACCTCGCAGGTGGCCAATGGAAACCGTCGTCAGAGTCGAAGTCGGGTAAATACTCCCGGCTGCCCACATCCATAAATACCAAGCATCATCCATTAGGTCTGCCTGGTTGTATCGGGGTTTGATCATCCCAATACTGTCATGCAACTCGCTCACTAACGCCCAACGTAAAACTCTATCATCCGGCACCTCTTCATTAGGTAAGATAGAAATGTCAACCGCGTTAGTACAATTAACCCCCAAATACTTGTTAATGACATCCGGTGAAAAATTAATCGATTTCCCATTCACAGTAGTCTGATGATAAGTAGGCGACCCTACCTGCCCAATGTACTTGTTGAAAGAATTGTAAAAGTTTAGGGTCAAGGTCGGGTTACTATTTGGGAGATCGGAAACGAACTTTTCCCAGCCGTTGTCTATGAATTTTTGGATGAAAGGGCTAGTGATTGTGTGTATATCCGCATCGCCAATGAAATCATCAAGATTGAACAATCTTTCCTTAATGCACTTTTTGTTTTGATTTCTTTGCGGTGGTGCCGGACCTTGAGATGACGAACCGACCTTTTCTTTTCCTTTTGACGATTTCTTCGGTGCCATCCCTGAAATTTAACAAAATCAACTTCATTTCATCACACGACTATAATCATCAAGCAAAACCAATAAAAACATAAAAAAAAATTCAAAGATTTTCGTTGTGGCATTTCGTCGGACACCTTGAGTTCATAGTTTTTTAACAAGTTTTTCTTATTCAAACTCAAATCCATAAAGCCACCACAAATCAATGAACCAAATAACCACACAAATATCAACAATACTCACAAATGAACAAGATTTAATCAACGAATCATACGGAAATAAGAATCGAAAAACAAATATGAAGTGAAAAACTAAGAACTAAAACTCAAAAATAAATAAATTGAAACAAGGATTGAAAGAGAACCTGATGATTATGTGTTAATGTTGATAAGATAATGAATTGTATTGAGGAATTTGAGTTTTTAGAAAGTAGGGATTGATAGGGGAAAAAAATCGCACTGCCGGCCGCTTGGTGTCTCGTCTGTTTTGTGAATGTGTTGCAAAGTCCGTTTTTTTTAATACAGACGAGTAGTTACGGCCGCAACATATTCAAGTTACGGCCGTAAGATGCTTTCGTTTTTCTAATAGGTTTTTACAATACATCCGTATCCTTCCAGACTTACGGCCGTATGATGCATTCGTTTTTCGGAACTTGTTTTAGGATACGGCCGTAACATGCAATAGTTACGGCCGTAAGGTGCTTTCGGGAAAAATATAATGGAACAACATACGGCCGTAAGATTAATAACTTACGGCCGTATTTATATACATATTTTTTTTTGTTTTTTAAAATGGTTTTTTTTAGGAAAATATAATTATTATATATGTGAGAATAATGAAAGAAAGACTCCCTGGATGATATGATCCTTGCTCTTGTTGTTGAATCTTTCCGTGTTACCCCCAAACTTATTTTGCGAAATAATAGAGATTGGGTTGCCTCCCAATAAGCGCTTTGTTTAACGTCCTTAGCTTGACTTCTCGTCAGATTAATTAGGTGTTTCTAGCATTATGATTGACTTTGCTGTCGAGAATTCTCCTCCCAGATATGGCTTTAACCGTTGACCGTTTACTTTGAAACTCCCGTCGGTTGTATTATAAATCTCCACAGCTCCATGAGAAAACACCTCTTTGATCGTGTAAGGGCCTGTCCATCGTGATCGCAGCTTACCCGGAAACAGACGCAGTCGTGCATTAAAAAGCAGAACTTGGCCTCCTGTTTTAAAATCTCTTCTTAGAATTCTGTTGTCATGCCATATTTTTGTTTTTTCTTTGTAGATTTTGGCATTTTCATATGAGTCGAGTCGGATTTCATCCAACTCATTTAACTGCAGCAACCTTTTCTTTCCAGCCAACTGTTCGTCAAAGTTTAATTTTTTTATAGCCCAATAGGCTCGATGTTCAAGTTCTACTGGCAGGTGACAGGCTTTTCCAAAAACCAGATGAAATGGAGACATGCCTATCGGTGTATTATAAGCTGTTCTGTAAGCCCAGAGCGCATCATCCAGTTTTTTCGACCAATCTTTCCGAGATGAGTCGACTGTCATCTCAAGTATACGTTTCAGTTCACGATTGGAAACCTCGACTTGTCCACTGGTTTGTGGGTGATAAGAGGTAGCGACACGGTGTTTTACTCTGAATTTGGTCAATAGAGCCTTAACATGGTGATTACAGAAATGAGATCCGCCATCACTGATAATAACTCTCGGAGTTCCGAAGCGAGTGAATATATTTTTCTTTAGAAAATTTACCACGACCTTAGCTTCGTTTGTTGGTAATGCAATAGCCTCCACCCATTTAGATACGTAGTCTACAGCTACAAGGATGTATTCATTAGAGAACGATGATGGAAAGGGTCCCATGAAATCAATTCCCCAAACGTTGAAGATTTCAACTTCAAGGATGAAATTCATTGGCATTTCATTTCTTTTTGACATGTTTCCATGTCTTTGGCACCGGTCACACTTCGAGTCAAGTGTATGTGCATCTTTGAACAGAGTGAGCCAATAGAATCCTGCTTCAAGAATTTTTGATGCTGTTTTTGAACCCCCAAAATGTCCTCCATAGTGAGAGGAATGACATCTTTCTAATACCTTCTCCATTTCTTCTTCCGGTATGCATCTCCGGATGATTTGATCAGGTCCTCGTATAAACAACAGAGGATCTTCCCAGTAATAGTATTTCAACTCGGAGAAGAATTTTTTCTTTTGATGATGGGAAAAATTTGGGTGAATTATTCCACTAACAAGGAAATTAACGATGTCAGCATACCATGGTGCAATTTGTTTTTCCTGGATATTAGAGATTTGGAATAGTTGTTTATCCGGAAATACTTTATTTATTTCCTTCTCTTGAGCATTGTTTTCGTCTAGTCTAGAGAGATGATCCGCCACTTGGTTTTCTGTTCCCTTTCTGTCTCTGATTTCTATGTCGAATTCTTGCATAAGTAGAACCCATCGGATTAGCCTTGACTTTGCATCTTGCTTTGTCATTAAATATTTCAAAGCTGAATGATCAGTGTAGACTATGACCTTTGATCCCAATAAGTAGGATCGAAATTTGTCAAAGGCATAAACCACTGCAAGCATCTCTTTTTCAGTTGTTGTGTAGTTCAGCTGAGCATCATTCATAGTCCTGCTAGCATAATGGATTACTTGCATCATTTTGTCCTTCTTCTGGCCCAGTACGGCCCCCACGTCATAATCACTTGCATCGCACATCAAAATGAATGGAATAGTCCAATACGGAGAAATGATGATTGGAGCTGATGTAAGTTTATCCTTCAAAGTTGCAAAGGCCGCGTGGCATTCATTTGTGAAAAGGAATGGTGTATCTTTCTTAAGCAAAGAACAGAGAGGTTTTGCTATTTTTGAGAAATCTTTTATGAACCTCCGATAGAATCCTGCCTGCCCGAGAAAACTGCTTACTCCTTTCACCGAAATTGGTGGAGGAAATTTTGCAATCACTTGGATCTTTGCCTTATCGACTTCAATTCCATGTTGTGAGATTCTATGGCCAAGTACGATTCCTTCCTGGACCATGAAGTGACATTTCTCCCAATGGAGAACTAGATTTGTGTCTTCACATCTTTCCAAGACCATGCCTAAGTGATTTAGGCATTTATCAAATGAATCTCCGAAAACCGAGAAATCGTCCATGAAAACTTCAATGAATTTTTCAACCATGTCTGAGAATATTGACATCATGCATCTTTGAAATGTGGCTGGAGCATTGCACAATCCGAATGGGATTCTTCTATAGGCAAATGTTCCATAAGGGCATGTGAATGTTGTTTTCTCTTGGTTTTCTGGGGCTATTACGATTTGGTTGTACCCTGAATAGCCGTCGAGAAAACAGTAGTAAGAATGTCCCGCCAATCTATCTAGCATCTGATCAATAAATGGAAGTGGAAAATGATCTTTTCTTGTCGTCTTGTTTAGTTTCTTGTAATCAATGCACATTCTCCATCCTGTGATCGGTCGTGTCGGTATAAGTTCATTGTGCTCGTTCTCTATGATCGTGATTCCACTCTTTTTGGACACCATATGTACAGGGCTCACCCATGGACTATCTGAGATTGGATAAATGATTCCTGCGTCTAGTAATTTAAGAATCTCTGCCTTCACAATTTCCTTCATATTTGGATTCAAACGTCGTTGATGCTCAATTGAAGGTTTGCAGTCTTCTTCCATCAAAATCTTGTGAGTGCATATAGAGGGGCTTATTCCTCTAATGTCCGCAATAGTCCATCCTATTGCTCTTTTGTGATTCCTCAATACCCTTAGTAATTTCCCTTCTTCAAGTTCGGTCAATATGTTAGATATGATGACCGGAAGTGTAGAGGAAACGCCCAAGTAAGCGTATCTCAAATGTGTGGGTAGAGGTTTGAGATCAAGTATTGGAGCTTCTTGTAAAGAAGGAAGGGGTTTAGTGGAGCTTTTCCCCAGTTCTTCAAAATGTGAATGCCTTCTTAAGGGTGGTAGTGCTTCTAGATAGTTAACTATTTCGGCCAAGTGATATTCTTCTTCCATGCTGGTTAGAGAATTTGCTATACATGTCTCAAGAGGATCTTTAGATATAATTTTCTCTAAAGACTTGTTCACCATGGCTTCGATTGCGTCTATTCTTAGACAGTACTCATCTGTGGAGGGTTGATTCAAAGTTTTTAGGACATCGAAGATGACATGTTCGTCTTCTACTCTGAGAATTAGCTTTCCTTCATAGACGTCAATAAGAGCACGTCCGGTTGCGAGAAATGGTCGTCCCAAAATAATGGGAATATCCTGATCTTCTTCCATGTCAATGATGATAAAATCTGCTGGAAATATGAATTTATCAACCTTGACGAGCACAACTTCTATTATCCCACGTGGATACTTGATTGACCGATCGGCTAATTGTAGTGAAACTGTTGTTGCTTTTGCTTCTCCCAAGTTCAATTTGTTGAAAATTGACAGGGGCATCAAGTTGATACTTGCCCCTAAATCACAAAGAGCTTTGCCAAAATTCACTTCACCAATTGTACACGGGATTGTGAAAGTTCCCGGATCTTTTAGCTTGGGTGGCAACTTCTTTTGTAGTATTGCGCTACATTCCTCTGTTAGCATGACAGTTTCGTATTCTTCAAGTCTTCGTTTGTTGGAAAGAATATCTTTCATAAATTTGGCATAGCTTGGCATTTGTGCTAGAGCATGGCAAAAGGAATGTTGATGTGTAGCTTTTTGAAAATTTCTAAGAATTTCCCGAATTGAGCATCGAGCTTGTGATTCTTCAACCGTTGAGGAAATGGGATAGGTGGAACATAAGATTTTGTAGCAACTGGACCTTTTTGAGATGAAGGTCCTGTATCAGATTCTTTTTCTGATTCTTGATTTTGTTTATTTTTTTGTTTTTCCAGATGATTTTCCATAGAAATTTCGGGCAACTGCACTCCACTTCTTGTTGTGATAGCTTGGACATTTTCCCTTGGATTTACCTCGGTATTGCTAGGTAACATGCCATGAGATCTTTCTGAAAGTATTTTGGCCATTTGGCCAACTTGTGTCTCCAGATTTTTAATTGAAGCATCATTGCGTTGTTGATACTTCAGTTGTTGTTCAGCTAGCTTCGTGATTGCTTCTTCCCATCCGGGCTTCTTTTCTTGATGCATTGGATTCAACACATTGTTGTTGTTTGCATAAGAAAAATTTGGATGATTTTTGTACCCTGGATTGTATGTTGGCCCGTAAGGATTGTATGCTTGCCTTAAGAAATTCTGAGCATACGCCACTTGTTCTGGTGGTGGTGGTGACTGCTCCTGTTGCACTAAGGGACAGATAGTGCTGTTGTGAGTTGCTCCACAAATTTCACATGAAAAAGCTGAAATTTGTGGAGTTTACACCGTCTTCACAGATTGAGGAGTTGAAAAAGACATTTCTTCGACTTTCTTTGATAGAACTTCAATTTTTGCCAACATAAGTGAATAAGAATCCACTTCAGAAACACCATTTGGTTTCTTTTGGATATTTCTGTCTGGCCATCTTGCACTTTGTTCACTTATAACCTCAAAAAGATTATAAGCCTCTTTCATAGTTTTGTTGCCCAGTGAGCCATTTGATGATGAATCGACATTGGCTCGGCATGAAGGTAAAATTCCAGAATAGAAGTAATTGACTTGTGCTCCCAAATTGAAACCATGGTTAGGACATTTTCGTAGCATATCTTTGTATCTCTCCCATGCTTCGTGGAATGATTCTGAATCTTGTTGACGAAATGTAGAGATTTCGTATTTGAGTTTCGCCACTTTTATTGGTGGAAAGTATTTAGTGGTGAATTTTTGGACAAATTCGGGCCAATTTGTTATGCTTCGTGGTGGCAAAGTATCTAGCCACTCTCTTGCTCTGTCCTTCAAAGTGTGCACGAAAAGTCTCATTTTGATCGCCTCGTCATTTACATTTGGATATTTGAAATTTCCACATATCTCCAAAAAATGGTTAATATGGAGATATAGATTTTCATCGATTCTTCCATAGAATGAGTTGTTGTTGGAGAAGAGATTGATGACATCTGGGCGAATTTGAAAATTGTCCACTCCATATGGTGGATAGATTACACTTGATTGAACGCTCAAAGATGGGGGGTTCATGGATTCCCCAAAGAGCATGTTGTCTTCATCTATTTCCGGCACAATAGGATATTGTTGATGTTGAATGTTTTGAACATTAGGTATTCCCCCCACAGGAGGAATTCTTTCATTATCATTTCCTTGGGGGAGACGTGGATTTAGTTCGTCCGCCATTGATGGTGAAGAAATATTGTTTTTCTTTTGTTCTCTTCGCCTTCTTCTGAATGTGGCTTCGATCTCGGGATCTAGTGAAACTAAATCGCGATTGTACGTCCTTCGCATAGACAAGAGAATCTGCAACAAAGAAAAAATTGTATTTATAACAATAGTTAATAATGTAATTTTTACAATTATAACTTATACTTCCCTGGCAACGGCGCCAAAAACTTGACACGTTTTTAGTGTAACTATCGCAAGTGCACGATATCGTATCAAGTAGTAAAGTGGACTTTTTGAGTCCGGTTTATCGATCCCACAAGGAAGTTTGGTTATAATTTGAATTATACACTATTAGTCTATTTTTATAGATACTAAGATAAGTGAAACACACAATTAAAAAGTTTGGTTTAATATTTGCAAAGAAAATGCAATAATAGTTCTAATATTATAAGGAAATAAAAAGATAGCAATAATAATAGATTAATTAATGATAAAATGAAATAGTTGGGATTACAAACTTAGTTCGTCATTAGTTATAAAAGATGTATTGGAGATCATAAGATGAATTTACTTATTATGTTGTGTAAATTCGATTTTCCTTAAAAAGACGGTTTCTCTTTCGAACTATAAAACGCCCCTTACATATTGAATCAATCCACTATATTTCTATGTTGATTGGCTTCAATACATAGCATTAGGATTTATGAAAATAACTCAAAGAATCATCTAAGGACTAGGGGTATATTTCTATCCCCTAGAACAACTTAGAGTGAAGATCATTTGATCTAATCAAACATATTTTCTTTCGAAACATATGAAGACCATAAATATCGTCATTTATTGGCCAAATAAATAAAGATTGTTAAAACAATGAAAATCACACACAATAATAAGTAATTCACAATAGATCTTTATACAAACATAAATAACATGACTAACCTTGTTTATAATCCCAACTAAAGATTACTTAGCCCATGAAGGGTTTATTAGACATATTACAAGCTTGTGTGGTCATTATTAGTTGAATCAAGAGAAAGAATTGATCCTAACTCCCTTAGTAGATAAAGGAGATAGAAACAATAAACTCTCTGAATAACATATGTTATACCACACTTACAAAGATCACTCAAGAACACAAGTGTGTTCTTCACACAAAAAGAAAAGTTTACAAAAAAAATGGAAAATTATAAGATGAATGATGAATGATGAAGGATCTAAGGGGTCTATTTATACACCTAAAGTCATCTAATAGCTCCAAAACTCCAGCATTATTACATTAGATCAGATCAATGCCAGCCATCCCCTCAATAATACACAAAAAGTATAAAAAATTAGACAAATCATAACAATCTGTCAAGAGTTACGGCCGTAACATTCAGGAGTTACGGCCGTAACTAGGGTGACTTACGGCCGTAACTCCTGAATGTTACGGCCATAACGTGGCTTCGTAAATTTGCTCATTTAAAGCTTTGATAGTTACGTTCTGACCAATTTCTCGGACTTTGCGTTTTTGCCCCAGATCTTCTTCGGATTATAACTTTTGATATATAACTCTGATTTTGAATCCGGAAAGACTGCCGAATTCGTCTCGGAAAGCCCTACAACATGAATATATCAAAATTCAATAAAGAGAATATTTATTAAACATGTTGTTTCTTGAGTAATTCAGTTATTTAATCCGATCATCATCCGATAAAAATAAAATTATTAAAACTAATAAATTAAAAGCAAAAAACGAGTAGACTAGCTCAATTATGGGTGAATTTTATCGATACAAACCATGGATAAATGTATAAAACTGACACTTATCAGTACTCATTCATGGGACGTAAGTCGGGCCAATCTAAGTTATTTATCAGCGCCATGAAGGCCGTAAAACTTTTGAATAAAGGTTGTACGGGCTATTGGTGTTACGCTTTGAAGACGGAAGGGAACGAAGTCGATTTCTCTTCGATTCTGGTTGTTAATGAATATCCCGATATTTTCCCGGACGATCTCCCGGGATTACCGCCAGATTGGGAGATAGAATTTTCTGTGGACTTTGCGGCTCTGATTTCTAAGGCACCTTATCGTATGGCACCTTTCAAGATGCAAGAATTAAAGAATCAGCTGGGAGAATTATTGGAAAAAGGGTACATTAGACCGAGCGCTTCGCCTTGGGGTACGCCTGTTCTTTTTGTGAGAAAGAAGGATGGTCCATTATGTTTGTGCATCGACTACCGTGAGCTGAACAAAGTGACCATCAAGAAAAAGTATCATTTGTCTCGTATAGACGATTTATTTGATCAGTTGCAAGGGGCTGCAGTTTTCTCGAAAATTTATTTGAGATCAAGGTACTATCAACTAAGGGTGAAAGAGTCCGACATTCCGAAGACTGCATTTCGGACGAGATATGGGCATTATGAATTTGTAGTTATGCCTTTTGGTTTGACTAATGCACTGGCAGTATTCATGCAGTTAATGAACAAGATATTCATCGAGTACCTCGACAGGTGTGTAGTCATCTTTATTGACGACATTTTGATCTATTCTCGAGATAAAGAGGAACATGCCCGACAATTGCGTTTAGTGATAGATATTTTGAGAACCGAGCACCTCTATGAAAAATTCTCGAAATGTGAGTTTTGCTTGGAAGAAGTTATGTTTCTCGGCCACGTGATCTCGGCCGAAGGGGTGCGTGTAGACCCGCAGAAGATTGAGGCAGTGCTAGATTGGGCACCGCCTAAAATGTTGAGGAAGTTCGTAGCTTTATGGGCCTTGCTGGGTATTACCGTCAGTTTGTCGAAGGGTTCTCGAAACTCACTCAGCCGCTTACGAAATTACTTAAGAAGACAGAAAAGTTTGTTTGGATGGATGAGAGACATCAGAGCTTCGATGAGCTGAAGAGACGTTTGACTTCAGCGCCGAACCTAGCTTTACCACATGGTAGTGAGGGATTTGTGGTTTATAGTGACGCTTCGGGTAAAGGTCTTGGCCATGTGCTTATGCAGCATGATAAGACGATAGATTTTGCGTCACGACAACTAAAGCCATATGAGATGAACTATCCTACTCACGATTTGGAGTTGGCCGCAATTGTCTTCGCACTCAAGATTTGGCGACATTATTTGTATGGTTCTCCGTGTCGAATTTATACCGATCACAAGAGCCTGAAGTATATATTTTCAGTCATAAGGAACTGAACATGAGATAGAGAAGTTGGTTAGAATTGATAAAGGATTACGATTTGAAAATACTTTACCACCCAGGAAAAGCCAATGTTGTCGCGAATGCTTTGAGCCGCAAATCGGCATGGCTTCAAATGCTTGAGGTTCTTACGTCTCAGACGAAGATTTGTCAGTATTTAATTGAGCAAGGAATATAAGTTTGGCTTCAACAAGTACAAGGACAGTTGTGTACTATAGAAATTACTTCGTCCTTGGTTGACGACATCAAAGGGAAACAGTGGAGTGACCCGATGATCTCTCAACTGAAGAAAGATGTCATTAAAGGAAAATACCCTGTTTTTATGGTTCATGAGGATAGTATTCTGAGATTTCAGGGCAGACTTTGTGTTCCGAATGATCTAGAGTTGAGGCAGAGAATTCTCCGAGAAGCTCATGTTACGCCTTATTCATCCACCCAGGAACGAGTAAGATGTACAAAGACTTGAAGCGAAATTTTTGGTGGAATAACATGAAGAAGGATGTCAAGGAATTTGTACTACAGTGCTTGACGTGTCAGCAAGTCAAGATCAAACATCAATGACCGGTGGGGTTGTTGAAGCCGCTTCCCATTTCCGAGTGAAAGTGGGAAGATATCTCTATAGACTTTATCACAAGCATGCCGAGAACTGGAACCGGAATGAATATGATTTGGGTAATCGTCGATCGGTTGACCAAGTCTGCACACTTCTTGGGTATTAAGGATACTTGGGGACCGGAGAGATTAGCTCGAACTTTTATAGCTGAGATCATAAGATTGCACAGTGCCCCCAAGACCATTGTTTCTGATCGAGACGGTCGTTTCGTATCGCATTTTTGGCAGGCCGTTCATCAGGCTTTGGGTACCGAGTTGAGATTGAGCACGTCCTTTCATCCCCAGTCAGACGGTCAGACGGAGAGGACGATTCAGACATTAGAAGATATGTTGTAGGCTTGTACCCTAGACTGGAGTAATGATTGGGAGATTCATTTACTGTTGATCGAGTTTGCCTACAATAATAGTTGGCATGCATCGATAAAAATGGCACCATTCGAGGCACTTTACGGTAGGCGATGTAGGTCACCATTATGTTGGGATGAAGCTCCCGAGCTAATCGGAATGGAGCCGGATATGTTGATGGAGATTAAGGAAAAGATTTTTATTATCCGGGACCGTTTGCTGACTGCCCAGAGCCGTCAGAAATCTTATGCTGATACTCGTCATCGACCTTTGGAGTTCAAAGTCGGGGATCATGTTCTACTCAAGGTGTCGCCGACCAGAGGGGTTTTTCGTTTTGGGAAAAAGGAACTTAGTCCGAGGTATATCGGACCCTTCGAGATCTTGGACAGGGTTGGAGAGTTAGTTTATCGATTGGCGCTACCCCCATCTTTGAGTCACTTCCATAGTGTTTTTCATGTGTCTCAGTTGAGAAAGTATGTGCCGGATCCGAGTCATGTTATCGACTATGGTGAGATTGACATATCCGAGGATATCACCTTCCCGGAGAGACCCGTGAAGATCCTTGAGCGTCGTGAGAAACAACTTCGGCATAAGACCATTCCATTGGTTAAAGTGCAATGGTCGAGACATGGAGTCGAGGAGGCGACTTGGGAGATGGAAGAGAATATGCGGTCGGAGTATCCTGAACTTTTTATTTCTTAAGTTTCGGGAGGAAACTTCTTTTTAGAGGGGGAGAATGTAATACCCATACTTTTTATTAACTGTTTGACCTTGCCATTCTTCCTATATTGTCGCTCTGTAAACTCTTTGTGATGTTGTCGATATTGTTATAGAGTTTCGTACCATGTTTGGATCATGATCGTGTTGTTTAGACCTCGCGGAAGTGTTTTGGGTCAGAGAAATAGCGCAAGCTAGGCCTAGGCTAACGCACGCTAATTCTTATTGAGTAGCGCACGCTAGCTTTGAGCTGTAGCACGTGCTAAGGGACCAGCCAGGTCAGAACTAGTAATTCATCTTGCTCTCTGGACTAGCAATTAGCGCACGCTAGGAGTTAGCTAGCGCACGCTATTCATGGTCAGTAGCGCGCGCTAATACATCTGTAGCACACGCTAACGGGCTGGGTCGGCAGAGGCAGTGAAGTTGTCAGGTTGTCTGGAATATTAGGGAACGTATGCTAGGCTTCGGCTAGCGCACGCTAGGAGTTCTGCATTGCGCATGCTAAGCTATCACGGTAGCGCACATTAAGACTCGAGCAGGGCAGAGGACAGTAGGTTCTGGACACCATTTTCCAGGTTGCGCACGCTAATTTTCGGCTAGCGCAAGCTAAAAGAAGGCGGTTAGCGCACACAATAGTATACTTAACGCACACTAACGGGGCCGACAGAAGCCACTGGACTACCCGGTGACCCCGCTAGCGCACGCTAATATTATAGGCGTAGCGTGCGCTAGGCTGGGCGAGTATATATTGGACAGTTGACTTCCATTTCATCATTTTTCTCATCCTTCACACTTTTCCGATCGGGAGCAGTGAGTTTCGGCAATTTGGAGAGTTTGGAGGCGATCCTTCTTCAGATATCAACATCTTTGGTTGGAGAACAAGGATTTCACAACATCTAATCCATTCCATCTTCCAAATCAAGGTAAAAATCCTTAGAACCCTAATTTTTGGGGATTTTGGGGTTTTCTTAGATTCGTCCGATTTATCCATTTTGAAGCTTGAGAATCTTGATATTATGATGCATCTATCCTGTATAAATGCTTTTCCTACAATTTTACAGATTGGTTTGTGCCGTGTTCGGACTTGTGAGGGTTTGGGTGATTTTCCAACCTCTAGTTGTTTACCCTCGTATTTTCATGAATCGTAGACGAGTTTCGGTAGTTTCTTCATGAGTTATGAGTATGGGTTATTGATTATCACATCCCTTACAAATCGTTTAGGTACCAAAAGTGCGTTCTTCGAGCTACCGAACTCATACTCTTTTCTGTTTGATTTCTCGATGTCTCAAAGGCAAGTATATGTTTATGATTGTACGTTCTCGACTTTGAAAGTAAAATATATGAATGGCATGTTTAATTATATCCACTCTGGGATGGGCCAACGGGTCCTCTGAGGGTTTCGTAGCCTCTGGTGCGATTCCACGGATCATTTGAGTTAACCACTCTGGGATGGACCGACGAGTCCTCTGAGGGTTCCGTAGGCTCTGGTGCGGTTCCACGGTTGATTATGTATGTATTGATGTGATGCTATGAGATTTAGTTATTCCGGAATACTGGTCTTGAAATGATGAATTGACGATTACTTCTACTTTATTTTCGAGGAGTATTGTATTTCATATTCGATATAGTTGCACTAGCTATTCGACGGCTAACCCCTTTATAGGGGAAATACTTTTTATGTATTTCAGGTTCTAGGAGAGCGGACAGGCAGGTATCGGGTCGGCATGAAGATGATGGGAAAGCGTGATACTGTGTCTTATCTCCGGTTGTATTCCGTATTTCTCCATTCAGTGTTGTTGTACTGGAATGGATATTGAATACTCGAGTATTGTTTTTCAGTTTCCTTGATCTTCCGGCCTGCGTTGCCAAAGTATCGTTTTGTGTTGTGACGTATTTGGATACATTGGTTATGGTTTAAATACCCTTTATATTATTCTTCATTTCATTGTGTTTAGACCCTCTCGGTCAAAATTTATAGTTCTGCGTATATTTTACCTTGTGGGTCCCACGGCGGGGTTCACGGCGCTGTAATATGCCCTGAATAACTTGGGGGTGTTACAGCTAGCACATGGGCCAGTTGGTGGAGGGCCCGGATAAGATTCCCGCGGCATGAACCTGGATAGTTTTGGGGTCAACGGGGAATAACGTACGCTAAGTGAAGTATATAGTGTACGCTAAGTATGGTTGATTACGTACGTAATAGTTTTGATGTAGCGCACGTAAGAGAGAACAGGAATGAGGCAGTAAGCTATGATAATGTACGCTAAGGATAGTAGATAGCGTACGCTAAGTGTATAATGCACGTTAAGCACTAAGGCTAACGTACGTAAATCTCAGGACAGTATAAATGGGACAGCACCCCATTTCATTCATTTTTTTTCACTTCCCTTTCATTTCCTCCAAGTCCAGAGAGATCCCTTTGATACTTTAACACCTATATATCATCTATACTCGATCATTGAGGATTGGAAGCACCTTGGATTGGTACTCAAGCTTCCTGTGTTGGATTTTCGTCAAGTGTTCATCATTGTCTTCTACATTAAGGTATGTTGATACTTTCCAAACTCTAACTCGTGTTCTTAAGGATGTTATGAACATACTACCGAGATTAATAAGTTCCATAGATGACTTATTTAACCAAACATCATGTTTTTGGAAGTTGGATGTTTATGCTTAAGTTACCATTGATAAGAGCATTATAGTTCGAACCTCGTTATGATGAACAAATAGAAGAAGTATTCTGAGATTGATAATCCACATTTGGATTGTGTTTTCGTAATGATCGTAGAGTTGGTATTGATATCACTTTTTGTTACACGGACTTAGGAAGATGAACATTGAAGGTTTTGTCATATCTTGTAAGTTGGATTGGCTAGCTAATCTTCATGATGAAGTTTGAATGAAATGAAGATATTGGTAACAAGTGTATCAACAATAGATTATCCGAACTGCATATTTGAACTCATAATCGAGATTGGAGTAAAGTATTATGATGGCATGTTTATCCTAGAATTCGAAAATTTCAAAAACTATAGGATCATTCTTGTTTGCTTGAGAAATGTATTTGTGAGTATAACGTACGTTAAGCATCATGCATTACATACGTTATATCATCAGGTAAGACAGTCGTCTGATCAGAGAAGAAAACTGTCAAATAGATGCTTAGCATACATTAAGCTTCGGAGCTTGCGTACGCTAACGAACAGACTTAACGTACGTTACGTTGGGTACGTAACGTATGTTATGAAGACATCAGGCAGGATACGTTTTGTTGAACTTTCGTACATAGTTTAGGATGTTAGATGTTCGTGCGTTAGTTTTATGACGTAAGATGAACTCTTTATTAATTTATATTGTTTAGCGTTCGAGCTTGCAACGTGATAGATTGAGGGGGTGACCTGATAAGTGTAAGTTTTATACACTTATCCATAGTTTGTATCGATAAAATTCACCCATAATTGAGCTAGTCTACTCGTTTTTTGCTTTTAATTAATTAGTTTTTAATAATTTTATTTCTATCGGATGATGATCGGATTAAATAACTGATTTACTCAAGAAATAACATGTTTATTAAATATTCTCTTTGTTGAATTTTGATATATTCATGTTGTAGGGATTTCCGAGACGAATTCGGCAGTCTTTCGGGATTCAAAATCAGAGTTATATATCAAAAGTTATCATCCGAAGAAGATTTGGGGCAAAAACGCAAAGTCTGAGAAATTCTGGGCTGAAAACGTAACTCTCAAAGCAACCAGTGAACAAATTGATGAAGCCAAGTTACGGCCGTAACTATAGAATGTTAAGGCCGTAATTCATCCAAGTTACGGATGTAACTCCTTAATGTTACGGCCGTAACTCTTGACAGATTGTTATGATTTGTCTAATTTTTTATACTTTTTGTGTATTATTGAGGGGATGACTGGCATTGATCCGATCTATTGTAACAATGCTGGAGTTATGGAGCTATTAGATGACTTTAGGTGTATAAATAGACCCCTTAGATCCTTCATCATTCATCATTCATCATATAATTTTTCACTTCTTGTAAACTTTTCTTTTTGTGAAGAACACACTTGTGTTCTTGAGTGATTAGTGTAAGTGTGGTATAGCATATGTTGTTCAGAGAGTTTATTGCTTCTTTCTCCTTTATCTACTAAGGGAGTGAGGATCAATTCTTTCTCTTGATTCAACTAAAAATGACCACCAAAGCTTGTATTATGTATAATAAACCCTCACTACACCATAGATTGCATACAGCAACGTGTAAAATACGTTGCAATATGCCCTAAATTCATTGCAATAGGGCCTATTGCAACGATTATGCAAAAATCAAGCGTGCACTTTGCTCTGGTTGCCATAGGGCCCTTATGGCAACAAATTTGGTACCATATTGCAACGGCATATTATCGTTGCAAATATAGTATATGGCAACGATTTAACGGCTATAGCAACATGTTTAACACCAT
This sequence comes from Orobanche coerulescens, assembly GCA_033398695.1. Classification (NCBI taxonomy): domain Eukaryota; kingdom Viridiplantae; phylum Streptophyta; class Magnoliopsida; order Lamiales; family Orobanchaceae; genus Orobanche; species Orobanche coerulescens. The sequence goes on along the minus strand of CM065805.1, from coordinate 139,693,739 downwards.
TGCAATATCCCTATGGCAACATTTTTTTGCAACGATTTTTTTGTGTTAATTGTTGCAATATATGAATTCAGGCAACCCTAAGGCAACATATATATGCCCAATTGCAACATATTTAGAATCAAATGCAATCTAATTTTATTAATGAATATGACATATATGGCAACATTTAAGCTTCTATTGCAATGCTAAATAAAAAAACTGGCATGACCATTAGATTTATTTCAATTAGTATATCGTAACATCAATCCAACCGAGCAATATTACTGCTGTTCCAACATCAATAAATTCACTCAGATTAAGTTTAGGAAAATGACCAAGTTGAAGCAAAATAACTAAGTTAGTGACACACAATCTAACTTAGTAATACATAGACCAATATCTTAGTTAAACATTATATAAACATGAGTCATGGCTCTTCTTCATCTTCCTATTCCTCTTCCTCTTCATCTTCATCTTCATCTTCATCTATCTTCATCTTCATCTTCATCTTCATCCGTCTCATCTCCGTCCTCAATAGAAGTAGTAGCACATCTAAATCCTTCTATGAATCATTATGGACTTCTCCCAATTTGAAATTAGAAAAAAAAAAAAAGTTAGCTCATCACAAAGTAGATTAAATAATGCAATGGCTTCAAAGAGATATATTTGCCCTCGACAAAATCAAAACAATGCCTTGTGATACTCTATATTGATATTCTTTGAAAAAAACAGGTAATTACATATGGAGAATGATCTACAACAAAGGCATATGCCTTATTCGCCATTCTGTCCACCATCAAGATATCCGCCTTATTTATTTACAAGGCTGGAACCACCAAAGCAAGAACCTTTCTTTTCTAATCAAACGAATTGGAGATTTCGCATGGTGTCAGATGCTTCATGAGAGATAAGCAGATAGAAAAACCATCTAGATGATTTCGCATGGTGTCAGATGCTTCATCGAGATGATGAAGATCTTCATCATCTCGTTCTGAAAGGGAGAAAATAAGCGGAAGCTAATAAACCAAGAGACTCAATATAGAAGGTTTAAAAATAAGATCTTTATCCCGAACCTCATCAGAAAAGATTCAGCACCAAAGTACTTCATCAAGAACAGCTTGGTATATCCGAGCGTAAATCAAAGCAAAGATAAAGAAAAAGAAGCTTCAACAAGCTTTATGGTAATGGCTTGATTTTAATAATGTTCTTGCAGGAGAAGTCGGTAAGAAGATTCTATTTCATCAATAGACAATATACAAGAGAAAGTTCTTCATCTTCTTAGATGAGAACACAGCAGATAGAGCTTCTAACTCAAAAACAATTCAAAGTTCTTCTGATTTAGAATTACAAAGTTCTGATAGTTCTGAGAAATATTATACTGATGTTACTCAGATTCTTAAAACACTTCAAATAACAATGATGTAGCTATTTTCATTTTGACAGCCATAGCGTACGCTATTTCAGCTACACGTCCCCAAATTACTCACGATCTTTGTTCCACACGCTATTTGCAGCATGCTATGCAGAGTTTTTGTGAAAACATGCGCTGTAGCACGCTACGACGCTATTTAAAACACTGCTCAGAATTAAACCAATAGAACTAAAGAGCAAGATTAGGTACCTTCTATTAACAACATTGTGCACATGGCATAACCATTTGGAAAACTCGTGATGAGATCCAGCCTGTACAGGATTTGCGCTGCATAGCATTTTAAATATAACAAATTATATTGCAATTACCCATCAATTGGAATATTGCAATTATATTTACTGGGAAAGCTATAAAAGATTTCTAGCCCTATTTACTTTTTTTTTTGTTCTTTTTCGTCCTAAGCATCAATCCAAAAATCATCCCAAGAGATAAGAACTTACAGAATTCGCATATGTGACAGAGCCATTTTACTGCAGCAAGATGTAAGATTGCTTCACTTGGAAACAAATATTTTTTAGCAAGACAAAAAAACCGAAGAGGACTACTCTTGAAGTTGGTTTATCAAAGCTCGTAAGGGACTACGGCATAAATAGTACTCTATGTTTTATGGTTATTATGGGCAGCACAAAGTTAGGTTTCACAGAGGTTTCGAACGAAATTTAGGTTAACATTCATACGTTTTAAGAAAGCAGATTTCAGAATTGGAAGGGATAGGTCATGCTGCAACGGGACGACACCATTTCCGAAATAACTCCATTTTTTCACAGAAGGAAGAGTTACTAAGACCAGCTCGGTTCAAGGATATACATATGCCAAAATAACTAAGATCTCAAAAGAAAAAAATAATAGAATAGAATTAAGGAGAAAAGAGAAAACACGAGCGAGAGTGTGAAGAAACGTCCAGTGGTCAGTTCCAGTTCTTCTTTTGTTGTTGGATCGAAGACTTTCCCAAAAATAACACCACAAAAAGATGATCAAACTTAAATCTTTCATTATTTTATATATGATCGAATAAAAATGTATTAGCTTGCATATCAAACGAACCAAGACCTGCAATATTTGCCGTAAGTCACATATCGGATGATGGAATGAAGAATAAGCATCTCTTTTAGGTTCATATTCCAGTGGAAGAGACTCGTATATTGGTAATTACTTAAATTAGGTAGTGTTACCGTTTGCAAACTCTAATATATTTGATCCTGCAAGAGTTGGTGGTGGAATGCTACGAAGTGGACTCCAATTGTAACACAAAAGCATCGTAAAACAAGGCCCGGTGCGGTGGGACACGCTATACTTTTGTATCTTTGTGCTTTAAAATTGGGCACAGCTTTGAAAATGTTGATCAAACTCATGACAAGGTTATCTTGTGTTTATTTTTCTATGACAAACTAAGGAACAACAAAAAGTGAAGTCGGTTTGTCTTCATGTGCATATCTCTTTTGTCTACCCATATGACTTGTGCCTCTTGAGACACCACTGTTAAGTTTTCCTATGGACTCTGAAGTTTTCTAGTTCTCAGCATTACATTTGTCAATCATATTTAATCTTTTATAACTTCTTTAAGACTATATGTTGGAAGGTTGGGTCGGTTTCCTGGCTTAGAAATACTCATATGTTTTGGCTACAAGTGCACATATTTTTCCGGCTAAAATCTGGGAAACACTTCTCTTTGGAGTTTACAAACACTCCCTATATGCTAAATGAATAAATGACCATTTTCTCTTCTGCATAAAGTTCTCATTGCTTACTTATGTAACCTGAGTGGCCCGTTACAAATCCTTTAAATAAAAGAAAGAGAAGGGCTACTTCATGTCATAGAAATGAAGATAAATAATAAAGACAAGAAACTGATAGAAACATATCCCACAAGCACAGGAGACCATCTGCTCATTAAACACAAATATATACAGTTCATCTCTTCACCATAAATATAAGAACAACAAGATCTAATAAATCAAATGCGTAAGTTCCTCAATATTCCGCCGACCAACAACCACCTCCCCAGTCCCCCCAAATCGGAGTATGAGAAAAAAAGAAAAAAAAAGTTCGTTCGGGACTTTTATCAAACAGTTAAACACTTCATCTAGAAGTTCATGCTGCGGCAAAGGCATCAATAACGGAATGATTAAAATGTCCAAATAAAAACATAAGCAGGATCAAAGCAACCTTTACAAGAATTTTGGCCGGTTGGAGATAGGAGTCGGCGTAGTGCGAGGAGAGAGACACAAGAGGGCTCTGGTTCTTGCTGAGTAATGGTGAAGATACGCCGGGTCGCAGAAGGAACTGCGAGATATGACTCTGAACACACTCTGAAACTTTACCAAACGCTTGCAAGAGATGCTGAAGCGGATTATCAGACATTGTCGACTGGGCACGCGGGTTTGGGGTGAGGGAGCGGCGAGGGTTTGAGATAATTTGGTTAGTGTTTTAATGTTTCAAAAGCCCGCTCAATTTCTTTAGTATCCGCCTAAATTTTGGGCCCCAAATTGCTATGTACAGCAACGAATTTTTAAATTGTTGCAATAGAATGTAAATTTTACACTATTTCCAACTTTTTCGCTTCAATTGTAACACTTTATAAATGCATTGCAATATATCCGAGCTGGTCTATCAATAGCAACGTTTTCTGATGAAATTTTTGAAATCTGGTTGCTATAGCCAATCTATGGTGTAGTGCCTTCATGGGCTAAGTTACCTTTAGTTGGGATTATAAACAAAGTTAGTCATGTTATTTATGTTTGTATAAAAGATCTATTGTGAATTACTTATTATTGTGTGTTATTTTCATTGTTTTAACAATCTTTATTTATTTGGCCAATAAATGATGATATTTATGGTCTTCATATGTTTCGAAAGAAAATATGTTTGATTAGATCTAATGATCTTCACTCTAAGTTGTTCTAGGGGATAGAAATATACCTCTAGACCTTAGATGATTCTTTGAGTTATTTTCATAAATCCTAATGCTATGTATTGAAGCCAATCAACATAGAAATATAGTGGATTGATTCAATATGTAAGGGGCGTTTTATAGTTCGAAAGAGAAACCGTCTTTTTAAGGAAAATCGAATCTACACAACATAATAAGTAAATTCATCTTATGATCTCCTATACATCTTCTATAACTAATGACGAACTAAGTTTGTAATCCCAACTATTCCATTTTATCGTTAATCAATCTATTATTATTGTAATCTTTTTTTTTTATTTCCTTAAAAAGTTAGAACTATTATTGCATTTACTTTGCAACTATTAAACCAAACTCTTTAATTGTGTGTTTCACTCATCTTAGTATCTATAAAAATAGACTAATAGTGTATAATTCAAATTATAACCAAACTTCCTCGTGGGATCGATAAACCGGACTCAAAAGTCCACTTTACTACTTGATACGATATCGTGCACTTGCGATAGCTACACTAAGAACGTGTCAAGTTTTTGGCGTCGTTGCCGAGGAAGTATAAGTGTTATATTTTAAAAATTACATTATTAACTATTGTTATAAATACAACTTTTTCTTTGTTGTAGATTCTCTTGTCTATGCGAAGGACGTACAATCGCGATTTAGTTTCACTAGATCCCGAGATCGAAGCCACATTCAGAAGAAGGTGAAGAGAACAAAATAAAAACATTATTTCTTCACCATCAATGGCGGACGAAATAAATCCACATCTCCCCCAAGGAAATGATAACGAAAGAATTCCTCCGGTAGGGTGAATACCTAATGTTCAAAGCATTCAACATCAACAATATCCCATTGTGCCGGAAATAGATGAAGACAACGTGCTCTTTGGGGAATTCATGAACCCCCCCATGTTTGAGCGTTCAATCAAGTGTAATCTCTCCACCATTTGGAGTGGACAATTTTCAAATTCGCCCCGATGTCATCAATCTCTTCTCCAACAACAACTCATTCTATGGAAGAACCGACGAGAATCCATATCTCCATATTAACCGTTTTGTGGAGATTTGTGAAAATTTCAAATATACAAATGTAAATGACGAGGCGATCAAAATGAGACTTTTCGTGCACACTTTGAAGGACAGAGCAAGAGAGTGGCTAGATACTTTGCCACCACGAAGCATAACAAATTGGCCCGAATTTGTCCAAAAATTCACCACTAAATACTTTCCACCAATTAAAGTGGCGAAACTCAAATACGAAATCTCTACATTTCGTCAACAAGATTCAGAATCATTCCACGAAGCATGGGAGAGATACAAAGATATGCTACGAAAATGTCCTAACCATGGTTTAAATTTGGGAGCACAAGTCAATTACTTCTATTCTGGAATTTTACCTACATGCCGAGCTAATGTCGATTCATCATCAAATGGCTCACTTGGCAACAAAACTATGAAAGAGGCTTATAATATTTTTGAGGTTATAAGTGAACAAAGTGCAAGATGGCTAGACAGAAATATCCAAAAGAAACCAAATGGTGTTTTTGAAGTGGATTCTTATTCACATATGTTGGCAAAAATTGAAGCTCTATCAAAGAAAGTCGAGGAAATGTCTTTTTCAACTCCTCAATCTGTGAAGACGGTGCAAACTCCACAAGTTTCAGCTTTTTCATGTGAAATTTGTGGAGCAACTCACAACAGCACTATCTGTCTCTTAGTGCAACAGGAGCAGTCACCACCACCAGAACAAGTGGCGTATGCTCAGAATTTCCAAAGGCAAGCATACAATCCTTACGGGCCAACATACAATCTAGGGTACAAAAATCATCCAAATTTTTCTTATGGAAACAACAACAATGTGTTGAATCTAACGTATCAAGAAAAGAAGCTCGGGTGGGAAGAAGCAATCACGAAGCTAGCTGAACAACAATTGAAGTATCAACAACACAATGATGCTTCAATTAAAAATCTGGACAAGTTGGCCAAATGGCCAAAATACTTTTAGAAAGATCTCATGGCATGTTACCTAGCAATACTGAGGTAAATCCAAGGGAAAATGTCCAAGATATCACAACAAGAAGTGGAGTGCAGCTGCCAGAAATTTCTATGGAAAAACAAAAAGATAAACAAAATCAAGAATCAGAAAAAGAATCTGAATCAGGACCTACATCTCAAAAAGGTCCTGTTGCTACAAAATCTTATGTTCCACCTATCCCATTTCCTCAACGGTTGAAGAATCACAAGCTCGATGCTCAATTCGGTAAATTCTTGGAAATTTTCAAAAAGCTACACATCAACATTCCTTTTGCCGATGCTCTAGCACAAATGCCAAGCTATGCCAATTTTATGAAAGATATTCTTTCCAACAAACGAAGGCTTTAAGAATACGAAACTATTATGTTAACAGAGGAATGCAGCGCAATACTACAAAAGAAGTTGCCACCCAAGCTAAAAGATCCGGGAACTTTCACAATCCCGTGTAAAATTGGTGAAGTGAATTTTGGCAAAGCTCTTTGTGATTTAGGGGCAAGTATCAACTTGATGCCCCTGTCAATTTTCAACAAACTGAACTTGGGAGAAGCAAAAGCAACAACAGTTTCACTACAATTAGCCGACCGGTCAATCAAATATCCACGTGGGATAATAGAAGATGTGCTCGTCAAGGTTTATAAATTCATATTTCCAACAGATTTTATCATCCTTGACATGGAAGAAGATCAGGATATTCCCATTATTTTGGGACGACCATTTCTCACAACCGGACGTGCTCTTATTGACGTCTATCAAGGAAAGCTAATTCTCAGAGTGGAAGTCGAACATGTCATCTTCGATGTCCTAAAAACTTTGAATCAACCCTCCACAGATGAGTATTGTCTAACAATAGACGCAATTGAAGCCATGGTAAACAAGTCTTTGGAGAAAATTCTATCTAAAGATCCTCTTGAGACATGTATAGCAAATTCTCTAACCAGCATGGAAGAAGAATATCACTTGGCCGAAACAGTTAACTATCTAGAAGCACTACCACCCTTAAGAAGGCATTCACATTTTGAAGAATTGGGGACAAGCTCTGCTAAACCCCTCCCTTCTTTACAATAAGCTCCAATACTTGATCTCAAACCTCTACCCACACATTTGAGATACGCTTACTTGGGCATTTCCTCTACACTTCCGGTCATCATATCTAACATATTGACCGAACTTTAAGAAGGGAAATTATTAAGGGTATTGAGGAATCACAAAAGAGCAATTGGATGGACTATTGGGGACATTAGAGGAATAAGCCCCTCTATATGCACTTACAAAATTTTGATGGAAGATGACTGCAAACCTTCAATTGAGCATCAACGACGTTTGAATCCAAACATGAAGGAAATTGTGAAGGCAGAGATTCTTAAATTACTTGACGCTGGAATGATTTATCCAATCTCAGATAGTCCATGGGTGAGCCCTGTACATATGGTGTCCAAAAAGAGTGTAATCACGATCATAGAGAACGAGCACAATGAACTTATACCGACATGACCGATCACAGGATGGAGAATGTGCATTGATTATAGGAAACTAAACAAGCGACCAGAAAAGATCATTTTCCACTCCCATTTATTGATCAGATGCTCGATAGATTGGTGGGACATTCTTACTACTGTTTTCTCGACGGCTATTCAGGGTACAACCAAATCGTAATAGCCCATAAGACCAAGATAAAGCAACATTCACATGCCCTTATGGAACATTTGCCTATAGAAGAATCCCATTCGGATTGTGCAATGCTCCAGCCACATTTCAAAGATGCATGATGTCAATATTCTCAGACATGGTTGAAAAATTCATTGAAGTTTTCATGGACGATTTCTCGGTTTTTGGAGATTCATTTGATAAATGCCTAAATCACTTAGGCATGGTCTTGGAAAGATGTGAAGACACAAATCTAGTTCTCAATTGGGAGAAATGTCACTTCATGGTCCAGGAAGGAATCGTACTTGGCCATAGAATCTCACAACATGGAATTGAAGTCGATAAGGCAAAGATCCAAGTGATTGCAAAACTTCCTCCACCAATTTCGGTGAAAGGAGTAAGCAGTTTTCTCGGGCATGCAGGATTCTATCGGAGGTTCATAAAAGATTTCTCAAAAATAGCAAAACCTCTCTGTTCTTTGCTTGAGAAAGATACACCATTCCTTTTCACAAATGAATGCCACGCGGCCTTTGCAACTTTGAAGGATAAGCTTACATCAGCTCCAATCATCATTTCTCCGTATTGGACTATTAAATTCATTTTGATGTGCGATGCAAGTGATTATGTTGTGGGGGCCGTGCTGGGCCAGAAGAAGGACAAAATGATGCAAGTGATCCATTATGCTAGCAGGACTATGAATGATGCTCAGCTGAATTACACAACAACTGAAAAAGAGATGCTTGCAGTGGTTTATGCCTTTGACAAATTTCGATCCTACTTATTGGGATCGAAGGTCATTGTCTACACTGATCATTCAGCTTTGAAATATTTAATGACAAAGCAAGATGCAAAGTCAAGGCTAATCCGATGGGTTCTACTTATGCAAGAATTCGACATAGAAATCAGAGACAGAAAAGGAACAGAAAACTAAGTGGCGGATCATCTCTCTAGACTAGACCAAAACAATGCTCAAGAGAAGGAAATAAATGAAGTATTTCCGGATGAACAACTGTTCCAAATCTCTAATATCCAGGAAAAACAAAATGCACCTTGGTATGCTGACATCGTTAATTTCCTTGTTAGTAGAATAATTCACCCAAATTTTTCCCATCATCAAAAGAAAAAATTCTTCTCCGAGTTGAAATACTATTACTGGGAAGATCCTCTATTGTTCAGACGAGGACCTGATCAAATCATCCGGAGATGCATACCGGAATAAGAAATGGAGAAAGTATTAGAACGATGTCATTCCTCTCACTATGGAGGACATTTTGGGGGTTCAAAAACAGCAGCAAAAATTCTTGAAGCAGGATTCTATTGGCCCACTCTATTCAAAGATGCACATACACTTGTCTCGAAGTGTGACCGGTGCCAAAGACATGGAAACATGTCAAAAATAAATGAAATGCCAATGAATTTCATCCTTGAAGTTGAAATCTTCGACGTTTGGGGAATTGATTTCATGGGACCCTTTCCATCATCGTTCTCTAATGAATACATCCTTGTAGCTGTGGACTACGTATCTAAATGGGTGGAGGTTGTTGCATTACCAACAAACGAAGCTAAGGTCGTGGTAAATTTTCTAAAGAAAAATATATTCACTCGCTTCGGAACTCCGAGAGTTATTATCAGTGATGGCGGATCTCATTTCTGCAATCACCAGGTTAAGGCTCTATTGACCAAATTCGGAGTAAAACACCGTGTCGCTACCTCTTATCACCCACAAACCAGTGGACAAGTCGAGGTTTCCAATCGTGAACTGAAACATATACTTGAGATGACAGTCGACTCATCTCGGAAAGATTGGTCGAAAAAGCTGGATGATGTGCTTTGGGCTTACAGAACAGCTTATAAGATACCGATAGGCATGTCTCCATTTTGTTTGGTTTTTGGAAAAGCCTGTCGCCTGCCAGTAGAACTTGAACATCGAGCCTTTTGGGCTATAAAAAAATTAAACTTTGACGAACAGTTGGCTGGAAATAAAAGGTTGCTGCAGTTAAATGAGTTGGATGAAATTCGACTCGACTCATATGAAAATGCCAAAATCTACAAAGAAAAAACAAAAAGATGGCATGACAGTAGAATTCTAAGAAGAGATTTTAAAGCAGGAGACCAAGTTCTACTTTTTAATGCACGACTGCTTCTGTTTCTAGGTAAGCTGCGATCACGATGGACGGGCCCTTACATGATCAAAGAGGTGTTTTCTCATGGAGCTGTGGAGATTTATAATACAGCCGACGGGAGTTTCAAAGTAAACGGCCAACGGTTAAAGCCATATCTGGGAGGAGAATTCTCGACAGCAAAATCAATCATAATGCTGGAAATACCTAATTAATCTGACGAGAAGTCAAGCTAAGGACGTTAAACAAAGCGCTCATTGGGAGGCAACCCAATCTCTATTATTTTGCAAAATAAGTTTGGGGGTAACACGGAAAGATTCAACAACAAGAGCAAGGATCATATCGTTCATAAAATCCAGGGAGTATTTCTTTCATTATTCTCACACATATAATAATTATAATTTTCTAAAAAACCAAATATATATATATATAATTAATAATAATACGGCCGTAAGTTATAAAGTCTTATGGCCGTATGTTGTTCTAATAAAATTTTACCGAAAGCACCTTACGGCCGTAACTCCTACATGTTACGGCCGTATCTTAAAACAAGGTCCGAAAAACGAATGCATCATACGGCCGTAAGTATGGAAAGATACGGCCGTAACTAAAAATCCTATTAGAAAAACGAATGCATCATACGGCCGTAACTTGGATATGTTACGGCCATAACTACACGTCTGTATTAAAAAAAACGGACTTTGCAACACATTTGAAACCAGACGAGAGACCAGAAGACAAGCAGTGCGAAAAATTTGCCCCCCTCTCAATCCCTACTTTCTAAAACTCAAATTCCTCAATACAATTCATTATCTTATCAACATTAACACATAAATCATCAGGTTTTCTTTCAATCCTTGTTTCAATTTATATATTTTTGAGTTTTAGTTTTTCACTTCATATTTGTTTTTCGATTCTTATTTCCGTATGATTCATTGATTAAATCATGTTTAGTTGTTAGTATTATCGATATTTGTGTGGTAATTCGATTCATTGATTTGTGGTGACTTTGTGGATTTGAGTTTGAATGAAAAAACTTGTTAAAAAAACTATGAACTCAAGGTGTCCGACGAAATGCCACAACGAAAATATTTGAATTTTTTTATGTTTTTATTGGTTTTGCTTGATGATTATAGTCATGTGATGAAAAGGAAGTTGATTTTGTTTAATTTTAGGGATGGAACCGAATAAATCATCAAAACGAAAAGAAAAGGTAGGTTCGTCGTCTCAAGGACCAACACCACCGCAAAGAAATCAAAACACAAAGTGCTTTAAGGAAAGATTGTTCAATCTTGATGATTTCATTGGCGATTTGGATCGAGACACTATCACTAGCCCGTTCATCCAAAAATTCATAGACAACGGCTGGGAAAAATTCGTTTCCGATCTCCCAAATGATAACCCAACCTTGACCCTAAACTTTTACAATTCTTTCAACAAGTCCATTGGGCAGGTAGGGTACTTATCATCAGACGACTGTAAATGGGAAATCGATTAATTTTTCACCGGATGTCATTAACAAGTATTTGGGGGTTAATTGTACTAACGCGGTTGACATTTCTATCTTACCTAATGAAGAGGTGCCGGATGATAGGGTTTTACGCTGGGCGTTAGTAAGCGAGCTGCATGATAGTATTGGGATAATCAAACCCCGATACAACCAGGCGGACCTAATTGATGATGCTTGGTACGTATGGATGTGGGCAGCCGGGAGTATTTATCCGACCTCGACTCTGACGACGGTTTCCATTGGCCACCTGCGAGGTTTATTTGCTATCCGCTGAGGGGTAAAAATGGATTTGGGTACTCACATTTATACTACAATTTGTCAATATGCCGGCATGGTCCCGACTAGGCAGAAGATGCCATACCCCTGCCTTATCACTGGTATTTGCAGGAGCCAGAGAGTAAAAATTTCGGCGGGGGGTGATATATTAACACATGGGGATCGACTGAACGGCCGGAGTAGTATTTTTCGAAGTACTCAGTTGAGGAGCAAACGGGCACGTTTGGAACCGGAAGAGGATAGTAGCCACGAGGAGGAAGATGAGGCCGAGGAGGATGCCGGAGATGACTTGACGCCTTTTGAGGCGAATTTTCTTGAAAGAGTTCGGGGATTAGAAACATCCCAGGCTGAAATTTTGAGAAATCAGAATGAAATAATAGACCGACAATTAGAAACAGAGAAGTGCTCTGAAAAGCTTTTCCGTTTTCTAAACATCCCTGACGACACACCTCGAGGATCAAAAAGCTAAAATTTCAGGGAGTTTTCTGTTTTCTCACTTGCTTTTAAATTCTAAAAAAAAAACTCGGGACAGTTTTACTTTCTAGTTTGGGGGTGTTTTCATATTTGTGTGTTTATTTTGTTGGTTTTGAAACTATGATGTTTTGATTATGATTGTGGTTTGTTTTGATTATTGTAGTGTATTGTGTCCAGCTTTCTAGTTTGTTTGTTTTCATATTTGTGTTTTCACGCGCTAGCTTTGTATTTTGTCCAGCTTTTTGCATTTTCGATTCCTTCGTCGTTTTGCATCGCCTCTTTGTTGATTTGTTTTGTTTAGCAACTTAATCATCAAAACACTATTTATTAGTATGTGGAATAAATATTCCAATAGGCAGTAGGATTGCAACCGGGAGAGAGACAGCAAGGCATCCCAGACTTGGGAAATTGAGGAGACCGATGGCTCCAGGAGGTGGCGAAATGCATCTGCCAAAATTTGACGGTTTCTCGGAGACGCCGACGTCGGATCACTGGCTTAGAGAATTGGAGAAAGTATGGGATTAACTGCCCAGACAACCGGAGAGTTCCGATAGCCCAGTACTTTCTGATAGGGGAAGTGTCCGAGTGGTGGGAAGCCATCCAACCTATAGATCATGATGCCGACTGAGGAGAATTTAAATTTATGATGGAAGCACAGTACTGCCCTCGTCCAGTCCGACTGGGGAGAAAGTATTCACATGAATTTAAGACGTTTAACCAGCAGCTGGCATTTGTTCGACACGTGGTCAGAACCGATGCAGAAATGATGATCCATTTCGATATGAGAATGAAACCGGAGATACAGAGGTACATGTCAGGTTTCGGATGCACCACTCTCCGTCAGTATCATGACAAAGCGTTGGCATATGAGATTAAGGAAGCAGCGATGGAAAAGTTCATAGAGTCCAAGAAACAAAAAGTCTCTGGTAATTTCACGGAGCATAAGAGTAGTGGGCCCCACAAAGCCCAATCATCTTTTCATTCATTCAAGAAACCTCCGCATCCATCGAAGAGTGGAAAGAACTTTAGAGCGGTATCAACGCCGACAGATGTGGTCAAGAATTGTTTTAATTGTGGTCGCCCAGGACATCTTTGGCGTGATTGTTTTTGTTCTCCAGTAACATGTTATGATTGAAAATAGGAAGTGCATCGTGCGATGTTCTGCAAGGATGCCACAAAGTTAAATGGAGCTCGCACTTCGCAGCCGGTTAAGAAAGAAGCAAGTGTTCAGCAGATGCAGCAGAGTGTCCAGCTACCCCAGAGTTTTGGTCGAGGACGAGGCAGAGGACAGTTCGACCAAAAGGGAGCATCAAGTGCTGGATCCATTCCCCCACGCCTTTTTGAGATAAGGAGGGCAGACGATCAGGATGCTGCTGCCGCATCAGGTACCGTTCAGATTCTTTCACATCCAATTAGCATTTTGTTCGATACAGGCGCTACACATTCGTTTATATCATTGTCTTGTGTTAATTGTTTGAACATTTCTGGTTTTCATAATTGGGAGCCTTATTTTGTGGGTTTACCGAGTTGGGAGAGAATTGTGGGAAACTTAGAAACTAGAGATTTTCCTGTATCAATTGGAGGTAGAGAATGGTCCTCAAATCTGATTGTGATAGAAATGCAAGGAGAAGACCTGATTCTGGGAGATGATTGGCTTAACCGATATGGAGTTATTGTAAACTACCGTGTTGTTACCCAAAATATTATCCGAAGGTAGTATTGCTAGAATGATCGAGTAACAAACAAATGCGAGAACACTTCCGTGAGAAAATAGCGAACACAAGATTTTCCGGGGTTGTTAATCCCGGGCTTGAATGCTGTCGCGAGATGTTATTATTAAAATATACTGTCGAGTACAAATATTAATGTTATAATCTATTACAATGAGTGTAAAAGCTTCTAGTTATCTAGGCTGTAGAGCGCGTAGATTGCCGGAAGAACCAGATATGTAAATCTGTAAGTTCTTGCTTGGGATGTATGATAAGTGCGTATGAATATCACTATGAATGTATAAGTGGTTGCCAGAAGAGTCTTTGATTCTCTTTCTGTGTGTAGTTTGCACTGTATTCACGGTAAAATCGCGTCCCCTTGGCTACTGCAGTGAGTTCTCTATTTATAGGGGACAAGGTAGTTGAGACCCCTGAGGCGATCGCGGGCGACCGCCGTTTTCTATATTATAATAAGATGGCCGATCGTACCGTCACGTGGGGATGTTCCCTTAAAGTCTGGGGCCGCTACTGGTGGCCAGCTGTGCGAGCCAATGGGAAGCCAGCACGCGTCCTGGGTAGCGGTCCGGGGAGGACCCACTTTGTACCTTTCGGCGGCCTTGTCGGTAGGTGTGGTAGGTGACAGGCTGGGGTCAAAGGTCCTATCTGTCGGCGCCCTTTGAAGATCCGCACGTGGGCCACCGTCCAAGATTCGGTCTTCGACGAATTTGAAGGATGTTGGGTCCATACGTGGCACGAGACGATCGCCTCTGGTTCGCTCATTAAAGACGATCGCCAGATATCAAAAGACGATCGCTGGGTACCAAAAGACGGTCGCCGTATTGTGCCGAACTCTGGGCATTTGTCCAGAGTATGTCTTCCATGGTTGGCTTCTCTGATCGTGATGCCGATCGCCTATCGAGGCGTATTAATCGCCGCACAACAATTGCCCCCCAGCTCGCCTCGATGTTGAAAACACGGGGTGAGGTGGCATTGTTGGCGATCGCCGATGTTCAGCCGATCATCCGATCTGTATTCAAATCTGGGCGATCTCCCTTTGCGCTGGGAGCAGCGGGAAACGAAGACGGGCTCTCGAAATGCTGCAAGGACACACGTCGCGCCGCTGTTGGGGGAGTCCGACGGTTTGTCAGACTTGTCGGCTGGCGTGCCCTCGAAAAGACGCGTACGCAGGATTCGAGGGCAGCATTTAATGCGTCCCTTCTCTGACGGTTGCGATCCAGCCCTCGAAATTTCTCCTATTTGCACAGAGGTCCCTGCTTCGGTCTATAAAAAGGGCTAGGGCTTCTTCACTTCCGCTCTTCACGCGTCCTTACCTCCATAGCCGAAACTCTGCAAAAATTTCCGGAGCTTCTTGTGCCGATCGTCTTCTTTTATTTAGGTAAGAAAAATCAATCTTCTTTCTCCCTCTTCTTTTTATAATATGTCGGGAGGATCCAAGACCTTTGAGTCCGGAAGTTCTTCTGCCGCCGCGGCGTCGCCTGACCGAGAGGCGATTCCCGTTGTAGTCGACATGGAAACGGCCGTTGAGGCCATTCGTGCGGGGATTGCACCCGCAGAACTCGAAGAGCTTTTCAACGAGGCCGCAGTGGCGAAGACGGCGGCGACGGCGGGGCAGGGGGCTCGCCGGCAGATGAGGACGAACTGGAGCGGTTAACTTGGGAACGGCAGAGTGTATTTGGCCCCGCCTATATGGCTTTCGCCAAGATTATGGAGGGGATCGCCGGACCCTGTCCGGAATTTGACTTCGAAGCCTACTCCGCCGCTCATCCTTATGAACATGTGAAGCGGACGGTTTTTCGGGCCGCCGACCCATCTCCGTGGACTCTCGGAAAGATCCGGAGTTCGGCGACCAAGAAAGACCTGAGCTGCTGGAGGGCAAAATATCACATCCCCTCTAACGTTTCTCTGCACGTGCCCTCGGAGAATGAACGTGCCGATCAACCGCCCGGGGATATGGTTGCCGTTAGTGAGATGATTATGGAGGCCGGCCTGCGATTCCCTCTGCCATTTGCCGTTTCCTACTTGTTGATCGCCTGGAATTTGGCGCCGCTTCAAATGACGCCGAACGCTTGGCTACAGGTCATCTGCACATTGACACTGTTCGGCGGTCACCGGTTGTTCCGCCTCCTTACTGCGCTGGAGATGAATTATCTGTTTAAACTGGCCGCGCAGAAAGGGTCGATCGGCGGCAATCATATCCAAGGCCGAATGGGGAGAGTGGTCCTCGGTGTGCCGAACAAGTCCCGAGGCGACCTGGCGAAATGGTGCTGGGTCGGCGGAGCGTGGCGATCGGCATCGAGTGACAGGACGAATGAGGAGTTGGAGATCCCCACCACTTTTCGGGAGAGGAATCCGAGTAAGGATTTTAACTCTCCCCTTGATTGAGCTTGTCTTGGACTGATCTAATTTTGTTTTCTTTTTGCAGGACCTCTCGTTCCAGCGATCGGCGATCTCCCTTTCGATTTCTTGATCGTTTGGGAGCGGATTCGTTCCTTGCCGGATTCCTTCATTGACGTTCGCTCGCTAGGTAACGAACTTCATCGGTTGGGGGCTCGGTTGTTTCGCTTCCCTCGTCACTTGAGAGCTCCAGGTATAAACCAAAGTGGTGCTTCCTTGCTTGACGATCGTCTCCAGGAGGTCTCAGCGTTTAAGTAGTTGTCTAACTTGTTTGTATTTCTTCTTTGACAGAGACTCATTTTCCCCTCTTTACCGAGCCACCGCCAGAGATTGTCATGTCCAACCCAGGACTCATCGGTCGCCTTCACCTGGGTAAGAAGACTGGTCGCGTTTCTGCGACGACGTCTCGCCCTGCTTCGGTGATGAGGCCTGCTGAGGTGCCGGTCGCCGAGCCGTTAGTTCAGGACGAGGAACAACTTCAGCGCCGCAAGAGGCGGAGGCCGGAGGAGTCCCTGCCGATTACTGAGGTGGATGTGTCCATTCTTGAGCCTCCGGTTGCTGCGGCTCCTATTTCTGCCTTCCCGATGACGGAGGGATCAGGCCCTAGGCCCTCGGCGTCCAGATCCCGGTCATCGGGCGGCCCCACGAAGAAGGTGGTGATCGCTGAGGCGGAAACCTCTCGGGGCAAGCCTTATGTTGGCCGCGATCCCGAGCTGGTCAACAGGTAAGAAAGGATCGAAATTTCCGAGTTAGGCATTTTGAGTGAGATATAGACTAACTCCCTTGTCATTTTTGGTTTGTGCTGCAGGGTCCGTCTTGCTGACCCGGACGTCGCTCCTATGGTGCTGGACTTCTTGTCGAGTAAGGCTCCGCAAAAGTCCCTCGACGTCCCTACTTACGTCCAGCAGGCTATCACTTCTCTGCCCAAGGCTTGGACGACCGATCTTGATGCGATCGCTCGTCGGCGATCTGGAGATACCATGCAGGCGACCATTGCCCTGGCTCTCCAGACGGCGACGATGGCCGTCCAAGCTGCTAGGGATTTTGAGGGGAGACCCTCCACTGCTCGTCTCTATAGCGACCTCGAGGCCGCCCGGAATAGAAAAATTGCGTTTGCCAACCGGATCTAGTCTATGGAGAAGGAGTATGTGGAGACGGCCAAAAAGGCTAAACAGGACGTTGACCGACTGAAGCAGGAGCTGAGCCGCTCCAAGGAGGCTGCCGACCGGTTCCATGATCAGGAGAAGGAAACCCGCCGGAACCATGCGGCTTCGCAGGAGGAGGTGGCTGGGCTGAAGGCGGCAGTGGATCGGCTCAGCGGTGAGCTGGAGGCGGCGAAGAAGGAGCTGGAGAAGGCCAAAGGGGAGAACGCCGCCAAGGTGGTCGAGCTGGCGGAGGCTGAGAAGACGACTGTGGAGTTGAAGGGGCAGCTGAAGGCGATCGAGACCGATCCCTATCTCAATGTGGTGCTCGTCGGCGAGTTCGCCTATTATTTGGCCTACGCCGATGCTGTCAGAGCCGCCAAAAAGGTAGGGATCGAGGTCGGTCCTCTTATGGAGAGCTTCAAGGTTTATGCGCTTGAGCACCCTCTGCACCCGGAGTTCTCTTTGCCGATCCTTGACCTTGTCGACTTTGGGATCGACTTGAGCTGGTATACTGGCAAACTCATTCATCCTGAGGCCGATGGGGGGGCCCAAGCCGATCCGCAACCTGAGGGCGATGACCAGCTGGCGGGGCCTTGAGAGATATTTTTGTTTTCCTTGTATCTTGTAATTTTTGCTTTCTCTTTGTATTGCCTTCGGGCTTCATGTTGTACGAACTCCTTTTGATAATGAATGAAATATTCCTTGTTCGCACTGTGTCTTTTTTATGTACGATCGCTCTTGAATGTTTGCGTGCAATTTTTACAAGTATGTGTATGATTGCATCCGATATCTTGTTCGTCCGACTGGTTGTTTGAATGTCGAATGTATTGACATGTTTCGAATCGAAATTCTTACTTGTAGATATTGTTTGAACAATGCCGATCGTCCTACGTGTATTTGAGCGAAGCCGATCGGGTGCGGTTCCTTTCTTTCGATTGCACTTAGGACTAGCTCCCCTATTCACTGCCCCCTTGTTTTTGTTTACTTATCGTAAGTAAGGGTACAAAAACAAGTTTGTTAGGCGATCTATCTTCAGTTTTGCGGACTCTGAGGGATTGTGCACGGTCACGGAGTTCGATGGACCGATCTCCACGACCGTGTCTTTGTATGCGAGGGACATTGCCTATCCCGCGACTCACTTTATTGTGAGGGTCCTCCATTAGGCTGCGCCTGCCTTGTATTTAAACGAAAGGTAGGCGATCTTGGTCTGAAGGATTCCTTGCACGGGGCGTCGTCGGTTTATTCGACTCCACGTCCGCGGCTTTGTAAGCACTTTTCTACCTCGGGTCGGCACGTTAGATGACGACCCTCGACGGTATACATTGTGACGGGGTAGGGACGCGTCGCCTTGTCCGAGTACATCATGTTAGATGACGTAATTTGAGGACGTGCGAACGTGTCCCCTGATCATTTTGGAGGGTCCTTTGGCTACGCCGGCCTCGTATTTAAACGAAGGGCGGGCGGTCTCAGCCCGAAGGAACCTTACATGGGCGAAGCTGTCGGTTCCATCGACCTACAGGACCATAGCTGCATTGATTCTACCTCGGATCGTCATGATCAACGATCGTCGGTGTTATGCGATATGCCTGGTGGGGCGATCGCCAGAATAGATGGGATAGGAAAAAATCTTATTATATTCCTTGTACATTGGGCAGTTGAAATTGAGTACAATATTTTTACTGGTAGTATTTTTTCAGATGCACGGCGTTCCAGGGGTATTGATCCGGGGTACCATCAGGATGTTCAAGTTCGTAGGCTCCCTTAGTCAGCCATTTAGATATCCTAAAAGGTCCTTCCCAGTTCGGACCAAAAACGCCTGTGTGGTTTTGGATCTTCTTGAGGACGAGATCGCCCACTTGAAACCTTTTTTCTTTGACCTTTGAATTGAAGAACTTCTCGGCTCTCCTTTTGTGTATTGTGTTCTTCATTTCTGAGGTCAGCCGTCGTTCTTCGAGCATGTTTAGGTCGATTCGTCAGGCCACATCGTTTTCGGTCGTCATCTCCTGTTCGGTTCGATGGCTGAGGACGGAGATCTCCAAAGGAATCACCGCTTCTGTTCCGAAAGCGAGGGCGAATGGGGTTTCGCCGGTTGAATTACGGGTCGTCGTTCGATAAGACCACAAAACGTCTGGAAGCTCGCTCGCCCATCGCCCTTGCATGGATTCGAGTCACGCTTTAATTGTGTGTTTGAGGATCTTGTTCACAGCCTCTACGTGTCCGTTCGTCTGAGGGTGATAGGGTGCTGAAAACAATCTTTTGATTCCCCATTTCTCACATAATTGCATGACTTCTAAGCCATCGAACTACTTTCCGTTGTCTGAGATAATGGCCTGGGGCAGACCGAATCGGCATACGATGTTTCTCCAAATAAACTTGATCACTTGCTCTTGGCCGATCTTGTTGAGCGGTTCGGCCTCAGCCCATTTGGTGAAATAGTCGACCCCTACGATGGCGAACTTACAGCCCCCTGGAGCCGTCGGCAAGGTACCTATAAGGTCGATGCCCCATTGCGCAAATGGCCAAGGGCTATATATGGAGGTGAGCTGTTCGGAGGATAGTTTAATGTTGGGGCCCATTATCTGACACCTATGACACGATCTGGCATAGGCGATCGCATCCTTCTGAAGTGATGGCCAGAAAAAACCTTGCCTGGTTGTCTTATGGATGAGAGCTCGCCCGCCCGCATGGTTTCCGTAAATCCCATCATGGATCTCGGCTAAAATGATCCGACCTTCCTCCGGTGTAATACACTTGAGGAGGGGAAGGCTGAAGGCTCGCTTGTAAAGCCGGTCGTCCAATAGGGTATATCTGGTCGCACGGAGCTGGAGTTGGCGAGCTTTAACACGGTCGTCAGGGACCGTTCCGTCCTTTAAGTATTTGATGAACGGAGTCATCTAGTTCTCCTCGGCGATGGCGACCGTGGTAACCAGGCTTCTGTCGATCGCCGGCCTTGCTGACTTTGTGATTTGGATATTGGAGAAGTCGGCTGCCCCATCCGATGATGCTAGTTTGGAAAGGGCATCGGCCTGGGAGTTGTGCTTTCGCGGGACTTGTTCGATTAGCACTTCTTCAAATTTTGTGCACATTTCGACGACCAGCTCTTGGTATTTGACCATCTGTTCGCCGCGCGCTTCATATTCTCCCTTGACTTGGTTCACAACCAAAAGGGAGTCCATGAAGATATGGAGGCGACGAACATCTAGGGCGAGGGCTAGATCGAGCCCGCCTACCAAGGCTTCGTATTCGACTTCATTGTTGGTCGCGCGAAAGTTGAAACGCACAACATTAGTGAAACTTTGTCCGTCGGGACTGATGAGGACAATCCCTGCCCCTGCTCTCGAATTGGTCGCCGAGCCATCCACATATAACTTCCAGGCAGGTCGGCCGACCTGGGTTGGACTGTGAGGGAATGTTAGTTCCACCACGAAGTCCGCCAGAGCTTGGCCTTTGATCGCCGTTCGAGGAGCGTAAGTGATACCGTATTGGGCGATCTCCAGTGACCACTTGAGAAGTCGCCCGTTGGTGTCTGGTTGATGTAGAACTTGTCTTAGAGGTAGAGTTGTCAGGACTTCCACTTGATGTTCGAAGAAATAAGCCCTTAGTTTACGGACACTCATGACAAGGGCGTAGGCGATCTTCTCCAATGGTGTATAGCGTGTTTCAGCGTCGTGGAGCGCTTGACTAACATAGTAGATCGGCAAGTGGGATTGTCCCTCCGCTCGCACCAGAACGGCACTTAGTGCGACCTCCGAGGCTGCCAGGTAAAGGAATAGTTTCTCACCGGGGATCGGCTTTGCCAGGATCTGGGGGTTAGATAGATATTCCTTTATTTTGGCGAACGCTATCTGACTTTCCTTCGTCCATGCGAACTTCTTGTTCTTGATGGTCGCGAAGAAAGGCTTGCTTTTATCGCCGAGTCGAGATATGAAACGGTTGAGGGCGGCTAGACAACCTGTAAGGCGTTGTACCTGCTTGATGTTTCGCGGCTCCTGCATGTCAAGGATCGCCTGTATCTTAGTGGGGTTCGCCTCGATCCCCCTTTAGCTCACAATGTGCCCCAGGAATTTCCCGGAGCCCACCCCGAAGTTGCATTTCTTGGGGTTTAGCTTCATGTTGAATCTTTCGAGGATGGCGAACGTCTCGGCGAGATCATTGAGGTGATCTTCCTTCTTGAGGCTTTTGACCACGATGTCGTCAATGTAGACCTCCATGGTCTTGCCGATCTGATTGGCGAACATTCTGTTGACTAGTCGCTGGTAGGTTGCCCCTGCGTTTTTCAAGCCGAACGGCATTCGGACCCAAAAGTATATGTCTTTTTCCGTGTGGAAAGATGTGTGTTTTATGTCTTTCTCCGCCATTGGGATTTGATGATATCCGGCGAAGGCATCCATAAACGACATCATTTCGCAACCTGCTGTGCTATCGACCAAGTGATCAATATGAGGCATCGGAAAGTGATCTTTTGGACATGCCGCGTTGAGGTCGGTGAAGTCGATGCATAACCTCCAGGAACCAGTTGGCTTCTTGACGAGTACCGCGTTGGCGACCCATTGTGGTTCATCTGTAGCTACCCCGATTAATTTGTTGTTGAGTAATTTTTGGACTTCTACGTCGAGCGCCGCATATTTTTCGGGACCGAATTTCCTACGTTTTTGGTGAACAGGCTTCATTGCCGGGTCGATCTTTAGATAGTGGCAAGTGTGCTCAGGACTTATGCCGACCATATCTTGATGCGACCAGGCAAAGACTCCGATGTTATTACATAGCAAATTGATCAGATCCCCTTTTAGTTCGCGGTCGATGCTTGCGCCGATCTGTACTTCCCGTTCTGGATGAGCCGGATCTATCGTTATACTCTCCAACTCTTCGACGGGGACGGTCGCCTCTCGTTTGGAATGATTTCCGGACTCGATTCTCGGATCGATGTCGAGACTTGGCTCGAAACCGATCCTTGGCTCGATGTCGTCCGTTAACCGAACCGAGATGGCGTCCCCTGAGTTGGGTTGGTATGATGCGCTCGGCTCGTCGATCTCCATTGGTTGATCGTCGATCGTTTCAATGTTACATATAGCATGGGAAGTATTGAAAGCAGTAACGACATAGGAATAATTCAAACATATTTTTGCCATTAGCTGATCTCCTTTTACAGTACCGACCGTCCCATCGGCAGTGGGGAATTTGATACAGTAAAAGAAAGACGAGGCGACCGCCTCAAAGGTTTCTAAAAAGGGGCGACCTAGGAACCCATTATAGATGCTGGGCCTATCTATGATTACAAAACTTAGGTTCCTAATAATCCTAACCTTGGGATCATAAAAGCATATTAGCTCGACGGAGAGCTTGATCCTCCCGTAGGCTTGGACTGTGTTGTCGCCGAACCCTTGGAGCACGGTGTCGAATGGCTTGATGAATTTGATTAAGTTGCCGAGTTGGTCTAGGGCGGATTTGAATATGATATTGCAGAAACTCCCATTGTCGACCAGCACGCGATCGACCGTCTTCCCAAGGATGCAGTCGGAGATCACCAGTGCATCCTCTTTTGGGCACTGCACTCCCTCCCTGTCCTTGTTGGAGAAGGTGATGAGTGCGTCTTTAGAAATGGTAGGCTCCGGAGGTACCACGGTATGGACCCCGGCGAACGCCCTCAGCTCGGCCTTTCGCTTCCTGTTTGACATGGTGGAAACTGGGGAAAGACCCCCGAGGTTTCCATCTCCTGCTTGAAGCATGTTGATCCGACCGCCCGGGTTGATCGGAGGGATCGACTCATCAGAATACTCTGACTCATGCTCGATTCTGGCGACCGGATTGGGAGGAGTTCTTTCGTTTGGTCAGCGCTCGCGCCCTCCGGCTCTCTCCGTCCTAGGTTCTGGCTTGGTGACCAAGTTGTCCAGTTTGCCTTCCTCAAACAGTCGCCAGAGCTGTCTGAGGAGGTCGCGGCATTGAATGGTGTTGTGGCTGGGACTCTTGTGGTAGGCACAGAATTTGCTACGGTCTAGATGACCGTGGTCCCTTATCGGATTTGGTTTGGAGAGCCACTCGCGACCCTTGATTGCGTTGAAGATGTGGGCCGGAGATAAGTTGAGGTTGTGGAGAAGGTGGACCTCTAAATCCTCGAAGGCTTTGAACTCGCCAGGCGGCTTGGCGACCGCCTTTCTGGGCTTGGCGACCGCCTTCTTCTGGACATGGTATGGCACCTTTCCTTCTTCGGACAGTCCCTCGCCTAAGTGGAGGGAGAGCATCCTCTGCCTGGCTAGAAAATCGGCGGCTCTGCCGCGGAAGACCGAGTAGGTCGGGGGGATATCCTTTGTGAGGCGCCTGAACATGGGCGAGCGTCCGTGGAATCTGCTCAGGACTGAGTGGAGAGCGAGCTCATCGCTGATGGGCTCGCCGGTGAGGACTATCTCGTCTACCGGGTCGATGTAATCTTCATCTGACTCGTCCTTCCCCTGCCTGATTTTCATCACGCAGTGGGGACCTTCTGGCCGAACAACTTTGGCAGCGAAGTACGACGTGAAGTCGTTCGCCAACTTTTCAAAGCAATTGATTGAGCGGGGTGGTAGTGAGATGTACCACCTATGGGCGAGGTCGCCTAGGGTTAATGGGAACATCCGACACTTGGTCGCATCTGACGCCCCGCATCCGGTCATGTAGATCCGGAACTTGCTCAAGTGGGTTTCCGGATCCGATCTCCCCTCATATAGAGGTGTTTGTGGGGGATTGATTGTTGGTTGGACTGGGGCGAGCTCGATCTGAGCCGTGAGTGGTTCGCTTGGCCCAACGATCGATCTCCTGGCGCCCGCCCCATTTTCCCGGAGTGCCTTCATCTCGTCGAGATGGCGTTGCATGGCGGCCATCGCCGTCGCCTGACTGTTCGCCGATTGGCTCTCAGAGCGCGAACTAAGGCGATCGTGTACTGATCCCCTAGCCCCGTGGTGAATTACGAGCTCCCTGCCAGTGGGTTCCTTCCTTGGGCGAGCAGGGGCTCGCTGACCGACTTGTCTCCTGGGAGTCGGATATGTCGAACTCCTGGTAAAGGATTCGGATTCCGATGTCTCCCGGCTGGGGCCTGAGTGCCCGGGTCGCCATGAGGGATCGCTCCCTAGGCGGCTGAAGACGGAATCGTCCCGCCTCACGAGAGCCTTCTCCTGCGGCCCGGGGCTTTCAGTCGATTTCTCAACATAGATCCCCTTAAGCTTCCGCTTGCCTGCCCGGCGGATGGCCGATGGAGTGATGGTGGGCGAGTCGTAGGCCTTTCGTCGCTCCCTGAGGATGGCTATAGCCTCCTCAATCTGTTCCGCGGTCTGGAACTGATCGAGTGAGAGGCTTGAACCGTCCCTCGGGGGCGGGAGTGAGAGCCTTGCGTCACCACGGTCGCCTTCCGCCGTGGGCTGGGATTCGGTCCGGGCCGGAACGAGATTTCCGGCGGATCTTAGGGTGGCTCTCTTGGAGGTCGTTGCAGATGTCATTTTTCTGAAGGCTTTTCTATTGAAGAACAGTGAGTGTTTCTTCAAGTGTATGTCCGGAGAACAGTGAGTGTTCTTCGAGACGGTAGGAATAAAAATGAAGGTTTAGATGTCCTCCTTCTAGCTCCAATTGTTGTTACCCAAAATATTATCCGAAGATAGTATTGCTGGAATGATCGAGTAACAAACAAATGCGAGAACACTTCCGTGAGAAAATAGCGAACACAAGATTTGCTGGGGTTGTTAATCCCGGACTTTAATGCTCTCGCGAGATGTTATTAACAAATATACTGTCGAGTACAAATATTAATGTAAGAATCTATTACAATAAGTGTAAAAGGTTCTAGTTATCTAGGCTGTAGAGCGCGTAGATTGCCGGAAGAACCAGATATGTAAATCTGTGAGTTCTTGCTTGGGATGTATGATAAGTGTGTATGAATATCACTATGAATGTATAAGTGGTTGCCATAAGAGTCTTTGATTCTATTTCTGTGTGTATTTTGCACTCTATTCACGGTAAAATCGCGTCCCCTTGGCTACTGCAGTGAGTTCTCTATTTATAAGGGACAAGGTAGTTGGGACCCCTCAGGCGATCGCGGGCGACCACCGTTTTCTATATTATAATAAGATGGCCGATTGTCCCGTCACGTGGGGCTGTTCCCTTAAAGTATGGGGCCGCTGCTGGTGTCCAGCTGTGCGAGCCAATGGGAAGCTAGCACGCGTCCTGGGTAGCTGTCCGGGGAGGACCCACTTTGTACCTTTCGGCGGCCTTGTCGGTAGGTGTGGTAGGTGACAGGCTGGGGTCAAAGGTCCTATCTGTCGGCGCCCTTTGAAGATCTGCACGTGGGCCACCGTCCAAGATTCGGTCTTCAACGACTCTGACGGATGCTGGGTCCATACGTGGCACGAGACGATCGCCTCTGGTTCGCTCATTAAAGACGATCGCCAGATATCAAAAGACGATCGTTGGGTACCAAAAGACGGTCGCCGTATTGTGCCGAACTCTGGGCGTTTGTCCAGAGTATGTCTTCCATGGTTGGCTTCTCTGATCGTGATGCCGATCGCCTATCGAGGCGTATTAATCGCCGCACAACATACTGGAAGAGGAATATCTCAATGATAGCTGAAGATGTTTCCGGAATGTTATTCGAGGGATGGAGACCAAGAAGCTCAGGAAAAATGATCAAAGCAATGTAAGCTATCAAATTACTAAAACAGGGCTGTACTGGATACTGGTGTTACGCAATGAAGAAGGAAGACGGAAAAGTAGGACGTTCATCTATTACTGTTGTGAACGAATTCCCGGATGTGTTTCCTGACGAATTACCTAAACTACCTCCACGACGAGATGTAGAATTCACCATCGAGCTGGAACCAGGAGCTACACCCATTTCTAAGGCGTCGTGTCGTATGGCACCTACTGAGATATACGAATTGAAGAAGCAACTGGAAGAGTTACTGAACAAAGGCTATATTCAGCTAAGCGTTTCGCCCTGGGGTCCACCAGTTCTTTTTGTCCGAAAGAAAGATGGATCGCTTCGATTGTGTATTGACTATCGAGAGCTGAACAAGATGACGATCAAGAACAAGTATCCGTTGCCACGGATTGATGATTTGTTTGACCAGTTGCAAAGAGTAATTGTATTTTCGAAGATCGATCTGAGATCGGGATATCATCAGTTGAGGATTCAGGAATCCGATGTTCCGAAGTCAGCATTTAGAAATCGCTACGGACACTATGAGTTTGTAGTGATGCCATTTGGTCTCACTAATGCACCTGCCGTATTCATGCAGTTGATGAATCGAGTGTTCATAGAGTATTTGGACAAAGTCATAGTTGTGTTTATTGATGATATTCTAGGTTATTCCAAGAGCCCGGAAGAGCATGCACAGCACTTACGGATCGTTTTGGACCTCTTGAGAAGCGAACAATTATATGCCAAACTTTCTAAGTGTGAATTCTGGCTAAAGGAAGTGATGTTCCTCGGTCATGCGGTATCAGTGGAACGAGTCCGAGTAGATCCCTAAAAAGTTGAGGCAATCTTGGATTGGAAGTCTCCTAAGAAGGTGAAGGAAGTCAGGAGTTTCTTAGGACTTGCTGGGTATTATCGTCGGCTTGTGGAAGGGTTTTCCAAAATTACCCGCCCACTTACTCGATTACTGCAGAAAACCCAAAAGTTTGAGTAGAACGAGATGTACCAGAACAGTTTTGATGAATTGAAGAAGAGATTGACAACGGCACCGATTTTAGCACTACCACAGGGAACTGGAGGATTCACAGTTTACAGTGACGCTTCAAACCAAGGTCTCGGGTGTGTACTGATGCAGAATGAGAAAGTGATTGCCTACGCGTCAACGACAGTTGAGCCCTATAGAGTAAATTATCCAACGCACGATCTGGAGATGGCAGTTGTGGTTTTCGCCTTGAAAATTTGGAGGCATTATTTGTACGGGACTCACTTTCAGATCTTCACGGATCATAAGAGTCTCAAATACATCTTCAGTCAGAAAGAGTTAAACATGCGGCAGAGGATATGGCTGGAATTGATTAAGGATTATGACTTGGAGATTCATTATCATTCACGCAAAGCAAATGTGGTGGCTGATGCACTCAGCCGCATTTTCTATTCGAATACTGGAGACTCTCACCTCCCAAACCAATATTCAACGAGAATTGATTCGCGAAGGAATTAAAGTATGGTTGCAAAGAGTCCAAGGACAACTGTGTGTGGTGGAATTAACTTCGTCGTTAATCGAAGAAATCAAATCTAAGTAATTAGATGATTCTCTGATGATTCGGTTACGTGATGAAGTGAGCATGGGAAAGGTCCCAGGATTCGTAATTCATGATGATGGAGTTTTGAGATTCCAGAGCCGACTTTGTGTACCCGATGTCGATGTTTTGAAGCAGACAATCATGAAGGAAGCTCACAGCACGCCCTGTTCTATCCACCCGTGAACTAGTAAGATGTATAAGAATCTGAAGCAGAATTTCTGGTGGGGCACCATGAAGAAATATGTAGCATATTATGTTTCGAAATGTTTGATTTGTCAGCAGGTTAAGATCGAACATCAACGACTTTCCGGAATGCTAAAGCCGCTGCCGATTCCTAAATGGAAATGGGAAGATGTGTCGATGGACTTTATCACTAATATGCCGAGGACCAGGACAGGGATGAACATGATTTGGGTGATAGTTAACCGTCTAACCAAATCGGCTCATTTCCTAGGCATTAAGGATACTTGGAGATCAGAGAAGTTGGCACGAGTGTTTATTGCAAAGATAGTCCGATTGCATGGTACGACGAAGACCATTATTTCTGACCGACATGGTCGCTTCGTGTCACATTTTTGGGAAGCATTTCATATAGCCTTGGGAACCGATTTGAACTTTAGTACACCTTATCATCCGCAGACAGACGGACAGTCGGAGAGGACTATTCAAACAGTAGAAGACATGCTGAAAGCTTGTGCCTTAGATTGGTCGACTGAGTGGGATTTTCATCTACCATTGATCGAATTCACTTACAACAATAATTGGCATGCTTCCATTAAGATGGCACCTTTTGAAGCATTATACGGGAGAAGATGCAGATCGACCTATGTCGGGACGATTCATCAGACTTGATCGGGACGGAACCAGAGTTGATCGTACAGACGCGAGAGAAGATAGTTTTGATTCGTGAAAGACTGTTGACCGCCCATAGTCGGCAGAAATCTTATGCAGATGTACGTCGTCGCCCGTTAGAGTTCGGCATTGTAGATCACGTGCTTTTAAAGGTTTCTCCTACTCGAGGAATTTTACGTTTTGGGAAAAAGGGAATAGCCTAACATGGAATGGACCATGTTAAACAAGGTCCGGTTCCTTTTTTCTGACACACCATTTAACTGAGGAGTGCCTTAAGGAACTCGTCAAACTCCATACTCATATACTCGCCACCTTGGTCCGACCGATGTGCTTTGATATGATTTCCAGTTTGTTTCTCGACTAGGGCCTTAAATTCTTGGAATTTCTCAAAGGCCTCGGATTTATGTTTTATTAAGTATACATAACCATACCTAGTATGATCATCTGTAAACGTAATGAAGTACTGATATCCGTCACGTGCTGCTTCAAAAGATCCACATACGTCGGAATGGATTAATCCCAGTTTATCAGCGGCTCTTTCAAAAGTCCCTGTGAAGGGGGACTTAGTCGTTTTGCCTTTAAGGCAAGATTCACAAGTAGGAAAGGGATCTGATCCCAATGGACCCATAAGTCCATCATTTTCCATCTTGTAAACATTGGTCTGACCAACATGACCAAGTCTAAGATGCCATTTCAAAACTTGATTGGTTTCATCCCTACCACGTTTTCTAGTCATAGTATTCACAAGAGCCTCCAATCTCTCGATCATGGATATCATTTTGAGGACGTGTTCTCCAACCTTATCACCTTCCTTCATTCTTGCACCGAACAGTTGCTTGGATATCTCATATCTAGCAGTTCTACTGTGCTCAGCATAAATTTCGGTTAAGTGAGATAGAAACTGCCTAGCAGAAGTCATTTTCTCATGAGCTCTCTGAAGCTCATTAGACATAGAAGCCATCATGTAAGCACAGACTTTTACGTCATCCTTAACCCACTTTTCGTGGTTTTCAATCTCTTCCTCATTGTCTCTGGTCCGCACAGGAGGCGCTGGAATGTCCGCCTCAAAGACGTATGTTGCGATATTTCGTAAACGCAAGTGCACGTTATCGTTGACAAGTAATAAAGTGATGAGTGAGTATCGTTCCCACGAGGACTGAATCACTAAGTACCGAATTTTTTGTATTCTAATTTTATTTGAACAGTCGAAATTTGGGATGCAATTAATAACTAAATAAAATCAATAAAAGAACTAACAGTAAAAACGATCGCTTGAAGAAGGAAAATCAAATGATGAATAAGTCTAGGATTCTGAATCCACCTTGGTTTATCCGAATTTACTCTCGATTATCTGAAGTTCATGATTTCCCCAATTTATTGAAGGCGAAGATTGCTAATATACTCTACCGCCTCTCCCGAGGTCAATAGATTTTTCTAAAGGCAAATAACGCACTCTATCCCTAGGTGAATTAATTCAACAATAGGCAAAAAGCACAAAATCCTCAAAAGGCCACGTAGTTCCTATGAGTATATTCCTCTCTCACAAGATAAAACGGTTCTCACCAATAGTTCCTCACCAACTCTCCTATCCCGATTCGAGTAAGGTAATTAAAACAATTCAATTATTGGCCAGACAATTGAAAGCATTAAAATCGATTGGGAAAACTCAACAGAAAAAGGAATTATATAGATAATCAAAATAAAATCCGTCAAAACTTAGGTTTCATCAAAATCCTAGAACAGAGTTTTAGCCTGACATGCTAAAAGATAAAAATATAGAATTAATGAATGAAAGCATTGAAAATCAAACACAGATGAAGAGCTCGGATTCCTCCATTCTTCTGGCTTCCGCCCTCTGCTCTTGATGTCTTCTGCTTATCCTCCTCTTCTGCGATATTCCTTCTCCAAGATTTCCCAAGATCAAAGATAGATTAATTATGGCCTTAAATCCTTATTTATAGCTCTCAGCAGCCTACAAATCGCGTCCGTGTGATTAGGTAGAGAATTGGCTTCAAAACGGCCCAAACCCGCGCAGAGTACACTAAAACCGCCCCGTGTGTCGCGGCTCACTTAATCTGTGCCGCGGCTCACGGGGCGCAGATTAAAAACTGGGCGCTATAATTTTCCTTTGGGCCGCGGCTCACCATAACTGTGCCGCGGCTCAGAGTACAGTTTACTCTGGCGCCTGCTGGTCCTCTTCGTGTGCCGCGGCCCACTTGGTACGTGCCGCGGCCCCTGGCTAAAAATCGCCGTTTTCGCCCGTTTTGCCTCGTTTTAGCTTCCGGACTCCAATCTCCTGTCAGACATACAAGAATAAGGCATTAAAAGTTCATTTGTGCAAATTTACTCGCCAAAATAATACAAAATAATGATAAATAAGCGTATAGAAATACGCCTAACAAATACCCCCAAACTTGAGCCTTTGCTTGTCCTCAAGCAAAAATAATCAATTTCAACAAAAGAATATCGTGAATAATCGTGCAACTCATAGTGCTCAACCTAATCAATACTACCCTAAAATTCTCTAGGAATAATACAAGTATCGTAGTAGCGAGCTACATCCAGAACACTGATTCCACAAAGTAACCAATTTCAGTCCTAATCACTCGTTCATGAAGAAAATCCAGCTCAAAGATTAACAAACGTGAATTTAATCGACCGCCAATATGAAGGGTTAAAATAAACAAGCTAACTCGCCTTGATTCCACGATCTAGTGGCAAAAATTCCAATAGTTTCATCAAAATTAACCCTCGGACAGTGTTCCCTTATATATGATCAATAAATTGATTCGAGTTGACCACTAGGTTCGGATCTCGGGATGTTTCATCGGGATAATCCTAGGGTGGAATTCCATTCTCATGTGTTGGGGAACCGTTTGACGTAAAAGACACTCATGGGGCACATGGATGCTTCTAGTTACTAAGTTCCCCTCCACAGCGGAGAAACAACTCGAATAGCTATTCCTGCATGTCCGATTCAAGGTCGTTGTTTTACGCGAGAGTAAACAGCGGGTCACGCGAATACCCCCGGTTACTAGGCTCCCTATCATCGGCACATGCGAGATTTCTAAACCACTAGTCTAATCAGGGTCGTCGTTTTACACGAGAGTAAACAACGGGTCACGCGAATACCCCCGGTTACTAGACTTCCCATCATAGAACAAATATTTTCTCGACTTTTGGGAAAAACTGTCCGAATCTAAACTCACATTAGGTGTCAACACGACTTATGTTACTGAACGACTAGCTAATCGAAAAATGTAACCAAGCGTATAGGCGGCGATTTAAAAACACGTATGTCTCCTTTCTTATCTGCTAAGATTTCTACAAAAATGAAAAAAATTTCGGACTTAAATGAAGACTTAGTAGAAACAGAAATCAGTGACTACAACTCGACTAAAACTCAACCGTTTCTTCAGAGATAAATCAGTATCGTAACATCAGTTTCACACAAAAAGGAGCACAAAAAATTCACGAATGCAATTAAAAATACGAGAAGCAAGGCTAGCAACAAAAAGATAACTAAAAATAACGAAAGTGCAAACGAGATAAGTACAGCAATAAGTATATCAACAGAAAGTAAACCCCCCCAATCTTAGGACGTACATTGACCTCAATGGACAAAAAAGAATAATATGCAATGAAAGACAAAGGTCAAGTACTCCCCTACAGTCTGCTCACGAACTGGCGCCGGCGTCATCCGGCGAGGAGCACGTCTCTCGACTACACCATGCGGAACGTGAATGAGTGAGCTTGCAACAACAAAGAGGGAATTAAGGATGAGCTCTCAAGTTTAAACATAATGTAAGGGTTGGGAGATAATATAATCTGATAAAACGATTCGTTGCATATAGTTTTAAAATGCTTGCCTTAACAATTTTTCATTGCTGCAATTTATCAAACACTTGGTATGCACAAGTCAAAATGAAGAACAAGAAGTTTAATGGCTAACTCCAAATCCCAAAAATAATAACACAGATAATAGCCATGAAAAACGACAACTAACATCACCAATTCGTTTATAATCACCAATCCCATAACAATCAAATACATATTCACCATATTCCAACTCCATTTTTGAGAAAACATTGAAGAACAACTAACAACATATAACTTCAACTCACTTTTCAAATCATGTATCAATTATGATTAAGAAATCAAGATTTACCTGACTTGGAATGAAGAATGTAAGAAGAAGGAGCAAAACAAAGATGCCGGCCGAGTGCTTGTGTGCAGGAAGGAAGGGAAGAAGTTTACCTGAGGTCCCGACCGATCGAGTATAAGAAGAATACCTAGGCTATTCAGATTCTGAATGGGGGCCGCGACACAGCTTAAGTGAGCCGCGGCCCAGAGTACAGTCCGCCTGGACAGATTTGTTCCAACTACATGTGCCGCGGCTCAGTATACGGGTGCCGCGGCTCAGAACATTAGTGTGCCGCGGCTCAGCACATATGTCCCGCGGCGCAGAGTACAGCATCCTCGGCTCATCTTTGCCATATGGTGTGCCGCGGCTTAGCAGCAACGTGCCGCGGCTCAGGAACCTGGTCTGCCGTGGCTCAGTAAGGTTGTGCCGCGGCACAGAGTACAGTTTGTTTGGCCTTTTTCCTTCAACTGGTGTGTGCCGCGGCTCACTATTCTTGTGCCGCGGCCCATCATTGATTTCTTCCCCTGGGGTGATTCCTGCACAGAATTTATAAAGGAAATCATCAAGAACGAGAGGGCTAAGCAAATCAAAGCTAAAATGACGAAAAATAAAAACTCTAAAATGCAAGAAAATAAAAATTCTACAACTAATACTCGGGTTGCCTCCCGAGAAGCGCTAAGTTTATAGTCTTCAACCGGACCTATTGAAAATCAGTTCGCTTTTCGCAAACTCCATTTGGACTCCGCACCGTTCATCGAACCGTTAATATGTGTTTTAAAATTTTGACCATTGGTCTTTAACGATTCAATTTTCGGTTCGGACACCAAATGTTGTTTGCGAAAAGGTTTTGACACAAACAACTTTCCGAAGCACCCATTTTTTTCATGATTTGGCCTCCGTTTTACGTCCGACTCATTCTCCTTTTTCTCGAACGAACTTATGACAGCATCGGAATTTCTCATTGATGGATGAACGGTTGATGATGACGTCATGTCCACATGCTTGAAATATGCGACTCGTTCAACATTTTTCTTAGAAGTCGGACCATCTGAAACAGATTCTGAGTTTTTCAACCGACGATTCTTCCAGTGAGTGTTTTTCGCAATGGTATCCACACTTTCGATTTGCGAGCTCTTCTCAACACCACCCGGACATGGAAAGGATTTAAATACTTGAAAAGTGACATGCTCGTCTTGAACCCTTAGAGTTAGTTCCCCTTTTTCCACGTCGATTAAAGTTCGGTCGGTCGCCAAAAATGGTCTTCCCAAAATGATTGGGATGTCGTGGTCTTCCTCCATGTCAAGCACAATGAAATCGGCCGGAAAGATGAACTTATCAACTTTTACCAATAAGTCCTCGATTATTCCCCTCGGATACTTAATTGATCGATCCGCTAATTGTAAGGAGACAGTTTGTCGGTTTTGCTTCTCCAATTCCAAGCTTCTTGAAAATAGAAAGAGGCATCAGATTAATACTGGCCCCGAGATCACATAACGCTCTATCAAAAGTCAGATTTCCTATAGTGCAAGGTATATTAAAACTTCCCGGATCCTTCAATTTTGGCGGAAGCTTTTTCTAAAGAATAGCGCTGCACTCCTCCGTCAATGCGACTGTCTCAAACTCCTCAAGTTTTCTTTTCTTTGACAAAATTTCTTTCATGAATTTCACGTAACTCGGCATTTGCTCCAAGGCGTCGGCAAATGGGATGTTAATATGCAGTTTCTTGAAGACGTCTAGGAACTTAGAGAATTGCTTGTCCACCTTTTTCTGATGTAATCGCTGCGGAAACGGGATGGGTGGTACATATGCCTTTGGATTGTCCGGAAATAGTATCGAGGGTCTCCAATCTTTTGATTCCTTGGTTGCTGAATTTTTCTCCTCCTCCTCCTCACTTCTCTTTTTGTTCTGCCCGGGCAGCTCGCATAATTCCTTCCCACTTCTCAAACCGATGGCATTGACACTCTCTCTAGGGTTCGTTTCAGTCGTACTTGGCAAAGCACCTTCCAGGCGGGCTGTTAATACATTTGCTATCTGGACCAGTTGGACCTCCAAGTTGCGAATGGAAGCGGAATGGTTTTGCAATGTTACTTCTGTACGGGTCATGAACTGACTCGTATTCGTTGCCAATTTTGAAATTGCTTCCTCTAGAGAAACTTTTGGAGCAGGAGGAGGTTGCTGTTGGTGTTGAGCAAATGGAGGCTGGTTCGAGTTCTGTCCGTTTCTCCATGAGAAGTTAGGATGATTACGCCATCCCAGATTATACGTGTTGGAGTACGGATTGTTTTGTCGATTCCCGTTCCCTACGAACTGAGCTTGTTCAATTGGGGGCTGCTCGAAAGTGTTTCCGACTTGTCACTCTGCGCTAGGGTGAGATCCATTATACCAATTACACGATTCAATGGCAACGGGAGAAGGAGCATGCGAAAAGGCTTGAAGTTGTTGCGTCAAAGCGGCGACTTGAGCCGAAAGTGTAGAGATTGGATCATTATTGGATATTTCCATTACTCGCTTCGGGTGTACTCGTTCGACCGTCCATTGATATGCATTTGCGGCCATAGCTTCCAACAAAGAGTGTGCCTCGACCATCGTTTTTCCCATTAAAGCTCCTCCAGCGGTTGCATCCATGAGAGTGCGTGTAGAAGCACTCAATCCATTGTAAAACGTCTGAATTTGCCGCCAGTCCGGTAGGCCGTGATGTGGGCATCTCCTTAGCAAATCTTTGTATTGCTCCCATGCCTCGTGAAGCGACTCCATATCAAATTGACCAAAAGTAGTAATCTCGTTCCGTAACCTCGCCGTATTTGATGGTGGGACGAATTTAGCAAGGAAGGCTTGCGCTAATTCCGCCCATGTCGTGATCGAGCCCGACGGTAAGGAATTCAGCCAAAATTTTGCTTTGTCCCTCAAAAAGAAAGGGAAAATCCGTATACGGATGGCATCATCGGTGACACCGTTGTTCTTGAACGTGTCACAAATCTCGAGAAACGACGCAATGTGTGCGTTGGGGTCATCGTTCGGCAGACCACAAAACTGGCTCGATTGCACCATCTGAATAATTGCAGGCTTGATTTCGAAATTGTTCGCCTGGATGGTGGGACGCCGAATCCCCGAAAAGTTCGCGTTGATTTGCGGCATAGCATAATCTCGAAGTGCTAACGCCGGTTGAACTTGCTGTACAAGATTGTCACCTCCGTGATTTTCGGTATTTTTGGCCATGGTGACTGTGGTTGGTAACTCTCGTTTCTCCTTTTTGTTTCTCCGAAGAGTGCGCTCGAGTTCGGTATCCAAAGGTAGTAGGCCTTCGTTACCGAGTTTTCTCATGCACTACCCGAAAAATCCTGAAAGAAAAAACAAATAAAAAATTACACGAAAATAAATAAAAAAAAATGTTCAAAATAAGATTAGAAATACTGAAATCGATATTAGTATAAATCAGTCCCCGGCAACGGCGCCAAAAACTTGTTGCGATATTTCGTAAACGCAAGTGCATGTTATCGTTGACAAGTAATAAAGTGATGAGTGAGTATCGTTCCCACGAGGACTGAATCACTAAGTACCGATTTTTGTGTATTCTAATTTTATTTGAACAGTCGAAATTTGGGTTGCAATTAATAACTAAATAAAATCAATAAAAGAACTAACAGTAAAAACGATCGCTTGAAGAAGGAAAATCAAATGATGAATAAGTCTAAGATTCTGATTCCACCTTGGTTTATCTGAATTTACTCTCGATTATCTGAAGTTAATGATTTCCCCAATTTATTGAAGGCAAATATTGCTAATATACTCTACCGCCTCTCCCGAGGTCAATAGATTTTTCTAAAGACGAATAACGCACTCTATCCCTAGGTGAATTAATTCGACAATAGGCAAAAAGCACAAAATCCTCAAAAGGCCACGTAGTTCCTATGAGTATATTCCTATCTCACAAGATAAAACGGTTCTCACCAATAGTTCCTCACGAACTCTCCTCTCCCGATTCGAGTAAGGTAATTAAAACAATTCAATTATTGGCCAGACAATTGAAAGCATTAAAATCGATTGGGAAAACTCAACAGAAAAGGGAATTATATAGATAATCAAAAGCAAATCCGTCAAAACTTAGGTTTCATCAAAATCTTAGAACAGGGTTTTAGCCTGACATGTAAAAGATAAAAATACAGAAATAATAAATGAAAGCATTGAAAATCAAACGCAGATGAAGAGCTCGGATTCCTCCGTTCTTCTGGCTTCCGCCCTCTGCTCTTGATGTCTTCTGCTTATCCTCCTCTTCTGCGATATTCCTCCTCCAAGATTTCCCAAGATCAAAGATAGATTAATTATGGCCTTAAACCCTTATTTATAGCTCCCAGCAGCCTCCAAATCGCGTCCGTGTGATTAGGCTGAGAATTGGCTTCAAAACGGCCCAAACCCGCGCGGAGTACACCAAAACCGCCCCGTGTGCCGCGGCTCACTTAATCTGTGCCGCGGCTCACGGGGCGCATGTAACACCCCCAAAACCGACCGGGAATATTACAGCGCCGTGGGCCCCATATTGGAACCCACAAGGCTAAAATCATTTTCGCAAACGTTTAAAAATGTCAAAAAGCCCTTTGAAAGTACACACACACGCAGCGGATAAAAACACAGTTTATTACATTTGCAGCTGAATTATAAAACCAGAAAAGAATACATAATCCCAACAATCACGCCATAACAAGTATCACCGGAAAGCTCATCCCTTCACGACCGCTACTAGCTCGAGCTCCGAGTACCTAAAAGATAAAGCCCACGACGGGGTCAGCCATAATACTCAACAATGATAACGATCACATCACAAAAACAATTACATATCAATGTAATCTACAGAGTAAGAACATTCCCCATGTATTTTACCGAAGTAACCTTACCAACCTATCACAACCATAACAATCAATTATTACCATATCCCACGCCTCGTGTCCTTAAGTAATGAACGAATTCAAATGTAATCACCTATACTGTATCCGAAACACTACCAAGATTTCCAAACATAAACATATCTCGAGTATAGAATAATCTGGCCAAGTTCAATTCTGCTGGCTGGGTCGCACAATTGGATCCCAATACTGATAGAAACTGATATCACACGATACATCTGCAAATCAACTGTTCCGAAAAAATGGCAAGTCCCGGATATCAATACAAAGCATGAAGGCTCACACAGTCAATAATGATAAACAATCGATGCATCACAACGAAAATATCAATGACATGATATTTCCACACAAGATCGACAAAGGATCAACCACGGATGAGAATACCATGATCTGGTAACTCCAACAAGATCAACGAAGAATCAATAACCGAGAATACCGACGAGACGGTAATGATCAACGAAGAATCAATAACCGAGAATACCGACGACACGGCAAATCCCAACAAGATCAATAAAAGGTTGACAACCGAGAATACCGACGACACGAAGAAACTCCGGCCAAGATCGATAAGGGTCAACAACCGAGAATACTGACGACACAGTAAACTCTAACAAGATCAATAAGGACCAACAACCGGGAATACCAACGATACGGTAAACTTCAACAAGAGCAATAAGGAATCGACAACCGAGAATACCGACGACACGGTAAACTCCAACAAGAGTAATAAGGAATAGACAACCGAGAATACCGACGACACGGTAAACTCCAATAGGGATAATAAGGGATCAACAACTGAGAATACCAACGGTAAGGCAAACTCCCAAACGGAATCAATAAGGATCAATAACGAACGAGGCTACCAATGATAGGGGAAACTCCAAACGAGATTAATAAAGGATCGATAACAAAAAAAAATTGACCATCGATAAGGTAACTCCAAACGAGATCAGAAAAGAATCAACGGGGATCGATACACGAGATAATAAAATCGTCAAACATATAAAAATCATATATACGGGATTTCAAAGACAACCCGAATATCGAATAGATCCAATTATACATGGATTGTGAACGACCAATCAATAAGACTCAAGATGGACGTCACGATACGCTCGATCCAGACATGTGTCCGTGTACAAGCCAACCACGGGTATTGATCAGGTACCCGTATGGTCTCGTACCTAATCAGCCTCATGAAGTACGTCTCGTGTGCACGGTTCAATATGAGGTCGAAACCAACCCATGCTACACGTGCCCGTCCCGAAAATCCTACACATGAACGATCAGAACGTATCTGGCTCCAGATATGCCACGATACAACATGACAACAAATCTCAAAGAATCGCATATCCATCAAGGATCAGAAGACTTCCCAAAAGAGCAACAGTAACTCGATCATGAAAGACCGAGACGACCACAATGTCGTATTTCCATCAGACAACAGTCCACATCATGCTCAACAATGCATATAATATTAACACATAAACCCCAAGGCAGCAGCCAAGGGTCACAGAAGCATCTCACAGGAATACCGCGGAACATAGGTGCCATTTAGGTCTTATCCCCTAACACAGTTCATGCAATCACAAAATACCCCAAGGTCGCAACCAAGGGTCACGAAAGTATCCACACAGGAATACCCCGGAACATAGGTGCCATATAGGTCTTATCCCCTAACACATCGGCCCAACAGATCACAGCTCAAAGGAAGAGCACATTACAAAACGTAACAAACGATGGTGCACACTCACCACCTGAAATATCAACACACACATGCAATAATGCAACATGATGATTATCATAATCTAACAATATTAATGTACCTCAAGTTGGAGATGCTAACCTTTCCACGACCAACCGCCCTGAACGAATACATGGTTTATCCGACAATCTAAAATGAAGCACAGTCCATAACTAATACCAAACCACCATCCCGAGTTCAATATCGACACGATAAGTAACCTTGATATCCAACTTCTCATGCAGTAGACCAAATTATAATTCACGTTCCCATTTCCACTAGACATCCTTAAAATCATATACATTATGATTTATCTTAGTCGAAAAATACCGTACATACCACCATTGCGACAATTCATATATTCCACAATACCATTGATATATGAATCATAAATGAAATGAAAACGAAATCATTTATTAACATTATGAACTGAGCAAGCATAACTTGCCTCGATACCAATTCGACGAAGCCGCTATCAATCCCGCCGTCTCCGTCTACAAGCTCCGTAGCCCCAGCTCGTCCGCAGCACAATGGTTAACTTCAACGATCACTAAACGCAACCTAATGCAATAATTAATTAACGATACGTTCAATAATAATCAACATCCGAAATGACCAACTAATCAAACTCGATGGTTCAACGATATCTCGATCATACGAAACCAACCCATATCAACTCTTAACAATACGAACACAAGCCGAAATTCGGTGTTCAATAATCCTAACAATCTCTTCAACATATAGTTCATATAACCGCAAGAATCGTAACAACAAAACCATAATCATCTTCATACGAATCCTTCTTCAACGATTACATCAAAATCCGAATTCAAGGAGAGGATTATCGAACATACCTCTAGAAGATGAAATACACAAGTAATCACTTGTTTTGAATAGCACGGTGCGAAGAAATCGACAAAAGGGAAGGGTACCGATTTAACATCCTCCAAAAGTTCATTCCTAAATCACAATAATATCAATTCAATCAACATTCATACGAAAACGTATAGAATTTCCCAAGTTCTACTCACTGAGGCATTTCATCGAACACTTTGAAGGCATAGTCTAATTCAATCGATTATTCAAAGAAATACTCGAATTTGTTCCACAAAACTTCAAGAGTATTGAATGATTACGAGTATACAATCAAGTTCTATCAATAATCTGAATCAAAATGAAGCAAATCGGCCAAAACACCAAGAAACCTCAAGAACATCCAAAAACCAAAAGTTCATGTGTTCTTACCTTCGATCCGGGTGGAGGATGATGTTAATCCATGATTCCAACTTCCAAAACATGTTGTTATAAGTTGATTCTACCCAAAACCATCATATTTGCTGAAGAAATCGCGGAAGGAACGAAGAAAAACGAAAAATGGCAAGTGTGACTCGGTCCAGGCCTTATATAGGCGGGACCTGCCGGCACGTTACGTACGTAACCGGCCGTGGCTTACGTACGTAACCGGCCGTGGCCTACCTTCTGTCCAGTCTGGTCGACACCCTTACGTACGTAACCGGCAGCTGGCTTACGTACGTTACTGGCCCTTACGGCCGTAACCGGCCACTGCCTTACGTACGTAATCAGCCAGTCCTAGCCATCCCTGCGAGTCACTGCCGACCGTGATCGGCCATCCATGCGAGTCGCTGCCGACCATGATCGGCCATCCCTGCGAGTCACTGCCGACCATACTCGGCCACTACGGTCTTCTCGGCCACGACTCGGCCACCCACCCCGTAACGTACGTAACACTTATTCCGTTGCGTACGTAATACGTACGCTGACTTGCTACAGTATAATGGTCGTGTTACGTACGTAACACGTCCTGTATAACGTACGTAACACGTACGTTGACTCACCTGTCAACATCCTCCGCCGAAAGTTGTCGACACAGGGTCCCACCTACCGACCACGACTCGATCGTCTGATTCCCATTGTTGCGATATTTCTTACACGCAAGTGCACGTCATCGTTTACAAGTAATAAAGTGAGAAGTAGAGTATCATTCCCACGAGGACTGAATCTCTAACTACCGATTTTTGTGTATTCTAATTTTATTTGAACAATCGAATTTGGGTTTTTGCAATTAATAACTAAAAGAATTACTAAGCGACTAAACAATAGAAAACGATAGCTTGAATAAACGAAATCAAATGATGAATAAGTCTAGGATTCTGAATCCACCTCGGTTTATCCGAATTTACTCTCGATTATTCGTAATAAATAATTTTTCCAATTTATTGAAGGCGGAGATTGCTAATATATTCTACCGCCTCTCCCGAGGTCAATAGATTTATCTAAAGGCGAATAACGCACTCTATCCCTAGGTGAATTAATTCGTCAATAGGCGAAAAGCATAAAATCTCCCAAAGGCCACGTAGTTCCTATGAGTATATTCCTATCTCACAGAATAAAACGGTCCTCACCAATAGTTCCTCACCAAATCTCCTCTCCCGATTCGAAGTGAATGATTAAATCAATACAACTATTGGCCAGATAATTGCAAGCATTAAACACAATTGGGAAAACTCAACAAAAAGGTAATTAATTGGATAATCTCAAGAAATTCGTCAAAACATAGGTTTCATCAAAACCCTAGATTAGGGCTTTAGCCTGACATACTAATAATTGAAATTACAGAATAAATAAATGAAATCATAAAAATCAAACGCAGATGAAGCTCGGATTCCTCCGTTCTTGAGCTTCCGCCCTCTGCCTTTGAAGTCTCCTGCTTCCCTCTTCTTCTGCCGTCTCCAAGCTTAAGCTCCAAAAGATAAAAGATCCAAAGATAATTAATTAGGGTCTTAAACCCTATTTATAGCTCAGCATATCCTCCAAATCGCGTCCGTATCCGTAGGTCGAAAACAAGCCAAACGGCCCTAATTCGCGCGGAAAACCAAAAACCGCCAAGTGTGCCGCGGCGCACTAAACTGTGCCGCGGCACAGAGCCTTGTTGGATGCAGGCGTCCTCAATTTCTTACGTGCGGCTCACAGGATCTGCGGCCTGCAGTACTGATTACTCTGCCTTTGGTGGGTGTCTTCTGTGCCGCGGCCCTGCTTCCTTGTCCGCGGCTCATAGTCCGATTTGCCATTTTCGCCGTTTTGCCTCGTTTTAGCTTAGGACTTCAATTTCCTGTCAATCATACAAAATTAAGGCATTAAAGGCTCATTTAGACAATTTCACTCTCCAAAATAATACAAAATAATGATAAATAAGCGTATAAAAATACGCCTAACAAATACCCCCAAACTTAAGCCTTTGCTTGTCCTCAAGCAAAAAGAATTAAATTGATAAAAGAATGTCGTGAATCACCGTGCAACTCATAGTGTTCAACCTAATCAATACTATCCTGTAATTCTCTCTAAATAATACGAGTGTCATAAAAGCGAGCTGCACTCAGAATAATGATTCCGCAAAGTAATCAAGTTCAGTCCTAATCACTCGTTCATGAAGAAAATCCAGCTCAAAGATTAACAAAACGTGAGTCAAATCGACCGTCAATATGAAAGGCTAAAATAAACAAGCTAGTTCGTCCCGTTCCACAGTCTAATGGCAGAATTTTCACGAGTTTCATAACAAATAAACCTCGGACAGTATTCCCTTATATATATGTTCAAGAATTTGATTCGAGTTGACCACTAGGTTAGGATCTCGGGATGTTTCATCGGGATAATCCTAGGGTGGAACTTCCATTCTCATGTATTGGGAAACCGTTTGACGTAAAAGACACTCATGGGGCACATGGATGCTTCTAGTTACTAAGTTCCCTTCTACAGTGGAGAAACAACTCGAATATATAATTTCCGCATGTCCGAATCAAGGTCGCCGTTTTACGCGAGAGTAAACAGCGGGTCACGCGAATACCCCCGGTTACTAGGCTCCCTATCATTGGCACATGTGAAATATCTAAATCACTAGTCTAATCTGGGTCATCGTTTTACGCGAGAGTAAACAGCGGGTCACGCGAATGCCCCCGGTTACTAGACTTCCCTTCATAGAACAACATTATCTCGACTTTTGGGAAAAACTGACCGACTCTAAACTCAATCTAAGTGCCAACACGACTAATATAACTGGACGACTACCTAACCAAAAAATGTAACCAAACGTATTGACGGTGATTTTAAAACAAGTATGTATCGTCTCTTATCTGCCAAGACCTCTACAATCATGAAAAAATTTCGGACCTAAATGAATACTAAGCAGAAACCGAAATTACTGACTACAACGCGACTAGAACTCGACCGTTTCTTCAGAGAGAAAAACAGTATCATAACATCAGTATCACACAAATAAAAGCACGAAAAATTCACGAATAGAGAAAAACTAAGACAAGCAAGGCTATAAAATTTTACGCAAAGTAATGAAAAGTGCAACGAAATAAAGTACAGCAATGAAATAAAGTACAGCAATGAATGTAGCAACTGAAAGTAAATTCCCCCGCAAACTTAGGACGTACATTGACCTCAATGGACGAAATATGATATGCAATAAAAGTAAAAGGTCAAGTACTCCCCTCCAGTCCGCTCAGGAGCTGGTGCCGGCATCGTC
Source organism: Orobanche coerulescens (assembly GCA_033398695.1). Taxonomy (NCBI): domain Eukaryota; kingdom Viridiplantae; phylum Streptophyta; class Magnoliopsida; order Lamiales; family Orobanchaceae; genus Orobanche; species Orobanche coerulescens. The sequence continues at coordinate 139,649,671 of CM065805.1, read as the reverse complement.
CGGTGAGGAGGGTGGTGTGGCTGGCCGGGCAGGTGCAATAAATGGCCCGTCGGGATGCATGATATGGGCCGTCCATGCGGCAAGGTGCTCCTGATGATAAGCATCCCTCGCATCCAGACGCCTCGCCTCTCGTCGGCTGGCCCGGCGGGCCTGCTCTCGCATCTCGGCTCTGACGGCAGCAATAACGCTCTCCCGCTCCGTCCGCTGCTCCTCTCGCATGGCAGCCATCAAACTCTCCCTCTCTCTCCTCATCTCATATCTCTCTCTTCTCGTCTCCTCTCTCAGCTCCTCTCTCTCTCTCCTCAGATCCTCTCTCTGCTCCTCTCTCTGTCTCCTCAGATCCTCCCTCAGCCCATCAAACAACTCCTGCAACCTCGCTCTGTCGGGCGGCTGGCCGGCATCTCCATGTGTCAACAAAAGCGGCTCGGGGGATCCCTCGTGGGCCTCCTCTAGCAGAAATCCTCTCCCCGGAGCGGGCGCCGGCGCTCCTCCCCACTGGTCAAAGTGTGATATGATGCGGTGGTCGATCGGGGCCTAGGGGGCAAGCATCGGCTCGTCGTCTGACCACATCAGCCCCGACTGCCGGCACAAAGCGCAGATGAGAGAGGGGTGCTTCAACCCCGTCTTGCCCCCCCTGGATACACTGGAAGATAGATCGGATCAGGATGGGGGCCACATCGAAACGCAGCCCGGAAGTGATAGCATAAAGTGTCCGGGCACGGGAGAGAAAGACAGTACGGATCTGGGAGGTGGGGTCAATGCGTGCGCAGATAAAATAAAGCCAGGCACGCCCGAGCCGGCTGAGGCGCGAGCTCTTGAAGTGGAAAGTGGAAGAACCCTGTGCTCGCTGCTCCCAGTCGGAATCGGGTTGTGCAATGGTCTCGAGCAGGGCCTCCTTCGTGAGGCTGGTCATCACTCGGTCATAGGCCGACTCATCAACCACCGGAAGCCCAAACAGCCTCCGAATAGCAGCCGTGGAGAAATCAACTGTAACCCCTCGGACATCGACCTGAGTCCGAGACTCTAATGACGGCAACGTATGCCCAACCCGAATGTGCTTCAGCAGTGCGCTGGCGTAGAACTCCTGCACAATCGAGATAACCGCTGGCTCGGGAGGTGCAGCAAATCTGGCCCACCCCATCTCATCAATCATGGTCAGCAATTCTCCGTCCCGAGGAGCTGGAGTAAATCCCCTCTCTGGAATAAGCGGTCGTGGCCGGATCTTTTCATTGAAGATCTTGTGAATTTCAGGGTCCGAAAATTGGTGCCCCTCCGACTCGGCCCGACTACGAGAGGTATCCCCTCGAGTGGGGGATGACTGGGTCCTAGCTCTCTTGCTCAGTTTCTTTGTTCTCGCCATAATCAGTCCTGAAAAGTACAACACGAGGGTTTATTTACGCAAACAAAAATAACAATGATCTACACTTGGCTAAGGATGTCCGGCCGTAAATCCGAATTTAACAAAATAGCGCATTCGTGAGAGAAGGATGAAATTGGACTTAAGCGTTTAACTGGATGTAAGGGTTGGGCTTCTTTGTAAATTGAGCATTATCTTTGCACGAAAATTCAAAAGATTGCTTTTCCAAAGAAAATTTTTCACTTAGGCAATTTATCAAACACCTTGAGGGCACGAGTTTACTTGAAGAATAAACATGGCTATAGCTCGATTCAACCCCCAAGAACAGAAACACAATTCAATCATCATCAACACAACACACTCAACTCATTCATATTCCAAACTAACCATGATAATTCGATTAAAACTACCATGTTATTCCCTAAACCATCCTAGAAATTTTGAAGGAGAATAAACATGTTCAATCCATCCAAAGCATAAACAACTTCAAATTTAAACCATAAACAAGTAGAGATTAAAGATTGGAACATACCTTTTGGCTTTGTGAAGATTGCAAGGAGAAATCGCAAGAAAAAAATTTGAAGAATGCTTCGGCCGATTCGCGCGCAGGTAAGGGAGAGGGAAGGGAAAAAGAAAACTTAACTGGGAGTTCGGCCGATTGAGAGTTATAAGGTACCTGGCCCCTTCGAATTCCGTATTGTGTGCCGCGGCACAGCTAAAGTGAGCCGCGGCACAGGGTACAGTCCCTTTTACCTGTTTTCTCGTGTTGTCGTGTGCCGCGGCACAGATTTCGTGTGCCGCGGCTCAGTGCTCAAGTGTGCCGCGGCTCATTTATGCCGTGCCGCAGCACAGGGTACAGTTGGTTTAGCCTCCCCTTACGATTTATGTGTGCCGCAGCTCACAATACCTGTGCCGCGGCTCAGACTTCAGTTTCTTCCCTCGGACTTTTCTACACAAAATTTTGAGAAGAACACGTTAAAAGCGAGAGGCAGAAGCAAATTGAAGCACAAAAATGAAGAAAAAATAAAAATCAAGGATGCAAGAAAAATAAAGGAATGCAAAAATCTACAAATACGAACTCGGGTTGCCTCCCGAGAAGCGCTAAGTTTATAGTCTTCAGCCGGACCTATTTGAAAATATTAGTTCGCTTTTCGCAAACTCCATTTGGTTTCCGCCCCGTTCATCGAACCGTTCATATATTTCTTAAAATTATGACCATTGGTCATTAGCGATTCGACTTTCGGTTCGGTCATTAAATGTTGTTTGCGGAAAGGTTTCGACGTGAACAACTTCCCGAAACACCCGCTTTTTCCATGATTAATTGTCCGCTGGGCTTTCGGCTTACTCTCCTTCTTCACAAACGCACTCAAGAATGCAGCAGATTTGTCCTCATGCTCGAGAAATGCTACTTGTTCTACATCCTTTTTAAAAATTGGACCATTTAACACAACATCTGAATTTTCCAACCGACGATTTTTTCGATGCTTTCCTCTTTCAACGACATCTACACTTTCAATTTGTGACCTTTTATCAACACTTCCGGGACATGGAAACGATTTGAATACTTGAAAAGTAACCTGCTCATCTTGGACCCTCAGAGTTAACTCCCCTTTTTCCACGTCTATAAGGGTTCGGCCCGTCGCTAAAAATGGTCGTCCCAAGATGATTGGAATATCTTCATCTTCCTCCATGTCGAGTACGATGAAATCGGCCGGAAAGATGAACTTATCAACTTTGACTAAAACGTCCTCAATCACTCCCCTTGGGTATTTCATGGATCGATCCGCCAATTGTAAGGAGACTGTTGTTGGCTTGGCTTCCCCAATATCCAGCTTTTTGAAAATCGACAGAGGCATGAGGTTGATACTAGCACCAAGATCGCATAGTGCCTTATTAAAAGAAAGATTCCCCATGGTGCACGGTATGTTGAAGCTTCCCGGATCTTTCAATTTAGGTGGGAGCTTCTTTTGAAGAATTGCGCTGCATTCCTCCGTCAAGGCTACAGTTTCGAACTCCTCAAGTTTTTTTTTCTTCGACAATATCTCTTTCATGAACTTAACGTAACTCGGCATCTGTTCCAACGCGTCGGCGAATGGAATGTTAATGTGAAGCTTTTTAAATACGTCAAGGAACTTAGAAAATTGTTTGTCCGCCTTTCTTTGCTGTAATCTCTGCGGAAATGGGACGGGGGACATACATGTCTTCGGGTTATCCGGCAACGTTATTGATGGTTTCAAATCTTGAGACTCCTCTGGCTTTAAATCCTTCTCTTCCTCAATTTCCTTCTTCTTTTCACACCGCTCGGGCTGATCCAGCACCTCTTTCCCGCTTCTCAAGCTGATTGCGTTTAGACTCTCTCTAAGATTTGTCTCTGTTGTACTCAGCAATGCTCCCTCCGGGCGAGCTGTCAACACATTAGCAATTTGGCCCAGCTGGACCTCCAAGTTCCGAATGGAAGCGGAATGATTTTGCAATGTTGCTTCAGTACAGGTCATAAATTGACTCGTATTTGCCGCCAATTTTGCAAGTGCTTCCTCGAGAGACACTTTGGGAGCGGGAGGGGGCTGCTGTTGATTCTGAGCGAACGGGGGATGGTTTGAGTTCTGTCCGTTTCTCCATGAAAAGTTGGGATGATTGCGCCACCCCGGATTATAAGTGTTGGAGTACGGGTTATTATGCCGATTTCCATTTCCCACGAATTGAGCCTGCTCCATCTGATGTTGCTCGAACGGGTTTCCAACTTGACACTCCGCGCTTGGGTGTGATCCGTTACACCAATTGCATGTCTCAATGGTAATGGGGGAAGGTGCGTGCGAAAATGCCTGGAGCTGTTGGGTCAAAGCGGCGACTTGAGCTGACAAGGTGGAAATCGGATCATTACTTGAAACTTCCATAACTCTCTTCGGTGTCAATCTTTCCGATGGCCATTGGTATGCGTTTGCGGCCATAGCTTCTAAAAGCGAGTGTGCCTCGGCCATACTCTTTCCCATCAAGGCCCCACCAGAGGCCGCATCCACGAGAGTGCGTGTAGAAGCACTCAAACCAGTATAGAACGTCTGAATCTGAAGCCAATCAGGGAGGCCGTGATGAGGGCATCTTCGTAACAAATCTTTATATCGCTCCCACACCTCGTGGAGTGATTCCATATCGTACTGACCAAAGGTGGTTATTTCGTTTCTCAACCTCGCCGTCTTAGCAGGTGGGAAGAATTTGGCAAGGAAGGCTTGCACTAACTCTCCCCATGTTGTAATCGACCCCGGCGGTAAGGAATTTAACCAAAATTTCGCTTTATCCCTCAAAGAGAAAGGGAAAAGCCTCAATCGGATGGCATCGTCGGTGACACCATTAGTCTTGAACGTGTCGCATATCTCAAGGAAAGAAGCAATATGGGCATTCGGGTCGTCATTAGGCAGTCCACAGAATTGGCTCGCCTGCACCATCTGAATAATAGCGGGATTGATCTCAAAATTATTGGCTTGGATAGTGGGACGCCGAATTCCCGAAAAATTAGCATTGATCTGCGGCATGGCATAATCTCGAAGAGCTAGTTCCGGTTGAACTTGCCGCATATGGTTATCTCCTCCTTGGACTTCGATAGTCTCGGCCATGTTGACCGTCGTATGCAACTCTCTTTTCTCCTTTTTGTTCCTTCTTAGAGTGCGCTCGAGCTCGGTATCCAAAGGTAGTAGGCCTTCGTTACCGAGTTTTCTCATGCACTACACGAAAGGTCCTGAAAGGAAAAACAAATAAACGAAATTAAATACACAAAAATAAAAATAAAACGTTCAAATTAAGACTAGAAATACTTAAATCGATATTAGAAAATTTCAATCCCCAGCAACGGCGCCAAAAACTTGTTGCGATATTTCTTACACGCAAGTGCACGTCATCGTTTACAAGTAATAAAGTGATAAGTAGAGTATCGTTCCCACGAGGACTGAATCTCTAACTACCGATTTTTGTGTATTCCAATTTTATTTGAACAATCGAATTTAGGTTTTTGCAATTAATAACTAAAAGAATTACTAAGCGACTAAACAATAGAAAACGATAGCTTGAATAAACGAAATCAAATGATGAATAAGTCTAGGATTCTGAATCCACCTCGGTTTATCCGAATTTACTCTCGATTATCCATAATAAATAATTTTCCCAATTTATTGAAGGCGGAGATTGCTAATATATTCTACCGCCTCTCCCGAGGTCAATAGATTTATCCAAAGGCGAATAACGCACTTTATCCCTAGGTGAATTAATTCGTCAATAGGCGAAAAGCATAAAATCTCCCAAAGGCCACGTAGTTCCTATGAGTATATTCCTATCTCACAGAATAAAACGGTCCTCACCGATAGTTCCTCACCAAATCTCCTCTCCCGATTCGAAGTGAATGATTAAATCAATACAACTATTGGCCAGATAATTGCAAGCATTAAACACAATTGGGAAAACTCAACAAAAAGGTAATTAATTGGATAATCTCAAGAAATTCGTCAAAACATAGGTTTCATCAAAACCCTAGATTAGGGCTTTAGCCTGACATACTAATAATTGAAATTACAGAATAAATAAATGAAATCATAAAAATCAAACGCAGATGAAGCTCGGATTCCTCCGTTCTTCAGCTTCCGCCCTCTGCCTTTGAAGTCTCCTGCTTCCCTCTTCTTCTGCCGTCTCCAAGCTTAAGCTCCAAAAGATAAAAGATCCAAAGATAATTAATTAGGGTCTTAAACCCTATTTATAGCTCAGCATATCCTCCAAATCGCGCCCGTATCCGTAGGTCGAAAACTGGCTTCGAAACGGCCCTAATTCGCACGGACAACCAAAAACTGCCAAGTGTGCCGCGACGCACTAAACCTGTGCCGCGGCACAGAGCCTTCAGCTGGATGCCTGGGCGTCCTCAATTTCTTCTGTGCCGCGGCTCACCTAGGCTGTGCCGCGGCACAGAGTACAGTTTACTCTGCCTTTGGCTGGGTGTCTTCCTGTGCCGCGGCCCTGCTTCCTTGTGCCGCGGCTCATAGTCCAGATTTGCCGTTTTCTCACGTTGTGCCTCGTTTTAGCTTCCGGACTTCAATTTCCTGTCAAGCATACAAAATTAAGGCATTAAAGGCTCATTTAGACAATTTCACTCTCCAAAATAATACAAAATAATGATAAATAAGCATATAAAAATACGCCTAACACCCATGTTACGTACGTAATGTCTCGGCCATAACCTACGTAACTCTACTAATTTAACGTACGTAATCTTCAACACATAACGTACGTAATGGCTTCCATACTTAGCCATTTCTAGCAATTCCTGTCCAACGTCTCGACATAATAAATATGAACATACGACATACTGAACACACATACGAAATCCTAAAAATATTCTCATACGGTACGTCTGATGCACGATATCCTCAATTACAACTGTCGACCAAGTACGACAATCATACAATTACTCATACAGTATATCCGACATCGAAAAACACACCAAGCATGTAATATCCTAGAATCAATAACCTCGATAGACATACTGGCACGACTGTCACGGTCTCAAAAATTATTCAATCATATCGTGTCGGTCCCACTCTGTACAGTACATCCCAGATAAAATAATGCGAAATTCATAGTGAAATTCTAGGATATTACATATACACCCACTTAAATAAGTTTCGTCCTCGAAACTCAACACCTGTCATAATCAGTATTTCAATCCCGAAATATCTCAAAATTACGACACCATACTCAATAATCATCATCAAAACTGAAATAACAGAAAGAACATACTTACAAGTCCGTGAAGTCGATGATCTTCCGTGATACCAGCATACGACTCCCATATAAAATCTCAACACACTAACACACCAGCATCGCAAATATAGCAATTTGAAAATATTTCAAAAATTTTGAAACCACCAAAATCGGTTTGACTCAAAAGTCAGAAAATCATTTTCAAAAGTCACGCTACTACCGCACCGGTAGAGCCACATAACACACACGCCCGGGTTTTACGAAACCCAAGCTCCGATACCATTTTCTGTAACACCCCCAAAACCGACCGGGAATATTACAGAGCCGTGGGCCCCATATTGGAACCCACAAGGCTAAAATCATTTTCGCAAACGTTTAAAAATGTCAAAAAGCCCTTTGAAAGTACACACACACGCAGCGGATAAAAACACAGTTCAAAGAATACTGAAAGCCATTTTAAATATACAAACGCATCGGATAAAAACACAATTAATTACATTTGCAGCGGAATTAGAAAACCAGAAAAGAATACATAATCCCAACAATCACGCCATAGCCAGTATCACCGGAAAGCTCATCCCTTCACGACCGCTACTAGCTCGAACTCCGAATACCTAAAAGATAAAGCCCACGACGGGGTCAGCCATAATACTCAACAATGATAACGATCACATCACAAAAACAATTACATATCAATGTAATATACAGAGTAAGAACATTCCCCATGTATTTTACCGAAGTAACCTTACCAACCTATCACAACCATAACAATCAATTCTTCCCATATCCCACGCCTCGTGTCCTTATGTAATGAACGAATTCAAATGTAATCACCTGTACTGTATCCGAAACACTACCAAAATTTCCAAACATAAACATATCTCGAGTATAGAATAATCTGGCCAAGTTCAATTCTGCTGGCTGGGTCGCACAATTGGATCCCAATACTGATAGAAACTGATATCACACGATACATCTGCAAATCAACTTTTCCGAAAAAATGGCAAGTCCCGGATATCAATACAAAGCATGAAGGCTCACACAGTCAATAATGATAAACAATCGATGCATCACAACGGAAATATCAATGACATGATATTTCCACACAAGATCGACAAAGGATCAACCACGGACGAGAATACCATGATCTGGTAACTCCAACAAGATCAACGAAGAATCAATAACCGAGAATACCGATGAGACGGTAATGATCAACGAAGAATCAATAACCGAGAATACCGACGACACGGCAAATCCCAACAAGATCAATAAAAGGTTGACAACCGAGAATACCGACGACACAGTAAACTCCAGCAAGATCGATAAGGGTCAACAACCGAGAATCATTGACACGATGAAACTCTAACAAGATCAATAAGGACCAACAACCGGGAATACCAACGATACAGTAAACTTCAACAAGAGCAATAAGGAATCGACAACCGAGAATACCGACGACACGGTAAACTCCAACAAGAGCAATAAGGAATAGACAACCGAGAATACCGACGACACGGTAAACTCCAATAGGGATAATAAGGGATCAACAATCGAGAATACCAACGGTAAGGCAAACTCCCAAACGGAATCAATAAGGATCAATAACGAACGAGGCTACCAATGATAGGGGAAACTCCAAACGAGATTAATAAAGGATCGATAACAAAAAAAAATGACCATCGATAAGGTAACTCCAAACGAGATCAGAAAAGGATCAACGGGGACAGATACACGAGAGAATAAAATCGTCAAACATATAAAAATCATATATACGGGATTTCAAAGACAACCCGAATATCGAATAGATCCAATTATACATGGACTGTGAACGACCAATCAATAAGACTCAAGATGGACATCACGATACGCTCGATCCAGTCATGTGTCCGTGTACAAGCCAACCACGGGTATTGATCAGGTACCCGTCTGGTCTCGTACCTAATCAGCCTCACGAAGTACGTCTCGTGTGCACGGTTCAATATGAGGTCGAAACCAACACATGCTACACGTGCCCGTCCCAAAAATCCTACACATGAACGATCAGAACGTATCTGGCTCTAGATATGCCATGATACAACATGACAACAAATCTCAAAGAATCGCATATCCATCAAGGATCAGAAGACTTCCCAAAAGAGCAACAGTAACTCGATCATGAAAGACCGACACGACCACAATGTCGTATTTCCATCGGACAACAGTCCACATCATGCTCAACAATGCATATAATATTAACACATAAACCCCAAGGCAGCAGCCAAGGGTCACGGAAGCATCTCACAGGAATACCGCGGAACATAGGTGCCATTTAGATCTTATCCCCTAACACAGTTCATGCAATCAAAAAATACCCAAATGTCGCAACCAAGGGTCACGAAAGTATCCACACAGGAATACCCCGGAACATTGGTGCCATATAGGTCTTATCCCCTAACACATCGGCCCAACAGATCACAGCTCAAAGGAAGAGCACATTACAAAACGTAACAAACGATGGTGCACACTCACCACATGAAATATCAACACACACATGCAATAATGCAACATGATGATTATCATAATCTAACAATATTAATTTACCTCAAGTTGGAAACGCTAACCTTTCCACGACCAACCGCCCTGAACAAATACATGGTTTATCCGACAATCCAAAATGAAGTACAGTCCATAACTAATACCAAACCACCATCCCGAGTTCAATATCGACACGATAAGTAACCTTGATATCCAAATTCTCATGCAGTAGACCAAATTATAATTCACGTTCCCATTCCCACTAGACATCCTTAAAATCATATACATTATGATTTATCTTAGTCCAAAAATACCATGCATACCACCATTGCGACAATTCATATATTCCATAATACCATTGCTATATGAATCATAAATGAAATGAAAAGAAAATCATTTATTAAAATTATGAACTGAGTAAGCATAACTTGCCTCGATATCAATTCGACGAAGCCACTATCAATCCCGCCATCTCCGTCTACAAGCTCCGTAGCCCCAGCTCGTCCGCAGCACAATGGTTAACTTCAACGATCACTAAACGCAACCTAATGCAATAATTAATTAACGATACATTCAATAACAATCAACATCCGAAATGACCAACTAATCAAACTCGATGGTTCAACGATATCTCGATCGTACGAAACCAACCCATATCAACTTTTAACAATACGAACACAAGCCGAAATTCGGTGTTCAATAATCCTAACAATGTCTTCAACATATAGTTCATATAACCGCAAGAATCGTAACAACAAAACCATAATCATCTTCATACGAATCCTTCTTCAAAAATAACATAAAAATCCGAATTCAAGGAGAGGATTATCGAATATACCTCTAGAAGATGAAATGCACAAGTAATCACTTGTTTTGAATAGCACGGTGCGAAGAAATCGATAAAAGGGAAGGGTACCAATTCAAGTTCCTTCAAAAGTTCATTCCTAAATCACAATAATATCTATTCAATCACCATTCATACGAAAACGTATAGAATTTCCCAAGTTCTACTCATTGAGGCATTTCATCGAACACTTTGAAGGCAAAGTCCAATTCAATCGATTATTCAAAGAAATACTCGAATTTGTTCCACAAAACTTCAAGAGTATTGAATGATTACGAGTATACAATCAAGTTCTATCAATAATCTGAATCAAAACGAAGCAAATCGGCCAAAACACCAAGAAACCTCAAGAACATCCGAAAACCAAAAGTTCATGTGTTCTTACCTTCGATCCGGGTGTAGGATGATGTTAATCCATGATTCCAACTTCCAAAACATGTTGTTATAAGTTGATTCTACCCAAAACCATCATATTTGCTGAAGAAATCGCGAAATGAACGAAGAAAAACGAAAAATGGCAAGTGTGACTCGGTCCAGGCCTTATATAGGCGGGACCTGCTGGCACGTTACGTATGTAACCGGCCGTGGCCTACCTTCTGTCCAGTCTGGTCGACACCCTTACGTACGTAACCGGCAGTTGGCTTACGTACGTTCGGCCCCTACGTGGCAGAATCCAACGCCTTACGTACGTAATCAGCCAATCCTAGCCATCCCTGCGAGTCACTGCCGACCGTGATCGGCCATCCATGCGAGTCGCTGCCGACCATGATCGGCCATCCATGCGAGTCACTACCGACCATACTCGGCCACTACGGTCCTCTCGGCCAGGACTCGGCCAGCCGCCCCGTAACGTACGTAACACTTATTCCGTTGCGTACGTAATACGTACGCTGACTTGCTACAGTACAATGGTCGTGTTACGTACGTAACACGTCCTGTATAACGTACGTAACACGTACGTTGACTCACCTGTCAACATCCTCCGTCGAAAGTTGTCGACACAGGGTCCCACCTGCCGACCACGACTCGATCGTCTGATTCCCATGTTACGTATGTAATGTCTCGGCCATAACGTACGTAACTCTACCAATTTAACGTACGTAATCTTCAACACATAACATACGTAATGGCTTCCATACTTAGCTATTTCTAGCAATTCCTATCCAACGTCTCGACATAATAAATATGAACATATGACATACTGAACACACATACGAAATCCCAAAAATATTCTCATACGGTACGTCTGATGCAAGATATCCTCAATTACAACTGTCGACCAAGTACGGCAGTCATACAATTACTCATACGGTATATCCGACATCGAAAAACACACCAAGCATGTAATATCCTAGAATCAATAACCTCGATAGACATACTGGCACGATTGTCACGGTCTCCAAAATTATTCAATCATATCGTGTCGGTCCCACTCTGTACAGTACATCCCAGATAAAATAATGCGAAAAAATCATAGTGAAATTCTAGGATATTACAGCGCAGATTAAAAACTGGGCGCTATAATTTTCCTCTGGGCTGCGGCTCACCATAACTGTGCCGCGTCTCAGAGTACAGTTTACTCTGGCGCCTGCTGGTCCTCTTCGTGTGCCGTGGCCCACTTGGTACGTACCGCGGCCCCAGGCTAAAAATCGCCGTTTTTGCCCGTTTTGCCTCGTTTTAGCTTCCGGACTCCAATCTCGTGTCAGACATCCAAGAATAAGGCATTAAAAGCTCATTTATGCAAATTTACTCGCCAAAATAATACAAAATAATGATAAATGAGCGTATAGAAATACGCCTAACAAATACCCCCAAACTTGAGCCTTTGCTTGTCCTCAAGCAAAAATAATCAATTTCAACAAAAGAATATCGTGAATAATCGTGCAACTCATAGTGCTCAACCTAATCAATACTACCCTGAAATTCTCTCGGAATAATACAAGTATCGTAGTAGCGAGCTACATCCAGAACACTGATTCCACAAAGTAACTAATTTCAGTCCTAATCACTCGTTCATGAAGAAAATCCAGCTCAAAGATTAACAAGCGTGAATTTAATCGACCGCCAATATGAAGGGTTAAAATAAACAAGCTAACTCGCCCAGTTCCACAGTCTAGTGGCAAAAATTCCAAGAGTTTCATCAAAATTAACCCTCGGACAGTATTCCCTTATATATGATCAATAAATTGATTTGAGTTGACCACTAGGTTCGGATCTTGGGATGTTTCATCGGGATAATCCTAGGGTGGAACTCCATTCTCATGTGTTGGGGAACCGTTTGACGTAAAAGACACTCATGGGGCACATGGATGCTTCTAGCTACTAAGTGCCCCTCCACAGCGGAGAAACAACTCGAATAGCTATTCCCGCATGTCCGATTCAAGGTCGCTGTTTTACGTGAGAGCAAACAGCGGGTCACGCGAATACCCCCGGTTACTAGGCTCCTTATCATTGGCACATGCGATATTTCTAAACCACTAGTCTAATCAGGGTCATCGTTTTACACGAGAGTAAACAACGGGTCATGCGAATACCCCTGGTTACTAGACTTCCCATCATAGAACAAATATTATCTCGACTTTTGGGAAAAACTGTCCGACTCTAAACTCACATTAGGTGTCAACATGACTTATGTTACTGGACGACTAGCTAATCGAAAAATGTAACCAAGCGTATAGGTGGCGATTTAAAAACACGCATGTCTCCTTTCTTATCTGCTAAGATTTCTATAAAAACGAAAAAAATTTAGGACTTAAATGAAGACTTAGCAGAAACAGAAATCAGTGACTACAACTCGACTAAAACTCAACCGTTTCTTCAGAGAGAAATCAGTATAGTAACATCAGTTTCACACAAAAAGGAGCACGAAAAATTCACGAATGCAATTAAAAATACGACAAGCAAGGCTAGCAACAAAAAGATAACTAAAAATAACGAAAGTGCAAACGAGATAAGTACAGCAATAAGTATATCAACAGAAAGTAAACCCTGGCGCCGTTGCCGGGGACATTTATTTTTGAACATTTATTTTTCACCATCAAAAACTTGTTGCGATATTTCGTAAACGCAAGTGCACGTTATCGTTGACAAGTAATAAAGTGATGAGTGAGTATCGTTCCCACGAGGACTGAATCACTAAGTACCAATTTTTGTGTATTCTAATTTTATTTGAACAGTCGAAATTTGGGTTGCAATTAATAACTAAATAAAATCAATAAAAGAACTAACAGTAAAAACGATCGCTTGAAGAAGGAAAATCAAATGATGAATAAGTCTAGGATTCTGAATCCACCTTGGTTTATCCGAATTTACTCTCGATTATCTGAAGTTAATGATTTCCCCAATTTATTGAAGGCAAAGATTGCTAATATACTCTACTGCCTCTCCCGAGGTCAATAGATTTTTCTAAAGGTGAATAACGCACTCTATCCCTAGGTGAATTAATTGGACAATAGGCAAAAAGCACAAAATCCTCAAAAGGCCACGTAGTTCCTATGAGTATATTCCTATCTCACAAGATAAAACGGTTCTCACCAATAGTTCCTCACTAACTCTCCTCTCCCGATTCGAGTAAGGTAATTAAAACAATTCAATTATTAGCCAGACAATTGAAAGCATTAAAATCGATTAGGAAAACTCAACAGAAAAGGGAATTATATAGATAATCAAAAGCAAATCCGTCTGAACTTAGGTTTCATCAAAATCCTAGAACAGGGTTTTAGCCTGACATGCTAAAAGATAAAAATACAGAATTAATGAATGAAAGCATTGAAAATAAAACGCAGATGAAGAGATCGGATTCCTCCATTCTTTTGGCTTCCGCCCTCTGCTCTTGATGTCTTCTGCTTATCCTCCTCTTCTGCGATATTCCTCCTCCAAGATTTCCCAAGATCAAAGATAGATTAATTATGGCCTTAAACCCTTATTTATAGCTCACAGCAGCCTCCAAATCGCGTCCGTGTGATTAGTTTGAGAACTGGCTTCAAAACGGCCCAAACCCGCACGGAGTACACCAAAACCGCCCCGTGTGCCGCGGCTCACTTAATCTGTGCCGCGGCTCACGGGGCGCAGATTAAAAACTGGGCGCTATAATTTTCCTCTGGGCCGCGGCTCACCATAATTGTGCCGCGACTCAAAGTACAGTTTACTCTGGCGTCTGCTGTTCCTCTTCGTGTGCCGCGGCCCGCTTGGTACGTGCCGCGGCCCCAGGCTAAAAATCGCCGTTTTCGCCCGTTTTGCGTCGTTTTAGCTTCTGGACTCCAATCTCCTGTCAGACATACAAGAATAAGGCATTAAAAGCTCATTTCTGCAAATTTACTCGCCAAAATAATACAAAATAATGATAAATAAGCGTATAGAAATACGCCTAACAACGTATCCCAGTGCCTCTATATTGAGGACTATCATCAGGTTGCGGAGCCAATCCACAAAGTTAGGTCCGATTAAGGTGTTCTTTTCGAGTAGAATTGCGAGTGGGTTCATTGTTATATTGAGAGTTATGTCTGCATTAAGTACGACAGATTAATTAGTGACTCATTTAATTATGTTCTGAGTATAGAATTAAGGTCTTTTCTATTCTTGTTACCCAGCTCCCACTATTTTTATCGGAATAACACACTCCCATGTGAAATCCGGAAGTATCGTCGCTCTACTTCACAGTGGTGATGGAGTTCTTTATAAATCTTAATAGAGGGCAACCGAACAGGTTTCTAGTGTATTAATTTTCATAAAGTGATGTCCAACACCAACCCATCTAATGGATGATTCGATCTTCTTTTTCCCCCTGTTCACTCCCCTCAACCTATACGGTTTCTATGGTTCGTGAACAAGTTAAGTTTATACCATCGACGCAAATCAGTTTCACAATTAAATCTTATCCGGCAACTTATCATGTTTCTAGGGATAAAATTTGCTCCAACCGAAGGCATCTAATGCGCTTGTAACGCCCCCAAAATGAACCGGGACGCCACAGTGCCGTAGATCCCATGAGGGACCCACAAGGCAAGTTTTTGAAAATATTTTCTAAAATATTTTATTAAAAGTGGTAATATACGGAAGTAATTAAGAAAGTATTCGTACAATCCGAAGTACAAAAGAAAATAGTGTCCGTACATACGGTTATTACACAACGTGGAATGTTCAAATTGATTTAAGAAATTAACAGGCCTTCTTCCAACACAGCTCATGCCTGGCCGTAACCTTCGGGGGTGTCCTGCACAAATTCAACAAATTTACCTGGCACGACATGTCGTGCGAGAACTAGGTCGAAACAATCCAAACCAAACTCAAAGGTAAAATCTAATAATTTCAAGGAATAAAGTTATCACCGAATGTTCCATGTTATTCCTTTTATCAGCATATAAACTCCCAAGGTTGCAACCAAGGGTCACAGAAGTATCTACACAGGAATACTCCAGACGTCGGTACCATTCAGGTTTTATCCCGCAACACGGTCCACCAAGAAAACTCCCAAGGCCGCGGCCAAGGGTCACGGTAGTATATACTCGGGAATACTCCGGACAAGATAATCGTAAGAGCACCATTCCACAGTAGTAACATTTACTATGTCTAAAATTATAAGACGTAAAGTCTGAGCAAGATTCACTTGCCTCAAATCCGACGAGAGTTATTTCTTGACAAGGCAACGGCTTGAACGATCACACTTGGAAGTCCGACCTATTACATGTTTATCGATTAACATTTTATGATAATAAGGATGATCAACTACGTTCCTTCCCATCCCGCCTGTTAGAATCCTACCATAGTTGCTTATGATGTCGGAATCGGATTTCTCTATTTCTAACCATAATGCGTGCCATTAAATTCTTAGGTTCAACAACATTCCTTATACATTATACCTCCGCTAAACAATAGTGTTTTAACACAACATTCCTACGTTAATTATAACCAACAATCACCGAGATTTCATCGTTGTCTTAATATGCAAGTCTAGAACGATTAATCCATCATCTTAACCTGTTTCGGTATCTCTTCGACTAGAAATTGGTGGTAAGTTCATCAAGGATTTATTAACGGTTTTATTCAACATGATAATATGGTTATACATGAATTCCTTCAAAGATGATTCCGAGAAGTTGGTGATTAGCAACATGATTATGAGTTCTATTATTATTCATTCCAATTTCTAGCTTCGATGGATATCGATTAACAATTGCGATAGTTATATACCGGTCCGATTATTACTGAGGGTTCTAAGCTACCCAAGGCATCCGAGGTTTACTATAACCTACTAAACAACACTGAAATAAGTTCAATGTTGGATAAACTTACCTTTACTGATGAAAGATGATGAAGAACGACGGTGGACGAAGGAGAACGAGAGGATAACACCTTCAAGACCTTCCCCGAAGCTTGATTAACGCACTCTAATAGGATAGCACTTGAATTGGGAGGTTAGAATTGGTTCAAGAATGGTGGAGAGCAGTGTATATGAAAGAAGAATGATTTTTGGGACGGAAGAAATGAAAGGCAAAGTGTTCTTTTATAAACTCAGATTGCCCTTACGTACGTTATGCCTGACGGTTTACGTACGTAAGGGACTTTACGTACGTTATGGTAAAGTATTAACGTACGTAAGGAACTCGCTGGAACAATTTACACACATCGTTACGTGCGTAACGAAAAGGGGTTAACGTACGTAACACCTCGTTGACTTGCCTGTCGCAATCACACCAAAAGTTGGTCGGCATGCGTACTACCTGACGAAGATTCCTGTCCGAAGACCGAAGACAGATGTTACATACGTAAGGGCCAATCTTTAACGTACGTAATGACTCGGATATAGCGTACGTAATGACTCGGAGTATAACGTACGTAAGGATCAATTTTGTTTACTAAATTATTATCACATTAATTTCTTATGACACGACTCCCTCTCCATGTCGTCTGGAAATCTCACGGGGAACAAGACGTTGGCCACCATCATATTTGCACCGATAATTACCTAACGACATCAAGGTATGTCACTGAAAGTTCGTCAATCATCATACACGAATAACAGATGCGGAGAATACAGTACAACCATATTATACAAAATATGTTTTATCGCAATGGAGTACATTTATTTATCAAATAAAAGAAATGGACGTGAGCGCCCAAAGTGAAAAAAGCATGTAATACTGGTGTTATTACATACCACCCCCCTTAAAATAGTTTCGTCCTGAAACTCAGAAAATAACTTGGAATGATTCTCTCTCATGCTCGCCTCGGTTTCCCAAGTCGCTTCTTCCGTACCGTGGTGCGACCATTGAACTTTAACAAGGGGTATGTCCTTGTTCCTTAGTGTCTTTACACGTCGATCCAAAATCGCTGTTGGAACTTCCCTAAAAGTAGGATCATTGGAAATCTCTACTTCCTCAAAGTTGATCTTGTGGCTAGGATCGTACACGTACTTTCTCAGCTGGGAGACGTGGAAGACATTATGCACTCCGTCTAACGATGGTGGTAGTGCTAGCCGATAAGCGAGTCTACCGACTCGGTCCAGTATTTCGAACGGGCCAATAAACCTCGGGCTTAGCTTGCCCTTCTGGCCGAAGCGTCCAATGCCCCGCATTGGTGATACTTTAACCCAAACATGATCCCCAACCATAAATTCCAGCGGTCGCTGCCGGTCCGTAGCATAAGACCTTTGGCGACTCTGCGCTGCCAACATGTGTTTTCGAACAATAGATATCTTCTTAATAGATTCCTGGATTAGATCCAATTCGGTGGCGACGACATCGGATGCATCGTCCCAACATAGGGGAGACTTGCACCTTCTACCATACAAGGCCTCAAAGGGGGCCATGCCTATGCTTGCATGCCAGCTATTGTTGTACGAAAATTCCGCTAAACAGAGGTGTTTAGCCCAGTCCTTACCCCAATCGAGTACACATGCTCTCAACATATCTTCCAGGGTCTGTATGGTGCGTTCTGTTAGTCCATCCGTTTGAGGGTGATAGGCAGTGCTGAAATGCAGTCGAGTACCCATGGCCTGGTGGACAACCTTCCAGAAGCGGGACACATATCTTGTGTCTCTATCCGAAATAATCCCCGAGGGAACACCATGTAATCTCACGATTTCCCGAACAAAGATGGTGGCCAGCTGTTCTATTCCGATGGCCTCCTGAATTGGAATGAAGTGTGCCGACTTTGTCAGTCGGTCTACAATAACCCATATCGTGTCCTTTCCCCCCGCCGTCACTGGTAACTTGGTGACAAAGTCCATTGATATGCTCTCCCATTTCCATTCCGGAATGGGTAAGGGCTGCATGATTTCGGCCGGTATACGGTGTTCAATCTTCACCTGTTGACATACCATACATAGAGCGACAAACCTTGCTACCTCTTGCTTCATATTCTTCCACCAGAAACTCTTTCGCAGGTCTTTGTACATTTTGCTCGCCCCGGGATGTATCGAATAGGGAGTAGAATGAGCTTCCTTGAGTATAGTTTGCTTAAGCTCGTCATTAAGTGGAATGCAAATCCTGTTCCTGAATCTAACTAAGCCTCCTTGGATCCTGTAATCTGAAATAATTCCCCCTTCGGCCTTTGTGCCGATCGCACGAAGTTCTGGATCCTCCATCTGTGCTAGGCGTATCTCGTCCAGCAGAGACGAGCGAATATAAATCGAGCACAACTGTCCTTGGCGGTGTTGTATCCACACTTCAATGTCATTTCTCCTGATATCTTGCTGCAATTCCAGCTGTACTGTCAAACCAGATAGTGTCACCTCCTGCGCAGTTTTTCGACTCAGTGCGTCTGCTACGACGTTGGCTTTTCCAGGGTGATATAGAATCTCTACATCGTAGTCCTTGATTAACTCCACCCAACGTCTCTGTCTCATGTTTAACTCTTTCTGAGTGAAAATATACTTTAAACTCTTGTGGTCCGTAAAGATCTTGCAGGTAACCCCATACAGGTAATGTCTCCAAATCTTGAGAGCGTGGACCACTGCAGCTAGTTCCAAGTCATGTGTTGGGTAGTTCACCTCATAAGGTTTAAGTTGTCGAGAGGCGTAAGCGATAACCCTGTAGTTTTGCATGAACACACATCCCAGCCCGTGCTTAGATGCATCGGTGCATATTACGAATCCCTCCGTACCCTGCGGTAGTACCAACACTGGGGCGGTAGTAAGCTTCCTTTTTAGCTTGTCGAAACTCTCCTGACAATCTGTTGTCCAGACAAACTTGGTGTTCTACCTAAGCAGATTTGTTAATGGCTGAGCGACACAGGAGAAGGCCTCGACGAACCGTCGATAATATCCCGCCAACCCCAGGAAACTCCTCACCTCTTTGACATTTCTAGGTGGTTCCCAATTCATAACTGTCTCGATCTTCTGGGGGTCTACTTTAACGCCTCCTGCTGAAATCACATGCCCTAAAAAGGTTACCTCTGGCATCCAGAACTCACATTTAGAAAGTTTAGCATACAGTTGATGTTGCCTTAAAACGCTCAACACCTGCCTCAAGTGTTCCTCATGCTCCCATCGGCTTCGGGAATAAATTAAAATATCATCAATGAAAACCACCACACACTTATCGAGAAACTCTGTCAGAACCCTGTTTATCAATTCCATAAAAATGGCTGGAGCATTAGTCAGGCCAAACGACACCACCATGTACTCGTAGTTCCCATATCTCGATCGAAATGCGGTCTTAGGAATATCCTCCTCTCGAATTCTCAATTGGTGATATCCCGAACGTAAGTCGATCTTTGAAAACACAGTCGCCCCTTGCAGTTGGTCCAGTAAATCATCAATCCTTGGAAGTGGGTAACGGTTCTTAATAGTGACCTTATTAAGTTCCCTGTAATCGATACAGTAGCAGAGAGCTGTCCTTTTTCTTCACAAAAAGAACTGGCGCACCCCATGGCGAAGTACTTGGACGAATGAGCCCCTTCCTTAGCAATTCTTCGAGTTGTGACTTTAGTTCCTTCATTTCGGCTGGTGCCATCCTGTATGGTGCCTTGGAGATAGGCGTCGTTCCTGGCTCAAGTTCAATCGAGAGATCGACCTCCCTTCGTGGTGGCAATCCAGGTAGTTCATTGGGGAATACGTCCGGAAATTCGTTCACTACAGGAATGTTAGCAACCGACAGTTATGACGTGTCCTCCTGAAGAATATAACACCAGAAATACATTCCTCGTTCATCATGAGATGTTACTGCTGAAAGGAGACTGAGGGACCCTTTAGTACTGAAGTGCTCTCGGCCTCTAATTGTGTGAGTGGCACCGTCATGGGTCGTAATATAAACTGTCAGGTGATAGGTATCGAATACTGTCTTGTGCATCATCATCCAGTCCATACCCAAAATCACATCTTCGTTTTGGAGTGGAAAGACCATGAGATTGGCTGTCTAGCCCAGATTATTGATACGAATCGGACAGTTTCGAACTTCCAAGTTACCCTCCACCCTGCTACCCTTGGGTAGTTTAACGGTAAAGGACTCACACGGTACACAAGGGAGATGCAAATGATTAACACATTCTACGGATATAAACGAGTGGGTTGCTCCAGTAACAAACAGTACATGAACAGACCGAGATTTAATAAGGAGTGTACCTGAGACAGCAGTTGTAGTCTGGTCGTCAGCAGCCCTTAGTTCAAACACACGGGACGGCAGTGTCCCCGAGGAGGGTGCAGTGCCTCCCCCGCGACCACGTCCTCTTCCGGAGCTGTGTAGAGGAGCTTGGTGAGGTGGAGATCGGTAGTCGGACATGGCAGACGCTCTGGATGTCTGTACCGAGCCTTGTTGACTCTGAGGAGCTGGGTTTGGTGTAGGTTTGATCCGAGAACAGTAGCAAGACATGTGCCCACCCCTTCCGCATGAAAAATACTTTGTCGATGCTTTACGACACTGACTCATGGTATGCCCTGCTATGCAACAATTGAAACATCTACGGCGAGAAGTCCCGTCAGATGTTCCTTTCTGTTGGGACGAAGCTGCTGATTTGGAGGGGAACCCAATTCCCAAGTGCACTCTGCTGGTGCTCCCGGATTGATTTGTTGTCTTCTGCTTCTTTTGGTTGTGGCCGACGTCAGAACTGACAACCGTTCCGGCGTATGCTGTGACCACATCCTCATATGCCCTCAAAGTGGTGCAGTGAAACCCCGCCGCATAACGTTGAACATTCTCCGGCAATCGTTGAGCAAGGTGACAAATTCGCTGGTCTTCGGATGGAACCATCTGTGCGACATAGCTTAGCTCGGTCCTGTATGCTCGAATGATATCTGGTACTGGCAAATTCTGAGGTCCTGCGCTGAAGAAACTCCGCGCTCGTGCAGTTTGAACTGATCGGGGACAGTACTCGTCTCTCAATAGTTTGGAAAACTCGGGCGATCCGACTATTCTGTCCTCTGGCTTATAGGTCCTCCACCATCGGGCTGCGGTGTCACGGAGCTGGTTGATTCCGAGTGGTACTTTTCGGTTCCCTGGGCAGCCGATCACCTCGAAGGCAGTCTCCATTTCCGAGATCCAATCGTCCACGTGCTTATCCCCTGACCCGTCGAATAATGGCGGTCTGGCCTTCAGCATTTCTCCCAGCCAACGGTCCTTCCCGGTGTTCTCTTCTATGTTAATGACTGGCACTTGTTCTGCCCGGTTGACCTGAGCGATTCCCATAGCAATGGCCTGGGCGAGAGTCTGAACGAAGGCTGGATCAAATCCCCCGTTGTTCTGGTTTTCCGCTTCCTGTTCGTTCTGATTAACAGGCGTTGGTTGATTTCCGGCTGGATTAGTTTCTCCGGTGTTTCTGTCTCCCTGCTGGTTCATAGCGGAACCTTGTGCGTCATTTACATTTGTTCTAGCTCCTCGACGTGCCATTGGTGATGTTCGTTCAATCTAACAGGTTAGTTTAATGCAAACTTTCTCTGAGTTCTTACTGAATCCAAACATCATACTTGATCCTTAAGAATTTACGTGTATTTTACCTCGACATCCCTCGAGGAGTTACGGTCGTCAGAAGTGTTGGATTTTGAAGGCAAAATGTTTTCAAAATATTTCTGGTAACGCTTTCCACGTGAATGTTTGGCTCTGATACCATTTTCTGTAACGCCCCCAAAATGAACCGGGACGCCACAGTGCCATAGATCCTATGAGGGACCCACAAGGCAAGTTTTTGAAAATATTTTCTAAAATATTTTATTAAAAGTGGTAATATACGGAAGTAATTAAGAAAGTATTCGTACAATCCAAAGTACAAAAGAAAATAGTGTCCGTACATACGGTTATTACACAACGTGGAATGTTCAAATTGATTTAAGAAATTAACAGGCCTTCTTCTAACACAGCTCATGCCTGGCCATAACCTTCGGGGGTGTCCTGCACAAATTCAACAAATTTACCTGGCACGACATGTCGTGCCAGTAACCTAGGTCAGAAACAATCCAAACCAAACTCAAAGGTAAAATCTAATAATTTCAAGGAATAAAGTTATCACCGAATGTTCCATGTTATTCCTTTTATCAGCACATAAACTCCCAAGGTCGCAACCAAGGGTCACGGAAGTATCTACACAGGAATACTCCGGACGTGGGTACCATTCAGGTTTTATCCCGCAACACGGTCCAACAAGAAAACTCCCAAGGCCGCGGCCAAGGGTCACGGTAGTATCTACTCGGGAATACTCCGGACAAGATAATCGTAAGAGCACCATTCCACAATAGTAACATTTACTATGTCTAAAATTATAAGACGTAAAGTCTGAGCAAGATTCACTTGCCTAAAATCCGACGAGAGTTATTTCTTGACAAGGCAAAGGCTTGAACGATCACACTTGGAAGTCCGACCTATTACATGTTTATCGATTAACATTTTATGATAATAAGGATGATCAACTACGTTCCTTCCCCTCCCGCCTGTTAGAATCCTACCCTAGTTGCTTATGATGTCGGAATCGGATTTCTCTGTTTCTAACCATAATGCGTGCCATTAAATTCTTAGGTTCGACAACATTCCTTATACATTATCCCTCCGCTAAACAATAGTGTTTTAACACAACATTCCTACGTTAATTATAACCAACAATCACCGAGATTTCATCGTTGTCTTAATATGCAAGTCTAGAACGATTAATCCATCATCTTAACCTGTTTCAGTATCTATTTGACTAGAAATTGCTGGGAAGTTCATCAAGGATTTATTAACGGTTTTATTCAACATGATAATATGGTTATACATGAATTCCTTCAAAGATGATTCTGAGAAGTTGGTGATTAGCAACATGATTATGAGTTCTATTTTTATTCATTCCAATTTCTAGCTTCGATGGATATCGATTAACAATTGCGATAGTTATATACCGGTCCGATTATTACTGAGGGTTCTAAGCTACCCAAGGCATCCGAGGTTTACTATAACATACTAAACAACACTAAAATAAGTTCAAGGTTGGATAAACTTACCTTTACTGACGAAAGATGATGAAGAACGACGGTGGACGAAGGAGAACGAGAGGATAACACCTTCAAGACCTTCCCCGAAGCTTGATTAACGCACTCTAATAGGATAGCACTTGAATTGGGAGGTTAGAATTGGTTCAAGAATGGTGGAGAGCAGTGTATATGAAAGAAGAATGATTTTTGGGACGGAAGAAATGAAAGGCAAAGTGTTCTTTTATAAACTCAGATTGCCCTTACGTACGTTATGCCTGACGTTTACGTACGTAAGGGACTTTACGTACGTTATGGTAAAGTATTAACGTACGTAAGGAACTCGCTGGAACAATTTAGACACATCGTTACGTGCGTAACGAAAAAGGGTTAACGTACGTAACACCTCGTTGACTTGCCTGTCGCAATCACGCCGAAAGTTGGTCGGCATGCATACTACCTGAATAAGATTCCTGTCCGAAGACCGAAGACCGATGTTACGTACGTAAGGGCCGATCTTTGACGTACGTAATGACTCGGATATAGCGTACGTAATGACTCGGAGTATAACGTACGTAAGGACCAATTTTGTTTCTAAATTATTATCACATTAATTTCTTATGACACGACTCCCTCTCCATGTCGTCTGGAAATCTCTCGGGGAACAAGACGTTGGCCACCGTCATATTCGCACCGATAATTACCTAACGACATCAAGGTATGTCACTGAAAGTTTGTCAATCATCATACACGAATAACAGATGCGAAGAATACAGTACAACCATATTATACAAAATATGTTTTATCGCAATGAAGTACATTTATTTATCAAATAAAAGAAATGGACGTGAGCGCCCAAAGTGAAAAAAGCATGTAATACTGGTGGTATTACAGCGCTCCCGGTAATTTATCCGTCCTTCCCGAACGACTACCCCGATAACTCAGAAGCATAGCACATCCGGTTTGGATTTCAATTTCCCGAAAACTCGATAGAGGGAAGGAAAACCTTGAAACCTTATAAACTTAATAGTTTGTCGTGGGAGAATTTTCGCGATTAACGTTACACTTTGCACATTAATCATTTAAGCACGTTTGTGGCATTCATACAATATGAAACAACCATTCACAACCTAGTTGCTACCAACATGTGGTTCATGGACCGTTCCTAGAAAATAAAAACTCCGTAATCTAATCACAAGTCTTCCTCTTGAATCTTCTTCTTCTCGAAATGGATCTTCCTCCGGTCTTCGTCATTACATATAAATTTTACATTGAAAATTGCATCCTAGATACAAATATTTCTAGTAAATAAATAGGCTCAAAATGGCCTTTACAACCCAATCAAATAAAACGAACGATTCAAAACTAAGTCCACGAACCACATCCCCATTCAAAAGCATTCATCCAATAAATAATATATAAATGGAAAGCGAAGAGATACATTTATCCAATCAACAACACTAACCGATCCAATCGATTCACACAATCGGTAATATGATAACGTTCAAAATAATTCGGTCGACCATAATTATTCCAATTAATCGAATTTCCCTTATAAAATGAAATACCATAAATCATTTCAATCACATTAAATCTAATTTAACATGCGGAAGATTAATTTTTAAGAATACACGGAAAAATCGATCCGGGGCGAAAATGGCCTGCCATGGCCGAGTCACTGCCGGCATCCTGCCGGCCAGACATGGCCCGTGTCGCCTGACATGGTCGGGTCGTGCCGGTAGTGTCCTAGACATTCCTGCCAGACACGGCCGTGTCGCCTGACACGGTCGAGTCACTTCCGGAATCCTGCCGGCCAGACACGGCCCGTGTCGCCTGAGACGGTCGGGTCTGCCTGGCAGTGCCCTGGCCAGACTGCCGGACACAACCGAGTCACCCAGGACACGGTCGAGTCACTCTCTGCCAGAATGCACCTTTTGACCAAAAAGTCGTCTGACGACGATTCGGGGCTAGATTTTCGACCGGATATCCAATATCAATATTTTCCGACTTTCATATCTCCAATATAAATTATATTTCCCAGAAATTAAAATTTATATTTAGCCATAAACTTACGAAAAATACAATTATTACGAACGAAAAACATATACCACGATCATGACTAAAATGATTCCAAATCATTCACCATATAATCGAGCATTCCAAATGCCAATATCGTATATACGATCGCAAGACCTACGCTCCGATACCACTGTTGGGATTCGGTGCCTAAAACGAAGGCCCAGTGGAAGCGGTAAAATGAAAATTAATTCGATCCGAATCCCTACGAGGATCGATCGAGCTACGTATATACGAATAATAAACTAAAACACAAGAGATATAGAAACTCACCCTTGTAGTCCGTTTATTAAATGGATTCCTTCTCTTGAGCTATTCCACAAGCTTTAAATTGATCTCTATGAATCCAATCCGCTCCAAGCCCTTGGATGATCCAACGCTGAAAGTACCGCATCTCTACTTGCCACGCGCCGGAGAAACGACCGGAACGACTAAATCTCGTTATCCTCCAAGGATATGGCAAGAACAAGATTATAGAAGCTTGTTCTATTGTGATTATAACACTCCAAGTGTATAACTCACTATCTCTCTTTGATTTCTTGATTTTTCTCCAAGAACAACCAAGAAGAAAAATGAAATGAAGAAGAAGAAGACTTTAGAGGAAGAACTTTTCTCTCTCTATTTTCCTCACCAACCATAACATCAAGTGAAGTGGAGGTATGATCAAGTCTTCCTTTTATTTTCATTTCATAATATAAAATCCCCAACACTATCATATGCATGATACTTGTCCCCTCAATACATGAGATTCCAAACATCATGATTGGGGAAAGTCATCACACACATGCATATAGGGGGGGGGGGGTGATTATTGGTAGGAGGAGTTCGGTCCGTTTCGGACTCCCGCGAGTCCAAACAGATAAACTCTGATTCCATTCCGATATATTTATTGTTGGTATTCGGTGCCTAAAACGAAGGCCCAACGGAAGCGGTAAAACGAAAATTAATTCGATCCGAATCCCTACGAGGATCGATACGAATATCAAAAACGAAATACAAGAGATACGAGAAATATACCCTCGTAGTCCGTTGATTAAATGGATAACCTTCTCTTGAGCTATTCCCCAAGCTTTGCTTGATCTCTACGAATCTATTCCGCTTCAAGCCCATGAATGATCCAACGCCGAAAGCACCGCGTCTCTACTTTCCACGCGTCGGAAAAACGAACGGAATGACAACACCTTGCTATCCTCCGAGGATACGGCTAGAGCTAGGTGATGAAGCTTGTTATAGATATTAATATCACTCTAAGTGTATGAATATCTATCTCTCTCAATAATTTCTCTCAATTTTCTCCAAGAAAAAATCAAGAGTTTGATGAATAAAGAAGAAGATGATGGAGATGACTTCTCTCTCTCTTTCCTCTCAAAGCTCACGTTGAAAATGGCTTGGAATCTTTAGTGAGAGATGTCTTCATCTTCATTTATTCAACTCTCCACATGCACATCTCATTATTATGAGAATCAAAGCCCCACCACCTCAATGATCAACCATTAAAGAATGGAACAAGGGCCCATATGAAAGTGGGTGGAAATGTGGGGGGCGGCCCATGTAGAAATCGGACAAGTTTGGTTCGTTTCGAACTCCCGCGAGTCCAAACAGATAAACTCCGATTCCGTATCGATGTATTTATATCGATTAATTAATCCAATTAATTAAACATATCAAATACAAAATAATATAATTAGTTTCTCCAAGAAATAATTATATACATGAATTAAATTAATCACCCAGTAATTTATTTAATTCATTAGGCCGTAAATCAATTAATCCAAAATTAGATATCCAATATCTAATATTCATAATGAGAGAATTAGCTTTATTCATTCCGTCGTAAATCCTAATGCGCGACTCGGTAGGTCCGTCTCAGTCAGCAATGGGAGGAACCAAAGAGTAGTAGCACCACCTAGCCAGCCTGGCGGCCTACACTGTACCCTAACTGAGAACGAATGATTGGGATCATTCAAGAACCATTCTGTCGTGAATACCAGTATACGTATAAACCCTTCTTTCAAATTTCCCGATCAAGTTATAGGGTCATGGTCAGTCAAACCCTATCTGTACTTGTAATATCCGGATTTATTACGGTGTATTTCATCTGTATTCAAACTCTGTATTATTCGGATTTGTGGTTTTGATTATTGGAGTATGATATTTCTTGCATTGATATCTTTGTACATAAGTATAACATCATGCAAAATTTCTCATGCAAACTCGTGATAGCGCACGCTAAGAATGTAGCTTAACGCGCGCTATCGGGCTACTACTAGCGCACGTTATGCATGTAGGAGTTGCGTGTGCTAAGAACTCAATTATTGAGCGGGACGGCTAGCACATGCACCAGCCGGGACATGGGTCCGGATAAGATTCCCGCGGACGAACCTGGACAGTTCTGAAGTCAACTCTTATTAGCGCATGCTAAGGAAAGCTTAGTTGTAACACCCCCAATCCGCCCAGGGATATTACACGCCGTAGAACCTTTCCTCAAGGATCTACCAGACTGGTAACGACATATAACAACTCAACCATGCCTTTCAGGCTAAAATGACTCAGTAGACCGATTTGGTCTTTCCACAATTACATACAACTCAAATACAACTCATGCCCACGCAGGGGACAAAATACAACCACACCCGTACAACGGGAACAATATAGCAGCGGAAAATAAAGTACAACTGAACCAACACACGTTGTTCGGTTCATCATGTGATTTGTATCGATCATCTTTCATCATCCTTCGAGCCGACCCTGTGATATGATACAAAACCTGAATGCAAAAACAGAAAACCAACCCCCGAATACTCGGGGTTAGCAAACTCCTTTGTTTTGCTAGTGCAAGAACAAGGTGCAAATACGAGCCATACAATTCACATTCCACGAATAACAATAACCGAGGATCCTCAAAGATCCAAACGAAACGAAAAGTACTTCCCGAGGCAAGGGTTTGAGAAAACATTTCAAAATAGAAATATCATAAATCAATGGAAGTAATTTATAAAACGGTTTAGAATGCCATCGAGAGTTTTAATAGAAAACAATTTAGGATTATCAAATCCTACTTTTCAAAATCCAAAAGACAAAAGGGGTCACCGCCCCAAAGGTTTACTTTCCGAAAAATGACATTTGCCAAACCGTTGGGATTTTAGCCCCAAATCCGTAAAACGACTTTTATAAAACCATTGGGATTTTAGCCCCAAATCTTAGCAACTCACAGTACACAAGAACGACCACAAGGTTCGTCTTCCAACATCAAAATCCACGATTAAAGGATTTAAAACAAACAACAAAATACTCTAGTGCCATCCTAGCCAAGTAAGCCAAACGAACAACTTACCTCTTACACACTTAGTCAATGCATGCAAATGAAAACCGTTCAAAAGTACTCATTTCCGGAAATGCCATTATCAAATCACATTTGTAAAATGCACCACAATTAACTGTCGATCCACGTCTCTGTGGACCCCTACCGAGACCCCGTCGGATCTAACCCGTAGTGGTTAAAAGCAAGCTCATCGATCCACGTCTCTGTGGACCCCTACCGAGACCCCGTCGGATCTAACCCGTAGTGAGCATACACACACACACACGTTACTCATGCAAAACTAACATGCTAAGAATGTAAGTTCATTAAGAATACTCACTAGAGATGGCCATTAACTCGACAACATTATCAAACTCTTCAAAACACAATAACAAGATTAAATACGGAATACACGATTCCATAACTTTAAACAATAGGAGTATCATCGTCAAATCCTTCAACGTTCAAAATAATCAAATCATAATCAATTCCCAAAACACGCCGTTCACAAAACACACACGCATTTGAAAGAAAGCCTTTAACGAGGCCAAACCGAAATCTTTTGAAACTTCATTTCAAATAACCAAAAAAACGCATCAAGACGACCACCGATCATCATATCCATAAAACGAGAAAAGTATGGGCAAGATACTTGCCTCGAATAAGAATAACGCGGAGAATCGACCGAAGTAGGTTGGCCCGAACCGACTACGAACCCGCCGACTCCACCGAACGCCAACTCACGTTCATAAACTACGAAGGACAACTAATAACAATGAAATGAATTCCATAACATGACTCAAAGCCGTTGAATTCAAAGAACGAATGACGAAAGTTCACGGATTTCCCCCAAAACGGCCAAGAACACGATTCGTTCCGTCAAATCACGAAAACGGAATTCCAAGTTGAAATACGGATATACAATCCATAGAATATGTTTAGCAACATCATTTAACCATAATCGATCCATCGAAAACGGATGAAAAACGAGATCGGGGACAAATCCCCCAAAAAGTCAACTCGAAGGAAATCAAGAAATATACTTCGATTCGACGAAGAACAATGGATTAAATGATGTTAAACACAAGAATACTACCAAGATTAATCATACCCATCATGAATTAATCGACAACACGGAACGAATCGGACGAAATTGCAAAAATCCCCAAATTCACGAAATTAGGGTTCTAAGGAAGATTACCTTGATTCGCTGGATCAAAGGATGATAACGGACGATTGATTGATGTTATGGACTACAGAACTTCATGGTTTTGTTGTTAAACAACATGGCTTCGTCGCCCATGAATCGCCATTCGCGGACGGAGAAGGAAGGAAATGAAAAACGAAGTGAAATGTGACTGCTCAGCCATATTTATACTGGGCCAGACTAGCGTGCGCTAGCCTTCCCGGACTAGCGTGCGCTATCGGCCGGTATCGGCCGAGTACCCTCGGCCAGGGCCCACACGACCCGGCATCACCGACCAACCCTGCCCATCAAACCAGTCGACCCGACTCCCGCTAGCGTGCGCTACGGCCGGAAGCTTCTTGCGCTAGCCGACACATCCGTAGCCACCGGATCGAATCGCCCCAGTAACGTCGCTAGCCGGCCGGCGGCGTGCGCTACGCTGCCGACTAGCGCGCGCTACGCTGGCGTAGCGTGCGCTACCGGCCGATCTGGCCGAGTCGAGAACCTCGAAACCCCATCGCCCGGGCCGATAGCGTCGCTAGGCCACCGGCGGCGTCGCTACACCGGCCCGGTTAGCGCGCGCTTCCGGCCGTAGCGTGCGCTTCGCCCGGTCTACCCGCACCGTCCGGTGCCGCAATCGTCCGGCGATCCACCGTCCGGCGATCCGCCATCGTCGAGCTCGGCGACCCGATTTCCGAAACGCACGGAACGAACACGGCGAAAAGTTCGCGGACGACATCAACGACCGAAATGAAAACATAATACCATAATTAGTCATACGCGACCAAGAAAGCGGGTCGAGGCCATAATTACGATACGGATACGTAACTTTCAAGAAATTACAAAATGGCCCAAAAGCGCCCGAAAATCACGATACGTGATCGAATAACCAAACCGAAGTTCACAACACGTCTAACAAAGTTAAACGGACTTACGGGAAACTCGAAGCAGCTTTGGACGAGATTCGCGAGAATCGAACTCAAGTGCGGAAAAGTCGCTAAAAAGCACGGAACTCAACAAAACGACACCGAAACGAACTCGGATGTCAAAAAGTGTAGAATTAATCATTCTCAGAATGACGAAACGGTCATGAGCGAGTCGTCAAAACGGACTTCGTCCGAAAAAAAGAAATTTACCGAAAATCGAAAATTGCGGATATTACATTCTACCCTCCTTAAAAGAAGTTTCGTCCCGAAACTTAAAACAAGTAGGGAGAAGAAATATTCCGCCAGGAAAAACTCAACGAGATACACAGGAATGCGTAACTAACGCCCAACGGCGAAATGTTACAAACAACGCAAAGGAATATACGGCGTGTAACACGCTCCACGACGACCAACACAACGCCGCCGTTAGGGATATAATAAAACCAACAAGTGACAAGCGTCATCAAACGGATAATATAGCCAAGTCAATTATCCGATAATCACAAAACACAACGAACGAAAATCAATATGATTGACCAACCCAACGGTACATCAATCAAAACGCGAGTCAACCGCTGAACAAACACGGAATCCCACCGCCTAAGGGCTGGAAGATCGAAAACGAAACTAATTTCCCGAACTGAAGGGAATTACGAAGGAGCCTGAATGTTCACTAATCACGG
This sequence comes from Orobanche coerulescens, assembly GCA_033398695.1. NCBI lineage: Eukaryota > Viridiplantae > Streptophyta > Magnoliopsida > Lamiales > Orobanchaceae > Orobanche > Orobanche coerulescens. The sequence goes on along the minus strand of CM065805.1, from coordinate 139,617,679 downwards.
AACGAGGTCAATAAAAACCGAACAATCAAACGATCAAACCACAACGATCGAGACAACAAAAATCGGAGAATCACGTTCGAATCACGAAGAACAATAAAATTTCAAACAACAACTCCAAGGTTCACATCTCGACTCGAGACAATATATGATCCGGTGAAAACAACCGGATGTGCATTCACATAAGATCCACAGGAAAGGGAATAGCAATTAAAAAGTCACAACGACAAACGAGTTATTCCGAAATGATACCACACTCGTTCGATAAACAAAAACAAGGGGCAGGACAAGCTCAGAAATGTCAACGAACATAAATGAGTCGACCAAGTAGAATATACAGAAGTTCAAAATCCGATCCCTTCGAATAAAAGAACTAGTAGAACCAAATGATGTTACTTCCGAACAAGGTTCACAAGAATCGAACCGAACTCGAAAAAGTAACATCGATAACCAGATCGACCCACAACAAGATCACAGCTCGTTCGGACGATGAAATCGAAATATAGAACAAGTTCATAAAGTGCCAACGAACATGAGCGAATCGATAGACTGGAGAAAGAGAAAATACAGAAGCCAAAATAGTACGGGCATTACCTCCGACCTCGTCCACGAAATTCACAAAACGGAAGCAAGGTAACAAGACATTAAACAACCGACGCATAACGGAACCATCACCGATGCACACGGTCATACCAAACCAAGCTCTAACAGCTCGCACATGCGCGACAACGCAGAAATCACCACGAGATTGTAACATTCAATACCAACATCCCACCTCTCACGGAGGCTAACACAGCAAACGTGTGGAAAAACAACTCAACGCTCACGCCGCCAACTCGATCATACTCGGGAGCAAACATCAAAATGACAATGCAAACATCTTACATACCCAGCCCACAAACGGGAATGGATAGGTTTTAAAAACGAAAACCTCATTTTGAAAATAACTTGAAGAATACTGGTTGATCTTGAGTATCGCCTTTCAAAAAGTATAAACGTGAAACATCGTTATCGAGACATTGGAGAACCATTTCGCATTTGATAAAAATGAAGACACTTTCTCTTAGTGAAAACTTTCAAAACATTCGACCCTCGGGTCTAAATAAAAGTGTTCAAAATATCTCAAAACATTTTGGTCCTCGAGGTAGAAAATTTTTGAAATACATTGTGGCATCTAGGATGTACCACAAGAAAATAACTCATTTGAAAAGTATGTCTCGAAATTTATTTTTCTAAGATACTCAAGGTTTTCAAAAATCCAATAGGCCAGAATGCCCAAAACTCACACATACCGACGTTCACTAAAACAACTCCTAGCACACGCACCAAAACGTTTAAAATCAAGACAATATATGTCTTTAAACGGAAATAAACGATAAAATACCACATTCATAACAAAACCACTGATAAAATACTCTCCCGCACTGGCTAGTGAACAAGTCGAACGCGTATAAGCACAAAGCTTCCACAACAAAACTCGTAAAACGTGCAAATCGATTCGAAAATCATCAGCAACGGATAAAAACAACAATAAAAAGACATCACAAGCGGCTTACACTCCTCGTATAAATCAAATACGAAAGTCGACTAAATACATATCGTGAAATCAAAATTCACATAAGGATTCCACCACTTAACAAATAATCATAAAAATAGCTCGTGTCACACGAGGCACAACACAAAGAAGGGAGACTTACTTCCACAGGTCACACGAAGATGATGATCGCCCCACGATACTAATCACGACCAACAAACTCAAACGACGCGTCGCGACACGACTCGATCGGATAAAATCCGACGAAACAAGACTCAAACGACACGACTTGACCCGGCACCTAGGTTTTCCTCAACCTAAGCTCGATACCATTTATGTAACACCCCAATCCGCCTGTGGATATTACACGCCGTAGAACCTTTCCTCAAGGATCTACCAGTGGTAACGACATATAACAACTCAACCATGCCTTTCAAAGCTAAAATGACTCGAGACCGATTTGGTCTTTCCACAATTACATACAACTCAAATACAACTCATGCCCACGCAGGGACAAAATACAACCACACCGTGCATAACGGAACAATATAGCAATGAAAATAAAGTACAACCGAACCAACACACGATGTACGGTTCCTCATGTGATTAGTATCGATCATCTTTCATCATCCTTCGTGCCGACCACGTGTTATGCTCCAAAACCTGAATGCAAAACAGACATCCACCCCGAATACTCGGGGTTAGCAAAACTCCACTGTTTTGCTAGTGCAAGAACAAGGTGCAAATACGAGCCATACAATTCACATTCCACGAATAACAATAACCGAGGATCCTCAAAGATCCAAACGAAACGAAAAGTACTTCCCGAGGCAAGGGTTTGAGAAAACATTTCAAAATCGAAATATCATAAATCAATGGAAGTAATTTATAAAACGGTTTAGAATGCCATCGAGAGTTTTAATAGAAAACAATTTAGGATTATCAAATCCTACTTTTCAAAACCCAAAAGACAAAAGGGGTCACCGCCCCAAAGGTTTACTTTCCGAAAAATGACATTTGCCAAACCGTTGGGATTTTAGCCCCAAATCCGTAAAACGACTTTTATAAAACCTTTGGGATTTTAGCCCCAAATCTTAGCAACTCACAGTACACAAGAACGACCACAAGGTTCGTCTTCCAACATCAAAATCCACGATTAAAGGATTTAAAACAAACAACAAAATACTCTAGTGCCATCCTAGCCAAGTAAGCCAAACGAACAACTTACCGCTTACACACTTAGTCAATGCATGCAAATGAAAACCGTTCAAAAGTACTCATTTCCGGAAATGCCATTATCAAATCACATTTGTAAAATGCACCACAATTAACCGTCGATCCACGTCTCTGTGGACCCCTACCGAGACCCCGTCGGATCTAACCCGTAGTGGTTAAAAGCAAGCTCGTCGATCCACGTCTCTGTGGACCCCTACCGAGACCCCGTCGGATCTAACCCGTAGTGAGCATACACACACACGTTACTCATGCAAAACTAACATGCTAAGAATGTAAGTTCATTAAGAATACTCACTAGAGATGGCCATTAACTCGACAACATTATCAAACTCTTCAAAACACAATAACAAGATTAAATACGGAATACACGATTCCATAACTTTAAACAATAGGAGTATCATCGTCAAATCCTTCAACGTTCAAAATAATCAAATCATAATCAATTCCCAAAACACGCCGTTCTCAAAACACACACGCATTTGAAAGAAAGCCTTTAACGAGGCCAAACCGAAATCTTTTGAAACTTCATTTCAAATAACCAAACAAACGCATCAAGACGACCACCGATCATCATATCTATAAAACGAGAAAAGTATGGGCAAGGTACTTGCCTCGAATAAGAATAACGCGGAGAATCGACCAAAGTAGGTTGGCCCGAACCGACTACGAACCCGCCGACTCCACCGAACGCCAACTCACGTTCATAAACTACGAAGGACAAATAATAACAATGAAATGAATTCCATAACACGACTCAAAGCCGTTGAATTCAAAGAACGAATGACGAAAGTTCACGGATTTCCCCCAAAACGGCCAAGAACACGATTCGTTCCGTCAAATCACGAAAACGGAATTCCAAGTTGAAATACGGATATAAAATCTATAGAATATGTTTAACAACATCATTTAACCATAATCGATCCATCGAAAACGGATGAAAAACGAGATCAGGGACAAATCCCCCAAAAAGTCAACTCGAAGGAAATCAAGAAATATACTTCGATTCTACGAAGAACAATGGATTAAATGATGTTAAACACAAGAATACTACCAAGATTAATCATACCCATCATGAATTAATCGACAACACGGAACGAATCGGACGAAATTGCAAAAATCCCCAAATTCACGAAATTAGGGTTCTAAGGAAGATTACCTTGATTCGCTGGATCAAAGGATGATAACGGACGAATGATTGATGTTATGGACTCCAGAACTTCATGGTTTTGTTGTTAAACAACATGGCTTCGTCGCCCATGAATCGCCATTTGCGGACGGAGAAGGAAGGAAATGAAAAACGAAGTGAAATGTGACTGCTCAGCCATATTTATATCGGGCCGGACTAGCGTCGCTAGCCTTCCGGACTAGCGTGCGCTATCGGCGAGATCGACGAGTACCCTCGGCCGGGGCCCACACGACCGGCATCACCGACCAACCTGCCGACCAAACCTGCCGACCCGACTCCGCTAGCGTGCGCTACGGCCGGAAGCTTTGCGCGCGCTAGCGGCTCGATAGCCTTTGGCCCCGGCCAGTAACGACGCTAGCCGGCCGGCGCGGCGTGCGCTACGCTGCCGACTAGCGCGCTACGCTCGGCGTAGCGTGCGCTACTGCCGATCTGGCGAGTCGAGAACCTCGAAACCCCTGCCCGTGCCCGATGGCGTCGCTAGTTACCGGCAAGGCGTCGCTACCGGCCGGTTAGCGCGCGCGACCTTCCGGCCGTAGCGTGCGCTTCGCCGGTTCTGCCCTCCGTCCGGCCGGTGCCCTGCATCGTCCGGCGATCCGCCACCGTCGGGCTCGGCGACCCGATTTCCGAAACGCGCAGGCGAACACGACGAAAAGTTCGCGGACGACATCAACGACCCGAAATGAAAACATAATACCATAATTAGTCATACGCGACCAAGAAGCGGGTCGAGGCCACAATTACAGATACGGATACCCGTAGCTTTCAAGAAATTACAAAATGGCCCAAAACGCCCGGAAATCACGATACGTGATCGAATAACCAAACCGAAGTTCACAACACATCTAACAAAGTTAAACGGACTTACGGGAAACTCGAAACAGCAGTTTCGGACGAGATTCGCGAGAATCGAACTCAAGTGCGGAAAAGTCGCTAAAAAGCACGGAACTCAACAAAATGACACCGAAACGAACTCGGATGTCAAAAAGTGTAGAATTAATCATTCTCAGAATGACGAAACGGTCATGAGAGAGTCGTCAAAACGGACTTCGTCCGAAAAAAAAGAAATTTACCGAAAATCGAAAATTGCGGATATTACATTAGTAGCGTGCGCTAATTAGTTAAAATGCAGAATATTATAAATGGGACAACAACCCATTTTGGCTTACATTTCATTCGTCCATTCTTCATTTTTGAGAGGCCAGAGAACTATAATAATCCTTCTACACACTTAGAACATATCTTGTTGGTCTTTGTATATTGGTTATCACCTGTGAGTGATCATTGAAGTGGAATAGCACCTTGGAGTGGCATACAACCAACCGGAGTCGGATTCTACCTTACGGTTCAGTGATTTTCATCATATTAAGGTATGTTGAACCTATCTCCAGACATAGAGTTGGATTCTAAAGAATTGGATGATCATATTAACGAGATATTGATTTTCATTAGTGAATTATCCAAAGTACATCATGTTTGGAATATTGAGATGAATAAGCCTTAAGTACCTTGATTATGATCATCATGATTCGAATCTTATTACATTGAACAAGTAGAGGAAGCTTATATCATCTGGTAATCCGAATCTAGTAGATGACTTCATAGCAATCATGGACTTGACTTTAACATCATTATTGTTAGATAAATCTAAGGGATTGATCATGGAAGGATTTATCTAGTATAGATGGAATGTTAAACAACTACAGCATGATAATTTCGATGGATATAAAGGTGTTGATATCAACTGTTAAGCCTTTCGAATCGTCGTATGAAGATTTGTAGTCGAAATGGAATATGGTTTTATAATGGTATGCATATCCTTGAATCCGAAGTTGTTGTTATCCGTAAGATCATTCATAATCGTATGTACATGATATTCATGGAGGTAACATGAATTATCACGGAAGATTTAATTGTTTTGATCATGATGAGAACAGTTTACTGCCCAGCCGTAAACTGCCATGCACAGATAGCGCACGCTAATCTATGAAGATTGACGTGCACTATCGATCACGAGTTAGCGTACTCTACGTTTGGTACGTAACGTACGCTAGGCCATCAGACGAGTCAGTCGACTGATCAGTGAAGTATTGACCATGCATAGTTAGCGTACGCTAGGCTTTGTTGTTTGCGTGCGCTATCGGGCAGACTTAACGCATGCTACACAGAGTACTTAGCGTGCGCTAAGCAGTTCAGGCAGATTACATTTTATGAACTTTTGGCCGTAAATCGAATTGTTAAACATTCGTACGACGTGAGATAAATCCTATATCATTTCTTTTGTTAAGGTTTGATCTTGTTACGTGATTGATTGAGGAGGACGACCTTCGAGTGCCCGTTATCGTGGAAGTATTGTTCTTGTCTTCAAATCGAGGCAAGTACCTTAATTGTTTTATGTATTGATGTTATACATATTGTCGTGCATGTATGTCATTGTTGTATGTCCACCTCGCGTTGGTCCGACGGGATCATCGGGGGATCTATGCTAGCGTGCGCTGGATCATCGGACAGGTTTTTCCACCACGGGTTGGTCGGACAGGATCATCGTGGGTTCTAGGCAGTGAACGCTGGATCGACGGAACTACCATGTGTATTTTATGATATCATGTTGTGATTATCAGTTGTGTATGTCATTTCTGATTTTCTCGTAGGAGAAGACTCGTTGGTATTTTTGTTGTTTATGTTATTGTTCTTCGTGAGATATGAATAATATGTTGTGGTACTTGTACTAGCATCGTTGTGCTAACCCCTTCGGGGGTGAACATTTTGTTTATGTTCAGGATCCAGGAGAGCGGGAAAACAACCACTGGAGCTGCATGACGACGAGGGTGCAGAGTGATGTTCCGGCCGGGTTTATTTGTCTGTTGTTTATTGGTTATTTCAATAAGTACTCGAGTACGAAGTCATTTATGATGAATTTGAATTTGGTGATGTATTATTAAGTTCCTGTTGAACAATTGTACTTTCAGTATTTGGTCAGAACTGTTGTATCTTAATTCCGTTATTTCCATTCGTTAGTACCCTTAAATGTCTGTTCAATTCTTCATCCTTGTAAATCCTTATGTAAAGGATTTACGGCGCTGTAATATTCCTGAATATATCGGGGGTGTTACAGAATATGGTATCAGAGCTAAGATTATGGATATCTTGGCCGTTGGGTTAAAATAGGGATCATTTATGTCTTTTGAGGTAACCGACCGTGAATGACATCACTGCACTGCCTACGCCTTCATGCGAACGGTGGTTGTAAGTTCCTAAACTCTATCTCGTTCTTTACATGCTATGTCCCTTTATACTCGAATATTAGAACGATGTTGTTTCCTGTATATTGAGTATTTATGCTTACAGTATGTTGAGAGGCGGACGTGGACGTGGTCGTGGTCGTGGACGCGGACGAAGAAATGCTGAAAGGGAAGCGTCACCTTCTAATCAGGCCAGTCATAGCTCAGGCAAGCCGCAACAATCTATTAACAACGAACAGGAACCTGCTTTACCAGAAATCCTTCGTCAAGTGGTGAACCAGATGACTCAATTCGCCCAAGTCGTGGACCGAATGCAAGTGGCGGTGGGACTACAGCAGGGAGAGAGACAGCAAGGGATCCCAGACATGGGAAATCGAGGTAACCGGTGGCTGCAAGAGGAGGCGAAGATGCAACCACCCAAATTCGACGGTATTTCTGAGACTCCCACCTGGGACCATTGGTTGAAGGAACTGGAGAAATTCTTTGCCGGAATTAACTGCCCAGACGACCGGAGAGCCTCTATCGCTCAATATTTTCTGATAGGGGAAGCGTCCGAATGGTGGGAAGCTATCCGGCCTGTAGACCATGATGCTGATTGGACAGAGTTTAGATTGATAATGGAAGCTCAGTATTGCCCTCGTCCTGTGAGGGAAGCCAAAGTTCGGGAGTTTTTCTCTGATCAGCCTTCTGATGTGCCAGTATCCCAGGCAATTAAGACGTTTAACTAGTAGTTGGCATCTGTTCGACATCTGGTCAGAACAGATGCAGAAATGATGATCCATTTCGATATGAGGATGAAACCAGAAATCCAGAGGTACATGTCCGGTTTTGAATGTACCACACTCCGTCAATACCAGGATAAGGCGTTGGCGTATGAGATCAAGGAAGCAGCTATGGAGAAATTTTCGGAATCTAAGAAACAGAAAGTCTCTGGTACTTTTACAGAGCACAAGAACAGCAGGCCCCGTAAGGCCCAGTCATCCTTTCACTCTTTCAAGAAACCTCCGCACCCAGTTAGGAGCGGAAAGAACTTCGGAGCGACATCAACTATTACTGATGTTACCAGGAAATGCTTTAACTGCGCCCAGACGGGGCACTATCGACGGAATTGCCCCCTTCCTGCCGTGACTTGTTTTGATTGTGGACGAGAGGGACATCGGGCAGTGTTTTGTGAAGAGGCTGCAAAGTCTTTTAGAACCCGTACACCACAACCAGTCCAGAAGTAAGCCAGTATCCAACAGACGCAGCAAAGTGTTCAGATGCCTCAGAATTTTGGCCGCGGACGAGGCAGAGGACAATGGGACCGAAAAGGGACATCGAGTGCCGGATCTGTTCCCCCACGTCTGTACGAAATGAGGAGGACAGACGATCAGGATCTTCTTTGTTGCATCAGTCTTGTCCGATCTTTTCCCACCGGTTAGCGTTTTATTCGATACAGAGCTACGCATTCTTTTATATCTTTGTCTTGTGTAAATCGTTTGAATATTTCCGGTTTTCATACTTGTGAACCTTATGTTGTTGGTTTTAAGTGGAGAGAGGATTGTCGGAAACTTAGAAACTAGAAATTTCCTGTATCATTTGGAGGCAGAGTCGCTCTCAAATCGATCGTGATAGAAATGCAAGGAGACGACGATACTCGGAGACGATTGGCTTAATCGATATGGAGCAATTGTAAACTACGAAGGAGGAATATCTCGTTGATCGCCGACGATGGTTCCAAATATTGTTCGAGGGGTGGAAACCGAAGCTCGGGAAAATTGATCAAGGCAATGAAAGTCACAAATTGTTGAAACAGTAATGTACGGATATTGGTGCTATGCAATGAAGAAAGAAGACGAAATTGTGGAACTTTCATCCATTCCTGTTGTGAACGAATTTCCAGATGTATTTCCTGACGAGTTACCTGGACTACCTCCACGAAGGGATGTAGAATTTACCATTGAACTGGAACCCGGAGCTACACCAATTTCTAAGGCGCCGTATCGTGTGGCACCTACTGAGATGTACAAACTGAAGAAGCAGCTGGAGGAGTTACTGGACAAGGGCTATATTCAGCCAAGCATTTCACCCTGGGGAGCGCCAATTCTTTTTGTCCGAAAGAAGGATGGATCGCTTCGACTGTGTATTGACTATCGAGAGCTGAACAAGATGACGATTAAGAACAAGTATCCGTTGCCACGGATTGTCGATCTGTTTGACCAGTTGCAAGGGGAAACAATATTTTCTAAAATCGATCTGAGATCAGGGTATCATCAGCTGAGGATTAAGGAATCTGATGTTCTGAAATCAACGTTCAGAACTCGCTACGGACATTATGAGTTTGTAGTGATGCCGTTTGGTCTCACTAACGCACCTGCTGTATTTATGCAATTGATGAACCGAGTGTTCATCGAATTTTTGGATAAATTTGTGGTCGTATTCATGGATGACATTCTGGTGTATTCTAAGAGCTGGAAGAACATACACAGCATTTACGGATTGTATTGGAACTTTTGAGAAGCGAGCAATTGTACGCCAAACTTTCTAAGTGTGAATTCTGTCTAAAAGAAGTAATGTTCCTCGGCCATGTGGTGTCAGCTAAAGTATTCCGATTAGATCCTCAGAAGATTGAAGCAATTATGGATTGGAAGCCTCCAAAGAACGTGAAAGAAGTCCGAAACTTCTTAGGACTTGCTGGATATTATCGTCGATTCGTGGAAGGGTTTTCTAAAATCTCCCGCCCACTTTCTCGACTCTTGCAGAAAACACAAAAGTTTGAGTGGAACGAGTCGTTTCAGACTAGTTTTGATGAGTTAAAGAAGTGATTGACGACGGCACCGATTCTATCACTTCCACAGGGAACTGGAGGATTTATAGTTTACAGTGATGCTTCGAACCAAGGACTCGGGTGCGTATTGATGCAAAATGATAAGGTGATCGCTTATGCGTCGCGACAGCTGAAACCTTATGAAGTGAATTACCCAACACATGATTTGGAGCTAGCAGCAGTAGTTTTTGCTTTGAAGATCTGGAGGCATTATCTGTACGGGACTCACTGTCAGATCTTTACGGATCACAAGAGTCTCAAATACATCTTCAGTCAGAAAGAATTGAACATGCGGCAAACAAGATGGTTAGAACTGATTAAGGATTATGACTTGGAGATTTTGTATCATCCAGGCAAAGCAAATGTAGTGGCCGATGCACTCATCCGCAAGCTGTTTCTATTCAGATGCTGGAGACGCTGACCTCCCAACTTAGCCTTCAACGAGAGATGATTCGAGAAGGAATTGAAGTGTGGTTATAAAGAGTCCAAGGACAACTGTGCGTGATAGAGATAACTTCATCATTAACCGAAGGAATCAAATCTAGACAGGCAGATGATCCTCTGATGATTCGGTTACGTGATGAAGTGATCAAAGGAAAGGCCCCCGGATTCATAATTCATGATGATGGAGTTTTGAGATTTCAGAACCGACTCTACATTCCCGATGATGATGTTCTGAAACAGACGATTATGAAAGAAGCTCACAGTTCGCCCTATTCTATCCACCCGGGCACCAGTAAAATGTATAAGGACTTGAAGCAGAATTTCCGGTGGGGCAACCTGAAGAAAGATGTAGAGGACTATGTTTCGAAATGCTTGACTTATCAGCAGGTTAGGATCGAGCATCAACGGCCTGCCGGAATGTTGAAACCGCTCCCAATTCCTGAATGGAAGTGGGAGGACATATCGATGGACTTTATCACTAATATGCCGAGAACCAGGACATGAATGAACATGATTTGGGTGATAGTTGATCGTTTAACCAAATCAACTCATTTTCTAAGCATTAAGGATACGTGGGGACCAGAGAGGTTGGCACGAGTATTTATTTCAGAAATAGTTCGATTGCAAGGTACGCCGAAGACCATTGTTTCTGATCGAGACGGCCGTTTTGTCTCTCACTTATGGAAAGCAGTTCATAAGGCCTTGGGGACCGAATTGAACTTCAGCACAGCTTATCACCCGCAGACTGACGGACAATCCGAGAGGACTATTCAAACGGTGGAAGACATGCTAAGGGCCTGTGCCTTAGATTGGTCAAATGATTGGGAAGTTCATCTACCATTGATTGAATTTACCTACAACAATAGTTGGCATGCTTCCATTAAGATAGCACCGTTTGAGGCATTATACGGGAGGAGATGTAGATCGCCCCTATGTTGGGATGATTCATCAGACTTGATCAGAACAGAACCAGAGTTGATCGTGCAGACTCGAGAAAAGATAGCCTTGATTCGTGAAAGGCTGTTGACCGCCCAGAGTTGCCAGAAATCTTACGCGAACATACGCCGTCGCCCATTGGAGTTCAGTGCTGGAGACCACGTACTTTTAAAGGTTTCTCCTACTCGGGGAATCTTTCATTTCGGAAGGAAAGGAAAGCTGAGTCCGAGGTATATCGGACCATTTGAGATCCTTGAGAGAGTTGGGGAGTTGGCATATAGATTGGCATTGCCGCCGTCATTGTGCCATGTTCATAACGTGTTCCACGTATCCCAGTTACGGAGGTATATACCAGATCCCAGTCATATCATTGATTTCGGTGAGATTGAAGTCGCGCAGGATGGGACGTTTGAAGAAAGACCGGTCAAGATACTCGAGAGTCGAGTTAAGCAGCTGCGGAACAAACCAATCGTTTTGGTCAAAGTTCATTGGTCATGTCACGGAATGGAAGAAGCTACCTGGGAAACGGAAGCTGATATGAAGTCCAGATATCCCGAGTTATTTTCGTCTTGAGTCTCGGGACGAAACTCCTTTTTAGTAGGAGAGTATGTAATATCCGGATTTATTACGGTTTATTTCATCTGTATTCAAACCCTGTATTATTCGGATTTGTGGTTTTGATTATTCGAGTATGATATTTCTTGCATTGATATCTTTGTACATAAGTATAACATCATGCAAAATTTCTCATGCAAACTCGTGATAGCGCACGCTAAGAATGTAGCTTAACGCGCGCTATCGGGCTACTACTAGCACACGTTATGCATGTAGGAGTTGCGTGCGCTAAGAACTCAATTATTGAGCGGGATGGCTAGCACATGCGCCAGCCGGGACATGGGTCCGGATAAGATTCCCGCGGACGAACCTAGACAGTTCTGAAGTCAACTCTTATTAGCGCGCGCTAAGGAAAGCTTAGTAGCATGCGCTAATTAGTTAAAATGCAGAATATTATAAATGGGACAACAACCCGTTTTGGCTTACATTTCATTTGTCCATTCTTCATTTTTGAGAGGCCACGGAACTATAATAATCCTTCTACACACTTAGAACATATCTTGTTGGTCTTTGTATATTGGTTATCACTTGTGAGTGATCATTGAAGTGGAATCGCACCTTGGAGTGGCATACAACCAACCGGAGTCGGATTCTACCTTACGGTTCAGTGATTTTCATCATATTAAGGTATGTTCAACCTATCTCCAGACATAGAGTTGGTTTCTAAAGAATTGGATGATCATATTAACGAGATATTGATTTTCATTAGTGAATTATCCAAAGTACATCATGTTTGGAATATTGAGATGAATAAGCCTTAAGTACCTTGATTATGATCATCATGATTCGAATCTTATTACATTGAACAAGTAGAGGAAGCTTCTATCATTTGGTAATCCGAATCTAGTAGATGACTTCATAGCAATAATGGACTTGACTTTAACATCATTATTGTTAGATAAATCTAAGGGATTGATCATGGAAGGATTTATCTAGTATAGATGGAATGTTAAACAACTACAGCATGATAATTTCGATGGATATAAAGGTGTTGATATCAACCGTTAAACCTTTCGAATCGTCGTATGAAGATTTGTAGTCGAAATGGAATATGGTTTTATAATGGTATGCATATCCTTGAATCCTAAGTTGTTGTTATCTGTAAGATCATTCATAATCGTATGTACATGATATTCATAGAGGTAACATGAATTATCACGGAAGATTTCATTGTTTTGATCATGATGAGAACAGTTTACTGCCCAGCAGTAAACTGCCATGCACTGATAGAGCACACTAAGCTATGAAGATTGACGTGCGCTATCGATCACGAGTTAGCATACGCTACGTTTGGTATGTAACGTACGCTAGGCCATCAGACGAGTCAGTCGACTGATCAGTGAAGTACTGACCATGCATAGTTAGCGTACGCTAGGCTTTGTTGTTTGCGTGCGCTATCGGGCAGACTTAACGCACGCTACACAGAGTACTTAGCGTGCGCTAAGCAGTTCAGGCAGATTACATTTTATGAACTTTTGGCCGTAAATCGAATTGTTAAACATTCGTACGACGTGAGATAAATCCTATATCATTTCTTTTGTTAAGGTTTGATCTTGTTACGTGATTGATTGAGGAGGACGACCTTCGAGTGATCGTTTTCGTGGAAGTATTGTTCTTGTCTTCAAATCGAGGCAAGTACCTTAATTGTTTTATGTATTGATGTTATACATATTTTCGTGCATGTATGTCATTGTTGTATGTCCACCTCGCGTTGGTCCGACGGGACCATCGGGGGATCTATGCTAGCATGCGCTGGATCATCGGACGAGTTTTTCCACCACGGGTTGGTCTGACGGGATCAACGTGGGTTCTAGGCAGTGAACGCTGGATCGACGGAATTATCATGTGTATGTTATGATATCATGTTGTGATTATCAGTTGTGTATGTCATTTCTGAGTTTCTCGTAGGAGAAGACTCGTTGGTATTTTTGTTGTTTACGTTATTATTCTTCGTGTGATATGAATAATATGTTGTGGTACTTGTACTAGCATCGTTGTGCTAACCCCTTCGGGGGTGAACATTTTGTTTATGTTCAGGATCCAGGAGAGCGGGAAAACAACCACTGGAGCTGCATGACGACGAGGGTGCACAGTGATGTTCTGGCCGGGTTTATTTGTCTGTTGTTTATTGGTTATTTCAATAAGTACTCGAGTACGAAGTCATTTATGATGAATTTGAATTTGGTGATGTATTATTAAGTTCCTGTTGAACAATTGTACTTTCAGTATTTGGTCAGAACTGTTGTATCTTAATTCCGTTATTTCCATTCGTTAGTACCCTTTAATGTCTGTTCAATTCTTCAGCCTTGTAAATCCTTATGTAAAGGATTTACGGCGCTGTAATATTCCTGAATATATCGGCAGTGTTACAGTACTTGACGCTATGCATGCGTTAATGCAAATCGAGATCATCGAGCTGTCGTGTATCTAAAACAACTAGCTCCAATGCTTTGGCCAAAGACTTATGATCTCATCTGCCAATAACCGCATAGGACATATAACCCGCTCACTAACGGGAGAAAGAATTCTATCTTGGTATTCAGTAGGACCTGCTTCTTACCCGTCAAGATGCATGTCGAGGTTGACCCCCACCTTCCGGTTTACAGGGTCGAACTACTATAATGAAAATCTTGACGTCACAAGCACATCCCTACTAAATCCCCAAGTCGGAAGTTCATGAATGTAACACCCCCAATTCACAAATGGGGCATTACACGCCGTAGAACCCTCGCGAGGTCTACCAGGCTAACACATGACACATAACCACAATGAAATCCCAAAAGATGCACTCAAAAGTAAATAGGGCCGTGGCCTCGACCAAAACATTTCAACGGAGTACGTGAAACATAAAGTAAATATCAATTCATTGCCCACGCAGGGGACTTAAACCAAGTTTAGAAGTAATCAGTCTAACTCCAATACTCGACAAATGCAATATCAAAACATAAAAACACAGACTCGAGCCACATCATCATGCCATCCCATCCTTTACGTGCATGTCCCGTGCCTGCTCCTCAGCTCTCCCGGTACCTGAAATGCATAAGACGCATTTCCCCCATTTAAGGGGTTAGCTTTCAAATAGCTAGTGCAAGTACACCATTACACAACATTATATACATACACGATTCAACGCAAACAAATCGTTAGAAAAATCATTTTGAAAATCAATATTCCGGAATATCACATTTACACCAAAACAGTATATCAACAAGTTTTCCACATCACAATTATCCACACTTGGTAACCCGCGACCGTACCCATTAGTATCGGCCCCCAGAGGTCCCGTCGGACCGTCCCCAGGTGAGAAACCACTTCCGCGGCCGTACCCATTAGTATCGGCCCCGCAGGTCCCGTCGAACCGTCCCTGTGGAAGAACATCAACGCACGCACCCAAGTCCACTTCCGTGGCCGTACCCATTAGTATCGGCCCCCAGAGGCCCCATGCCATCCCCAGGTGGAAGAGTGACCATCACAATCATTCAATAACTCGATTTACATCATTCGCATCAAAACCGTACACATATAATGAAATATAATACATGTACTTGCCTTGGATGACACGGCCAAGAAAGCGGCGAAAGGAAAGGTTTCGGTCCGAACAATCTTCACAAATCTGGTCCTAACAACAATAGAGACTCAATCAACTACAATTCCACTGAGAAATCACGAATTAATCGACGTTCTACCCTAAGGGACAATCCGCCGAACACTATTGAGCATAAAGTTCAAATTCGATCAACGAAGGGGAAAAACTTGGAATTTATCCGCTAAAGTTCTAGGAAAACATAACACCACGATTACCCAACTAATATTCATCATCAATCGAAGCAAAAACGAAAGGAAAAATGAATTATAGCCAAGAACCCTAAAATTAGGTATAATGACCAAATACCTCAATTCAACGATGGAATGGTGGAAAGAAGATGATTGATTCGTGTTAGAATGTCCAATTCCGAGTTATAAGATGCTAGAATGCAATATCCGGTTGAAATCGCCCAAACGAGTTGAGGGAGTGGAGAGACGGAAGAGAAAGGAAGAAATAGGGTTAAAACACCCGTCTGTCCTTTATATACTGGACAGAACACGGCGCAACAAACGGTCCAAATAGCGCCGTGTTCAGGGCCGTATTGCTGGTCAGCGGGCGACCCCTGTGCGACACGGCGCACAGACACGGCGCAAAATGCCGCGAGTCTTGCGCCGTTTTGCAAGGAAGCGGGCACCACTGGGCAACACGGCACATAGACCCGGCGCAGAATGCCGCGGGTCTTGCGCCGTTTCTCGGACAGTGATTGACCCCCTGTGCGACACGGCGCACAGACACGGCGCAAAATGCCGCGGGTCTTGCGCCGTTTTGCACAGGTCCTGACAGACAGCATTCTGGACAGAAAACAACGCTACCAAAAATGAAAAAGACGATCACCAAAACACGATATGCCGACCCAACTGTCCGAGGAAAATACACACAACAAGAAACAATAACCCGTAGCCCAAAACGGTCCGAGGTACACAATCAAAACCGAACAAGGAACAAATTCCCTAAACTTATAGGAAATTACAAAAACGGCCCAAACATCCGAAAATCACGATACAACGTCGGATTAACAATCCGAAACTCACAACATGCTCTACTCAACCATACGAACTCATGGAAATAGGAAAATTGCGAAATCGAACGAGTTTAACGAGAATCGAATACACATGCGACAAAATATAACTCAAGATGAAATTACGTAAAAACATCATCAAGACTCGTCCAAGCGGAGAAACTCCAAGAACAAAATAGATTCAGAATTCCAAAACAGTGCCAAGCGAGTTGTCCGAAACGAATATACACTAAAAATAGAAATTACTAAAAATAGAAAACGCAGATATTACATTATCTCCCCCTAAAAATAAGTTTCGTCCCGAAACTTACAACACGAATAACTCGGGGTATCTCGACCTCATACTCTCCTCCGTTTCCCACGTGGCTTCCTCGGATCCATGCCTCGACCACTGCACTTTAACCAAAGGAATGGTTTTGTGCCTGAGTTGCTTCACCCGACGCTCTAAGATCTGAATCGTCCTCTCCTCGAAGGTAATGTCGGGCCCCAACTCGATCTCTCCAAAATCAATAATATGGCTAGGGTCCGGTACGTACTTCCTAAGCTGGGAAACATGAAATATGTTATGCACGTGGCTCAGGGATGGCGGCAAACCTAACCGATATGCAAGCTCTCCAACTCTCTCTAGAATCTCGAACGGTCCAATAAATCTCGGACTAAGTTTACCCTTCCGACCGAAGAGGTAAACTCCCCGTGTCGGCGACACCTTAAGCAACACATGGTCTCCTACCTCAAACTCCAACGGCCGGCGACGTGTATCGGCATAAGACTTCTGTCGGCTCTGGGCCGTCACCAACCTATCGCGAATCAGAGCAATCTTCTCTCTCGTCTCAACTACCATATCAGGCTCGGTACCAATCAGCTTGGACGCATCGTCCCAACACAACGGCGATCTGCACCTCCTCCCATACAATGCCTCGAATGGTGCCATTTTGATCGAGGCATGCCAACTATTGTTGTACGTAAACTCGATCAATGGCAAGTGCGACTCCCAATCATCCTTCCAATCTAAAGCACAGGCTCGCAACATATCCTCTAGCATCTGTATCGTCCGCTCAGACTGTCCGTCTGTCTGAGGTGGTAGGATGTACTAAGTCTCAGCTCGGTTTCCAAAGCTCTATGAACGGCCTGCCAAAAATGTGATATGAATCGGCCATCACGATCCGAAACAATACTCTTAGGGGTCCCATGTAACCTCACGATCTCCGCAATAAACACTCGTGCAAGTCTCTCTGGCCCCCAAGTGTCCTTAATACTCAGAAAATGAGCTGATTTGGTTAGTCGATCGACGACGACCCAAATCATGTTCATTCCAGTCCGAGTCTTAGGCATACCGGTAATGAAATCCATAGAAATATCCTCCCATTTCCACTCTGGGATAGGAAGTGGTCGTAAAAGCCCCGCGGGTCACTGATGCTCGATCTTAACCTGCTGACAGGTCAAACACATCGACACAAACTCGCTAACGTCTGTATTCAAATTACTCTACCAGTAGTTGCTCCTCACATCCTTGTACATTTTACTCGTACCAGGATGTATGGAGTAAGGTGTGGTATGAGCTTCACTCAAGATCTTCTGTCTCAGCTCAACAACACTCGGTACATAAAGTCTGCCGCGAAATCTCAAAACTCCATCATCGTGAACCACAAATCCAGGGGATTTCCCCTTTCTCACATCCTCTATCAACTGGACCAAAAACGGATCATCATACTGCTTCGCCTTGATATCATCAGTCAAGGACGAAGTGATCTCTAACGCACATAACTGACCCTGAACTCTCCGAACCCAAACCTCGATATTCTGACAGATAAAATCTCGCTGGATCCTACTCTGTGGTGTAAGTACCTCCAACATCTGTAATGCCATCGGCTTCCAGCTCAACGCATCAGCCACTACCTTAGCCTTACCCAGATGGTAAAGTATCTCGAGGTCGTAATCTTTAATTAGCTCCAACCACCTACGCTGTCTCATATTCAACTCTTTCTGACTAAAGATATACTTCAAACTCTTGTGATCTGTAAAAATCTTACACGACGACCCATAGAGATAATGCCTCCAGATCTTTAAGGTGAAAACGACCGCAGCTAACTCCAAATCGTGCGTGGGGTAATTCACCTCATAAGGTTTCAACTGGCGGGATGCATAAGCAATGACCCTATCTCTCTGCATCAAAACACATCCGAGCCCGAGGCCCGAAGCATCACTATATACCACGAAATCTTCATTCCCCTGAGGCAACACTAACACGGGTGCGGTAGTTAGTCGTCTCTTCAACTCGTCAAAACTACTCTGTCGGTCTGCGGTCCACTCGAATTTTTAAGTCTTCTGGAGCAACTGAGTGAGTGGTCTAGCGATCTTAGAAAACCCCTCAACAAATCTACGGTAATAACCGACGAGACCCAGAAAACTCCTCACCTCCTTCACATTCTTAGGCGGCTCCCAAGCCATCACCGCCTCTATCTTCTGCGGATCTACCCGAACTCCCTCTGCTGAAATCACATGTCCGAGGAACATCACTTCCTCGAGCCAAAACTCACACTTAGAGAACTTCGCATACAACTGCTCAGCTCTCAAAATGTCTAATACAATCTGGAGATGTAAGGCGTGCTCCTCTCGACTCCGTTAATAGATAATAATGTCATCGATAAATACGACTACGAATTTGTCCAGATACTCATTAAAAACTTTGTTCATCAACTGCATGAACACTGCTGGGGCATTGGTTAGCCCGAAAGGCATAACCACAAACTCGTAATGGCCATATCTCGTCGGAAAGGCAGATTTCGGTATATCACTGTCCCGAATCCTCAACTGGTAGTAGCCCGATCGCAAGTCAATCTTCGAAAAGACTGTCGCCCCCTGAAGCTGATCAAACAAGTTGTCAATCCGGGGCAAAGTGTATTTATTTTTGATGGTCAACTTGTTTAATTCTCGATAATCGATGTATAAACGAAGCGATCCATCCTTCTTCTTAACAAAAAGTACAGGCACACCCCAAGGCGATGTGCTCGGTCGAATATACCCTTTATCTAACAACTCTCCCAACTGATTCTTCAACTCTAGTATCTCCGACGGCGCCATACGGTACGGTGCTCGAGAAATAGGGGCTGCATTCGGCTCAAGATCGATAGGAAACTCCACCTCTCGAAGCGGTGGTAATCCCGGCAAGTCATCCGGAAATACGTCGGGATACTCGCTAACAACTGGAATCGACGATATGTCAACCCCACCATCTTCCGCCTGCAGAGCAAAACACCAGTAGCCGACACAACCCTGGTTCAGAAGTTTCATCGCCTTCAAGGCGCTAATCACACTCCCCGATTTACCCGGCTTACAACCGACGAGAGTATGCTCGGTGCCGTCCTCGGCAACTATCGAGATGGTACGAGTCCGATAGTTCATGATAGAACCGTGACGATCCAACCAATCGTCCCCGAGGATCAAATCCTCACCCTTAAGGTCTATAACAATGAGATTCGAGGGCCAATCCCGGCTCCCGATCCTCACTGGGCAATCCCTAACTTCCCGATCCCCAACCATATGATCCCCGCTGGGTGTACCCACTACAAACGGCTCACACTCAAACAAGCAGTCAAAACCAATACGACTCACACAATCCGAAGCAATAAAGGAATGGGTAGCACCCGAATCAAAAAGCACTGAAACTGGATGAGTAAGGATCTGAGTGGTACCTGACGCCACTGGAATGTCTGTCTCCTCTGTACGCCTCATCTCTGATCGGGGTGAATCAACCCGAACTCGGCGGACTGCGGCGATCCGGTGACCCGACCCCTACCACGGCCGAACTCTGCGGAACATGAGTAGGCGGAGTCCGTGATCCCTCGATCGGCGGTGGTAGTCGGAACTCTAGCGGCCCGGTGGCCCTCTCACAATGGGCCGCCCGATGCCGATGTCCGCAAGTAAAGCAAGCAACTAACGGAAATGGGCAATCCTTCATAACGTGCTCGGGCTGACTCAATTAAAACAAACTCTCCCGCCAGGTGCCACAGACTGGACCGAACGGTTACCCTGAGATCCACCGGCATGATGAAACGGCCTCTTCCCAAGTGTAGGAGCAAAACGAGACCTCGAAAACTGACCACCTTTACCGGCCGAGAACCCGCCAGTAGTCTTATGCTTCTTAGCTTTCGAAACCGACTCTGATTCCGGGACAGCCATCTCGATCGCCAGAGCACGATCCTGGTATTCCTTCAAAGTGGCACACATGAGTGGTGCCATACTCTGCTTGATATGCGGCTTCATGCGCATATTGAAGTAAAGGATTTTATCAGCCTCCGTCCTCACCTGATCTTTCACAAAACCCAACTGCTGATTGTAAGAAATAATGGCCTGAGAAATCGGCACATCCTGGCGTGTGGCAGTGAAGAACTCCACAATTCTGCGTTCTTTGACTGGCGGCGGACAATATTCTGCTTCCATAGCAGCCCTGAACTCCTCCCAAGTGGCCCGACGGTCTCTGGGCGCAACGGCCTCCCACCATTCCGTAGATTCCTTATCCAGGAGGTACTGGGCAATATGTACCCTCCTGTCTTCAGGACAAGCTACGGCATCGAAGGTCCTGGACAACTGAAAGAGCTAATTCTCCCAACCGAGGGAGTCAGAAGATCCGGAGAAACGAGGAGGGTGCATCTTAGTCACCGTCTGAAGCCACTTACTAGCTTCCTCTTCAGGTGTCGGGGGCGGATTCTGGCGTCCACCCTGAGCTATTTGAGCAAGTTGGGCTACTAACTGCTGAAGTACGGCAGTAGCCTCGGTGTCGGCATTATTACCCGACAGCACTGAGTGAGAGGCTGAGTCTGCAGAGGACTGAGAAAGTGAGCCCTCTTCATTATCAGCACCCCGACCACGACCTCGGCCGCATCCCCTAGCTGGTCTACAACGACCTCTCAACATACTGAAGAAAATACGAAAAGAACAAGATCAGAAAGATTCACAATCTATAAGGTTGGTATCACAATTCACAATCCCAAACAACGTAAGAAAACCTATACAGAAATATAAGAGTTCGAGGAGACTTACAGCCACGAGTCGCACGAAAAGACGGTAGCATGATGATATTAGGCTCAACGACTGACTCTAATGACGGCACTAACAGACCCTAAAATTAACCGACAGCCTAGGTATTCAAAACCTAAGCTCTGATACCATAAATGTAACACCCCAATTCACAAATGGGGCATTACACGCCGTAGAACCCTCACGAGGTCTACCAGGCTAACACATGACACATAACCACAATGAAATACCAAAAGATGCACTCAAAAGTAAATAGGGCCGTGGCCTCGGCCAAAACATTTCAACGGAGTACGTGAAACATAAAGTAAATATCAATTCATTGCCCACACAGGGGACTTAAACCAAGTTTAGAAGTAATCAGTCTAACTCCAATACTCGACAAATGCAATATCAAAACATAAAAACACAGACTCGTGCCACATCATCATGCCTGCCAATCCTTTACGTGCATGTCCCGTGCCTGCTCATCAGCTCTCCCAGTACTTGAAATGCATAAGACGCATTTCCCCCATTTAAGGGGTTAGCATTCAAATAGGTAGTGCAAGTACACCATTACACAACATTATATACATACACGATTCAACGCAAACAAATCGTTAGAAAAATCATTTTGAAAATCAATATTCCGGAATATCACATTTACACCAAAACAGTATATCAACAAGTTTTCCACATTACAATTATCCACACTTGGTAACTCGCGGCCGTACCCATTAGTATCGGCCCCCAGAGGTCCCTTCGGACCGTCCCGAGGTGAGAAACCACTTCCGCGGCCGTACCCATTAGTATCGGCCCCCAGAGGTCCCGTCGAACCGTCCCCAGGTGGAAGAACATCAACGCACGCACCCAAGTCCACTTCTGTGGTCGTACCCATTAGTATCGGCCCCCAGAGGCCCCATGCCATCCCCAGGTAGAAGAGTGACCATCACAATCATTAAATAACTCGATTTACATCATTTGCATCAAAACCGTACACATATAATGAAATATAATACATGTACTTGCCTTGGATGACACGACGCGAAGAAAACGGCGAAAGGAAAGGTTTCGGTCCAAACAATCTTCACAAATCTGGTCCTAACAACAATAGAGACTCAATCAACTATAATTCCACTGAGAAATCACGAATTAATCGACGTTCTACCCTAAGGGACAATCCGCCGAACACTATTGAGGCATAAAGTTCAAATTCGATCAACGAAGGGGAAAAACTTGGAATTTATCCGCTAAAGTTCTAGGAAAACATAACACCACGATTACCCAACCAATATTCATCATCAATCGAAGCAAAAACGAAAGGAAAAATGAATTATAGCCAAGAACCCTAAAATTAGGTATAATGACCAAATACCTCAATTCAACGATGGAATGGTGGAAAGAAGATGATTGATTCGTGTTAGAATGTCCAATTCCGAGTTATAAGATGCTAGAATGCAATATCCAGTTGAAATCGCGCAAAAACGAGTTGAGGGAGTGGAGAGACGGAAGAGAAAGGAAGAAATGGGGTTAAAACACCCGTCTGTCCTTTATATATTGGACAGAACACAGCGCAACAAACGGTCCAAATAGCGCCGTGTTCAGCGCCGTATTGCTGGTCAGCGGGCGACCCCTGTGCGACACGGCGCACAGACACGGCGCAAAATGCCGTGGGTCTTGCGCCGTTTCGCAAGGCAGCGGGCACCATTGGGCAACACGGCGCACAGACCTGGCGCAGAATGCCGAGGGTCTTGCGCAGTTTCTCGGACAGTGATCGAACCCCTGTGCGACACGGCGCACAGACACGGCGCAAAATGCTGCGGGTCTTGCGCCGTTTTGCACAGGTCCTGACAGACAGCATTCTGGATAGAAAACAACGCTACCAATAACGAAAAAGACGATCACCAAAACACGATATTCCGACCCAACCGTACGAGGAAAATACACACAACAAGAAACAATAACCCGTAACCCAAAACGGTCCGAGGTACACAATCAAAACCGAACAAGGAACAAATTCCCTAAACTTATAGGAAATTACAAAAACGGCCCAAACATCCAAAAATCACGATTCAACGTCGGATTAACAATCCGAAACTCACAACATGCTCTACTCAACCATACGAACTCATGGAAATAGGAAAATGGCGAAATGAAACGAGTTTAACGAGAATCGAATACACATGCGACAAAATATAACTCAAGATGAAATTACGTAAAAACATCATCGAGACTCGTCCAAGCGGAGAAACTCCAAGAACAAAATAGATTCAGAATTCCAAAATAGTGCCAAGCGAGTTGTCCGAAACGAATGTACACCAAAAATAGAAATTACTAAAAATAGAAAACGCGGATATTACAATGAATACCTATCACAACCTTTCGATTCCGTCATTGACTGTCCCGGAGTGAAATCCGTGTGACGAATCGAGGGTGAGTCGGTTCGAGTATACTAATCCAATTAGCATACCTATAACGTGTGCTCCCACTAACCATTAGTGTTCGACAGGCACTCTCCATGTCAAAGAACATGTCATACAAGTCTTCACATAAACTTAACGCCCAGTCAAGTTTCATCGACTTGCGAACGATTAAGTATTTGAGCTTCAACCTTTCCAGTGCCTATCCCCTTATCCAATAAGGAGTGGAATGTTTTGCTCTCAAATACACAGACTAGTTTCTATATGTTTATTTACGAGTTAGGAATGCCAGTAACTACCAGTAAATAAAGAAACATTCATTTGCCTTATATAAATGGTTTACATAATTACAAGTATAATGCCCTCACTCAACAACCTCTGAGTGGCATTCGAGGGCATACTCCTAACAATCTCCCACTTGCACTCAGTGCCACACACTATGGTGTATAATACCCATGTTCTCCAGATGACGCTCCAAGCTAGTCTGAGAAAGTGGCTTGGTCAGTGGATCAGCGATGTTGTCGGCCGAGTCTACTCTGTGTAGCACAATGTATCCCTTGCAAACAAATTCTCTTACGAGATGATACTTCCTCTCAATATGTTTGGTGCTGTTGTGAAACCTCGGCTCCTTGGCCGGCGCTACAGCTCCGTCATTGTCGCAGTATAGCGGAACAGGCAGCTCAGCACATGGTATCACTTGAAGTTCTCCCAGAAACTTCTTAATCCAGAACCCTTCCTTGGAAGCCTCCGAGGATGCTTGATCCTCAGCCTGACAGGTGGAATTAGCAGTCGCGCTTTGCTTGGCACTACGCCAAGATACTGCTCCTCCATTATGAGTAAATATGTAGCCAGAAGTGGACATCGAGTCGTCCTTCAGTCCTTGGAAGTCCGAATCAATGAATCCCACCACATCCAATTCTCCACCGCCATACATCAGAACCATATCTCTAGTCCTTGTCAAGTACTTGAGGACGTTCTTTACGGCAGTCCAATGTTCCCTACCTGGGTTTGCCTGAAACATACTCACCACGCTTACAGCATGCGCGATGTCAGGTCTTGTACACAACATAGCATACATAAGGCTACCCACGGAGGAAGCATATGGTATATTACTCATTTCCTTGCGTTGTTCCTCACTTTGAGGACACATCTTCAAGGAGAGTTTTATTCCATGTTGCATCGGTAGGAACCCTCTTTTAGAATCATCCATCTTAAATCGCTTTAAGATTTTATCTATATAGAGGGCTTGGGAAAGACCTATTGTTCTCTTCGCTCTATCCCGGTAGAGTCGAATACCAAGAATATAGGTAGCTTCTCCCAAGTCTTTCATGGAGAAATTACTCGAAAGCCAAGCTTTTACAGAACTGAGCATTCCCACATCATTTCCTATTAGCAGAATATCATCCACATATAATACTAAGAATGCGATCTTACTCCCACTAACCCTCTTGTATACACAAGGTTCCTCCTCATTTTGCACGAAATCAAACTCTTTGATTGCCTCGTCAAAATGAAGGTTCCAATTATGCGACGCTTGCTTCAGTCCATAAATGGAATGCTGAAGCTTGCACACTTTCTGAATATCGACTTCGGACACAAAGCCTTTAGGCTGCTCCATATAGATTTCCTCCTCGAGGAATCCATTAAGGAAAGCTGTCTTTACATCCATTTGCCATCTCTCATAATCGTGGTAGGCAGCTATAGCAAGCATCATGCGAATAGACATGATCATGGCTACAGGCGAGAAGGTATCGTGGTAATCGATCCCTTCCTTCTGGGTATAACCCTTTGCCACAAGCCTGGCCTTATAGGCGTCAACCTTGCCATCACCATCAGTCTTTCTCTTGTAGATCCACTTGTTCCCAATAGGAACTATGCCCTTGGGGCGGTCTACTAGAGTCCAGACCTGATTGACATGCATCGAGTCTATCTCAGCTTCCATAGCTTCACGCCATTTCGCGGAGTCTACATCCACCATCGCTTGGTCATAGGTCGTCGGGTCAGTCTCTTGGCTATCACTTGGAACCTCATGGAGACCCAGCTCCTCCAAGTGCACAAGCCCATACCTCTCAGGTAAATGAGACACCCTACTAGACCTATGAGGTGGTTGTACTTGTGTTTCAGAAAGTTCGGTTCCAGTTTCTTGCACAGGTGTCTCTCGAGGAGTTTCATTGTATTCTTCTAGGAAGTGTGCTTGTAAAGCAACAACGATTCTTTGATCTTCGGGCATGTAGAATAGATATCCCATCGTTCCAGACGGGAATCCAATGAAATGTCCCTTCGCAGACCTAGATTCCAACTTTTCCACCTTAGTCTTCTTGACATAGGCGGGACATCCCCAAATCCTAATATGATTAAGACTTGGTTTCCTTCCCTCACACATCTCATGTGGAGTTTTAGGAACGGATTTGGAAGGACATCTGTTCAAGATATATGCGGCAGTCAGGAGTGCATATCCCCCAGGTAAATCGGCAAGTCAGTATAGCCCAGCATGGAATGGACCATGTTCAACAGGGTCCAGTTCCTTCTTTCTGACACACCATTTAACTGCGGAGTACCTGGAGGTGTTAGTTGTGAAACTATTCCATGTTCCTTAAGGAATTCGTCAAATCGCCGCCTCGGTCCGACCAAAGTGCTTTGATATGATTACCAGTTTGTTTCTCGACTAGGGCCTTGAATTCCTAGAATTTCTCAAAGGCCTCGGATTTATGTTTCATTAAGTATACATAACCATACCTAGTATGATCATCTGTAAACGTAATGAAATATTGATATCCGTCACGTGCTACTTACAAAGCACCACAAACGTCAGTATGGATTAATCCTAGTTTATCAGCGGCTCTTTCAAAAGTCCCTGTGAAGGGGGACTTAGTCATTTTGCCTTTAAGCCAAGATTCACAAGTAGGAAAGGGATCCGATCCCAGTGGACCCATAAGTCCATCTTTTTCCATCTTGTAAACCTTGGTCTGACCAATATGACCAAGTCTAAGATGCCATTTCAAAACTTGATTGGTTTCATCCCTACCACGTTTTCTAGTCATAGTATTCACAACTACTTTGTTGCTGAGATTTAGATGATACAATCCATTCAATAATGTAGCAGTACCCACTAGTTTATTTCTAAAATAAATTTTGCAGGAACCATCACCAATGAAAAATGAAAAGCCTTTTCGGTCCATGACCGTAATGGATACAATGTTTTTGTGCCACTTGGGCAAAACATGTACATCTTCTAAAGTCAAAACAAAGCCGGATTCTAAACCCAAAAGAAGTGATCCTATGTCGGTCGCCTCGACACTATGCCCACTTCCGACTGTGATCATAACTTCTCCAGCTCCAAGCTTCCTACTTTGTTCCAGATCCTGATTCACGGTACAAATATGAGAACTAGCACCAGAATCTAGTATCCAGGAAGTAGAAAAAACAGTAGCAGAACAATTTGTTTCCAAAACTAAAAGTTCTGTACCTGAAGTGCCATGAAGAATCGGACAGTCTCTAGCCCAGTGGCCCAGCTCACCGCACTTGAGACAAGCATCCTTCTTCTTCTTGTTCTTTGGAACCATTGGGGCCTTGCCCTTACCCTTAAGGTCCTTAACTTGTGGTCCAGTTTGCTTCTTGGTCTTTTTCTTCTTGTTCTTAGACCTCCGAGGTCCAGAAGAAATCACAAGAGCAGACTCCTTCATCTGCAGAGTCTTCATCTGTGACTGAGCGGTCACACGTTTTCTTATTAGCCCAGCTAAATTGCATGCAATCTCATTGCAATTGAAGTTCATAATAAACTGTGAGAAGGAATCAGGGAGAGTCTGTAGGATAAGGTCGGTTTGGAGAGAAGTATCCATTTTAAAAACAAGAGCCTCCAATCTCTCGATCAAGGATATCATTTTGAGGACGTGTTCCCCAACCTTCTCACCTTCCTTCATCCTTGCACCGAACAGTTGCTTGGATATCTCATATCTAGCAGTTCTGCTGTGCTCACCATAAAGTTCGGTTAAGTGAGATAGAATCTGTCTAGCAGAAGTCATTTTCTCATGAGCTCTCTGAAGCTCATTAGACATGGAAGCCATCATATAAGCACGGACTTTCACGTCATCCTTAACCCACTTTTCGTGGTTTTCAATCTCTTCCTGATTGGCTCGGGTCCGCACAGGAGGCGCCGGAATGTCCGTCTCCATGACGTATCCCAGTGCCTCTATACTGAGGACAATCATCAGATTGCGGATCCAATCCACAAAGTTAGGTCCTATTAAGGTGTTCTTTTCGAGTAGAATTGCGAGTGGATTCATTGTCATATTGAGATTTGTCTGCATTAAGTATAACAGATTAATTAGTGACTCATTCAATTATGTTTTGAGTATAGAATTAAGGTCTTTTCTATTCTTGTTACCCAGCTCCCACTATTTTTATCGAAATAACACACTCCCATGTGATATCCGGAAGTATCGTCTCACTACTTCATAGTGGTGATCGAGTTCTTTATAAATCTTAATAGAGAGCAACCGAACAGGTTTCTAGTCTATTAATTTTCATAAAGTGGTGGCCAACACCAACCCATCTAATGGATGATTCGATCTTCTTTTTCCCCTTGTTCACTCCCCTCAACCTATACGGTTTCTATGGTTCGTGAACAAGTTAAGTTTATACCATCGACGCAAATCAGTTTCACAATTGAATCTTATCCGGGAACATATCAGATTTCTAGGGATAAAATTTGCTCCAACTGAAGGCATCCAATGCGCTCCCGGTAATTTATCCATCCTCCCCGAACGACTACCCCGATAACTCGGAAGCATAGCACATCCGGTCTGGATTTCAATTTCCCGAAAACTCGATGGAGGGAAGGAAAACCTTGAAACCTTATAAACTTAATAATCTGTCGTGGGAGAATTTTCGCGATTAATGTTACACTTTGCACATTAATCATTTAAGCGCGTGTGTGGCATTCATAAAATATGAAACAACCATTCACAAGCTAGTTGCTACCAACATGTGGTTCATGGACCGTTCCTAGAAAACAAAAACTCCGTAATCTAATTACAAGTCTTCGTCTTGAATCTTCGTCTTCTCGAAATGGATCTTCCTCCGGTCTTCGTCATTACATATAAATTTTACATTGAAAATTGCATCCTAGATACAAATATTTCTAGTAAAATAAATAGGCTCAAAACGGCCTTTACAACCCAATCGAATAAAACGAACGATTCAAAACTAAGTCCACGAACCACATCCCCATTCAAGAAACATTCATCCAATAAATACTATATAAATGGAAAGCGTAGAGATACATTGATCCAATCAACAATACGAACCAATCCAATCGATTCACACAATTGGTAATATGATAACGTTCAAAATAATTCGGTCGACCATAAATATTCCAATTAATCAAATTTACCTTATAAAATGAAATACCATAAATCATTTTAATCATATTAACTCCAATTTAACATGAGGGAGATTAATTTTCAAGAATACATGTAAAAATCGAGCCGGGGCGAAAAAGGCCTGGCATGGCCGAGTCACTGCCGGCAGCATGCCGGCACTGAGCTGGCATGGCGAGTCACGCTCAGCGGCTCTACCGGCGGGCCAGCCACAGGCGCGGCCCACAGAGCTGTCTTTGCAGCCTGATCTGATGGGTGCCCGGGCCGCACCAGCTGACCACAGGCGCGGCCCCTGCTCCCGGACCTCCCGGACCGTCCAACGGCATTTCGGGGCTAGTTTTTCGATCGGATATCCAATATCTATATTCTCCAACATTCATATCTTCAATATAAATTATATTTTCAAGAAATTAAGATTTATATTTAGACATAAACTTACGAAAAATATAACTATAACGAACGTAAAAACATATACCACGATTATGACTAAAATGATTCCAAACCATTCACCATCTAATCAAGCATTCCAAATGCTAATATCGTATATACGATCGCAAGACCTACGCTCCGATACCACTGTTGGGATTCGGTGCCTAAAACGAAGGCCCAGCGGAAGCGGTAAAACGAAAATTAATTTGATCCGAATTCCTACGAGGATCGATCGAGCTACGTATATACGAATATCAAAAACGAAATACAAGAGATATGAGAAACATACCCTCTTATTCCGTTGATTAAATGGATAACCTTCTCTTGAGCTATTCCCCAAGCTTTGCTTGATCTCTACGAATCTATTCCGCTTCAAGCCCTTGAACAATCCAACGCCGAAAGCACCACATCTCTACTTGCCACGCGCTGGAAAAACGAACGGAATGAAAACACCTTGCTATCCTCCGAGGATACGGCTAGAGCTAGGTGATGAAGCTTGTTATAGATATTAATATCACTCTAAGTGTATGAATATCTATCTCTCTCAATAATTTCTCTCAATTTTCTCCAAGAAAAAATCAAGAGTTTGATGAATAAAGAAGAAGATGATGAAGATGACTTCTCTCTCTCTTTCCTCTCAAAGCTCACGTTGAAAATGGCTTGGAATCTTTAGTGAGAGATGTCTTCATCTTCATTTATTCAACTCTCCACATGAACATCTCATTATTATGAGAATCAAAGCCCCACCACCTCAATGATCAACCATTAAAGGATGGAACAAGGGTCCATATGAAAGTGGGTGGAAATGTGGGGGGCGGACCATGTAGAAATCGGACAAGTTCGGTTCGTTTCGAACTCCCGCGAGTCCAAACAGATAAACTTCGATTCCGTATCGATGTATTTATATCGATTAATTAATCCATTTAATTAAACATATCAAATACAAAATAATATAATTAATTTATCCAAGAAATAATTATATACATGAATTAAATTAATCACCCAGTAATTTATTTAATTCATTAGGCCGTAAATCAATTTATCCAATAAATCGATTTAAACATCCAATGTTCCAAAATTAGATATCCAATATCTAATATTCATAATGAGAGAATTAGCTTTATTCATTTCGTCGTCAATCCTAATGCGCGACTCGGTAGGTCTGTCTCAGTCAGCAATGGGAGGAACCAAAGAGTAGTCAGCAATGGCGGCCTACACTGTACCCCAACTGAGAACGAATGATTGGGATCATTCAAGAACCATTCTGTCGTGAATACCAGTATACGTATAAACCCTTCTTTCAAATGTCCCGATCAAGTTATAGGGTCACGGTCAGTCAAACCCTATCTGTACTTGACGCTATGCATGCGTTAATGCAAATCGAGATCATCGAGCTGTCGTGTATCTAATACAACTAGCTCCAATGCTTTGGCCAATGACTTATGATCTCATCTGCCAATAACCGCATAGGACATATAACCCGCTCACTAACGGGAGAAAGAATTCTATCTTGGTATTCAGTAGGACCTGCTACTTACCCATCAAGATGTACGTCGAGGTTGACCCCCGCCTTCCGGTTTACAGGGTCGAACTACTCTAATGAAAATCTGACGTCACAAGCACATCCCTACTAAATCCTCAAGTCGAAGGTTCACGAATACCTATCACAAACTTTCGATTCCGTCATTGACTGTCCCGGAGTGAAATCCGTGTGACGAATCGAGGGTGAGTCGGTTCGAGTATACTAATCCAATTAGCATACCTATAACGTGTGCTCCCACTAACCATTAGTGTTCCACAGGCACTCTCCATGTCAAAGAACACGTCATACAAGTATTCACATAAACTTAATGCCCAGTCAAGTTTCATCGACTTGCGAACGATTAAGTAATTGAGCTATAACCTTTCCAGTGCCTATCCCCTTATCCAATAAGGAGTGGAATGTTTTGCTCTCAAATACACGGACTAGTTTATATATGTTTATTTACGAGTTAGGAATACCAGTAACTACCATTAAATAAAGAAACATTCATTTGCCTTATATAAATGGTTTACATAATTACAAGTACAATGCCCTCACTCAACAACCTCTGAGTGGCATTCGAGGGCATACTCCTAACATTTATATCGGTTAATTAATCCAATTAATTAAACATATCAAATACATAATTATATAATTAATTTCTCCAAGAAATAATTATATTTATGAATTAAATTAATCACCCAGCAATTTATTTAATCCATTAGGCCGTAAATCAATTTATCCAATAAATCGATTTAGACATCCAATGTCCCAAATTTAATTAGACATCCAATGTCCAATAATTTAGATATCCAATATCTAATATTAATAATGAGAGAATTAGCTAGATTCATTCTGTTGTCAATCCTATTGCGTGACTCGGTAGGTTCATCTTAGTCAGCAATGGGAGGAACCAAATAGTAGTAGCACTACCTAGCCAGTCTGGCGGCCTACACCGTACGCCAACTTAGAACGAATTTCGATTCCGTGATTGACTGTCCCGGAGTGAAATCCGTGTGACGAATCGAGGGTGAGTCGGTTCGAGTATACTAATCCAATTAGCATACCTATAACGTGTGCTCCCACTAACCATTAATATTCGACAGGCACTCTCCTTGTCAAAGAACACGTCATATGTAACACCCCCAAATCCTATTGGGTTATTACAGTGCCGTGGAGATCCACCAGACGAACATGACTAAAATACATTAAATTAAACAACAAAGGGAAATCATAGTCCCTACCATGATATCCGACACAATATTCCGATAAGGAATTTCAATGACAACGATGGGCCTACTTGGCCAAAAATAAAATCAACAATATCCACGAGCATCTGCTCGGGTAATACATAATGACAATGACTGACAGACTGAAGAACACTCCAACTGACTGACCAACATGAACAACTCGGACTAGTATCGCTCGAATGCCTCGTCGCCATCATCATTCCCCTGTGTCTCAACTCTCTCCTCGCAAGCACCTAAAACATGAAAACATGTTCCGCCACTGGTCGATCATCCAGATAATGAACATCAAATACATGTATAACATGATATGCATCCAAAGGCGTAATGAAACAAGATAATGATAATAATAATACGAGATGCTCACAAACCAATGTAAGAACCGAGCATTCGTGAAATACTATGCCCACGGCATACTATTAATACCTGTTCGACAGGTTAGAACGTAAATGCCCAACGGCGAATCATAATTATAGAGTACCACAATGAATTACACGACATGAACCAAACCAGAACTGAATTAATTATGAATCACAATGACCGAAGGCTCCAATGAAATTACGAGGACAATAATAAAGGCTTGAAAGCCACTCAGCCGAAGCTGTCAAATATTACAATCACATGAAGCCAAAACAGCCCGCAGCTGTTATTGATTAGGGCCGAAGCCACGGCACGAAGCCGTATCACCATTAGGGCCGAAGCCACGGCACGAAGCCGTATCATAATTAGGGCTAAAGCCACGACACGAAGCCGTATCACCATTAGGGCCGAAGCCACGACACGAAGCCGTATCACCATTAGGGCCGAAGCCACGGCACAAAGCTGTATCACAATTTTGATAGTGTGCTACCTTGAGTCGGCCAACACGATAATGATGACTCACGGATGGGCATTGTACTCGACAGTCCCAATTTAATACCTCGATTACCTTAGAGTGGTCAATCGATAGCAACGACACAACGGATGGGAACTATCCTCGACAGCCCCAATTCAATAATTTGATTGCCTTAGAATGGCCAACCGATAACAATGATGCAGCGGATGATTCAATACCTCGATTGCCTTAAAACGGTCAATCGATAACAATGATACAATGAATGTTTGAACACTTCGATTTGCCTGAGAACGGCCAATAGATAACAATGACACGATGAATGAGTGAATACCTCGATTGCCTTAGAACGGCCAACCGATAACAATGATACGAAGGATGTCTCGGCACCTTTAATCGGTTACCGACAACGAAGAAGAGAAATGAATACGTCAACGCCTTTAATCGGCCAAAACAACATCAAGGACAAAACTCCAACATTAATAGCAATGATTACAACGACGTCTTAAATCGACAATAATATCAACAACAACGATCGATACATCGATACCGCGAACCGGTGATCGATAATAACATTAACAACGAGTATCACAATGCCTTGAACTGGCCATTAACGAACAATAAAAACATTTGGCATAATTGCCGAAAGGTATCGTATCGAACGATCTCTTAATATCAATGAATTCATGAAGAGATTAAGTCTCAGAATGATACAACACATTCATATACATATATGATAACATTAATCTCATTGACTCGTATCGAATGATCTCTTAACAGAAATCGAAATCGCGGATATTACATCATACAAGTCTTCACATAAACTTAATGCCGAGTCAAGTTTCATCGACTTGCGAACGATTAAGTATTTGAGATATAAACCTTTTCAGTGCCGACCCCTTATCCAATAAGGAGTGGAACGTTTTGCTCTTAAATACACGGACTAGTTTCTATATGTATATTTACGAGTTAGGAATGCCAGTAACTACCAGTAAATAAAGAAACATCCATTTGCCTTATGATAATGATTAACATAATTACAAGTACAATGCCCTCACTCAAGATCCTCTGAGTGGCATTCGAGGGCATACTCCTAACAAGTTGTGGTGCCCGGTGCAGAACAAAAACCTCTCTTTCCTTTAGCAGAACGTGATGACTATCCAGCAGAACAGTTAGTCGTCTGTGACCTCTGGAAGTTGCCACTCTTAGAGCCAGAA
Organism: Orobanche coerulescens; assembly: GCA_033398695.1. NCBI lineage: Eukaryota > Viridiplantae > Streptophyta > Magnoliopsida > Lamiales > Orobanchaceae > Orobanche > Orobanche coerulescens. The sequence continues at coordinate 139,583,024 of CM065805.1, read as the reverse complement.
AAATTTCCCGCGATCTTCTGCTTCTTCGATTCTTCATTGGTGTCATTGTCGGGGCTTAACAAGTCATGGGCTAAAGATCTGTCCTGATATTCTTTCAACGTGGTGCAAGCAAATCCGGTCATGTACCACCGTAAGTCCATATTCATCCTCATATCAAAGTAACGGATCTTATTACGCTCGTTTCGCACTTGATCCTTCACGTGGATCAATTGTTGATTGTACTCCATGATTGCATGCGAAACGGGAATATTATGCGGTTTAGCCTCGAAAAAGGTTCGAATTCGGCCTTCTCGCATCTGCCAAGGACAAAAATCGGCTTCCAAAAGTTCTTTAAACTCATACCACATAGCAACACGATCCCGTGGGTTGATGACTTTCCACCACGTAGTAGTCTCCTTGGTGAGGAAATACTGAGCAATCGGTACTTTCCTCGCTTCGGGACAATCAACCGCTTCAAAAAATTTTCTCCAACTCCGCTAGCCAATCTTCCCAACCTAATAGGTCTGTGGCACCGCCAAACTGTGGAGGGTGCATACAAATTATATTTTGCAGCAGGGCATCCGTTGTTGGGTTCGGATTGTTCAATTGAACGGCTTGGGCCAAAATGGTCATCTGGTTAGCCAATTGTTGAAGTACATTCGTAACTCCAACGTCCGCGTTGTTCCCCTGGGCAGTCGAATGGTCGTGCTAACTTTCGGTGTCAGGATGCACCGAGTTGGATAGGCTACGGTTGGTCGATCCCGCAACGGAACTGAGGGAAGCGGCCGTGCCACGTCCTCATCCACGGCCACGACCACGGCCTCGTCCCCTACCAACTGACATGCTGAAGAACACACAAATCACGTAAGTACAATTCAATCGCACATCACTGAATTGACCGATTCTCAAAATACCAAAAATAGAAGCAAAACGATAAAGGAAACACTAGAAGAGTAAGAGGTCTTACAAGTACCGGTCGCACTGTGATGATGGCAAAGTAGTTATACTGTAGACAAACGATGACTCAATCCACCCAAAAGACCGATAGCCTAGGTATCCATAGACCTAAGATCTGATACCATATTCTGTAATACCCCTAAGTTATTCAGGGCATATTACAGCGCCGTGAGCGCCGCCGTGGGAGCCACAAGGCTAAATATACGCGGAACTATAAATTTTAACCGAGAGGGTCTAAACACAATGAAATGAAGAATAATACAAAGGGTATTTAAACCATAACCAATGTATCCAAATACGTCACAACACAAAACGATACGTCGGCAATGCAGGCCAGAACATCAAGGAAACTGAAAACCAATACTCGAGTATTCAATATCCATTCCAGTACAACAACACTGAATGTAGGAACACGAAATACAACCGGAGATAAGACACAGTATCACGCTTGCCCATCATCTTCATGCCGACACGATACCTGCCTGTCCGCTCTCCTGGAACCTGAAATACATAAACAGTATTTCCCCCATAAAGAGGTTAGCCGTCGAATAGCTAGTGCAAGTATATCGAATATGAAATACAATACTCCTCGACAATAAAGTAGAAGTAACCGTCAATTCATCATTTCAAGACCAGTGTTCCGAAATAACTAAATCTCATAGCATCACATCAATACATACATAATCAACCGTGGAACCGCACCAGAGGCTATGGAACCCTCAGAGGACTCGTCGGTCCATCCTAGAGTGGTTAACTCATATGATCTGTGGAATCACACCAGAGGCTACGAAACCCTCAGAGGACCCGTCAGCCTATCCCAGAGTGGATATAATTAAACATGCCATTCATATATTTTACTTTAAAAGTCGAGAACGTATAATCATAAATATATACTTGCCTTTGAAACATCGAGAAATCGAACAGAAAAGATTATGAGTTTGGTAGGTTGAAGAACGCACTTTCGGTACCTAAACGATTCGTAAGAGATATGATAATCAATAATCCATACTCATAAATCATGAATAAACTCCCAAAACCCATCTACGATTCATGAAAATACAAGGGTAAACAACTAGAGGTTGGAAAATCACCCAAACCCTCATGTTGTTACCCAAAATATTATACGTAATGAGTTGCTGGATATGGCTACGGGTGAGTAACAAACAAAATGCGAGAGCACGTACGAAGGAATGTAAATACATAAGATTTTCCAGGGTTGTTAGTCCCGAGCTTGAATACTCTCGCGAGATATTATTAATACGAATGCTGCTTTAGAGTATGAGTATTAATATTAGAGTACAATTACAATGAGTGTAATGCCCCTAGTTATCTAACCCTCGAGTGCTGTTGATTGCCGGAAGAACCAGAGTTAAATCTCTGTGAATTCTTGTTACAAAGATGAAGTGTTCTCTGCATTGTTTACTGTGGGTAATCGTGTTCACCTCTTAACGTCCCTTTTTCCAATGCTGGAGGTCTCCTAGTTATAGAGGAGGAGGTTGTTGGGATGTCCCTGTCCTACATGGGTGATCGCCATTCCTGTATTAAATTAAGCGGGTGATCGTCCCAGCACGTGGGACTGTTTCCATAAAGTCCACAGCCGCTGCTGGCAGCCAGATGCACAAACCAATGAGGAGGCAACACGTGCCTCATGTCGCAGTCTTGGGAGGTCCCACCTAGGACCTTTCGGTGGGTCTGTCGCTAGTGAGGCCGTCCTTGTCACTGACAACTGTTGACGGGTTGGAGTCAAGCCTGTTCTTGCGGCGCCTTTTGCGGATCTGCACGTGGGTCTTCATCCCGAGGTTCGGTCTTCGCAGACTTTGACGGATGTTGGTTTTACACGTGGCATAGGATGGTCGTCCTCGATCGGGTACTAGAGGCGTCGCCAGGTGCCAATAAACGGTCACCCGACCATTATGACGATCGCCTTTGAGGCGTATAAATCGCCGCACAACAATTGCCCCCATCTCGCTCCGATGTTGAAGACGTGGGGTGAGGTGGATCTACTGGCGATCGCTTGCATTAGACGAGCGACTCCTCCACTTATGAAGCAGACGATCGTCTCCCGAACATACTGATTTCGAATTTGGACGACCTCCCCGGTCGCTGAAAAGAGCGGGAAGTGGAAGCGGGCTTTGAAACGTCACTGGGGCACGTGTCGCGCTCCCGTTGGGGGAGTTCGATGGTTTTGTCAGACTTGTTGTTTGGCGTGCCCTCAAAACGACACACACACGGATTTCGAGGGCGGAATTAAATGCGACTTATCCGACGGTTGCACTTCAGCCCTCGAGATTCCGTTTATTTGCCCAGAAGTCCCCGCTCTCGCCTATAAAAGGGGCTAGGGCTTCTGGGGTAATAACTTTAAGCGTTTTCGCCTGAGAAGAAGAAGACATAGCCGAATTTTCTTAAAGATTTGTGTGACGGTCGTCGTTCGACTCAGACTCTAGGTAAGAACAAAAAACTTCTTCTCCCTCCTTTCTCTTTGAATATGTCCGATGGAAGACCAACCGTGTATGAGGAGGGTAGCACTTCCACCGCTGCGACTTCGACTGCTCGGGATGAAACCTCTGCGGATTTTCATGTGAAAACGTCTATCGAGGCCATCCGCACCGGGATTGAACCCGCGGAGGTTGAAGAACTCTTCAATGAGGCTGACGCGGCGAAGTCGTCGTCGGCGGAGCAGAAGCGCTCGCTGGACGAAGAGGAGGAGGCAATAAGACTGTTCTGGGAGTAGAACAGCGTGTTCGGCCAAGCCTTTTTAGAATTTTCCGAGCTTATAGAGTGACTTGCCGGCCCACACCCTATGTTCGACTTTCGCGCATATTCGATCGCCCACCCCCATGAACCCGTAAACCGAACGTTGTTTCGGGCCGCGAGCCGCTCCCCGTGGACCCTTGGACAGATTAAGAGCTCGACAACCAAGAAGGAATTGACTCGTTGGAGGGCGGAGTTTCATGTCCCCTCCGACGTTTCACTGTATGTGCCTGCCGAGAATGAATGTGCCTACCAACCTCCCGAGGCTATGGTCGCCGTTAACGAGTTGATCATGGGGTCCGGACTGCGGATCCCACTGCCGTTTGCCATGTCGTATCTATTGACCACTTGGAATGTCGCGCTGCACCAACTGACGCCGAACGCCTGGTTGCAGATCGTCAGCGCTTTCACTCTATTTGGCGGTCACAAGCTGTTCCGTCTTCCTTCTGCACTGGAGATGAACTATCTCTTTAAGCTGACAGCGCAGAAGGGTTCCGTTGGCGGCTACCACATCCAGGGTCGCTCGGGCCAGGAGGTTCTTGGGGTGCCGAACAAGGTCCGGGGTGACCTGGCAAAGTGGTGTTGGGTCAGCGGTGCGTGGAAATCAGCCACGAGCGACAAACCCGATGATGAGTTGGATATCCCCACCGGCTTCCGGGAGAGGAATCCGAGAAAGGGTTTTGAGTCTCCCTTCGTTCGGATACATCTTGAACTGATCTAATTTGGTTTTCTTTTTGCAGGCGACCTACCATTTGATTTTTCGATCGTCTGGGAGCAAATCCGTAGTCTTCCGGACAGTTATATCGATGCTTGCCGGATCAACAACGAAGCTCATTGGTTGGGCACTCGGTTATTTCGCTTTCCCCGCCACTTAAGGGTCCCAGGTACAAATGTTTACGATATTCTTTTGCTTGGCGATCGCCTTTGATTGAAGAAGACGACTAACTTGCTTGATTGTCTTTTCTTTTGGCAGAGATCTACTTCCCCCGCTATTCCGAGCCACCGAGAGAAATTGCCATGTCGAACCCTGGGGTCATAAGTCGTCTCCGACAAGGAAAGAAGACGATCCGTGCCCCTGTGGCGATGACCCATCCTATCCCGAAGGCGAGACCTCTCGTGGGGCCGATCGTCAACGAGCTGGAACCTCGTGAGGAGGAGCGGCTCCAGCTCAACCGTAAGAGGCGGAGGCCGGAGGAGCCTTCGCCCTATGTTGCTGCTGAGGCCCCCACAGTGGTGCCGCCAGTCGCCACGCCTCCACTTTCTGCATTTCCAATGGCGGAGGGGTCTACGCCCTCATCGGTCTTCCTACAGGCCATGGCGACCGCTGATGCCCAGACCCCGCGTGGCAATCCATTCTTCGATCGCGACCCAGAAAATGTCGAAAGGTAAGTTTGGTTGCTCTGCTGAGTTATGTCACTCGTGTAGGGGACATACTAACTCCTTTGTTCTTAGTGCAGGGTCCATCTTGCCGAACCAAATTGCTCGCTGATGGTGTTGGACTTCCTCGCGAGCAGATCTCCCCGCGAGCTTAGCGACGTCCCTCACTACGTCTCTCAGGCTATCGCCACCCTACTGAAGGCTTGGAAGACTGATCTGGATGCGATCGTGCACCGGCGGTCCGGAGATGCCATGCAGGCGACCCTTGCTCTGGCCCTTCAAACGGCGACGATGGCCGCTCAGGCCGTGAAGGATTATGAGGGGCGTCCCTCTACCACCCGTCTCCATGTGGACCTTGAGGCTGCTCGGAATCGGAACGCCGAGTTTGCCGACAGGATCGCAGCAATGGAGAAGGAGTCCTTGGAGGCGGCCAAGCGGGCGGAGCAGGATCTCGACCGAGCCCGGGCGGTGACCGATCGAATGCATGATCAAATGACGGAAGCCCGCCGATTGTACGCGGCCTCGCAGAAGGAGGCGACTGAACTGAAGGCGGTCGTGGACCAGTTGAACGGCGAACAGGAGTCGTCGAAGGGAGAGGTGGATGCTAAGGTTGCCGAGCTCCAAGGCGCGGATCAAATGATCGCGGGACTGTGGGAGAAGTTGAAGGCGACCGAGGCCGATCCCTTCCTCAGGGTGGAGTACGTCAGCGAATTTGCCTATTACATGGCTTATGCTGACGCCATCCGCGCTGCCAATAAGGGAGGGCTCGAGGTCGGCCCTTTAGTTGATAATTTTAAAGCCTACGTGCTTGAGCACCCTATGCATCCGGCTTTCTTTATGCCGATCTTAGACCTCTCTGACCTCAGAATCGACCTGAGTTGGTATCCGTCGCCGGACAACCTCGTTCACCCGGACGCCGGTGAGGAGGCGCACATCGACCCAGCTGCCGGTGGCGAAGGCCGGACCGATCCAGCGGCCGGTGGCGAAAGCCAGGCGGGGGCAGCCTGAGTTTGTCCGCTTTCATTTTGTTATTTTTCAGCTTTGTTGTATTCTGCCTTCGGGCGCTTTTGCCTTCGGGTGCTTGTACGAGTATTCTGAATGAAATGAAGTAAATAATTGCATCTGATTCCATGCTTATATGATCGACTGTTTGGATCTTTTGTATTTGGCTTCACACGTGTTTGAGGAGCGATCGTTGTCTGTACAACTCCAGATGGATTGGTATACTTAAATTCATACTTGTAAATTTTAGAACAAAACCGATCGTCATATGTGTATCTGAACAAATCCGATCGTATGTATGACTTCGTTCTCCTGGTCGTATGTATGGCTCCGCTCTGCCCCCTGTTTTTGTTTACTTAGTGAAAGTAAGGGAACGAAAATAATTCGTTCAGCGAGCTATCTTTACTTTGGTTCTTGCAATCTTCAATTTTGTCGATTCCTCGAGGAAGGCCGAACTTCATGGCCTGGAAAGACTTTGCACGGTCGTGGGGTTCGATGGAACTGACCTCCACGACTATGTCTTGTGCGCGAACGACATTCCGTCTGATGGTTAACTTCTTGCGACTCACTTAATTGTGAGGGTTTTCCGTAGGCTACGTTTTGCCTCGCAATGAAGCGATGGGGCGGACGGTCTCTGCTTGGAGGAGTCCTTGCACGGGGCGCCGTCAGATTAATCGACTCCGCTACTGTGGCTTGTTAGCACTTTTTCTGCCTCGGACGGACATGTTAGATGACGGACCTATGAGGGCATACGTTGTGACGGGGGGAGGGACGCGTTGCATTGTCCAGGTCCACCATGTTAGATGATGGATCTGAGAGGGGCGAGTGTGTCCCCTGATCTGTTTTGGAAGGTCTTTCGGCTATGCACGCCTGACATTTAAATGAACGGGCGGGCGATCTCTGTCCAAAGGAACCTTGCATGCGCGGGTTGCCAGTTCCATTGACCTCCAAAACCATGGATGCACTTTTCTACCTCGGATCATCATGTTAGATGACGATCCTCGACGGTATACTTTGTGCTGGAGGGGGGGCGATAGCTTGCCTAGGTCCATCATGTCAGATGACAAACTCTTGGAGGGCGAGCGAGTCATCATCTTTTTGTTTGCTTTGCCGAGGCGAATCATTTAGAGAGGATCGGAAAATCTTATTAAGCTCTTTGTACATTGGATAAATGAATACAGGGAGTTTTTATTAATAGTATTTATTCAAATGAATGGCGTTCCAGGGATATTGGTCCAGAGTGCCGTCTGGGTGTTGGAGCTCGTAGGCTCCTTTGGTCAGCCACTTGGATATCCTGAACGGACCCTCCCAATTCGGGCCAAATACTCCCATGTGGGTCTGGATCTTTTTGAGGACTAGGTCGCCCACTTGAAAATGCCTTTCCTTGACCTTCGAATTGAAGAATTTTTTGGATTTCCTTTTGTGGATCGTGTTCTTCATTTCCGAGGTCAGTCGTTGTTCCTCGTGCATATCCAAGTCGATCTGCCGAGCTACATCATTGTCCGTCGTCGTCTGTTGTGCCGTTCGGTGGCTAAGGACGACGATCTCCGATGGGATCACTGCTTCTGTTCCGAAAGCTTGGGGAATGGGGCCTCGCCGGTTGTATTTCAGGTCGTCGTTCGGTAGGACCACAAAACATCCGGGAGGTCGCTCGCCCATCGTCCTTGTTTAGATTTGAGTCTTGCTTTGATCGTGTGCTTGAGGATCTTGTTTACAGCCTCTACCTGCCCGTTTGTTTGAGGGTGGTAAGGGGCCGAGAATAATTTTTAATTCCCCATTTTTCGCAGAATTGGATAACTTCCAAACTGTCGAACTGCTTTCCGTTGTCAGAGATGATAGCTTTCTAGTGGCCCAGCTTCCCGTCTCGAACTGTCGAACTGCTTTCTAGTGGCCCAGCTCACCACACTTGAGAAAGCATCCTTCTTCTTGATCTTCAGAACCATCGGGGCCTTGCCCTTACCCTTAAGGTCCTCGACTTGTGGTCCCGTCCGCTTCTTGGTCTTTTTCTTCTTGTTCTTGGACGTCCGAGATCCATAAGAAATCGCAAGGGCAAACTCCTTCATCCGCGGAGGGTTCATATGAGACTGAGCGGTCACCAGTTTGTTCATTAGTAGCCCAGCTAAATTACATGCAATCTCATTGCAGTTGAAATTCATAACAAACTATGAGAAGGAATCAGGGAGAGACTGTACGATAAGGTCGGTTTGAAGAGAAGTATCCATCTTAAAATCAAGAGCCTCCAATCTCTCGATCATGGATATCATTTTGAGGACGTGGTCCCCAACCTTCTCCTCTTCCTTCATCCTTGTACCGAACAGTTGCTTGGATATCTCATATCTAGCAGTTCGACTGTGCTCACCATAAAGCTCGGTTAAGTAAGATAGAATCTGCCTAGTAGAAGTCATTTTCTCATGAGCTCTATGAAGCTCATTAGACATGGAAACCATCATATATGCACGGACTTTCACGTCATCCTTAACCCACTTTTCGTGGTTTTCAATCTCTTCCTGATTAGCTCTTGTCCGCACCGGAGGTGCCGGAATATCCACCTCCAAGACGTATCCCATTGCCTCTATACTGAGGACTATCATCAGATTGCGGAGTCAATCCACAAAGTTAGGTCCGTTCAAGGTGTTCTTTTCGAGTAGAATTGCGAGTGGATGCATTGTCATATTGAGAGTTATGTCTGCATTAAGTACGACAGATTAATTAGTGACTCGTTATATTATGTTCTGAGTATAGAATTAAGGTCTTTTCTATTCTTGTTACCCAGCTCCCACTATTTTAATCAGAATAACACACTCCCATGTGAAATCCAGAAGTATCGTCGCACTACTTCATAGTGGTAATCGAGTTCTTTATAAATCTTAATAGAGGGCAACCAAACAGGTTTCTATGTAACACCCCAAACTAGGCGGATATTACAGTGCCGTGGACCCCCGACTGGGACCCACCAGGCTAATGAAAATGAATGAATTACACAGGGTAAATGTAGTACCGAACCACATTACAACATTAATTACTCCGATGAGGAGTTTCATACAACACACCCGAGATATTACACAATACATGTATATTTTATATGGAGATAAAATATACAACACTGAATAAATGAGTGATCAAACGGAATGTCTGCAGCGGAATAAATGAAGGAAACATAAATGACTGAAAAGACTGGGGCCCCCTAATAGTATCATTGGGACTCCTCGCCGTCGACGTGCTCTCCCTGTGCTTTTGCTTTGCCATGAAATGAAAAACAATATCCCCAAACAGGGTCAGTTACACAGAACAACAATCCCCAAGGGTTGAAAATACACAATCATGATATATCTGAAGTTATGAAATATCCTGTCGAAACATACGCAATCAAACATGCTATATGAATCAACTAACGGTATGGCTCAAAGGAATGGCGCCACACTACGTCCGAGATGGAAATGTGTCCGTGTACAAGCCACCAACGAGTATCGATCGAATACACGTGTGGTCTTGTACCTAATCAGTCTCACGAAGCCATCAACTCGTGTGCACAGTCCATTGTGAGGCCACCAACCAACACACGACTTAAATGTGCCCGACATGAAAATCCTACACATACCAACCGGCACGCCAGTGCGACCCGGAATGCCACGATATAACAAAAGTGACATCAAAATCAATAATGACTCACCGAGATGAAATGACAGTGAAATGAATGATAGCTCAATGAAATAATTAGAACCGTCGCTCCTCGTGAATGAAGTAATGAAGTGACAATTACAAGTTTCAATACAGTTAGTACTTTATGAATGAATTATGATTATGAATGAACAACAACGAAAGGAATGAATATCCTTTTAACTGAGTAAGAATTAACTTACTCAACACCAATGAAGAATGTCCGTCCACGAACAACGTCCTAAAAGAAATGTCGGTCGCTCGAACAACCTTGAATTACACAATTACCAATAATTCGATCATTACACGAATCAAATACGATCATAACCGACTCAAACGTCGATACAACAATATCCAAACTCGAATATATCAAAACCAACTCCAAGATGAGTATTTCAAACCATCAAAACACTTTCAATGATATCAATAATCCCATACGAATCCACAATTCAAGATTACATCAACGTTAATCGGAAATCCCCAAATTAACCGAAGTCAACCCCAAGGATTCTTGATATAAATCCCCAAAATAGCCATTAAATCCGTAGGAATATATTTATCCATGATAGATAATCCATATCTAACATATTCCAACAACAATCCAAGCTTACACGAAAAAAATCGGAAGGAAAATCCAAAAAATCCGAGTTCCTAGATCCAAGAGATTAATACATTTGATTTGATGTGATGAAGATGATGAAATGATGATTAATCCGAACGATGAGCTTGAAGATGATGATTGATGATTACACCTCGAAGAATACTCTCCAAATCGCCCGAAATCGCCCAAAATCGCCGGAGTGAAGTGAGATGAAGAAATGAAGAAATGGACTGCACTGTCCTATTTATAGTCACTCCAGTTTAGCGTGCGCTAGCTCTTGTGCGTAGCATGCACTAACGGGTATTTTGGGTAGTCCAGTACCCACTGTCCGGAAACGGTAGCGCGCGCTACGTACCTTTTTGTAGCGTGCGCTACGGCTATGCACTTAGCGTGCGCTAACCCCAAAATTTTAGCGTGCACTAACGAATTATCTGATGTCCAGTACTGGAGTCCAGAACCTTCTGATCTCGGTAGCGTGCGCTACAACCAACGATTAGCGTGCGCTATTACACCGTTTGTGTATGATAAAAACCACTCTTAGCGTGCGCTATGAATAAATTCAATTTAGTCCAGTAGTCACTGGACTCAACCTGATCCGACCTTAGCGCGCGCTACACCGACTGCATCGCGTGCGCTACTCCGGCTCACTAGCGCGCGCTACTTACCATTCGTACAGTGCGCTACCTACAATCCCAAGCTGCGGATCCGGTGCCTTACGGGTGCTGCTCATCTACACTAGCGTGCGCTAGTGTTGAGAGGTGGCGTGCGCTACCAGTACTCAATTGGCGCACGCTAAAGAGAGTACGTAGCGTGCGCTACTCCTCACACGCACAACACTATGAAATGACAACGATGGTAAACACCGCATGATTCTCCAACTAGATTGATGATGAATGACGATACAATTACTCTGAACGATGAATACAGTGATTGAATATGAGTGACAAATGATCATAAATAAGTGAAAAATACTGAGTGACAATTACTGGATGATAAATACTGAATGATAATGACTGAATTAGAACCGGGTATTACATACACCCCCCCTTAAAAGAGTTTCGTCCCCGAAACTAAGGGTCAAACAACTCGGGATAACTCTCCCGCATACTATCCTCGGTATCCCATGTAGCCTCTTCGACTCTGTGTCTAGACCACTGAATTTTAACCAAAGGAATCGTCTTATTCCTCAACTGTTTTATTCACCGCTCTAAAACTCATATAGGACGCTCCTCATATGAATGATCATCGGCGATCTCGATTTCATCGAACTGAAGTATGTGACTCGGGTCGGCAACATACTTCCGCAACTGAGAGACGTGAAACACATTATGAATTCGGCTCAACGCCGGAGGTAAAGCTAATCGATAAGCTAGCTCTCCCACTCGATCCAAAATCTCAAACGGTCCAATGAATCTCAGACTCAACTTTCCCCTCTTCCCAAAATGGAAAATACCACGACTTGGGGATACCTTGACCAAAACATGGTCACCCGTCTCGAACTCTAACGGTCGACGATGATTATGTGCATATGATTTCTGTCGACTCTGAGCGGTCAACAAATGACTTCTGATCAAAGCTACCTTCTCACGGGCGGCTTTAAGCATATCGGGCTCGGTGCCGATTGATTCTGATAAGTCATCCCAACACAAAGGAGATCGACAACGACGACCGTACAAGGCCTCGTAAGGTGCTATCTTAATCGAAGAATGCCAACTATTATTGTACGTGAACTCGATCAACGGTAGTTGGGCTTCCCAATCATCTTTCCAATCGAGGACACAAGCCCTCAACATGTCTTCCAAAGTCTGAATAGTCCTCTCTGATTGTCCGTCGAACTGAGGATGAAAAGCTGTACTGAGATTAAGCAGAGTTTCCATAGCACGATTAATTGATTTCCAAAAATGAGACACGAATCGTCCGTCACGATCGGAAATGATACTTTTAGGAGTACCGTGCAATCTCACTATCTCTTTAATAAATAACTGGGCAAGTCTATCAGGACCCCACGTATCCTTAATCTCAAGGAAATGAGCTGATTTAGTTAGGCGATCCACAATTACCCAGATTGTGTTCATGCCACGACAACTCGTCGGCAAACTCGTGATGAAGTCTATAGAAATATCCTCCCACTTCCACTCTGGAATAGGGAGAGGTTTCAGCATACCCGCCGGTCGCTGATGTTCTATCTTGACTTGTTGACTGGTTAAACATCTCGAAACAAATTCCGCGACTTCTCTTTTCATATTACTCCACCAGTAATTTTGTTTCAAGTCTTTATACATCTTGGTAGACCCTGGGTGAACGGAATAAGGGGTAGCATGAGCTTCTTTCAAAATCGAGTTTTTTAACTCGTCATTCGCCGGTATGCACAACCGATTCTTAAAACGCAAAAGTCCATCCTCATGGATCACAAACCCGGGGGCTTTCCCATGAGTCATATCCTCTCGAATGCGTAACAAAAATGGGTCTAAACCCTGATTTTCCCTGATCGCCTCCTCAAGTGGCGATGAAATCTCCAACGTACAAAGTTGCCCTTGTACTCGCTGTAACCAGACCTCGATCTCGGGTCTCAGAAATTCCTGCTGAAGTTCCTTCTGAATTGTTAATCGAGCATGCATCTGCTCCTGAACGTACTTACGACTCAAGGCGTCGGCGACAACGTTCGCCTTGCCCGGGTGGTAAAGGATCTCGATATCATAATCTTTGATTAGTTCCAACCACCGTCTCTGTCGCATATTTAACTACTTCTGAGTAAAGATATACTTTAAACTCTTATGATCGGTGAATATTTGACAGGTAACGCCATAAAGATAATGACGCCAAATCTTCAATGTGAACACCACGGCTGCTAGCTCCAGGTCGTGCGTCGGATAATTAACCTCGTAAGGTCTCAATTGCCGTGAAGCATAAGCAATAACTTTCCCGTTCTGCATGAGTACACATCCGAGACCCTGTCCGGATGCATCACTATAAACCACAAATCCCTCCGTCCCTTGCGGTAAATAAAGGACAGGTGCTGAAGTTAACCGGCTCTTGAGTTCCTCAAAACTCTGTTGACACGCGTCGGACCATGTGTATTTCTTATCCTTCCGTAAAAGGTTCGTCATGGGTTGAGCGATTTTAGAAAATCCCTCCACAAATCGCCGATAATAACCCGCTAATCCGAGGAAACTTTGGATTTCCTTAACATTCTTCGGAGGTAGCTAATCTCGAATAGCCTCCGTCTTCTGAGGATCGACACGAACTCCGTCTGATAAAATTACGTGTCCGAGAAACGTCACTTCGGACATCCAGAACTCACATTTGGAAAACTTCCCATAAAGTCGTTCTCGTCTCAACACGTTGAGCACTTGATGAAGGTGAAACTCCTGTTCCTCCCGGTCACGAGAATAAATCAAAATGTCATCAATGAAGACAACCACGAACTGATCCAGATAGTCGATGAAAACCCGATTCATTAACTCCATGAATACCGCAGGTGCATTAGTCAACCCAAACAGCATAACCACAAACTCATAATGACCATAGCGTGTTCGAAACACCGTCCTCGCGATATCCGACTCTCGAATCCGCAACTGATGATATCCAGATCTCAAGTCGATCTTGGAAAATACTGAAGCTCCCTGAAGTTGATCCAAAAGATCATCAATACGGGGTAGAGGATATTTATTCTTGATCGTCACCCGGTTCAATTCCCGGTAATCAATACACAAGTGGAACGAACCATCCTTCTTCTTGACAAATAACACTGGTGCTCCCCACGGGGACGCACTCGGTCGAATATAACCCTTCTCGAACAACTCCTCAAGTTGATTCTTTAATTCCTGCATTTCGGTCGGGGCCATCCGGTACGGTGCCTTCGATATTGGGGACGTACCGGGCTCCAACTCAATCGTGAATTCCACATCCCTCTGTGGAGGCAAACCAGGTAACTCGTCTGGAAAAACATCGGCATATTCCCTCACTACCGGAATATCCGTCAACATTACTGATGATTTCTCGGTTTTGGTCATATAGCTCCAATAACCAACACACCCCTGACTGAGTAATCTCACTGCTTTCATCAGATTAATGACTTTACCAGAACAGCCGGGATTACCTCCCTGAAAAACACATTCAACCTCATCCTCTGAAATGATAGTGACCATACGCTTACGGACACTAATGATGGCATCATGACGATCCATCCAGTCAATACCCAGAATGACATCGTCTCTCGTTAAATCTACCACGATTAAGTCTGCTAGCCATACACAGCCATGTAGCTGAATCGGACAATTATAAATCTCACGATTACCGATAATTCTTCTACCGTCAGGTAGACCAATGACATAAGGCTCACAACTAGCAGCACTACCCAGACGTAGTCTACTCAAACATGACTCGGAAATGAATGAATGCGATGCACCAGTCTCAAAAAGGGTACACACAGGTTGAGATAGAATATCGAGTGTACCTGAGATCATTCGGGCCTCTGAATCATTGGTCTTCTTCATCTCATAAATTCGGGGCTTGCCGGCCCCCGAACCGGACGCTCCCGTCTGATAGCTCTTAGCTCCGCCTTTATTAGCTCTTGTCGTCTTGAACGACGCTGACTGAGTGGCCTGATTCTGCACCGCTGAATGTCCTGGGGCCTGAGATGACGCCGGAGTGGGTTTAGAGTCCCTACGGCAAAAACGGGCCCTATGTCCAGCAATCCCACAGTTGTGGCATGTGACAGTCTGCTTCGGACACTTGGTGCTGAAATGACCCTGTTCTTCACAGTTGAAACAGGTGATGGCCGAACTGGCCGCTCGAGACTGAGATTCCGCGGGTCTAGGCGCCATACGAGGTCGCTCAGAAAAAGTAGAGCCCGCACGTGGTTTCTTGAAAGTGGCCTGACTGCCGTCAGACTGATTACGGTTCTTAGACTTCTTGCCAGCTGATGAGGGTTGTTGCTTAGCAATTTCCTTAGCAGTAAGCTCGTAAGTAAGAGCTTTCTCAATGAACTCGGCCAGATTGGTACAGTTATGATTAAGCAACTGTAGCCGCATACGAGGTTTCAGCCTCTTGCTGAAATACTTGATCTTGTCCGCCTCAGAGTGAATGATAGATGAGGCGAACGGAAGAAGTTCCTGAAATTTTTCGGCGATGGCAAGAACATCATCGTCCGCTGAGAGGTCGGGAGTGAGTAATTCCGACAATTTAGCCTCCCTGAGTGGGGCTGGATAATACCTCTCCATCATGAGAGTTTTGAACTGATCTCAAATACATGATCCGTCGGTGGGCTTCAACGATAACCACCATGAATGAGCGCTCTTACCAAGATAGTAGGCCGCAACTGAAACTTTATGCCCTTCAGGGCAATCCACCATAGCAAATAACTTCTCGAAATGCTCAAGCCAATGAAAAATATTCGCCGGCTCAGATGAGCCCTCGAAGGTAGGTGGTCGCTGGAGAGAGATATCGCCAATGATACTGCTTACACCACTCTCTTGCCTCTGAGGTGGCGGCGGAGGAGCCTGTTGATTTTGAGTAGTGGAGTTATTCATCGTCTCCATTAGTTGTGCCATCTGAGTCATTTGGGCCATCATGCCCTGCATAAAAGCGAGTGGGTCAACCCGAACACCCTCTGACTGAGCTGTATCCCGGGTACGGCTCCCTGATAGTGAATGATTACGTCCAGGTGAATGAGTGGCAACATCACTGCTCGATGAGTTAGCATTATTCCTTGCGTTCGCACATGTATTCACACGAGCTCTCGGGATTCGGCCCGCACCATGGCCTCGTCCTCCGCGTCCTCTTATTGCTCTCTCCATACTGAAGTAGGAAAGTCACATGATGATTATATTCCCCGCATGAATATCACTTTATGATTATGACATGAGATGATGAAAATGAGCATACACGCTCTAACACAGTGATTACATGGATGATCAACTGAAATGACGTGATTATCTGATGAAATTCTTGAAATGAATATCTTGAACAAGTTAACAAGATTAATGACATGATCCTCAAGATCAACAACTGAGTAATGAAATGAATTGAGTGATAAATGAGTTAACATGACCGTCCTGGTCAAAATGAAAATGATGATTGAGTATTGTTAACTGATGAATTATGAATGAATGATTATTGCCAGAAATTATACCATGGCATTAGAAATCTTACAGTTGTTGGTCTGATTGGCTCGGCATTTGCACAGGTCACACGTGACGCGAAAGTCCAATGATACTAGTCCGATGATGATGATTTCAAATGAGACATGACTCGGAAGGTAGTATTCAAAACCATGCTCTGATACCAACTCTGTAACACACCAAACTAGGCGGATATTACAGTGCCGTGGACCCCCGACTGGGACCCACCAGGCTAATGGAAATGAATGAATTACACAGGGTAAATGTAGTACCGAACCACATTACAACATTAATTACTCCGATGAGGAGTTTCATACAACACACCCAAGATATTACAGAATACATGTATATTTTATATGGAGATAGAATATACAACACTGAGTAAATGAGTGATCAAACGGAATGTCTGCAGCGGAATAAATGAAGGAAACATAAATGACTGAAAAGACTGGGGCCCCCTACTAGTATCATTGGGACTCCTCGCCGTCGACGTGATCTCCCCGTGCTTTTGCTTTGCCATGACCTAAAAAACAATATCCCCCAATGGGGTCAGTTACACAGAAAAACAATCCTCAAGGGTTGAAAATACACAATCATCATATATCTGAAGTTATGAAATATCCTGTCGAAACATACGCAATCAAACATGCTATATGAATCAACTAACGGTATGGCTCAAAGGAATGGCGCCACACTACGTCCGGGATGGAAATGTGTCCGTGTACAAGCCACCAACGAGTATCGATCGAATAAACGTGTGGTCTTATACCTAATTAGTCTCACGAAGCAATCAACTCGTGTGCACAGTCCAATGTGAGGCCACCAACCAACACACGACTTAAATGTGCCCGACATGAAAATCCTACACATACGAACCGGCACGCCAGTGCGACCCGGAATGCCACGATATAACAAAAGTGACATCAAAATCAATAATGATTCACCGAGATGAAATGAAAGTGAAATGAATGATAGCTCAATGAAATAATTGGAACCGTCGTTCCTCGTGAATGAAGTAATGAAGTGACAATTACAAGTTTCAATACGGTTAGTACTTTATGAATGAATTATGATTATGAATGAACAACAACGAAAGGATTGAATATCCTTTTAACTGAGTAAGAATTAACTTGCTCAACACCGATGAAGAATGTCCGTCCACGAACAACGTCCTAAAAGAAATGTCGGTCGCTCGAACAACCTTGAATAACACAATTACCAATAATTCGATCATTACACGAATCAAATACGATCATAACTGACTCAAACGTCGATACAACAATATCCATACTCGAATATATCGAAACCAACTCCAAGATGAGTATTTCAAACCATCAAAACACTTTCAATGAGATCAATAATCCCATAGGAATCCACAATTCAAGATTACAACAACGTCAATCGGAAATCCCCAAATTAACCGAAGTCAACCCCAAGGGTTCTTGATATAAATCCCCAAAATAGCCATTAAATCCGTAGGAATATATTTATCCAAGATAGATAATCCATATCTAACATATTCCAACAACAATCCAAGCTTACACGAAGAAAATCGGAAGGAAAACCCAAAAAATCCGAGTTCCTAGATCCAAGAGATTAATACCTTTGATTTGATGTGATGAAGATGATGAAATGATGATTAATCCGAATGATGAGCTTGTAGATGATGATTGATGATTACACCTCGAAGAATACTCTCCAAATCGCCCGAAATTGCCCAAAATCGCCGAAGGAGTGAAGTGAGATCAAGAAATGGACTGCACTGTCCTATTTATAGTCACTCCAGTTTAGCGTGCGCTAGCTCTTGTGCGTAGCGTGCACTAACGGGTATTTTGGGTAGTCTAGTACCCACTGTCCGGAAATGGTAGCGCGCGTTACGTACCTTTTTGTAGCGTGCGCTACGGCTATGCACTTAGCGTGCACTAACCCCAAAATGTTAGCGTGCGCTAACGAATTATCTGATGTCCAGTACTGGAGTCCAGAACCTTCTGTCCTCTGATCTGATCTCGGTAGCGTGCGCTACAACCAACGATTAGCGTGCGCTATTACACCGTTTGTGTACGCTAGAAACCACTCTTAGCGTGCGCTTTGAATAAATTCAATTTAGTCCAGTAGCCACTGGACTCAACCTGATCCAACCTTAGCGCGCGCTACACCGACTGCATTGCGTGCGCTACTCCGGCACACTACCGCGCGCTACTTACCATTCGTAGCGTGCGCTACCTACAATCCCAACTGCAGTCTAGTGCCTTCTGGACTACCTGCTCAACTACACTAGCGTGCGCTAGTGTTGAGAGGTGGCGTGCGCTACCAGTACTCAATTGGCGCACGCTAAAGAGAGTACGTAGCGTGTGCTACTCCTCACACACAGCACACTATGAAATGACAACGATGGTAAACACCGCACAATTCTCCAACTAGATTGATGATGAATGACGATACAATTGCTCTGAACGATGAATACAGTGATTGAATGAGTGACAAGTGATCATAAATAAGTGAAAAATACTGAGTGACAATTACTGAATGATAAATACTGAATGATAATGACTGAATTACAACCGGGTATTACATTCTAGTCTATTAATTTTCATAAAGTGGTGTCCAACACCAACCCATCTAATGGATGATTCGATCTTCTTTTTCCCCTTGTTCACTCCCCTCAACATATACGATTTCTATGGTTCGTGTAACACCCCCAAAATATCTCGAGGTATTACAGCGCCGTGAATCCCACGTGGGACCCACAAGGCTAGTTAGAAAAATAGACATTTTAAGAAAATCGCGATAAAACATTAAATTCAAGGTTTACATAACGTGAGTCGAAAGATTTAACGAAAAATGTAATTTAAAGTCCAATTATTACACAACAAAAGTTTTTCCAAAGAAAACAATTTATTCCAATTTAAGCAGCGGCTAGAGATAATTCCAACACTGCTCAAGTCTGGCCGGACCCCTCGGGAATGTCCTGCACATGAGGAACAATTTTAGCTGGTACGACGAATCATACCAGGTAACCAGGGTTAGAGAATGCATACCAAATAACAGCTACTAACAACGATATACGTCATTTTTACAATCACAGTATCTAGTAATCACAGGGAATATTTCATCACTCAACCGACGTTGTCTCTCTCTTTTATCACATAAGCCCCAAAGTCGCAACCAAGGGTCACAGAAGTATCCACACGGGAATACCCCGGAACATAGGCGCCCAATTCGGGTCTTACCCCCTAACACATTTCCACACGGGTACCATACAGGTTTTATCCCCAACACATCGGCCCATTTATAATATTTTTAGAGAAAGACAAACGTCGGCATTTATCAAAATGGCACATACGCACATACGGTATAACATTGATATTAAAAAATTCTCGAGCAAGATTTCACTTGCCTGTGATCCGATAGTAGGTGCTTTGTGATAACGGAGTCCCCACGCCCGCTCGAGCTCAACCTAGCCACGTAATATCCGATTAACAACTCGTACGGATTATGATGAATAAAACTAGTCTCCCTTTCCTAATCGGATTCCTAGTGTAGTTTTGATTGTCGATATAAGCATCGTTTCTAAGTTTTTAAGTATTGTGTACCATTATCCCATTCAATCCTATAATTAACATTTGGTATATCGATTTACTCAAGAAGATAATCCTATCATTTTTCGGTTGTCAACGAATTATTATGGCGTAATCGAATCTCATGCTTTCTAATTCAATTCTATATTCCGAATTCTACAATCGACGGATTCTATTGCACAATAACTTTGGTGGTTTGATACCCAATATTGATTATACTATCGAATTGTTTCCTTAGTTTTCTAAGTGTCAAAAATCACAAGGTAAGGGTGGCTACGAACAATGGAACATACGGTGACGGATTACTACCAATTCTCGCACAATTGATTCGACAAATTTTACATTCCTAGCGATGATTTGAAATGAAATTTCGTATGATAGGTATGATTTGCATGAAATGAAACATATGAGAAACGATAATTCCGGTTACTACAATTCCATCCGACAAGATTGTCTACGAAGTTTAGCAAAAATCTATCAAATACCCGCAATCTAATAAGTATAAATAAGAAAACATCGAAGATATAACTCCAGGGATTGGTGGCTTACCTTATTGGAAGAAGAATAATGAAGATAGTTGGCGGATTCACAAGAACTACGAGTAGAACGAGAAGTGACTTGAATGACTTGGATAATCTTCACCGGAGCTCAAGAATCCACCTCCTCAATGTTAATTCAAGTGTATAAGAGGCTTAAGAACCGGGTGTAGGGCTAGGAATTTCTCCAAGGGTGATAGCTTGTAATGTTGGGTCATGCAAATGAAGAAGGGAATTGCCATTTTATAAAACTGGGTTTTGGTAACGTACGTTAATGATAGGAGTGTTACGTACGTAAGGTGTATTACGTACGTAACAGTGTAATGACAACGTACGTAAAGAACTCACTGCCCGAAATGTGCCCAAGTGTTACGTACGTTAAATTTGGGACATAACATACGTTACGAATAGTTGACTCGTTTGTCCTCTAGCCCGCCGAAAGTAGCTTTGTCCGTGTCAAAAGAAAGATTCTGGTCAGGAGACCGACCCACCCGTTACGTACGTAATATAGCTACCCTAACGTACGTAACAATCGAAATATAGCGTACGTTAGGCATGAGTTATAGCGCACGTTAGACAGAACTTTAACGTGCGTTAGACATAAACTCTTTAGCCTCATACCACATTCTAACCATCTCGGGGTGACCATCCCTTCCACTCGTCAACAATTATCGGGGAACAAGATGTTGGCCACCGTCATATTCGCACCGACGATCGTCCCACGGCGTCAAGGCGTGTCACCCCCGTTTCATTCACATCGTACAATTATATAGCACTCAATGGAATACATAAATAGAAATGACGTCACATAACCAAATATTCACACAGTACAAAGTAATCAAGCATGGAATACCGGAGGTATTACATATCACCCCTCTTAAAAATAGTTTCGTCACGAAACTTAAGAAAATAACTCGGGATGACTCTCCTTCATGCTCGAATCGGTTTCCTAAGTCGCTTCTTCCGTGCCGTGGTGCGACCACTGAATCTTCACGAGGGGTATGGCTTTATTTCTTAACATCTTCACACGCCGATCCAATATGGCAGTCGGTATCTCTCTAAAGGTAGCGTCATCGGAAATTTCCACTTCTTCGAAATTGAGCTTGTGACTCGGGTCATAGACATACTTCCTTAACTGGGAGACGTGAAAAATATTATGCACTCCATCCAGATGCGGCGGTAGAGCTAATCGATACGCGAGTTTCCCTACCCGTTCCAATATCTCAAACGGACCTATAAATCTCGGGTTTAACTTGCCCTTCTGGCCGAAATGCCGGATACCTCGCATAGGTGATACTTTGAACCAAACATGATCCCCGAACGTAAATTCTAACGGTCGCTGTCGGTTTTCGGCATAAGATTTCTGCCGGCTCTGTGCGGCTAGCATGTGTTTCCGAACGATAGAGATCTTATTAATGGACTCCTGGATAAGATCCAACTCGGTAAACGCAGTGTCGGAGGCATCATCCCAGCATAACGGTGACTTGAATCTTCGCCCATACAGGGCCTTAAATGGTGCCATGCCTATACTTGCATGCCAACTGTTGTTGTACGAGAACTCCACTAATCCCAAATGTCTAGCCCAATCCTTTCCCCAATCGATCACGCATGCCCTCAACATATCTTCCAAGGTTTGAATCGTACGCTCGGTCTATCCATCTGTCTGAGGATGATAAGCCGTGCTAAAGTGTATTTGGGTCCCCATAGCTTTATGGACGGCTTTCCAAAAACGAGACACATATCTGGTGTCCCTATCCGAAATGATGGATGAGGGAACACCATGTAGCCTTACGATCTCTCTGATGAAAATGACGGCCAGCTGCTCTGTCCCGGTTGTCTCTTGAATAGGAATGAAATGTGCTGATTTTTTCAATCGATCAACAATGAACCAAATTGTATCCTTTCCTCCCACCGCCGTAGGTAGCTTAGTGACAAAGTCCATTGATATGCTCTCCCATTTCCACTCCGGGATGGGTAGGGGTTGCATAATTCCGGCTGGTCTGCGGTGTTCAATTTTCACTTGTTGGCACGTCATACATCGGGCGACGAACCTAGCAACTTCCCATTTCATATTCTTCCACCAAAACCTCTGTCACAAATCTTTATACATCTTGCTTGCTCCGGGGTGAATAGAATAGGGAGTGGAGTGCGCCTCCTTCAGTATAGTTTGCTTCAGTCCGTCATTCGGTGGAATACATATCCTGTTCTTGAACCTCACCAAATCACCCTGAATCTTATAGTCGGAAACATCTCCTTCCTCGATTCTTGCACCAATCGCACGTAATTCAGGATCTTCCATCTGTGCTAGACGTATCTCGTCTAGTAAGGACGAAAGTATATTGATTGAGCATAATTGTCCTTGCCTACGTTGTACCCATACTTCGGTGTTGCTTCTCCTGATATCTTTCTGCAGTTTGGGCTGAACTGTTATGCTGGATACCATTCCCTCTTGTGTAGTTTTCCGACTAAGAGCATCAGCTACCACGTTGGCTTTTCCGGGATGATAGGAGATTTCCACATCGTAGTCCTTGATTAGCTCCAACCAATGCCTCTGTATCATGTTTAATTCTCTCTGCGTGAAGATATATTTCAAACTCTTATGATCCGTGAAAACTTTGCAAGTAACTCTGTAAAGATAGTGCCTCCAAATCTTGAGGGCATGCACCACCGCGGCTAGCTCCAAGTCTTGTGTCGGGTAATTTACTTCGTACGACTTCAGTTGTCGGGATGCGTACGCAACGACTCTTCCATTCTGCATGAGGACACACCCTAGTCCATGCTTGGATGCATCCGTGTATATAATGAATCCTTCTGTACCCTGTGGTAACACTAGTATTGGGGCAGTAGTTAGCCTACTCTTGAGCTTGTCGAAGCTCTTCTGGCAGTCCGCAGTCCATACAAATTTGGTGCCCTTTCTCAGTAGGTTTGTTAATGGTCGGGCGATACAGGAAAAAGCCTCGACGAATCTTCGATAGTAACCCGCCAGTCCTAGGAAGCTCCTAACCTCCTTGACATTTTTCGGCGGTTCCCAACTCTTTATTGTCTCGATCTTAGGTGGGTCGACCTTGACACCTTCTGCCGAGACAACATGTCCGAGAAAAATTACCTCCGGCATCCAGAATTCGCACTTGGACAGTTTCGCATAAAGTTGGTGTTGCCTTAACACGCTCAGCACTTGCCTCAAATGTTCCTCGTGTTCCTGTCGGCTTCGAGAATATATCAGGATGTTGTCGATAAAAACCACCACGCATTTATCGAGGAAATCAATCAAAACTCTATTCATCAATTCAATGAAAATGGCTGGGGCATTAGTCAACCCGAATGATACCACGATATACTCGTAATGCCCATACCTCGACCGAAATGCAGTCTTGGGTATATCTTCCTCCCGAATCCTCAATTGGTGATTTCCGGACCGTAAATCGATCTTTGAAAACATGACTGCCCCTTGTAACTGATCCAAGAGGTCATCAATTCTTGGTAGTGGATAACGATTCTTGATAGTAACCTTATTCAGCTCCCTGTAGTCGATGCACAAGCGTAGAGAGTCGTGTTTCTTCTTAACGAAAAGTACCGGCGCGCCCCACGGCGAGGTGCTTGGGCGGATCAACCCTTTCTCCAACAGATCTTCGAGCTGTATCTTTAATTCCTTCATCTCGGCCGGTGCCATCCTGTAAGGAGCTTTGGAAATAGGTCTCGTCCCCGGCTCGAGTTCAATGGAAAGGTCAACTTCTCGGTGCGGTGGCAGCCCTGGTAGTTCATCAGGAAAAACGTCTGGAAACTCATTCACCACCGGAATGTTTGTGATTGTAAGTTGTGAAGTGTCCTCTCGAAGAACATAACACCAATAGTACTCACTTCGAGAGCTGCAGGAGGCTTCTGATGCGATAATGCTGAGAGACCCTTTTGTACTAAAGTGTTCACGTCCGCTGATGACATGTGTGGTACCGTCATGAGCCGAAATGGAAATAGTCAAGTGGTAGGTATCCAAGATTGTTCTGTGCAATGGCATCCAGTCCATACCTAATATCATATCTTCATTCTGGAGCGGAAAGACCATAAGATTAGCGGTCCAACTATGATTGTTGATGCAGATCCGACAGTCTCAAACCTTTTGATCGCCGCTTAACCTACTACCCTCGGGTAGTTTAACAGTAAAGGGCTCACAAGGTACACAAACAAGATTTAAGCGTTCAACACATTCCACAGATATAAACGAATGGGTGGCTCTGGTATCAAATAGTACATGCACTGGCTGAGAGTTAACAAGAAGAGTACCTGAGATAGCTGGTGCAGACTGACCATCCGTAGCCCTCAGCTCAAATGCACGAGACGACACTGACTCCGAAAAGGACGAGGTACCTCCGCCGCGCCCACGGCCTCGTCCGACACCGTGTAGTGGTGGTTGGTTCTGGTGGGATGGAGCTCAGTATTTGGAAACAACAGGTGTCCTAGGGGATTGCACATAGCCTTGTTGACTCGGTTGGGAAGCTGGGCTCTGAGTGGAATTGGCCCGCCAGCAGTAACGAGACATGTGTCCACTCTTTCCGCAAGTGAAACATTTGGTAGCCGTCTTCTGACACCGATCCTTAGTATGCCCGGTCATGCCACAATTGAAACAGTCCCTACGGTAAGGCCGATCAGATACACCCTTCTGTTGGTATGAAACCGCCGACTTAAAAGAAGATGCGGGCCCCAAATTTGTTTTGTTGTTGCTCCCAGGCTGAACTGATGTATTCTGCTTCTTCGAGTTATGCCCGATGTCGGTATTAACAACTGTACCGGCATATGCTGTGACTACGTCTTCGTATGCTCTCAGGGTCGTGCAGTGAAATCCGGCGGCATAGCGTTGTACATGCTCCGGTAACCTCTGTGCAAGATGGCATATTCGTTGATCTTCTGATGGAACCATCTGGGAGATGTAACTTAGCTCGTTCGGTAGGCCCGAATGATCTCTGGTACTGGCATGTTCTGAGGCCCGGCACTGAAAAAGTCTCGTGCGCGAGCGGTTCGGGCTGATCTGGGACAGTACTCGCTCCGTAGTAGTCGGGCAAATTCGGTCCACCCGACCACTCGGTCCTCTGGCCTGTAAGTCCTCCACCAACGTGCAGCAGTGTCACGGAGTTGATTAATTCCGAGTGGCACCTTTCTGTTCTCTGGGCATCCGATTACTTCGAAGGCAGTCTCCATTTCAGAAATCAAGTCGTCCACGTGTTTCTCTCCTGTTCCGTCAAATAATGGAGGCCTAGCCTTCAGCATCTCTCCCAACCATCGATCTCTTCCTGCGTTTTCTTCCACATTGATGACCGGTATCCGTTCCGCATGATTGACCTGAGCAATTCCCATGGCGATAGCCTGGGCAAGGGCCTGAACAAAAGCTGGGTCCATGCCTCCCGGGTTTTTATTCTGGCGTTCCGCCTCCTGATGGTTTTGATTAACTGGTGGCGGCTGGCCCCCAGCAGGATGGGTCTCGGCAGTGTTCTCGTCCTCATTGTGGTTCGCGGCTGAACCCTGAGCGTCATTCACCACCCTCCTAGCTCCTCGGCGTGCCATCACTAACGGTATTAATCTAAAGCCAGTTCCACGCACAGTTTACAATTAAATGTTGTACAAAAATAGAAACACACACATATCACTTACTTGCATTCCCATGACGAGTTTCGATCGCTTGGGGTGTTGGACTTTGAAAAAAAAATTGGGAAAAAGTTTATTCAAACCAGGAGTTTCGCTCCGATACCATTTTCTGTAACACCCCCAAAATATCTCGAGGTATTACAGTGCCGTGAATCCCACGTGGGACCCACAAGGCTAGTTAGAAAAATAGGCATTTTAAGAAAATCGCGATAAAACATTAAATTCAAGGTTTACATAACGTGAGTCGAAAGATTTAAGGAAAAATGTAATTTGAAGTCCAATTATTACACAACAAAAGTTTTTCCAAAGAAAACAATTTATTCCAATTTAAGCAGCGGCTAGAGATAATTCCAACACCGCTCAAGTCTGACTGGACCCCTCGGGAATGTCCTGCACATGAGGAACAATTTTACCTGGTACGACGAATCATACCAGGTAACCAGGGTCAGAGAGTGCATACCAAATAACAGCTACTAACAACGATATACGTCATTTTTACAATCACAGTATCTAGTAATTACAGGGAATATTTCATCACTCAACCGACGTTGTCTCTCTCTTTTATCACATAAGCCCCAAGGTCGTAACCAAGGGTCACGGAAGTATCCACACGGGAATAACCCGGAACATAGGCGCCCAATTCGGGTCTTACCCCCTAACACATTTCCACACGGGTACCATACAGGTTTTATCCCCAACACATCGGCTCATTTATAACATTTTTAGAGAAAGACAAACGTCGGCATTTATCAAAATGGCACATACGCACATACGGTATAACATTGATATTAGAAAATTCTCGAGCAAGATTTCACTTGCCTGTGATCCGATAGTAGGTGCTTTGTGATAATGGAGTCCCCACGCCCGCTCGAGCTCAACCTAGCCACGTTATATCCGATTAACACCTCGTACGGATTATGATGAATAAAACTAGTCTCCCTTTCCTAATCGGATTCCTAGTGTAGTTTTGATTGTCGATATAAGTATCGTTTCTAAGTTTTTAAGTATTGTGTACCATTATCCCGTTCAATCCTATATCGATTTACTCAAGAAGATAATCCTATCATTTTTCGGTTGTCAACGAATTATTATGGCGTAATCGAATCTCATGCTTTCTAATTCAATTCTATATTCCGAATACTACAATCGACGGATTCTATTGCACAATAACTTTGGTGGTTTGATACCCAATATTGATTATACTATCGAATTGTTTCCTTAGTTTGCTAAGTGTCAAAAATCACAAGGTAAGGGTGGCTACGAACAATGGAACATACGGTGACGGATTACTACGAATTCTCCCACAATTGGTTCGTCAAATTTTACATTCCTAGCGATGATTTGAAATGAAATTTCGTATGATAGGTATGATTTGCATGAAACGAAACATATGAGAAACGATAATTCCGGTTACTAAAATTCCATCCGACAAGATTGTCTACGAAGTTTAGCAAAAATCTATCCAATACCCGTAATCTAATAAGTATAAATAAGAAAACATCGAAGATATAACTCCAGGGATTGGTGGCTTACCTTATTGGAAGAAGAATAATGAAGATATTTGGCGGATTCACAAGAACTACGAGGAGAACGAGAAGTGACTTGAATGACTTGGATAATCTTCACCAGAGCTCAAGAATCCACCTCCTCAATGTTAATTCAAGTGTATAAGAGGCTTAACAACCGGGTGTAGGGCTAGGAATTTCTCCAAGGGTGATAGTTTGTAATGTTGGGTCGTGCAAATGAAGCAGGGAATTTCCATTTTATAAAATTAGGTTTTGGTAACGTACGTTAATGATAGGAGTGTTACGTACGTAAGGTGTATTACGTACGTAACAGTGTAATGACAACGTACGTAAAGAACTCACTGCCCGAAATGTGCCCAAGTGTTACGTACGTTAAATTTGGGACATAACGTACGTTACGAATAGTTGACTCATTTGTCCTCTAGCCCGCCGAATGTAGCTCTGTCCATGTCAAAAGAAAGATTCTGGTCGGGAGACCGACCCACCCGTTACGTATGTAATATAGCTACCCTAACGTACGTAACAATCGAAATAACGTACGTTAGGCATGAGTTATAGCGCGCGTTAGACAGAACTTTAACGTGCATTAGACATAAACTCTTTAGCCTCATACCACATTCTAACCATCTCGGGGTGACCATCCCTTCCACTCGTCAACAATTATCGGGGAATAAGACGTTGGCCACCGTCATATTCGCACCGACGATCGTCCCACGGCGTCAAGGCGTGTCACCCCCGTTTCATTCACATCGTACAATTATATATCACTCAATGGAATACATAAATGGAAATGACGTCACATTACCAAATATTCACACAGTACAAAGTAATCAAGCATGGAATACCGGCGGTATTACAGTTCGTGAACAAGTTAAGTTTATACCATCGACGCAAATCAGTTTCACAATTGAATCTTATCCGGCAACCTATCAGGTTTCTAGGGATAAAATTTGCTCCAACCGAAGGCATCCAATGCGCTCCTGTTATTTATCCGTCCTCCCCGAACAACTACCCCAATAACTCGGAAGCATAGCACATCCGATTTGGATTTCAATTTCCCGAAAGCTCGATGGAGGGAAGGAAAACCTTGGAATCTTATAAACTTAATAATTTGTTGTGGGAGAATTATCGCGATTAATGTTACACTTTGCACATTAATTCATTTAAGCGTGTTTGTAGCATTCATATAATATGAAGAACCATTTACAACCTAGTTGCTACCAACATGTGGTTCATAGACCATTCCTAGAAAACAAAAATTCCGTAATCTAATTACAAGTCTTCGTCTTGAATCTTCGTCTTCTCAAAACGGATCTTCCTCTGGTCT
The DNA here is from genome assembly GCA_033398695.1 of Orobanche coerulescens. Lineage (NCBI taxonomy): Eukaryota > Viridiplantae > Streptophyta > Magnoliopsida > Lamiales > Orobanchaceae > Orobanche > Orobanche coerulescens. Next base: position 139,553,977 of record CM065805.1, on the reverse strand, counting down.
TCGTCATTATATATAAATTTTACATTGAAAATTGCATCCTCGATACAAATATTTCTAGTAAAATAAATAGGCTCAAAACGGCCTTTACAACCCAATCGAATAAAACGAACAATTCAAAAAACTAAGTCCACCAACCACATCCACATTCAAAAGCATTCATCCAATAAGTACTATATAAATGGAAAGTGTAGAGATACATTAATCTAATCAACAATACGAATTTATCCAATCAATTCATTCAAAACGAATTAATCCAATAAATTCAAACAACCATCAATTCTAACTTGTTCCGGGCGATAAAATATTTCATTAAATTAATTCCCCTAAGATTAAAATTACCATAATTAAATCATAGTCAAATTAAATCCAATTTAATTAGTGGGAAATTAATTATCGAACGAAATATAAAAACGGAGTCGAAAAACACGGCCGGACCACTGCCCAGCAAGCTACCCAGCAGGGCTACCGAGCAGGACCGGCAGGGACCGAGACCATTGCCAGGCAGCGGCCTAGAGGATGCCAAGCATGCCCGGCATAGGCTGCCGACCATGGCCGATCACGGGTCCAGATCGCGATCTGCTGCCTCGGACCGCGAGGCAGTGCCCGGCCAGCACCAGGCTGCCGGGACCGATTTCGTTTTGGCTCGTTTTTCGTCCCGATTCCAAAAATAACATTTTTCTAATCTTTATATTACACTTTAAATCAGTTTTTCAAAAGAAAATAGATTTACATTGTAACATAAAATCATGAAAAAATAATTTTTTTGGATGAACAATAGAAAATCAACGATCAATACGATTATGATTCCAAATCATACACCATCTAATCAAGCATTTCAAATATCAATATCATATATACGATCGCAAGACCTACGCTCCGATACCACTGTTGGGATTCGGTGCCTAAAACGAAGGCCCAGCGGAAGCGGTAAAACGAAAATAAACTCGATCCGAATCCCTACGAGGATCGATCGAGCTACGTATATACGAATATATAAACGAAAAGCAAGAGTCGTAAGAAACTAACCCTCGAAGTCCGTTGATAAAATGGTAACTTTCTCTTGAGCTATTCCCCAAGCTTTGCTTGATCTCTACGAATCCAATCCGCTCCAAGCCCTTGAACGATCCAACGCCGAAAGCACCGCGTCCCTACTTGCCACGCGCCGGAAAAATGACTGGAATGACAACACCTTGCTATCCTCCAAGGATACGGCTAGAGCTAGGTGATGAAGATATTGATTTTGATGAATATACTCTAAGTATGTTTATCAAAATTTCTCTCAATATTTTCTCACAATTTTCTCCAAGAAAAATGAAGAAGAAGTGAATGAAGAAGATGAAGATGAGTGTTGAACTCAAAGTCTATCTCTCTCTCTCTCTCTTTCAATGATACATACGAAGATGCCAAGAAGTGAATGAGGATGAGAGATGAAAGTCTTCTTCTTATTCTTATTCAACCCACATAAAATCAATACATATCACATGATTGATACCCTACCATATAATGTGTAAGATGCTTGTCCCCTCAACACATGAGATTCCATACATTATGATGGGGACAAGTCAATACACACACATGGATATAAGTGTAACACCCCCAATGTAACACCCCCAAAACCGTATGGGAATGTTACATACCGTAGACCCTTTCCACAAGGATCTACCAGGCTGAACATCCATAAACAACCATATGCTTGCCCGGCCAGGGTCAAACAACATAGTAATACAGACCGTTAAGGTCACTTACACATAAACACACAGACCGATGAGTTCACACAACTCCATTGACAGAAGTGACTAAACAACATTACCCACACAGGGGTCGAAACACAATACAGCGGAAGACTGAAACAACTCTACAATACAACCAAACTATACCAACTCTGGACTCTTGATTAGTATCGCAGCTTGTCAACCTCTTGTGCCAATCCTGTGACTGCTCCCCTGAACCTGCATGTACCTGGACACAAAACAGACATCCACCCCCCGATTGCTCGGGGGTTAGTAAAACTCCACTGTTTTACTAGTGCAAGTATAATACGATACGAAAAGCAACAAGTAAATAGCAACTACGAATTTAATACGGAAATCAATTATCAAATGTTCCCGAGAAGTTTTATTAATTTTGAACTCAAGCAAGAGATATTTGAAAAGAAACACATCATCTCGGGGATTTTAAAATAGAAATTCTTTCGGACCTCGAGTCCCAATTTACAGAGCCTTTTCGAAAACATTAGGGCCTTAGCCCGATTCTCTTTTCAAAACATAATAGGTGAGATATCATTATGGGTCCGAGACTTGTATTTAAAATGTTATTCGAACAATCACTGCTATACGACCGTTGTTCGTACACATCATGTACCGAACTCCGGAGGCCTCAACGGACCTTACCCGGACCACACACTGTGTTTGTAAACATCATGTACCGAACTCCGTAGGCCTCGACGGACCTTACCCGGACCGCACACTCTGTTCTTACACATCATGTACCAAACTCCGGAGGCCTCGACGGACCTTACCCGACAACATACATCATTCGTACACATCATGTACCGAACTCCAGAGGCCTCGTCATACCCTACCTGGATCACACACCTTGTTCGTACACATCATGTACTGAGCCCCAGAGGTCTCGTCAGACCCTACCTGGAACACACACACACCTCGACACGACACAATTCATAATCATCAAATGTCAAGCCATTCCACATTACACCGAAATGCATAATCAAGTATGTAAATCAAAACAACACAAATTTCATAATCATCACAACAACTCAACAATGAATAATCACGCCCGGCACAACTTAGATGATTTGCACATCCAACACAATTCAACGATGTTAACTAGGTGATGGTATTATCGTTACCATCGATCATTCATAATAATAAATTCATACGAAGCATATTCACGAAAGTAAACCAATGCATCAAAACCATAACACGACGTCCCTATTTACAAGACACAATTCGTATAGTAAAATACTTGCCTTAATAACCGCTACCGAATACTCCGAAGAACACGGTTCGATCGGAAAGCTCGGACCCCGAAAAAGACAACGAACGGAAGGGTTCCGACTCGAGTTCTTCACAAGAATTTTGTCCCTAAGTCATACCAATGATAAATCAACAATCGTGCGATGGATAATAATCATACAACGCCCAATCCCCCCTCTAAGACCTTTTGTCGGACACCTTCAAGGCGTTGACTAAGAACTCGACCAAAACAACGAATCGAAACGATCCAACCATGGAATAACAAGGGAAATGATAGAATACATCTAAGTAATCATCAATATATCTCAAATCTAAGTTATTACGGTTAAATCGGACAAAACGAACAAAAACCCCCAATTCACCCAAAAGTAGGGTTTCGAGAATTTACCTTGGATTAATGATGAAGAACAATTGTTGGTGTTATTAATACACGCCAAGAACTTGAAGAATATGAAGTTCTCCGGGATTGATGATGCAAAAACGCCCAAAAATCGCCCAAGAGATCGCCCAAGAGGAGGAGGAATGAAGGAAGAGATGAAATGAGCATTCATCTCACAAAATCCGCGTAAATAGGCTGATCTGCACTATATGCCGCGGCCTAGCCTAAGTGTGCCGCGGCACAGGGCCGAATCTGCCCCCAGTGATTGGCAGCGTGCCGCGGCCCGGACGAGTGTGCCGCAGCAGTGACTCGGCAGTGTGCCGCGGCCCTGCCGGCATGTGCCGCGGCTCACGGTACAGAGGGGTTGGCCAATAATTGAAACATAAGTGTGACGCGGCCCGGACGGGTGTGCCGCGGCAGTGACTCGGCAGTGTGCCGCGGCCCTGCCGGCATGTGCCGCGGCTCACTGTACAGGCTGCTTGGCCAATAGTGGAAAATGAGTGTCTGAGCTATTTCAACCATAACTCTCTCGTCCGGACTCCGATTGACTCACCGTTTGAACCATTGGAAATATAACTTGATGCTCTATAATATTGAAAAGTCGAATTTATGGTGATTTTTCAAAGTCGAACTCATACTTGGAAAAGTCGTTTAATAACACTGAACTCAAGAAAACGACACCGAAACCCGAACCTGAATACGAATCGAATATATGGTTACGAATTACTCGCAAAGACGAATCTAAGAGCTAAGAGAACACACGATTCCGACCACCCGAAGGCTCGAAATTCGAAAACGGAAGGTAATTACCCCAAACTTTGGGAAATTACGAAAATGGCCCAAAACATCTGAATATCATGATACATAATCGAATAACCAAACCGAAGTTCACAACACGTCTAACAAAGTTAAACGGACTTATGGGAAACTCAAAACAGTAATTTGGGACGAGATTCACAAGAATCGAACTCGAGTGCGGAAAAGTCGTTAAGAAACACGGGACACGACAAAACAATACCGAAACGAACTCGGATGACAAAAAGTGCAGAATTACTCATTCTCAGAATGATGAAACGGTCCCAAGCGAGTCGTCAAAATGGACCCCTGCTGAAAAAAAAAATTACCAGAAATCCGAAATTGCGGATATTACATTCTACCCTCCTTAGAAGAAGTTTCGTCCCGAAACTTAAATCAAGTAGGGAGAAGCAATATCCCACCAGGAAAACTCAACGAGATACACCATAACCGAAAAAAAAACGCGCCCAACGGCGAAACGTTACAAGCAACGCGAAAGAACATATAGCGTGAAAATACGCCCCACGACGACCATAACAACGCCACCGACAATGATTCAAAACAATAACGAGCAATTAACGACGCATCACATGCACACATTTAATCAAAGAAACACACGCGACAACAAGTCGCACCCAACCACAACGACTATGCGGTAGAAACAAATATAATATTATGATAGATTTCACTCCGATTCTCATCAACAAGAAAATGTCCGACGTCAAGACACAAACAATTCAAGATAACAGAAAATGAGAATACCGGACATTACATTCTATCCTATTAAAAATAAGTTTCGTCCCGAAACTTAAAATAAAACATCCTGGTAGAATTCAAACAAAACCAAAAAGTTCACGCAACAAATATCAATCTCTACACGAATAACAACACAAAGTACGACCCACAACTACATCACTGGACACCACTGGGTCCTCCAGAAGTAGGAACGGGACTCCGGTCCCCTATCATCTTGGCAACAATCTCGCAGTACTGAACTCGATGCCCCTCGCGTCCACAATCATAACAAGTCACCGGCGGTTTCTTACAATGCGCGCGTTCATGGCCCATAACGTTATAGTTGAAACACCTAGGAGCATTACTAGAACTCAAAGACACCGGCTCGGGTCTTTTAGATTCTCTAGCTGACCGAGAAGGTCCCATACTCGACTGATACGAGGGCCGAGGTTTAGGAATCCCAATTCCCTCACTTCCCTATGCTTCATCGGAAATCTTCTGCTTATTCGCTACCGATACAGACTCTGTAGACATCATAGTCACTTCAAATGCTAAGGCTCGATCTTGATAGTCCTTCAGCGTTATACACATAAAAGGGGCCATACACTGCCGAACCTGAGGTTTCATATGCATATCAAAGTAACGAACCTTATCTGTCTCACTTCGCACTTGATCTCGAACTTAACAAAGTTGTCGATTGTAATCGACTATTGCTTGAGATATCGACACATCTCGGGGCGTAGCCAAGAAAAACTCGACAATTCTACGTTCCTTAACAGGCGGCGGACAATACTTGGCCTCCATAGCAGTCTTGAATTTGGCCCATGTAGTTGTACGATCACTAGGCGCTACGGCCTCCCACCAGTGTGCCGCTTCCCTGTCAAGCAGGTATTGGGCGATGGGTACTCTTCTCTCATCGGGGCAAGCTACAGCATCAAATGTCCTGTCCAACTGGAAGAGCCAGTCCTCCCATCCTAACGAATCCGAAGAACCTACGAAACGGGGCGGGTGCATTCTCATCACAACTCGTAACCACTTACTAGCTCCGTTACCCTCATCCGGAATCCCGTCACGGTGTACGGTCTGATTCACATGCGCCAACTGGTCATCCACCTGACGAAGGATCGTGGCGGCGCCAATGTCAACCCTACGACCACGTCCTTGGCCTCGACCTCTCGGCATACTGAACGGACGATCAATCAGAATAACACAACCAAATAAACATCACTACGTCAACATAGGACGATAAATAGCAGCACGATATAACATCAACCCCAAGTCATTACACACGTGCACGAACTAACACTGTAATTTTAGAACTTCATTAAAAAATAATTCACACAGTCACATTAACAGAGATGTTTGGATTTTATCAAATCAAACACGGTCAAAACCACACACGTATCATAGGGACCACACACTAGCAACGAAATAAAATATTTCCGGGGTATTATTGAAATGATAAAATTTTAAAATTCTCAAGTTTGAAAAATTTGGTGAAATAAAATTTTTGAAAACACTTTTAATATCTCGGTTGTTCAATCAAAACCATGTATCTCAACATTTAGAAAACACTGAAACATTCTCCGGCGAGCACAACAACACCACAAACTTATCACAACCACTTAGCCCCAACACGTGGACATATGAAGTTCAAAAGTCCGAAAACCAAAAATAGTTCTGCAAAATAAAAATTTTCCAAAATCCTTTAGTTCATAACCAAGACGACGGTAATATTTTACAATGTCTGAAGCACTTCAAAACACATTTTTCAAATACCGTATGATTGTGTCATTTAAAAATACACGACCCATTTGTCAAAATTTAACAAATTTTAAAAAAAATCCACATAGACCGTGGTTTGACCGCACCACCAAAATATTTTCCAAAAATCGATTTTTACAAAAATTCTCAAACTGTAAAGTCCTTCAGAAAACATTCTCAAACTTACCCATAGTGGACAAAAATTACAACATTCCAAAAACAGTCGAATTTAAAACCACATACTCAAATGGCAACTAGGGTCGCCAATTCAATCAAATGCATCTCGTGGTATCAAGTTTAAGCACACACCAAAATCATTCATCGGAGTTTCTCACAAACTCTACCGTCGGCACCTTTTTGAAACCCATCAAGGTTTACAACTTTCACAACATACCACCCCACCCGGTGGTTCAAAGATAAAACAATAACGTGTCCAGTTCTATACACATACTATGTGCCACGAATATTAAACACAACTATATTACACAATACTATGTAAATAAAATTACGCACCGCAATTAACTCACTAAGATAAAATCGAGATACACAGGTATTACGCATAAAAGAGGAGACTTACATCCACAGGTCGCACGGAGGTGACGGTCGCCCACGATACTAATCTTGTCCGACAACATAACCGACATGTTGTGACTACGCACAACTCAACTTGTCACCTGACGACTCGAACGACAAGACAACACATTACTCGACAAATCACGACTTGACTCGACCCGACAGCCTAGGTTTCCGCAACCAAAGCTCCGATACCATAAATGTAACACCCCCAAAACCGTATGGGAATGTTACACGCCGTAGACCCTTTCCACAAGGATCTACCAGGCTAAACATCCATAAACAACCATATGCTTGCCCGGCCAGGGTCAAACAACATAGTAATACAGACCGTTAAGGTCACTTACACATAAACACACAGACCGATGAGTTCACACAACTCCATTGACAGAACCGACTAAACAACATTACCCACACAGGGGTCGAAACACAATACAGCGGAAGACTGAAACAACTCTACAATACAACCAAACTCTACCAACTCTGGACTCTTGATTAGTATCGCAGCTTGTCATCCTCTTGTGCCAATCCTGTGACTGCTCCCCTAAACCTGCATGTACCTGGACGCAAAACAGACATCCACCCCCCGATTGCTCGTGGGTTAGTAAAACTCCACTGTTTTACTAGTGCAAGTATAATACGATACGAAAAGTAACAAGTAAATAGCAACTACGAATTTAATACGAAAATCAATTATCAAATGTTCCCGAGAAGTTTTATTAATTTTGAACTCAAGCAAGAGATATTTGAAAAGGAACACATCATCTCGGGGATTTTTAAAACAGAAATTCTTTCGGACCTCGAGTCCCAATTTACAAAGCCTTTTCGAAAACATTAGGGCCTTAGCCCGATTCTCTTTTCAAAACACAATAGGCGAGATATCATTATGGGTCCGAGACCCGTATTTAAAATGTTATTCAAACAATCACTGCTATACGACCGTTGTTTGTACACATCATGTACCGAACTCCGGAGGCCTCGACGAACCTTACCCGGACCATACACTCTGTTCGTACACATCATGTACCGAACTCCGGAGGCCTCGACGGACCTTACCCGGACCACACACTCTGTTCGTACACATCATGTACCAAACTCCGGAGGCCTCTACGGACCTTACCCGACCACATACATCATTCGTACACATCATGTACCGAACTCCAGAGGCCTCGTCAGACCCTACCTGGATCACACACCTTGTTCGTACATATCATGTACCGAACCCCAGAGGTCTCGTCAGACCCTACCTGGAACACACACACACCTCGACACGACACAATTCATAATCATCAAATGTCAAGCCATTCCACATTACACCGAAATGCATAATCAAGTATGTAAATCAAAACAACACAAATTTCATAATCATCACAACAACTCAACAATGAACAATCACGCCCGGCACAACTTAGATGATTTGCACATCCAACACAATTCCACGATGTTAACTAGGTGATGGTATTATCGTTACCATCGATCATTCATAATAATCAATTCATACGAAACATATTCACGAAAGTAAACCAATGCATCACAACCATAACACGACGTCCCTATTCACAAGACACAATTCGTATAGTAAAATACTTGCCTTAATAACCGCTACCGAATACTCCGAAGAACACGGTTCGACCGGAAATCTCGGACCCCGAAGGAGACAATGAACGGAAGGGTTCTGACTCGAGTTCTTCACAAGAATTTCGTCCCCAAGTCATACCAATGATAAATCAACAATCGTACGATGGACAATAATCATACAACGCCTAATCCCCCTTCTAAGACCTTTTGTCGGACACCTTCAAGGCGTTGACTAAGAACTCGACCAAAACAACGAATCGAAACGATCCAACCATGGAATAACAAGGGAAATGATAGAATACATCTAAATAATCATCAATATATCTCAAATCTAAGTTATTACGGTTAAATCGGACAAAACGAACAAAAACCCCCAATTCACCCAAAAGTAGGGTTTCAAGAATTTACCTTGGATTAATGTTGAAGAACAATTGTTGGTGTTATTAATCCACGCCAAGAACTTGAAGAATATGAAGTTCTCCGGGATTGATGATGCAAAAATGCCCAAAAATCGCCCACGAGATCACCCAAGAGGAGGAGGAATGAAGGAAGAGATGAAATGAGCATTCATCTTACAAAATCCGCGTAAATAGGCTGATCTACACTGTGTGCCGCGGCCCAGCCTAAGTGTGCCGCGGCACAGGGCCGAATCTGCCCCCAGTGATCGGCAGCGTGCCGCGGCCCGGACGAGTGTGCCGCGGCAGTGACTCGGCAGTGTGCCGCGGCCCTGCCGGCATGTGCCGCGGCTCACGGTACAGAGGGGTTGGCCAATAATTGAAACATGAGTGTGCCGCGGCCTGGACGGGTGTGCCGCGGCAGTGACTCGGCAGTGTGATTTTTCAATGTCAAACTCATACTTGGAAAAGTCGTTTAATAACACTGAACTCAAGAAAACGACACCGAAACCCGAACCTGAATACGAATCGAATATACGGTTAAGAAGTACTCGCAAAGATGAATCTAAGAGCTAAGAGAACACATGATTCCGACCACCCGAAGGCTCGAAATTTGACAACGGAAGGTAATTACCCCAAACTTTGGGAAATTACGAAAATGGCCCAAAATGTCCGAAAATCACGATACGTGATCGAATAACCAAACCGAAGTTCACAACACGTCTAACAAAGTTAAACGGACTTACGGGAAAGTCGAAACAGTAATTTCGGACGAGATTCACAAGAATCGAACTCGAGTGCGGAAAAGTCGTTAAGAAACACGGGACTCAACAAAACAATACCGAAACGAACTCGGATGACAAAAAGTGCAGAATTAATCATTCTTAGAATCATGAAACGGTACCAAGCGAGTAGTCAAAACGGACCTCCGCTGAAAAAAGAAAATTACCAGAAATCCGAAATTGCGGATATTACATTCTACCCTCCTTAGAAGAAGTCTCGTCCCGAAACTTAAATCAAGTAGGGAGAAGCAATATCCCACCAGGAAAACTCAACGAGATACACCAGAACCAAAAAAAAAAAACGCGCCCAACGGCGAAACGTTACAAGCAACGCGAATGAACATATAGCATGAAAATACGCCCCACGACGACCATAACAACGCCACCGGCAATGATTCAAAACAATAACGAGCAATTAACGACGCATCACATGCACACATTTAATCAAAGAAACGCACGCGACAACAAGTCGCACCCGACCACAACGACTATGCGGTAGAAACAAATATAATATTATGATAGATTTCACTCCGATTCTCGTCAACAGGAAAATGTCCGACGTCAAGACACAAACAATTCAAGATAACAGAAAACGAGAATACCGGACATTACACCCAAGACGATCAGGGCATATTACAATGCCATGGACTCCACACTGTGGAATCCACCAGGCTAACGTACCAAAATGACATCCGATGAAGACATACAACCATTAACAAAACAACCATTTCACAATTCACGACATCCAAACCAAAATAGAATAGGACAATACATTCCGTTCCCCAAAAAGGACACACGATATAAATAAATTCAACAAGAAGTACTCGAGTACTTAAACAAATGGCATAATAAGTAAACGACAAAACAGAACACCAACAGACGACCACTGAATAGTATCATGCTTGCCCATCATCCTCGTACGGCTCGAATGCTCGCTTGTCTCCAACACCTGTACCTGAAATACAAAAAGTATCTCCTCCATTTAAGGGGTTAGCGACAACTGCTAGTGCAAGTACAATCCATTTGAACTACATTATAATCAGATGAATATATGCGCCAAAATCATTTTAGAAATCATTTATATTCCAGAATATTTACGGTGCACAAGCATAAAACACATTTCTCCAACAAAACAATTCAAAGTTAACCGTTGGTACGAGACTCACGGACACCGTACCCCGCAGAGCCCCGTCGGACATCCCTGGGTGGTTAACCATAGTTCATGATACGCACACTCACGGAAATACGTATCTCTAGAGGCCCCGTCGGACCGTCCCTAGGTGAACATACACATATCCATCCACACAACCACGAATAGCCATAATTCAAATACTAGAACAGGTAAACAAATGTAAAGTACTTGCCTTTGAGACATCTCCGACGAAAAGGGGACGAACAATGACTACGAACGATCCTGACGGAAAACGACGGTTCCTAAATGAAGGATCAATATAACTCAGTCCTAATGGACAAAAATAATCGAATGGAAAACACCCATAACCCCGATTACAAATCACGACAATAAACGTTCAATCGATACGGGCGAGGGTTTACGCAAAATCTCCCCGTATCGATAATTCATGGATTAAACTCGAGGAAAACGGATTGGGAATCACCCAACAACAACAATCGGTAAGGAATTTCGTAACATACATGAACAACTCGGAATCAATCACGAAAAACCCGAAAAACCCCCAAATTAGACAAGCTAGGGTTCCTGAAGGAAATACCTCGGATTCGGACGATGGAGGATGATTAGGCTGATGGTAATATGCTAACACGACTCTACGGTGATGGAATTTGAAGAAAACTCCGAGCAATACCGGTGGAAATCGCCTCTGAAGTCGCACGTCGAAGAAAACGAAGAGAATGGACGAAAACTGCTGTTTCTGAACTGCCCGCTGGTCTATTTAAATTGCATAGTTAGCGCACGCTAACCATCAAAAGGTAGCGCGCGCTAACGGGGATACAAACAGTCCAGTAGTTATTGCCCGACGTCATTAGCGTGCGCTAGACATGCTTAGCGCGCGCTAAATACCATTCGATAGCGCACGCTAACAATAACTAGTTAGCCTACGCTAACTGCACACCGATAGCACATGCAAGGGAATAAGGAGTAGCGTGCGCTACCCATGCAGCAGTTCAGTACTACTCAGATCAGTGCAGCAGATCAGTACGCTGCTGTCGAAGGTACAAAACTCAAAACGCACGACAAGGCCAGAATCCAGAAACATAAACACGAAATATACAATACGACGGAGCTGAGCGCTGAAAGAAAATATAATTCCGACCACCGGAGGGTCCGAAATACGACAAAGAAGATGAAGTTCCCTAAACTTATAGAAATTGCAAAAATGGCCCAAGTGCCCGAAAATCACGATATGACGTCGGATTTACAAACCGAAAGTCTCAACATGACCAACTCAACCATACGAACTTGTACAAGCCAAGAAACAACGAAAACGAATGAGTTTTATGAGAATCAAACGTCCATACGGCAGAACATGTCATAAAATGAAATTACGTGAAAACATCACCAAAACTCATCCAAATGGAAAAACTCCAAGAATAAAGTAGATTCAAAATGTCGAAACGGTTACAAGAGATTCGATAAAAATATACATACACCAAAAAAGGAAACTGCTAAAAATGGAAAGGTACGGATATTACATTCTCCCCCTCTAAAATAAAGTTTCGTCCCGAAACTTAAGAATCAAAAAGCTAGGGGTGCCTCGAACGAATATCCTCCTCTAACTCCCATGTCGCTTCTTCTACTCCGTGCCTCGACCATTGCACCTTAACCAAAGGAATGATTTTGTGCCTTAACTGCTTGTCTCGACGCTCCAAAATCCTGACGGGTCTCTCCTCAAACGTAACATCGTTCTCGATCTCCACGTTTCCGAAATCAATAATGTGGGACGGGTCCGGAATGTACTTCCTCAATTGGGAGACGTGAAATACGCTATGAACATGACTCAACGATGGAGGCAAAGCCAAATTGGTATGCCAGCTCACCGACTCTCTCCAATATCTCGAAAGGCCCAATATATCTCGGGCTGAGCTTCCCCTTTTTCCCAAAATGGAAAACTCCCTTTGATGGAGACACTCTCAGCAGATCATGATCTCCCACCTCAAACTCCAAAGGTCGACGCCTAACATCCGCATAAGACTTTTGTCGACTCTGAGCTGCCAACATTCTCTTTCTAATCAATTCAAATTTCTCCCTCATCTCCAACACAAGGTCCGGCTCGGTGCCAACTAGATCAGATGGTTCATCCCAACATATCAGTGATCGGCAATGTCGGCCATAAAGTGCCTCATACGGTGCCATCTTAATCATCGCGTGCCAACTATTATTATAAGTAAACTCAATCAAGGCCAGATGCTTCTCCCAGTCACTACTCCAGTCTAATGCACACGCGCGCAACATATCCTCGAATGTCTAAATGGTACGTTCGGACTGTCCGTCGGTCTGAGGGTGGAAAGATGTACTCAAACGCAAACGAGTTCCCAATGCCTTATGTACCACCTGCCAGAAATGCGATACAAACCGGCCATCTCTGTCCGAAATAATGGTCTTCGGCGTACCATGAAGTCTCACTATCTGTGCGATAAAAACACTAGCCAACTTTTCCGGACCCCCAGTGTCCTTAATGCCCAGAAAATGTGCCGACTTAGTCAGTCGGTCTACGATCACCCACACCATATTCATTCTGGTCTTCGTCCACGGCAAGTTCATGACAAAATCCATGGAGATATCCTCCCACTTCCATTTCGGGATGGGAAGTGGTTTCAACAACCCGGCTGGCCGCTGATGCTCGATTTTGACTTGCTGACAAGTCAAACACTTAGCCACAAACTGAACTACCTTATTCTTCATATCGTTCCACCAAAAATATTTCCTCAAATCTTTATACATTTTACTCGATCCCGGATGGACTGAGTAAGGCGATGCGTGAGCCTCTCTCATAATATTCTGCCTCAATTCCAAGTCGTTTGTAACACAAAGCCGACCTTGGAATCTCAACACACCATCCTCATGTATCACGAATCCCGGGGCTTTCCATTTCCCCACATTCTCTCGAAGTTGAACAAACATCGGGTCCTCGAGCTGTCCCGACTTAATGTCGCCGACTAAAGACGAAGAAATCTCAAGGGTACGCAATTGCCCGGAACTCTCTGGTAGCACAAACTCAATGTTCAACCTCTTAAACTCCCGCTGAAGTCCCGACTGAGCCGTAAGCAACTCAAGCGCCCGAAGCGATACCGATTTCCGGCTCAAGGCATCTGCCACCACATTTGCATTGCCCGGATGATATAGAATCTCGAGGTCGTAGTCCTTAATCAACTCCAACCATCTCCAATGTCTCATGTTAAGCTCTTTCTGCGTAAAAATGTACTTCAGGCTCTTGTTGTAACACCCCCAAGTTATTCAGGGTATATTACAGCGCCGTGAGCCCACCGTGGGACCCACAAGGCTATACATGCGCGGAACTGTAAAACTTGACCGAGAAGGTCCAGATACAATGAAAAGAAGGACATTACAAATGGTATTCAAACCATAACCAATGTAACCAAATACATCACCACACAAATCAATACCTCGGCAACACGGCCGGAACATCAAGGAAACTGAAATACAATACTCGAGTATTTAAAATCCATTCCAGTACAACAACACTGAATGGAGGAACCCAAAAGAAATATAACCGGAGACAAGACACACTATCAAACTTGCCCATCATCTTCATGCCGACCCGATACCTGCCTGTCCGTGCTCCTGGAACCTGAAATACATAAAAAGTATTTCCCCCATAAAGGGGTTAGCCGTCGAATAGCTAGTGCAAGTATATCAAGTATGAAACACAATACTCCTCGATAATAAAGTAAATGTAACCGTCAATTCATCAATTTAAGACTAGTAATCCGGAATAACTAAATCTCATGGCATCGCATCAATACATATATGAATACCGTGGAACCGCGCCAGAGGCTACGGAACCCTCAGGGGACCTATCGGCCCGCCCCAGAGTGGTTCGTTCATATCATCCGTGGAATCGCACCAGAGGCTACGAAACCCTCAGGGGACCCGTCGGCCCGCCCCAGAGTGGATAGAAATAATCATGCCATTAATATTTCATACTTTCAAAGTCGAGAACGCACATTAATAAATATATACTTGCCTTGAATAGTTGACGACGCAACGAACGGAAAGGAAAGTCACCGACGAATGCTAGGAACTCACGAAACCAAACCTAACGATTCGAAGAATACAATCACAACCAATTCTAAACGAATACGGAAATGGAATACACCCGGAAACCCGCATACGATTCATGTATATTCGTATAAAAACGACAACGAGGGCGGACCACAACCAAACCCTCCCGAATCCGTAAAAACCACGAAATATACCATGAATCCGTAGGGAAACTAATAATACCAACAAGATTAATCAAATTCATCATGAATTAATCAACAAAACGTAATGAATCGGACAAAAACGAGAAAACCCCTAAAGCTCCCCAAAAGTAGGGTTCTAAAGATCTAACCTTGATTCGCTGGATCGAAGGATGTTATAGGATGATTGATCAGTGATATAAACTCGGAAACCTCATGTATTTATTGTTTAACAATATGGCTTCACCTCCTCCGAAGCTCCAGCCGCGGACCAAAGAGAAAGGAAATGAAAAATGAATGAAAAAGTGGCTGCTCTGTCATTTATATACTGGGCCGGAACTAGCGTGCGCTAGCCTTCCCGGACTAGCGTACGCTATCGGCCAGTATCGGCCCAGCACTCTCGGCCAGGGCCCGCACGACCAGGGACAACCGACCAATCCTGCTGACCATGACCTGTCCGCCCGACCTCCGCTAGCGTGCGCTACGGCCGGAAGCCTGCGCGCGCTAGCCGACCTATCCAGTAACCTCTGGACTAAAAAGCTCGCCCAGTGTAACGTACGCTAGTCGGCCGACAGCGTGCGCTACCCCTGCCGGTTAGCGTGCGCCACGACCGACAGTAGCCTGCGCTACCTGCCGATTCTACCCGAGTCCAGAACCTCAGAACCCCTCTGCCCAGACCCGATGCGTACGCTGGGCTGACTCGACAGCGTGCGCTACACTGCCGAGCTAGCGCGCGCAGCCTCCCGGCCGTAGCACGCGCTACGCGGTTCTGCCGTACTGCTCGGCGGTGCCCAAGGCGATGCCGCACCGGTCCGGCCAGCTGCTCAGCCGCCATGACCCGACGACTCGATTTTCCAAAAACGTACGGAACGAACACGACAAAAAGCTCATGGACAACATCAACGACCCGGAAAGAAAACATAAAACGATAATTAATCATACGCGACCAAGAAAAGAGTCGAGACAGCAAGTACAGATACGGATACCCATAACTTTGGGTAAATTACAAAATGGCCCAAAACGCCCGAGAATCACGATACATGATCGAATAACCAAACCGAAGTTCACAGCACGTATAAAAAAGTTAAACGGACTTACGGAAAACTCAAAACAGCAGTTTGGAACGAGATTCGCAAGAATCGAACTCAAGTGCGGAAAAGTCGCTAAAAAGCACGGAACTCAACAAAACGACACCGAAACTAACTCGGATGTCAAAAAGTGTAGAATTAATCATTCTCAGGATGACGAAACGGTCCCTAGCGAGTCGTCAAAACGGACTTCCGCCAAAAAAGAAAATTACCGGAAATCGAATTTGCGGATATTACATTCTACCCTCCTTAAAAGAAGTTTCGTCCCGAAACAAGTAGGGGGGAGCAATATCCCGCCAGGAAAACTCAACGAGGTACACTAGAACCGAAAACTTACGCCCAAACGGCGAATCATGAGTATAGAACACAACAATACATTACCCGAAGGTAAACCAAACCAAGGCCGAAATAAATACGAATCACAATGCCCGAAGGCTCCAACGGAAATACCAATACATCACAATGGCCTGAATTCCGAACAGCCCCAAAGCTGTAAATCATCACAATACAGATCTCAAAGAAACAAACCTAACTGTCGGACATACCCCTCGACGTATGAACAACTAGTCGCAAATCGTCGGACATATCCAATATAACATGGACTACAAACGACGAAACAATAAGGCTCAAGAGGGACATCACAGTACGCCCGATCCGGAAATGTGTCCGTGCACATGTCCACCCCGTATACGAAATCCAGAATATACGTGTGGCAATGTACCTAATTAGCCTCACGAACTACGTCTCGTGTGCACGGTCCAATGCGGAAACATCCACGCATGACCATCGTGTGCCCGGCTAAAAATCCTACACATAACCAATCGGCACGCAGATATGATTCCAGATATGCCACGATACAACATGACAACGAAACTCAAAGGATAACATATCCAATACGAATCATGCGACTCACCAAGTGAACGATGACGCACGAATAATGAAAGATCGACATGACCAACAATATCCAATACAACCATCCTGGGATCAAAATCCCTAAGGACTGATTAATACGAGCAGTAATCACAACACAACCATTCGGGAAATCCTCAACCCTCAACAATCACAAAATTACCGAGTTCACAAGAATAATAATGTGCTGCCTTGAGTCGGCCAACACGGCAATAATAATTCAACGGATGGGAACTATGCGTTAATGCAAATCGAGATCATCGAGCTGTTGTGTATCTAATACAACTAGCTCCAATGCTTTGGCCAAAGACTTATGATCTCATCTGCCAATAACCGCATAGGACATATAACCCGCTCACTAACGGGAGAAAGAATTCTATCTCGGTATTCAGTAGGACATGCTACTTGCCCGTCAAGATGCACGTCGAGGTTGACCCCCGCGTTCCGGTTTACAGGGTCGAACTACTCTAATGAAAATCTTGACGTCACAAGCACATCCCTACTAAATCCTCAAGTTGAAGGTTCACGAATACCTATCACAACCTTTCGATTCCGTCATTGACTGTCCGGAGTGAAATCCGTGTGACGAATCGAGGGTGAGTCGGTTCGAGTATATTAATGCAATTATCATACCTATAACGTGTGCTCTCACTAACCATTAGCGTTCGACAAGCACTTTCCATGTCAAAGAACAGGTCATACAAGTCTTCACATTAACTTAACGCCCAGTCAAGTTTCATTGACTTGCGAACGATTAAGTATTTGAGCTATAAACCTTTCCAGTGTCGACCCCCTTATCCAATAAGGAGTGGAACATTTTGCTCTCAAATACACGGACTAGTTTCTATATGTATATTTACGAGTTAGGAACGCCAGTAACTACCAATAAATAAAAAAACATTCATTGCCTTATATAATTGATTTACATAATTACAAGTGCAATGCCCTCACTCAACATTATCTGAGTGGCATTCGAGGGCACACTCCTAACAAGAAGTCCTGGTCAACTGAACTTATCAGAGAAGGATGACCATAGACGATTTATCACCAAACAACATTCTGAAGAAAGAGATTTATCAGAGAAGTCCTTGTCAAAATATTTATCAGAGAAGTTTGACCAGACTGTAGTCATGTAATCAGACGAAGTCAAGTCATCTGAAGTTTGACCACCAGATCAGATAAGTTCATCAGATCAGAAGACTTTAGATCAGAGAAGATCAGTCAGGATAAAGAACTTCATCTCATAGAAGTTACATCAGAGAAGTCCGACATCAGAGAAGGTTGACTACACATCAGATAGTTTGACCAAAACAGATCAGATAAGTTCTATCTAAGTAATCAGCCAAGTAAACCAGTCCACGTCAGCATGCATTGAAAAGTCAATAATTTGGGAAAGTCACATGCGGGGGATAAGGGACAGACTGGAGAGATTTCTGGAAAGTAAATAAATTAAATATTCATCCAGACCCACCACTAAAGACTTTAAATCATAGTATAATCAAAAGCTTTAGCGCCTCAACGTGAAAGTCTTCACAATGGTCGGAAACATATTAAAATAAGGGAATCCAACCTTGAAACGTTCGGAAAGAAAAATAAAGAAGTCTATTTCTCCAACGGACGGATTTGTTACAGATTTGCAACGACTATGAAGGAAGCTCAAAGATCTACATCATTAAATACCTGAAGATTTGAAGTTGAGTAGTACGATGCGAACAACACTATCGAGCAATTAAAGCAACCAAAGTATTCAAGCAATCTATAGCATCGTGAAGAGCAGAATTCACAGGTCATATACTAAGGAAGCTCTTAGTTGGAGAAGACAATCACTCGTGTCTTAAAACTTGAGTTTTGGGTACTTCACTGTTTGAAGTTGCGTGACTCATAGGCATCAAAAGATTTGAAGATCAAGAGGTGCTAGGCAGTCAGGAAAGAGTTGCAATGATAGGATTTCCAGTGGTTGGAAGTTGTTGTAACTGAGTTGTAGAATCAATGTAATCTTTATCACTGGTTGAAAATTATAGTGGATTCATCTCCAACTGGTTTGGAGAAAAGTGGATTAGTAGAGGATTACCCCACCCCTGAGACCACTATAAACTACCTGCATGTTTTACTGTTTTAGCATCATACTTACCTGCTACATATATACTTCACTGTTGTATTGTTTAAGCTATCTGTATTTGTCATCAGCTGACTTCTGCATACCTGTCTACAAACGAATCCGTGTCAACTGTACCTATCAGCTGAGAAACTCACCCTTTGTGGAAAAGAGTTTCAATAAGTCTATTCACCCCCCCCCCCCGCCCCTCTAGACTTATTCCTGGACGACTTGTGACCTACAAATTCAAAATTAATATATTTCAATAATTGGTATTTAACTAAAGGGGAGTTATTTTTTAAAAAGGCGAGATTTTTCAGGCGGAGTTTTACCCATTTATTTTAATATTTAATTTCTCATTGATTTTATGATTTTCATGCACTTTTTGCTAATGACAAAAAGGGGGAGAAGAATGACGAGAAAAATGAAGCAAAAATATAATGAGGGAAAAGAAGTTTAAAAGAAAAAAGAGAGAAAAATGGGGAGAAGAAAACTAACGACACGGACAAAGCCGGAAACTTTGGTCTATATATATATTATTTTATATTTTTGCAAGTCTAAATCTCATCAAAATATTGTTGTTTTGTCATCACCAAAAAGGGAGAGACTGTTGGAATATTTTATTCTACACTTTTAGAGGTTTTGATGATAAGTTGGTAAACAAAGAAAAATAACAATGAATCAAGAAGGAGTCAAAGACGCTCGAGTCAGACAGAAAATCAAAGAAGTAAAACTTACTGAAGCTAACGTACGCTACAGCCAAAGAATAACGTATGTAATATATCAAGTCAACAAGTATTGCATACTGCACTGAAGCAGTTAACGGTACTATAAATATTAACGCACGCAAGAAAGCCAACATAACATACGCTACAAACATCATATATCGTACGCTATGCATGGTGAAGTTCGAATTCAAATAAATCAATCCGTTGAATCGATTCTAGAAGGTCAAAAAATTTGCAACAGATATGAGCATATAACTACGCTATGAAGTAAGCTTAACATAAACTACATCATGTGACGTCATGGAGTAGGTCATCATATCAACGGCAATAAACATGTCTAACTTATGCTACGTTGAGCACATTATGTATGCTACGATGAATGTTAATGTACGCTATATAAGAGACAAAAGCTACTGGACTGAATCAACAAACAAGTAACATACACTACATGAATGTGTTACGTACGCTAAAGTCATTATGTATGCTACACTGGTATCTTAATGTACGCTAAAGAAGAGGCATTGGTTGGAGGGGTTGAGATGAGTTGTGTTGCGGGTTCAGATCGTGGAACTCTCGCTCGAGAAGTAAGTCTTTTTGAAAGTTAGAATTCACACAGTAGGGGCTTTATCAATCCATTTTAGAAGAGAGAGGAAGACTAATGGCTAGTTTAGGCTTTGAAGCCTATAAATACCACTTCATATGGTATTCACCTAACAACAACTTCAAGCAAAGCTTATATACTTAAGATGTCATTATCTTCATTATTGTTGTTGTAATCGAGCTTATTTGTTAGAGTTCGAGTGTTCGATACACTCAAACAAACACGCGAGAAAAGAAAGGATTTTAGATTTGATACGGTGTTATTAGAATCGTGGATCCGGAAATATTAGAATCACAATCTAAACCCGAGTGAGGTTCGTATTGTACCAATCGAAAGATAAACAGGTTGATTCCTTGTCCGATAGAAAATGAAAATGGTTTACCTTGGACCAACAAAAAGACAAGAGCATAGCGGTTTATCTTAGACCGATAGAAGACAAGATTGTAACGGTTTACCTCTGACCGATAGAATGTAATATCCGGGGATAATTTTTTTTTTCGTGTTACTGTTGAGTTGTACATATTCATTTGGAATTGTACAAGTGTTGTTGTTTTGGACTGATACAATGTATATTGTATTGGAATATTTCGAGATCGAAATATTATACTTGTCGTCGGGTTAGTTTCGTCGTTTGAATGTTGGTTGGAGAATTTGGATTTTTGGCTAAGTACACTAGCCTTAACGTACGCTACATGGGTAGACTTACGTACGTTATGGGCTGAGTATGACGTACGTTATGCCTGTAAGGTTACGTACGTAATGCTTGGTAGGTGGCAGGAACCTTCCTCGTAGTCACTTTCGTCCGGTGGGTCCCGAGCATCTTCCGATCGGATCTCACTATTGCAGTCAACGGACCCTTACGTACGTTAAGAGGTGAGATCTACGTACGTAATGTAGGTCTTGTTAACGTACGTAATAAGTTCTTGTTTACGTACGTTAAGGCCTTCGTATTTTAGTCCAGTCAGTTCTGGATTTTTCATTACGTACGTTAATGTCTTAGCATAGCGTACGTAATGCCTCTTACGTAAGTTAACCTTAGTGTATAACGTACGTAATGAATTGGTCAGTCTATTTATCTTGGTTTCGTCTTTCATTTCCTCACGAACCAAAACACATTTTCTCTCCCTAGAATCATCCGTTTGGACTTGTTATTGATGTTTAGCCTCTTCCAACTCGATCTTGATCATCCTAGCTTGGATTGAAGCTTGAAGTTGGAAGCTTGTTGGTGATCCTTTGGTGTTTGGAGGCTTCTTCTTGTTCTTCTTTGGTAAGTTCCCTCAATCTCTTGTTCTTCAAGTGATTTTCGAGTTGCTGTTGTTGTTTTCTTCGGGTATTGTTTGATTAATGGAGTATATCATGATTCTGCATAGTTTGGATGAACTTTTGATGAAGAACATGTTGGTATGGCTTGAGTATGATTATGTTCTTGATGTTTTAGATTGTTTCGAGGTTTTAATCATGTCTAGGAAAGATTATGTTAAGATTGTTATATGATTAACATAGTCTTGAGATGATTATTGTTGTTGGTGATGTTCTTTGGGTGATAATGATAATAGTGATAATATTATCATTGTAGAAGGATCAATTTGATGATATTGGTGATATTATCATCTTGAGATGATTGTTTTGATGATTGTTCTTAAGTGAATCTTGTTGAATGGATTTCACAAGTGTTAAGAACGTAATGATCATGTTAATTGATCATCGAGGTGTTGGAGGACGTTAGAATTCATAGTTGAGAACTATGATATTCGTTTCGTGTGTGATCGATTCGTGTTTGAATCGGACTTTGTCCTTGTCGTTATTTTCTATTGATTTTGTGTTTTTAAATGAATCGTTTTCATTCAAGGTTGTTCGAGTGTTTGTGATCGTCGGGGGGCGCCGTTCGTCGTTTCGTGCCAGGACGTTGATCGTGGAAGGACTTGTTCGCCTTCGGTTTGAGGAAAGTTTTATACTTGTACTGGTCAATGAGATTAATGTTATCATATATGTGTATGAATGTGTTGTATCATTTCGAGACATAGTCTCTTCGTAATTTATTGATATTTGGGGATTGTTTGATACAATACCCTTCGGTGATTATGCCAGTTGTGATTGTTATTCGTTAACGGCCGGTTTAAGGCATTGAGATTCTTGTTGTCGATAGCTGGTTCGCGGCATCGATGTATCTATTATTATTGTTGACGTGAATGTCGTTCTGAGGCATCGTTGAATCGTTATTATTGAATTGGAACTGTCACTATGATGTTGCATGGGCCGACTGAAGGCGTTTGATATATTCGTTTATTATATCTGTTTCGGTGGTCAGTTAAGACGCCGGGACATCCACTCTACCGTATCATTGTGTATAGATTGACCATTCTAAGGTAATCGATGTATTTAATTGGGATTATCGAAGATAATTCCCATCCGTTGTATCATTGTGTATCGATTGACCATTCTAAGGTAATCGATGTATTTAATTGGGATTATCGAAGATAATTCCCATCCGTTGTATCATTGTGTATCGATTGACCGTTCTAAGGTAATCGATGTATTTAATTGGGATTATCGAAGATAATTCCCATCCGATGTATCATTGTGTATCGATTGACCGTTCTAAGGTAATCGATGTATTTAATTGGGATTATCGAAGTTAATTCCCATCCGTTGTGTCATCGTTATCGATTAACCGTTCTAAGGTAATCGACGTATTGAATTGGGACTGTCAATGATAGTTTCCATCCGTTAAGTTGTTGTGATCGATTGGCCATTCCAAGGCAGTCGAGGTATTTGAATTGGGACCAGCGTGGATGGTGCCCATCCATGAGTTGTTGTCGTCGTGTTGGCCGACTCAAGGCAGCACGCTATTATTCTTGTGAATTTGGTAATCTTGGGATTGTTACTGTTGTGATTAATTATGTTTTGGAGGCTAGTCTCGGCTAGTGCTCGATGGGTAAGCTTGGGTCTTGAACCTTCGCGGTTGGTTTCCCAACACCTACGATTCGATGAGTCACGGTCATGTTAATGATCTCATTATGGGTAAGCTTGGGGCTTGAACCTTCGCGGTTGGTTTCCCAACACCTACGATTCGATGGAGTCACGGTCATGTTAATGATCTCATTATGGGTAAGCTTGGGGCTTGAACCTTCGCGGTTGGTTTCCCAACACCTACGATTCGATGAGGTCACGGTCACTGGGTGATCTCATTATGGGTAAGTCTGGGGCTTGGACCCTCGCGGTTGGTTTCCCAGCACCTGCAATTCAGCAGGTCACGGTCATTGGATGATCTCATTGTGATACGGCTTCGTGCCGTGGCTTCAGCCCTCATTGATACAGCTTCGGGCTGTTTTGGCTTCGGGCCATTATGGTGATTGACACCTTTGGCTGAATGACATTCAGGGTATTATGATGATAAACAGCTTCGGGCTGTTCGGCTGTTAAGGACATTGTGATGTATCGGTATTCCTGTCGGGGCCTTCGGGCATTGTGATTCATATCTATTTCAGTGTTTGGCTTGGGTTACCTTCGGGTGATGTATTGTTGTGTTCTGTATTGATGATTCGCCGTTGGGCACTTGTGTTCTAACCTGTTGAGCAGGTATTGATCGGATGTCGTGGGCATAGTATTCCACGAATGCTCGATTCTCACTTTGGTTTGTGAGCATCTCGTATTACCATTACTATACTATTCATTCTGACCTTTGGATGCATATCATGTTGTACATGTATTTGATAATCATTGTCTGGATGACTGACCCCGTGGGGGCAAAACATGTTTTCATGTTTTAGGTGTTTGCGAGGAGAGAGTTGAGACACAGGGGCATGACGGTGGCGTCGAGGCATTTAAGCGATACTAGTCCGAGATGTTTTGGTGTTCATGTCAGTCAGGCAGTTGGAGTACTCCAGTTTTGTCAGTTATTGTCATTTTGTATTATCCGAGCAAGGCTCGTGGATGTCGTTGTATTTCATTTGGGCCTTGTAGGCCCACTGTTGTCATTGAAATTCCATATCGGAATATTATGTTGGATGTGAGTGTAGGGATTGTGATTCCCCTTTTGGTCAGTTAGTTGTATTTTTGGTTGTGTTAGCCTGGTGGATCTCCTGGTGTGGGGTCTACGGCACTGTAATAACCCAATAGGATTTGGGGGTGTTACAGAAGATGGTATCAGAGAATTGGGTTGTGAGATACCCTGATATGTGAGTTATGTGGCTCTACCGACGCGGAGTAGTGGGGCTGTCAGGTTATGACAATCTGGACAGTCGGGTTTTGTGAGTCGTGATAGTTGAGCGACTGTATGAGTCTTTCTTTCATCGAGTCGTCGTCAGTGAAGACTAGTATCGCAAGACCTCGAGGCTTTGTATGACCAGTGTAAGGACTCGATTCTCTTGTATGCTCATACATTCATTATGCCATTGATTATACATGTTTTTTTGAAACCTGTATGTAACATTATGTTACGACCCATTCATGATTAATTGCTTTGGAGCGTGTCGGCTCAGTATTGGCTATAATTAGCATGTTTGAAGCGATTGTTTATTTGTTGGGTATATATACTCGTGTTTGGCTATTGATTTAGCATTGGGGATTAGCCGTTGAGGCATATTTGAGCTTTGTTCATGATCGAGCATTATTCTTTCAGTATGGAAAGAAGAAACCGAGGATGTGGCAGAGGAGGTAAAGTCTGCGGAGCAGGCCGAAACCCAGAACCTCATGATTATGCGCGTGCGGATGCCGAGAGGGATCAGAATTCAGCCGAAGATGTGACTTATGCGACCGGTTCCCCTGCGGAACGTCATACTCGAGGAGTCGACCAGACTGAGAGTGATCACATCGACCCTTACTTGCTTATGAGGGGCATGATGACCCAGATGACTCAGATGACGCAGATAATGGAAACCATAGAGACCTCAGTGGTTCGTGGTCCACCGCAGCAGGGATCCCAGGTGCCGTTTTATGGACAGTCCAGGAGAGTGAGTCAGATTATCGGCGACATCTCTCGTCAGAGGCCGCCTATTTTTGAGGGTTCGTCGGAACCAGCTGATATTGTTCATTGGCTTGAATATTTTGATAAACTCTTCGACATGGTTCAGTGTCCGGAAGAGAGTAAGGTGGCAGTAGCGGCTTACAATTTGAGTAAAGGCGCTTATTCTTGGTGGCTTTCCGTGAAACCCACCGATCGTGCTTGTGCTTGGAGTGAGTTTAAGACTCTCATGTTAGAGAGGTATTATCCGGCTCCACTTCGTGAAGCCAAACTGTCAGAGGTTTTGAACCCCGAATCCGTCGAGGACGAGGGTGTTATTGTTATCGCTGAGAAGTTTCAGGGACTCCTTCAGTTTGCTTCATCTGTTATCCGTACTGAGGCGGATAAGTTCAAGTATTTTAGCAAGAGACTGAACCCGCAGTTGAGGATGCAGTTGTTCAACCATAATTGCAATTCACTTGGTGAATTCATCAAGAAGGCTCTTGGAGCAGAGCTTTCGATCAATGAGCTTGCTCGGAAGAACCCTTCAGTTTCTTCCGGTGAGAGGACTAGGATGCCGGTTCGTTCAGAGGGATATCGGGCTCCGACGTCCAAGAAGTCATCTTCTAGTCATCTTCGTGCTCGGAAAGCATCTTCTTCTCAGGCGACGGGTTCGACCGTTGTTTGCTTTAACTGTGATATAATAGGACATCATAGTACTCGGTGCTCGATGCAGTCTATTGCTTTTTTTCTGTGTGGGAGGCAGGGACACCTTCAGAAATACTGCAGGGGTTCTAGTGCCAGTAGATCTCAAGGAAGCTCACGGGCCTCGAGAGATTTTGTTGCTTCAGTCCGTACTCCATCCAAAGGGTCATATCGGGCTTTGGGAGCCAGAGGTATATGGACACTCGAGGAGGAGCGGCGAGCTCAGATTTGGGTCTTCCTCGAGTCGATGAGATCGATGAGTTCGATGACCCGGAGGGTGTTGATTTCGGATACATTTGAGATGTGGCCTTGATTTGTATTTTCCTTGTTTTTCGGACTGATGTTTTGACTCAGTCGGTATTGTAGTATTGTGGTTGTGAACCATTTATTATTGATCTATCTTGTTATGATAGCTTTTGAGAATCTTGAGATTTGACATCGTCTGATGCGTTATTCTTTTCCTTTCGGTATTATACCCAATATTTTTGTGGTGATCTGGGTAAACGTTCATTGTGATTCGAGATGTCAAGTTGCGAGGACTTGAGTGTGCATTTGATATGGTCCTGAGGACAATTTGTGCGTTGTTATTTTCTTTTGTGTCGTAAGTAAATGATTGCATTGGCGTCCGATGCTGATGAGAACGGGGGAGTGTACACCGATGATTGTAGACATGTACAATGGGCGGCACCCACGGGGTGTGTACGCCGGTGTTACTAGTCATGCGATTGGTACGACTTCCTGGCTTGTCTCTAGCGGGAGAGTTATGTTTCGGCTGATCTCGCAGTTGGTTGAGTGTTTTTATCCCTTGTTTTTCGCCGTGTTCGGGCAGAGGAGACGCGGGAACCCGTGGGGTTGGCCCGATTACTCAGGCAAAGTGGTTCGCAGTGAGGAGTATTCCTGGAGATGTTGTTTTCTTATCCTGATGGATAGTTCGTACCCCGTGTTTTTGCACCCTGAGTTTCGGGGACGCAACTCTTTTTAAGGGGGGGAGTATGTAATATCCGGGGATAATTTTTTTTTCGTGTTACTGTTGAGTTGTACATATTCATTTGGAATTGTACAAATGTTGTTGTTTTGGACTGATACAATGTATATTGTATTGGAATATTTCGGGATCGAAATATTATACTTGTCGTCGGGTTAGTTTCGTCGTTTGAATGTTGGTTGGAGAATTTGGATTTTTGGCTAAGTACACTAGCCTTAACGTACGCTACATGGGTAGACTTACGTACGTTATGGGCTGAGTATGACGTACGTTATGCCTGTAAGGTTACGTACGTAATGCTTGGTAGGTGGCAGGAACCTTCCTCGTAGTCACTTTCGGCCGGTGGGTCCCGAGCATCTTCCGATCGGATCTCACTATTGCAATCAACGGACCGCCGTGCGTTAAGAGGTGAGATCTACGTCGTAATGTAGGTCTTGTTAACGTCGTAATAAGTTCTTGTTTACGACGTTAAGGCCTTCGTATTTTAGTCGATCGATTCGATTTTTCATTACGACGTTAATGTCTTAGCATAGCGTACATAATGCCTCTTACGACGTTAACCTTAGTGTATAACGTCGTAATGAATTGGTCGATCTATTTATCTTGGTTTCGTCTTTCATTTCCTCACGAACCAAAACACATTTTCTCTCCTAGAATCGTCCGTTTGGACTTGTTATTGATGTTTAGCCTCTTCCAACTCGATCTTGATCATCCTGGATTGAAGCTTGAAGTTGGAAGCTTGTTGGTGCTCCTTTGGTGTTTGGAGGCTTCTTCTTGTTCTTCTTTGGTAAGTTCCCTCAATCTATTGTTCTTCAAGTGATTTTCGAGTTGCTGTTGTTGTTTTCTTCGGGTATTGTTTGATTAATGGAGTATATCATGATTCTTCATAGTTTGGATTAACTTTTGATGAAGAACATGTTGGTATAGCTTGAGTATGATTATGTTCTTGATGTTTTAGATTGTTTGGAGGTTTTAATCATGTCTAGGAAAGATTATGTTAAGATTGTTATATGATTAACATAGTCTTGCGATGATTATTGTTGTTGGTGATGTTCTTGGGGTGATAATGATAATAGTGATAATATTATCATTGTAGGAGGATCAATTTGATGATATTGGTGATATTATCATCTTGATATGATTGTTTTGATGATTGTTCTTAAGTGAATCTTGTTGAATGGATTTCACAAGTGTTAAGAACGTAATGATCATGTTAATTGATCATCGAGGTGTTGGAGGACGTTAGAATTCATAGTTGAGAACTATGATATTCGTTCATGCGGTATGATCGATTCGTGTTTGAATCGGACTTTGTCCTTGTCGTTATTTTCTATTGATTTTGTGTTTTTAAATGAATCGTTTTCATTCAAGGTTGTTCGAGTGTTTGTGATCGTCGGGGGGCGCCGTTCGTCGTTTCGTGCCAGGACGTTGATGGTGGAAGGACTTGTTCGCCTTCGGTTTGAGGCAAGTTTTATACTTGTACTGGTCAATGAGATTAATGTTATCATATATGTCTATGAATGTGTTGTATCATTTCGAGACATAGTCTCTTTGTGATTTATTGATATTTGGGGATTGTTTGATACAATACCCTTCGGTGATTATGCCAGTTGTGATTGTTATTCGTTAACGGCCGGTTTAAGGCATTGAGATTCTTGTTGTCGATAGCCGGTTCGCGGCATCGATGTATCTATTATTATTGTTGACGTGAATGTCGTTCTGAGGCATCGTTGAATTGTTATTATTGAATTGGAACTGTCACTATGATGTTGCATGGGCCGACTGAAGGCGTTTGATATATTCGTTTATTATATCTGTTTCGGTGGTCAGTTAAGACGCCGGGACATCCACTCTACCGTATCATTGTGTATCGATTGACCATTCTAAGGCAATCGATGTATTTAATTGGGATTATCGAAGATAATTCCCATCCGTTGTATCATTGTGTATCGATTGACCATTCTAAGGTAATCGATGTATTTAATTGGGATTATCAAAGATAATTCCCATCCGTTGTATCATTGTGTATCGATTGACCGTTCTAAGGTAATCGATGTATTTAATTGGGATTATCGAAGATAATTCCCATCCGATGTATCATTGTGTGTCGATTGACCGTTCTAAGGTAATCGATGTATTTAATTGGGATTATCGAAGATAATTCCCATCCGATGTATCATTGTGTATCGATTGACCGTTCTAAGGTAATCGATGTATTTAATTGGGATTATCGAAGTTAATTCCCATCCGTTGTGTCATCGTTATCGATTAACCGTTCTAAGGTAATCGACGTATTGAATTGGGACTATCAAGGATAGTTTCCATCTCTTAAGTTGTTGTGATCGATTGGCCATTCCAAGGCAGTCGAGGTATTTGAATTGGGACCGCCGTGGACGGTGCCCATCCATGAGTTGTTGTCGTCGTGTTGGCCGACTCAAGGCAGCACGCTATTATTCTTGTGAATTTGGTAATCTTGGGATTGTTACTGTTGTGATTAATTATGTTTTGGAGGCTAGTCTCGGCTAGTGCTCGATGGGTAAGCTTGGGGCTTGAACCTTCGCGGTTGGTTTCCCCACACCTACAGTTCAG
Source organism: Orobanche coerulescens (assembly GCA_033398695.1). Classification (NCBI taxonomy): domain Eukaryota; kingdom Viridiplantae; phylum Streptophyta; class Magnoliopsida; order Lamiales; family Orobanchaceae; genus Orobanche; species Orobanche coerulescens. The sequence continues at coordinate 139,523,938 of CM065805.1, read as the reverse complement.
TAGGTCACGGTCATGTTAATGATCTCATTATGGGTAAGCTTGTGGCTTGAACCTTCGCGGTTGGTTTCCCAACACCTACAGTTCAGTAGGTCACGGTCATGTTAATGATCTCATTATGGGTAAGCTTGGGGCTTGAACCTTTGCGGTTGGTTTCCCAACACCTAGAGTTCAGTAGGTCACGGTCACTGGGTGATCTCATTATGGGTAAGTCTGGGGCTTGAACCCTCGCGGTTGGTTTCCCAGCACCTGCAATTTAGCAGGTCACGGTCATTGGATGATCTCATTGTGATACGGCTTCGTGCCGTGGCTTCAGCCCTTATTGATACAGCTTCGGGCTGTTTTGGCTTCCGGCCATTGTGGTGATTTACAGATTTGGCTGAATGACATTCAGGGTATTATGATGATAAACAGCTTCGGGCTGTTCGGCTGTTAAGGCCATTGTGATGTATCGGTATTCCTGTCGGGGCCTTTGGGCATTGTGATTCGTATCTATTTCAGTGTTTGGCTTGGGTTACCTTCGGGTGATGTATTGTTGTGTTCTGTATTGATGATTCGCCGTTGGGCACTTGTGTTCTAACCTGTTGAGCAGGTATTGAACGGATGCCGTGGGCATAGTATTCCACGAATGCTCGATTCTTACTTTGGTTTGTGAGCATCTCATATTACCATTACTATACTATTCATTCTGCCCTTTAGATGCATATCATGTTGTACATGTATTTGATAATCATTGTCTGGATGACTGACCCCGTGGGGGCGGAACATGTTTTCATGTTTTAGGTGTTTGCGAGGAGAGAGTTTAGACACAGGGGCATGACGGTGGCGACGAGGCATTCAAGCGATACTAGTCCGAGATGTTTTGGTGTTCATGTCAGTCAGGCAGTTGGAGTACTCCAGTTTGTCAGTTATTGTCATTTTGTATTATCCGAGCAAGGCTCGTGGATGTCGTTGTATTTCATTTGGGCCTTGTAGGCCCACTGTTCTCATTGAAATTCCATATCGGAATATTATGTTGGATGTCAGTATAGGGATTGTGATTCCCCTTTTGGTCAGTTAGTTGTATTTTTGGTCGTGTTAGCCTGGTGGATCTCCTGGTGTGGGGTCTACGGAACTGTAATAACCCAATAGGATTTGGGGGTGTTACATAGAAGACAAGGTGGAAAGGTTTATCTTAAGCCTATAGAAAAATATAAATAGAGATGATGTAGGTATATTTGGCCTAACCTCTATAAATCTTGTGTCATTTATATTCCGCATTTTAATATCGCTTTCGCAATTGCAAAAGAGTTTAAAAACTCTACTCTGCACTATTAACCTCTCTTCAAGTGGCGGTATCAAATTCAACAATGTATGGTCTTACACTTTGCAATACACATTATTCCACTTTGAATAATTCATTCTTCACTCCTATATAGAGAAAGAAAGAAAGAGAAATAGAAGAAAACATCTCCCCTCCCCTCATCAATGTTTTTTGTCCCTATTAGTGGTGATGAAGGATGAGTTGTTCTCCATTCGATTATCCGATGCGTGATACATAGAGACATAATATCTTCGGTGTTGGATTTCCAAGAAGCTTTACAAATTAGATTCGTGTTCAATGTTTTCATTAACAACAAATTAAAAGAAGATATCCAAGACTATGAATATGATTCTTATATTTTTATTATTATTTGTTTATATGATGCTTGATCGATCCTCGTTTGGAGTTTGGATGAGCACGATCTGTACGCCTTAATTCTTCTGCCTGAATCCGAACAGTGATAACGAATCAAGGTCAATGCAATCGTATAAATAATTTTAAGTGCGTTTGAATGCATGGTTGAAGATGATTTAATGATTTGGAACAATATTGCAAAACTGAAATAGTCGTAGATATTTAATTGCTCTTCGTATAAATATTTATTAATTTTATATTAAAATATAAATTTGAATTTTTTGACAAATAGTTTATATTAATAATTTGAAAACATAAAAAAATGATAGTAGAAATTCGGTTGAAAAACGAGCCGGGCGCTGCCGTCGAACAGGCAACACGCGGATGCCCAGAAAATTACAGTGGCTCTTGGCCATGACTACCAAGAGCAGGCCTATTTCGATAGTGATCCATTTTGGCACCGCCAGAATACTGCTGGGCCGTAGGCAAAACTCGAGTCGCCGAGCATCTAGCTTCATTTTTTTATATTCCAGATGCATTTTAAATTGGGTTTATATTGATTCAAATACAAGTATAATATTTCATCATAAATGGAAAATTTAAATATGTGAATATTAATTTTGGTAGAATTTCTTCGAATGGATTAAATTGTTGATTATATGAATTAATCAGATTAATTCAAACTGATGTTAGATGTATGTATTGTGCATATTTGTGTGATGGTGATATAGTTCATGGCTTAGTTTTGAATCAATATACTTCAATGGATGGGTTGTAAATGCCGTTTTGAGCCTATTTATATTTTCTAGAAAATTTATCTAAGATGTAACTTATCAAGGATGCAATAAATTTATAATCCATGATGAAAAGAGAAGGATGATCTATTTGAGAAGACGAAGATTCAAGACTTGCAATATTATTTTTATTTTTGTTGAGTCATTTGGTTTGCCCAATACTTAGGAAAAATACATGAACCCATGTTGCTAGCAAGTAGGTTGCTATTTATTTTTATTCATATTGTATGAATGACAAACACGTTTTTTAAATAAATTAATGTATAAAATGTAACAGTATCGTTGAATACCCCCACAAACAAATACTAAATTCGAGTGAACCAGGACTTTTGGATTCCACATGGAATGTAGATAGAATTAGAGGGAGCCGAGATATTACATATAATCCTTAAGTTATATAATTGGATCATAAACAATCACTAATTAATCTAGATTTGTTCTCTGCAGTCATAGAAACAAACAACTCTCAAAATAACTGCAATATTACTCGAAAAGGACACTCCAAGTGGTCCTAACTTTGTGGACTGTCTTTGGAATTTGAGAATTGTCCTCGTTATTGAAATCTTAGGATACATCTTGGAGGTGGGTATTCCAGCATCTCCTACAAGAACCCGAACAAATCAGGAATAAATCGACTCCCACTAAAAATGGGTGAAAGATGATATAAGGGTGCATGGATACATGTTGGGCTCTATGACTAATGAGCTGCAATGTGCCCATGACAATATGACATCTTCGAGAGCTATCTTATTGCATCTAGATGAGATCTATGGTAAGCATAGTTGAACTGCTAGATATGAGATATGGTGCCAGGATGAAGAAGGGAGAGATATTCAGGGAATATGTCCTAAAAAGATCACGATTATTGAGATACTGGAATCTCTGGGATTTTCATATGCATGCCTCTCTTCAAACTGCCGCATCAAGCAGTCTCTTCCTGACTATTTTTCGCAATTTGTCATGAACTTTAATTGCAATGAGATTGCATATAACATGGCTGGACTCATGAACAAGTTATCGACTGCCCAATCTTGAAAGAAGACAAAAGGAAATAAGGCTGCCCATGTTATTTCTTCTGATCCTTGGAGGTCAAATAATAACAAGAAGAAGTTTGGTCCCAAAGCCAAAATCGATAAGGGTAAGGGTAAGGCCCCAATTATTTTCAGGACTAAGAGAGCCGAGAAAAAAGACATTTGACAAAACTGTAGTGAGCTGGGCCATTGTCGAAACTTGATAGCAATGCACCCTCAGGTACAAAACTTTTAGTTTTGTAGATAAATTATTAAGTAATTTTATACTCTATTTCATGGATAATTTCTCATATTTGTACAATAAATTAGGATCTGGAACAAAGTAGAAAGCTTGGAGCTAGAGAAGCGATGGTAACAGTAGGAAGCAGGCATAGTTTCGAGGCTACTGACGTTGGATCACTTATGTTGGATTTAAAATTAAGTTTTATACTTATGTTGAACGATGTACTTGTTTTGCCGAAGGAGAAAAAAATATTATATTAATTCTAGTCATGGACCGAAAAGGTTTCCATATCTTTATTGGTGATGGTTGTTGCCATATTTATTTTAGAAATAAATTAGTAGACACTATTATATTTCTGAATGGCCTTTATCATTTAAACTTATAGAATAGAACTGTTGTGAACACTATAACTTAGAAGCATGGTAGAGATGATACTAATCGATCATTAAAATGGCATCTTATACTTGGTCAGTCAGACCAAGGTTTTCAAAATGGAGAAAGATAGACTTATGGGTCTATTGGGACCGGGTCCCTATTCTTCAAGGCAAAATGACTAAGTCATCCTTCAAATGGACTTCTGAAAGAGCCTCTGAAAAGCTGGGATTAGTGGGTACTGCATATGTGGCCCTTTATAAATGGCATGAGATGATGCCAATACTTCATTACATTTACTAATGATCATACTAGGTATGTGTTTGTGTACTTAATGAAATATAATATCCAAATCATTTGATAAATTCAAGAAATTTGAGCCCCTAGTTGAAAATCAAACGGGTAATCAAATTAAGTCACTTCTGTCAAAGTGAGGTGGCAAATATATAAGTACCGAGTTTGATAACTTCTTAAAGGAACAAGGAATAGTATCACAATTTAAACCTCCATATACATCTATATGGAGTATCAGAAAGAGGGAACCGAACTTTGTTGGACATGGTTCGCTCCATGCTTAATTATACTGATCTACCCATTCTGTAGGGAAATGCACTCCTTTTTGTTTCTCATATATTGAATGAAGGTCCTTCGAAATCTGTTTTTAAAACTCTACATGAGATATGGAGAGATAAAAAACCATGTCTTAATCATATTAGGATTTGAGGATATCCCATCTATGTCAAGAGAGCTAAAAAGGAGACATTACTAGGTCCATGAAGGGACATTTGTGGATACCCAGGAGATTCAATGGGTTATCTATTCTACAGTATGAGGATCATATGATCAACGTTGCTTTAAAAGCTCATTCTCTTGAAGATGATTTCATTCAGAAAAGGGCATTTAACACCCCAAATAACTCTAGGGTCGTCACACGCCGTAGAATCCTCCTCAAGGTATACGACGCTAACCATTTAAATACTCACACATGTCCCTCAAACATACAACACTTAATAATATAATTCAGGTCGTGGCCTCGGCCAAAATATTTGAGTAGAACTAAGATACAACGGAAAGTAAAATGAAAGCATTGCCCATGCAGGGGACCTCGACAGCAGCTTATAAATAATAAAAATTTATTTAACTGTCTGTATCAGACAATAAAAAATTCGGAATGAACTCCCGAGACTTGAGCCTAATAACATTATGGCTGACCATCCTTTGTGGGCACTTCCCGTACCTACTCCTCGTACTGGTCATCACCTGAAATCCATAAAAGGCATTTCCCCCATTTAAGGGATTAACATTCATATAACTAGTGCAAGTACACAATTACATAATATCATATACATGTATATTTCAAGTCGCACATTCACATTCTTGAAAACATTTATAAGGCAATATTCCGGAATATTATACCATGTCAAAGAAATGCCATCAACCAACACGTCACAACGCATCGTCATCACAAATAATAACACATAAGAATACACGCGGCCATACCCCTTAGCATCAACCCCCAGAGGTCCCGTCGAACCATCCCCAGGTGAGAAACCACGTCCGTGATCCAGTGCCCTTACCATCGATCCATAGAGGCCCCGTTGGACCCATCCCCGAGTGTACAAACAACTCACACACACTTAATATTTTCAAGGATAACCAATCACGTCGAAATAACATCATACATAATATAATATAATACATGTACTTGCCTTGATTAGTATGACGTAAAGGAACGGCGAACGGACGAAACTTCGATCTAAACTCTCACTAAAGATTCAGCATTAATACATAACGATATGCAACCAACCTTAATGCTACTGGAAAAATAAGGGGGTTAACTAAAGTCTACACGTTAAAACCACTTACTGAACTCCGACGAGGGCATAATCGACTATAATCTATTAACGGTGGAAATCAAGGAAATTAATCGATAGAACCTCAAGGAAAACAATGGATTATGATTACACAATCATAATCGATCGTTAATCTAAACTGAATCGGATTAGAAAGAACAAACCACAAGAAAACCCCCAAAATCCCCAAAACTAGGGTTCTAATAGATTTACCTCAATTGGGATGATGAAGGAGGATTAGGTAGTGTTAACTCCGCACTAGGAACTTGGAAAGGTTGTTAGATGATGATATCTGGTCAGGTTACATGTCCTAACACTCAAAATTACTGTTGGTCGCCGAGGGGAAGGAAGAGAGGTGAAAATGACGAAGGTTGACTCCTGCCCGCCTATATATACAGGCATGCTTTAGTGCGCTTTAGGTAGTGTTAGGATAAATATTTCTGTTTTGATAATTGCCAAAGTACAGCAAAGAAGTCTTAAGAAGTCAGAATATCACTAAGTATGGAAGCTGTTAGGAATTTCCATACAGCCTGTCCATACAACATGAGATTTTCTACGAGGTCCAATCCTACAGTGCTTGCATCATACAGTAGAAGTAATAGTACGTTGGATACAACAGTCAGACTATAGGTGGTTTACTTAGGAAAAGTGAAACAAAATCCAATAGGACTGGAGAAAAAGTGTTTTAAACCGTTGTGAGATAACATTTTTATTAATAAAGTATTCACGGTTAAAACATCATTTATTGCTGATAGGACAACATTTAATGCGGCCGGAGAGGGATAAGTCTGAACGTGCTAGAGCATTTAATGTGAAGTCAAAAAGAATGCCTGAAGCATTAAAGGCGACCTACTTTAATTCGAACATTCAACAACCCCCAATCAGAGACGTCAACATCTCACCAACCGGCAACGGTTACATTTATAATGGATATATTTCCAAGGTTATAAATAGCCCCAAGCAAGAGAACATTGGACAAGTGTTATTCATTCTCGTGCATACATCTGACATATTACTCTGACAATATAGCTATTAAACAGCAGTTTATTTCGTGAGCATACAGGAGTATCCAAGAGAAGAAATATACCAAGTCCTCAACACAAATATCACAGCATATAGCGAACACTCATAAAAGATATACATGCTGTTTTGAATCATTGTTCTACCTTTTACCATTGAGATAATCATTAGACCTGTGTGGACTAAGGTTCCTTGCATATTCGGACCTGTGTGAGAAGAATAGCAATTGAAGATGAAGCTTCGATCTATGTGAAAAGAAGCGAGTAAAAAAAGCTTGAAGATAATCTATGTGAACGGCCAAAGCTGCAGTCCTTGTATCAATCTGTGTGAACGATACAGAGACAGGTTTAGTTAAAGTCACGTAGTTATGTGCATAGTAATTTTAGTAAACTTTACTCTTGTGTGGAGGACCAGTGGACGTAGAGGGGTTTACCTCAAACCACTTAAATATGTGTTATTTACTTTAAGCTTTACTGTTTTCATTTAAACTATGATTTATATGTATAGATTGTGAAAACCCTGTACGCATCAACCAAATAGGAAAACACGCACTTGCTGTATTTACAGCAACTCACTAATAGACTTCCGCTACACAATTAACTTCAAAACTTATACAGCTTAGTGTATTTTTACCTTCAAAGCTGTTTAATGTGTAATCTATGGCCAACAAGTGGTATCGGAGAGGTTGATTCTATAAAAAATCAGTCGATTTTTAAGTGAATCACATCCACAATCCCCAGCTTTTGAAAACTTTATTTAATACTTTCATCATCCTATGTATAACATGGACTCATCTATGATAAACAAGGTTCCTATGTTTTTCATTAATGAGTTTGATGACTGGAGAATCAGGATCGAATCCCATATTGGGGCCATGTACGAGGAAATGATTTGTCATCCAGGAAGGACCTAACAAGATTTTGAAGGTCAACACAGCCGCAAGGATGGAAGGGCAACCTTATGCCGACATACTCGAGAAAGAGCATGATCAGTGGACGACCGATTAGCGCAAGCGAGCTAACCTTTCCAACATCACCAAGAATACGCTATTTTTCACTCTCGACAAAGGCACATTCTCCCAAGTAAAGAGCTATCAGACAGCTAAGCAATCTGAGAGAAACTCAAGCTTATTTGTGAGGGTACTAAGCTCTCGAAAGAAAACAAAATTTCTATACTTACTCGGCAGTTCAAATCTTTCGAAATGAAATCTTATGAAATGATTGAGGAGCTTGACCTCAGATTCATTGGCATTGTCGGTGAACTTGAATAATTGGGTAAAGTGTATACCCAAAAGGAGAAAAAGTTAAAAATCTATAGATCACTCCCTTCCCGTTGGGAGATTAAGACTACAGCTATGCGTGTATACTGTAATCTAAACTATATTTCCACTTTTGATCTTTTCTCCGACCTCAAAGCTTATGAGTATGATATTGACAGGAGAGAAAATACCGAAGTGTCACCGGCCCATACGACAACACTGGCTTCTGTATTTGACAGGAGACACAACTCTGCATCCAGTACATTCAAATCAGCACACAAGACTGCACACAGTGACTACGACATGATGTCGCAAGATGAAATGGCCCTGCTCATGCACAAGTTCAAAAAGTTCATCAAACAGTCTGGAAAGACTCCCTACAGGCCCAATACTTTTCACAAGGTAAGTTCTGAATCACCTTCATATGGTGATTCTAACTTATGCTATAAACGTAGGAAACCCGGACAATATGCAAATAAGTGTCCACATTCGAAAGTGCAAAAGTTGCGAGAAGCTGAGCAACAATAAAAAGAATGAAAGAAGGCATGTCTGAAAAACCAAGCTCAAGGCCCTCATTAGTGAATCAGAAGCCTCGCCAGCATCGAACAAAATCGAGGAGTGCCTTCAGGCAATCACCGACAGTGACTTCTCCGACAATGCGATCGAGGATAAAGCATACATGTGCTTTGTGGCTAAAGAAATACAGGATGATGAGGACAACAATGATGAAGTAAGTTCAAATTCAACTTCTATAAATGCATTGCATACTTTTGAAAATATGATGAATGAATTCAAAAATATTCAAAATACCATGAGACACTAAAATGATAAAACATACAGCTCAAAATTTCAAACATAGAGCTGAAAGATGAAAATGACTTGCTGAAAAATAACTATGAATATATGTCTACTAATTACGAAAATAGCAAAGTCACTTTTGAAAAACTCATGGAAAGCAATCATCAACTTGCAAAAGATCCAAATGAGGCAAAGTCTCATAATGAGAGCAATAAAAATGATTTTGCTTTACTCGAAGCCAAAGTAAAAACTCTCGAGAAGCGGGAAGGAGAATTAGAGACCATCCTGAAGTCATTTGAAAATTTTTCTAAATGGATGGAAGAAATTCTAAGCACTGGGCAGCATGCACACGATAAACGTGGCTTAGGATACGATTCATTCTCCCATAAGGGAAAGACTAGTACGGTATTTGTCAGGGGCGTGGAACACATTCCTGTACCTGAAGAGACCCCAAGTCCCACAAAGGTTACAGCTACCCCTCGTACAGCGTAGGCTGCGATTCTGCCACCAAATTCATATCACAGACAGTGGAAACCTCAGTCTCCCAGACTTGTAAAACGTGATCAATAGTATGCTCCCCGAGCATATCAACAGCGCCAACAGCCATTCAGAAAGAAGGCTATATCTAAATATCAAAGGCATGCACCACAGTACTACCAATAGTACTTTACACCTAAATATTGGATACAAGAGCCCCATTATCCATCTAGAAAGCAGGTCTCCATGCAGTATCAACAACAGCTCTGGGAATCCAATTGGAGACCCAGAAGGCAAGCCGTAAGGTCGAAGAAAATGGCTCCACCTCCTAGACGGCAATCGGACTGGAATAATAACACTAGATTTTACATGCATAATAATCAAGGTTACAGCGACTACGTGCCTGCCCCACGTAGATATCGCAAAATAGGACCAAAAGTAACCTACAACAAACCAATTACTGTCAGGAAAATTGGCGTACCTAAAGGCACTAACATACACATGGACCCAACAATCAAAGAGAACCTAAATATCAGCGGATGTTCTCGGCACATGATAGGAGATATCAGCAAGCTGTCAGATTATGTAGAAGGTCGCAGTCCAAATGTGCGCTTTGGTGACAAGTCCAATGGAAGAACAAGAGGGAGAGGGAACCCTGCTTGTAGAAAAGTTCAAAGTCACTGATATAGCCTATGTTCAAGGCGTACAATACAATCTACTTAGTATTAGCCAGTTCTGTGACAAACAGTGTTCGGTCAAATTCTATATAGATGACTCTAGAGTAAAGGATATCAAGGCCAAAGAAATTGTCCTCACAGGAAGTAGATCAAGTAATATGTATATTGCTAACTGGAAGCCTACGAGCTCCACTATTTCATGTTTTGTTGCTAAAGGCACTGCAGATCAATGCTAGCTATGGCACAAGAGGATGTCTCATAAAAACTTCAACACGAGTAACAAACTTGCCCGACAGGGAATGGTTAGAGATTGCCCAATGTGTCATTTTATAAAAACAACATATGTGGACCTTGTCAGAAAGGCAAACAAGTCAAAACCTCCCTGAAAAGCAAGTAATACCTATCTACTCACAGAATTCTGGATATGCTACACATAGACCTCTACGGTCCTGTAGACCCTGTAAGTTTGGGAGGTAAGAAATATTGTCTCGTTTTTTTTGACGATTTTTACAGGTATGGTTGGACAATCATTCTAAACAAGAATAAAGAAACAACAACAAAGTTTCCAAAGAACCTGAAGAAACTACATAATGAGAAAGGGTTGAGTATCGTGTCCATTTGTTCCGATAGAGGTACTAAATTCACAAGTCACTTTATAGAGCAATACTGTTCGGATAATGGAATACAACAGGAATCCTCAGCAGCCCGGACTCCTAAACAAAATGGTATTGTAGGGCGCAAGGAAGCAACAAGAACCATGATAGCTGCAAGCAAGTTACTACAGCCATTCTGGGGGGAAGAAACAAATACAGCATGCTACACACAAAACTGATGTATCATCAACAAGCATCACAACAAAACAGCCTATGTGGTATGGAACAATAAAATTCTATTGGTTGCATACTTTCACATTTTTGGATACAGGTGTTATGTTCTGAAGAACGGAAAGCATCAACTCAATACCTTCGAAGAAAGGTCGGATGAAGGGATATTCGTAGGATATTCCTCTGTCAGCAAAGCTTTCAGGACCTTTAACAAAAGGAAGCTGACAATAGAGGAATCTATCCATGTAGTGTTCGATGAACCCCATCATGATCCAAATGAGTATAAGGCATAACCCAGACTATCCAGACTCTTTCTATTTATGACCCTAAAACTCCAATAAAACCTATCGTGGACTTAGAAATCAAACCCACAGTTGTAAGATCAGAAGTATTCGAAGCTGATGCTGTACAAGCTGAAGCTAAAACTACAGCACCACAAGATACAGCACGGGACGCCGAACTAGAACCTGACAGGAGATGGTTGAGAGATCACCCACAAGAGTTAATTATAGGTGAAATTGATGCTAGTGTATCTACCCGTAGAAAAATACCGAGTACACAGGAACTGTACTATGTGTGCAAGAAGAGACTGATTCTGGGAGATCTCCATTTCCTGTATGGAAATCTCAAGTGGAACTTAAGAGACTATCTATGTGCACCCTATCTGTATTCTTAGCCCAATCCACACCTGTTTCGACCAATGAAGCTCTAAATAATTCACATTGGATCACTTATATAGAAGCAGAGCTTAATGGTTTCGAAAGAAACAATTTATAGTATCTAGTTGTTAGGAGTATGCCCTCCAATGCCATTAAAAGGATGTTTGAGTGAGGGAATTGTACTTGTTATTATGTAAAATATTATGAGAAGGCAATTGTATATTTCCTTATTTACTGGTAGTCGCTGGAATTCCTGACTCGTAAATATATATACAGAAACTAGTCCCTGTATTTGATGGCAAAACATTCCGGTCTTTATTGGATAAGGGGATCGGCATTGGAAAGGTTTAAGGCTCAAATACTTAATCGTTCACAATTCGATGAAACTTGAATGGGCTTTAAGTTTATGTGAAGACTTGTATAACATGTTCTTTGACTTGGAGAGTGCCTGTATTCACTAATGGTTAGTGGGAGCACACGTTATAGGTATGCTAATGAGATTAGTATACTCAAACCGACTCACCCTCGATTCGTCACACAGATTTCACTCTCGGATAGTTAATGACGAAACCGAAAGGTTGTGATAGGTATTCGTGAACTTTCGACTTGAGGATTTAGTAGGGATATGCTTGTGATGTTAATATTTTCACTAGAGTAGTTCGACCTAGAAAACCAAGAGGTGAGGGTCAACCTCGACATGCATCTTGATGGACAAGTGGCAGGTTCTACTAAATACCAAGATAGGATTATTTCTTCTATAAGTGAACAGGTATATGTCCTATGTGGTTAATGGCAGATGATATCATAAATCTTTTGCCAAAGCATTGGAGCTAGTTGTATTGGATGCACGAGAGCTCTGTGATCTCGATTTTCATTAACTCAAACATAGCATCAAGTACAGATAGGTTGACTGATCGTGACCCCATAACTTGATCGAAACTTTTGAAAGAAGGGTTTATACGTTTACTGGTATTTACGACAGAATGGTTGTTGAATGATCCCTATCGTTCGTTCTCAGTAAGGTTACAGTATAGGCCGCAGGACTTGTTAGGTAGTGCTATAACTCTTTGGTTCCTTCCATTGCTTATTGAGACGAACCTAACGATTTCCGCATTAGGGAGGCGTCATAATTATTTGAATTGGATCTCTTATTGTGAATTTATACATTGGATGTATCATTTAATTTATTGGATAAATTAAATCGGTCTAGTGAATTAAATAAATTACTGGGTAATTAATTTAACTCATGAATTATTATTTCCTGGAGAAATAATATTTTGATATAATTGATTAATTAGAATCAATTGTATTAATTTTATTTGAGAGGAACCAAGATGTATCAATCAGACTAGGTACACGACGGTCCGTTTCATAGATCAAAACTAAACGAATCCTCCTCATCATGGTGTAGGCCGCTTCCCCATCATGTGCACCTTCATTGATGGTGCCTTATGCCCCCTCATTGTTGGTAATGAGTTGGTTCTATATGAAAAGGACAAAATGGTGTGATAAGATGAGATCTTATCATTATACAACATGAAGTGGGGACTTTGGAGTCATGACTCATGCGTAGACTTTGTTATAAAACAAAGTTCATCCCCTCCATCATGAAGAGAAAAATTAGCCAACACATAATTGAGAGAGAGAGAGAGAGAGAGAGTTCTTTTGTTCATGTTTTTACACTCTTACAGAGAGAGAGAGAGAAAAAAACAAGAACAAAACATATATCACTTGGAGTGATCACATACTTGAGAGATAAAAATCAAGAACAATATATATATATATATATATATATATATATATATATATATATATATATATATATATATATATATCACTTAGAGTGATTACATTCTTGAGAAGAAAAATTCCTACTACTCTTTTCTAGCCGTATCCTTATACGATGATTGAGTGGATAGTTGGTACGATCATCTCCAGGCACGTGGCTAGTAGAGACGCGGCACTTTCGGTGTTTGGAGTATCGAGGGCTCATCAAATTGGATTTGAGGTCATCATCATCAACACCAACATTCAATCAAAGGACTTCAAGGATATGTTTTCATATCTTAACTCTTGTCCTTTTATATTCGTTTATACATTGCATGATCGGTCCTCTTTAGGGATTCAGATAATTTCGTTTTTGCTTCCGCTGCGCCTTCGTTTTTAGCATCGAATCCTAACAGTGGTATCAGAGTAAGGTGTTGTGATCGTATATACGATATTTAGCATTTGTAATGCTTGATTGAGTGTTTTTATGATTTGGAATCATAATTGTATTAATCACTAATTTTTAGTTGTTCATCTAAAAAAATCAATTTTTCATGATATTTTGTTATAATATAAATCTATTTTTCTTTCAAAAAACTGGTTTAAATGTGTAATATAAATATTAGAAAAATATTATTTTTGAAATCGGGATGGAAAGACGAGCCGAAAACATGGGCGGACCCGACAGCTTGGAGTTGCCAGGGCGTTGTCGTGCAGTCCCGTTTTGTGAGGGACCACGGACCAGCTTTCGGACCGCAAGGCAGCGGCCATGGATTGGCCCGACATGTCCGTTTTCGACTCTATTTTTTATATTTTGTTCAGTAATTAATTTTCTGCAAATTAAATTAGATTTAATTTGACTAAGATATTATTATGGTAATTTTATTCTTAGGGGAATTAATTTATTGAAATATTTTCCCATCCGGAATAATTAAAATTAATGGTTGCTTGAATTAATTGGATTAATTATTATGGATGTATTAATTTATATTGATTGGACCAATAGTAAGATTAATTATTTATGCCATTAATTTTAACGTGATTGTTGTATTATTATTTGAATGTTGATGTAGTCTGTGGACCTAGTTTTTGAATCGTTTTTCGATTAGGTTGTAAAGGCCGTTTGAGCCTATTTATTTTACTAAAAGATTTTGTATTTAGGATACAATTTTTCAATGTAAAATTTATATGTAATGACGAAGACCGGAGGAAGATCCATTCGAGAGGACGAAGATTCAAGACTCAAGACATGTAATTAGATTACGATGGGTTTGGTTCTAGGAACGGTCCATGAACTACATGTTGTAGCTACTAGGTTGTGTATGTTTATTCATATGGTATGAATATCGACAAACGCGCTTAAATGAATTAATGTGCAAAGTGTAACAGTAATCGAGAAAATTCTCCCACGACAAAATATTAAGTTTAAAAGATTTCAAGGTTTTCCTTCCCTCCATCGAACTCTCGGAAAATTGAAATCCAAACCGGATGTGCTATGCTTCTGAGTTATCGGGGAATTCGTTCGGGGAGGGTCGATAAATTCTGAGAGTGCATTGGATGCCTTCGGTTGGAACAAATTTTATCCCTAAAAACCTGTTCGGTTGCCGGATAAGACTCAATTGTGAAATTGATTAGCGTCGATGGTATAAAGTTAACTTGTTCACGAACTATAGAAATCCTACAGGTTTAGGGGAGTGAACAAGAGGAAAAAGAAGACCGAATCATCTATTAGATGGGTTGGTGTTGGACACCACTTTATGAATATTAATAGACCAGAAACCTGTTAGGTTGCCCTCTATTAAAATTTATAAAGAACTCGATCACCACTATGAAGTAAAGCGAACAAATACTTCAGGATATCACAAGGGAGTGTGTTATTCCGATAAAAGTACTGGGAGCTGGGTTAAATGAATAGAAAAGACCTTAATTCTAATCTTAGATCATAATTAAACGAGTCACTAATTTATCTGTCTTACTTAATACATACAAACAAAATTACAACTATCATAATGACAGTGAACCCACTCGCAATTCTAATCGAGAAGAACAACTTAACCGGACCAAACTTTAAAGACTGGCTCCGCAATCTGATGATTGTCCTCAGTATAGAGGCGCTGAGATACGTCTTGGAGGCGGACCTCCTGGCGGCTCGCGGACTAGAGCCAGCCAGGTGTAACACCCTCAAGTTATTCAGGGAATATTACAGCGCCGTAAGCCCCACCGTTGGACTCACAAGGCTAAACATACGCGAAACTATAAATTTTGACCGAGAAGGTCTACATACAATGGAACGAAGAACGATACAAAAGGTGTTCAGGACATAACCATTGTATCCACAGACATCACAACACAAATCAATACCTCGGCTAACGAAGGCCGGAACATCAAGGAAAAATGGAAAACAATACTCGGGTATTCAATAACCATTCTAGTACAACAACACTAAATGGAAAACTCAGAACATAACCGGAGGAAAGACACAGTATCACACTTGCCCACCATCTTCATGCCGACCCGATACCTGCCTGTCCACTCTCCTGGAACCTGAAATACATAAAAAGTATTTCCCCCATAAAGGGGTTAGCCGTCGAATAGCTACTGCAAGTATATTAAGTATGAAACACAATACTCCTCGATAATAAAGTAAATGTAACTGACAATTCATCAATTCAAGACTAGTATTCCGGAATAACTAAATCTCGTAGCATCACATCAATACATATATGAATACCGTGGAACCGCACCAGAGGCTACGGAACCCTCAGAGGACTCATCGGTCCATCCCAGAGTGGTTCGTTCATATCATCCGTGGAATCGCACCAGAGGCGACGAAACCCTCAGGGGACCCGTCAGCCCACCCCAGAGTGGATATAAATAATCATGCCATTAAATATCTTACTTTCAAAGTCTAGAACGTACAATCATAAATATATACTTGCCTTTGAGACATCGAGAAATCAAACGGAAAAAGGGTATGAGTTCGGTAGGTCCAAGAACGCACTTCCGGCACCTAAACGATTCGCAAGGAATATGATAATCAATTATCCATATTCAAATTACATGAAGAAACTCCCGAAACCCATCTACGATTCATGAAAATACACGGATAAACAACTAGAGGTTGGAAAATCGCCCAAACTCTCACAAGTCCAAAAACGGCACAATCCAATCCGTAAAATCGTAGGAAAAACATGCATACAGGATAGATACATCATAATCTCAAGGTCTGCAAGCTTCAAAATGGATAAATCGGACGAATCTACGAAAAACCCAAAAATTCCCAAAAATAGGGTTCTAAGGATTTTTACCTTGATTCGGAGGATAGAGATGTGCTAGATGTTGCATAAACCTTGTTATCCAACCCAAGGTGACGATATCTGAAAAAGGACTGCCTTAAATCGCCCCAAATCGCCTCTCCCGAGCTCTCCCGATCGGAAAAAGTGGAAATGATGTGAAATAACAAGTGCAGGGGTTGACTGTCCCCTTATATACTGTCCCAGTATAGCGCACGCTACGCCTAAATATTAGCGTGCGCTAACAGGTCACCTGGTAGTCCAGTGGCTACTATCATAATACGTTAGCGCGCACTACGTAACATCCCTAGCATGCGGTAACTGGTGTTCTGCCAAAATCTCAGTTCACTGTCTCAGTCCGCTAGCGTGCATTAATACTGAGCACTAGCGTGCGTTACGCAAGCCATATAGCGTACGCTAGCCGCCGCCTAGCGTGCGTTACCTGCTAGTCCAGAAAGTCTGAAACCTCACTGCCTCTGCCGATTCAGTCTGTTAGCACGCGCTACGCTATGGTTAAGCATGCGTTATGCAACAGATTTAGCATGCCCTAGCCGAAGCCTAACATACGCTACCTGATAGTCCAGAAACCTGGCAACCTCACTGCCTCTGCCGACCAGCCCATTAGCGTGCGCTACGGACGGATGTTAGCGTGTGCTACTACCATGAATAGCGCGTGCTAATGAACTCCTAGCATGCATTAATCCGCCAGTCCTGAGAGCAGTTCAAGTCAGTGGTTCTGACCTGACTAGTCCCTTAGCGCGCGCTACGGCTCAAAGCTAGCGTGCGCTAATCAAGCAAAATTAGTATGCGTTAGCTTAGGCCTAGCGTGCGCTATGTCTCTGGCCCAGAACACTTCCGCAAGGTCTAAACAACACGATTGAGACCCAAAACAAGATACGAAACTCGATAACAATATCAACAACATCTCCATGCATTTACAGAGCAACAAAATAAGGAGAACGACAAAGTCAAACAGTCAATAAAAGTACGAGTATTACATTTCCCCCCTCTAAAAAGAAGTTTCGTCCCGAAACTTAAGAAATAAAAAGTTCGGGGTAATCCACCCGCATCTTCTCTTCCGTGTCCCAAGTCGCCTCCTCGACTCCATGTCTCGACCATTGCACTTTAATCAGTGGAATGGTCTTATTCCGAAGTTGTTTCTCGCGACGCTCAAGGATCTTCACGGGTTTCTCCGGAAAGGTAATATCCTCGGCTACGTCAATCTCACTGTAGTCGATAATGTGGCTCGGATCCGGTACGTACTTTCTCAGCAGGGACACATGAAAAACACTATGGACGTGACTCAAAGCTGGAGGCAACGCTAAGCGATAAGCTAAATCTCCAACTATGTCCAAAATCTCGAAAGGTCCGATATAGCTCGGACTAAGTTTCCCCATTTTCCCGAAGCGGAAAACTCCACTGGTTGTTGACAACTTGAGCAAGACATGATCCCCCACTTCAAACTCCAAGGGTCGACGACGAGTATCAGCATAAGATTTCTGACGACTCTGGGCAGCCAGCAATCGGTCCCGGATAATAGAAATCTTTTCTTTAGTCTCCATCAACATATCAGGCTCCATGCCAACTAGCTCAGAAGCCTCGTCCCAACATAATGGCGACCTACATCGCCTACCATAAAGTGCCTCGAATGCTGCCATTTTGATCGACGCATGCCAACTATTATTGTACGCAAACTCGATCAATGGTAAGTGAAGCTCCCAATCATTACTCCAGTATAAGGCACAAGCTCGCAACATATCTTCGAAGCTCTAAATCGTCCTCTCTGTCTGACCGTCTGACTGAGGATGAAAGGAAGTGCTCAATCTCAACTCAGTACCCAAAGCCTGATGAACGACCTTCCAAAAATGCGATACGAAATGGCCGTCTCGATCAGAAACAATGGTCTTGGGGGCACCGTGCAACCTTACGATCTCAGCAATAAAGGTTCGAGCCAGTCTATCCGGTCCCCAAGTGTCCTTAATACCCAAGAAGTGTGCAGACTTGGTCAACCGATCGACAATTACCCAAATCATATTCATTCCAGCCCGAGTTCCCGGCATGCCAGTGATGAAATCCATAGAGATGTCTTCCCACTTCCATTCGGGAATGGGAAGCGGTTTCAACAACCCCACTGGTCGTTGATGTCCGAATTTGACTTGTTGACACATCAAACACCGTAGTATAAACTCCGTGACATCCTTCTTTATGTTATTCCACCAAAAATTGCGCTTCAAATCTTTGCACATCTTACTCGTCCCGTGGTGGATTGAGTAAGGCGTAGCATGAGCTTCTCGGAGAATTCTCTGCCTCAACTCTAAATCGTTCGGAACACAAAGCCTGACCTGAAATCTCAAAATACTATCCTCGTGAACCATAAAGCCAGGAGCTTTTCCTTTAATTACATCTTCCTTCAGTTGAGAAATCATCGGGTCACTCCACTGCTTCCCTTTGATGTCATCAATCAAGGACGAAGTAATTTCGAGAGTACACAACTGTCCATGTACTCGTTGAAGCCAAACTTCTATCCCTTGCTCAATTAAATCCTGACGAATTTTCATCTGAGATGTAAGAACCTCGAGCATTTGAAGAGATGCCTATTTGCGGCTCAAAGCATCCGCATTGACATTGGCTTTTCCGGGGTGGTAAAGAATATCCAAATCATAATCCTTTATCAACTCTAACCAACGCCTTTGTCTCATATTCATCTCCTTCTGACTGAAAATATACTTCAGGCTTTTGTGATCGGTATAAATCCGACACAGCGAACCATACAAATAATGCCACCAAATCTTGAGTGCGAAGACAACTGCGGCCAACTCTAAGTCGTGAGTAGGATAATTCATCTCATAAGTCTTTATTTGTCATGACGCAAAAGATATCGTCTTATCATGTTGCATAAGTACACAGCCCAGACCTTGACCCAAAGCGTCACTATAAACTGCAAAGCCCTCACTACCATGTGGTAAGGTTAAAATCGGCACTGAAGTCAAACGTCTCTTCAGTTCTTCGAAGCTCTGCTGTCTCTCATCCGTCCAAATAAACTTTTCGGTCTTCTGGACTAATTTCGTAAGCGGCCAAGCGAGTTTTGAGAACCCCTCGACAAATCGTCGGTAATACCCAGCAAGACCCAAAAAGCTACGGACTTCCTTAACATTTTTAGGCGGTGCCCAATCTAGCACTGCCTCAATCTTCTGCGAGTCTACACGAACCCCTTCGGCCGAAATCACATGGCCAAGAAACATAACTTCTTCCAACCAAAACTCACATTTCAAGAATTTTGCAAAGAGGTGCTCGGTTCTCAAAATGTCTAATATCAAACGCAAGTGTCAGGCATGTTCCTCCTTATCTCGAGAATAGATCAAGATGTCGTCAATAAAGACGGCTACACACATGTCGAGGTACTCGATGAATATTTTATTCATTAACTGCATGAATACTGCCGGTGCATTCGTCAACCCAAAAGGCATAACTACAAATTCATAATGCCCATATCTCATCCGAAATGCCGACTTCGGAACGTCGGACTCCCTCACCATGAGTTGATAATACCCGTATCTTAAATCAATCTTCGAGAAAACTGCGGCCCCTTGCAATTGATCAAATAAATCGTCTACACGAGGTAAAGGATACTTGTTCTTGAATGGTTACTTTGTTCAGCTCACGGTAGTCGATGCACAAACGTAGTGAACCATCTTTCTTCCTCACGAAAAGAACAGGCGCGCCCCAAGGTGAAGCGCTCGGTCTGATGTACCCTTTTTCCAGAAGTTCTCCTAATTGATTCTTCAATTCTTGCATCTCGGAAGGTGCCATCCGGTAAGGTGCTTTAGAAATCGGAGCCGCATCTGGCTCTAAGTCCACGGTAAATTCTATCTCGCGATCTGGCGGTAATCCCGGGAGGTCATCCGGAAAAACATTGGGATACTCGTTAACAACCGGAATGAAAGAGAAATCGACTTCGTTTCCTTCCATTTTTAAGGCGTAACACCAATAGCCCGTACAACCTTTATTCAAAAGTTTCACGACCTTTATGGCACTGATAAGTAACTTGGATCGGCCCGACTTACATCCCAAAAATGAGTACTCAGATCCGTCTTTAGTCATCATGGTGATAACCTTGGTACGGTAATTCATAATCGCTTGGTGACTATCAAGCCAATCCTCGCCGAGGATCACATCCTCGCCTTCCATATCAACTACAATCAGATTCGATAACCATTCCATGCTGGATATAATCACCGGAAAATCTCTAATCTCCTGGTTCCCCACAATTCTATCCCCGCTAGGCAGTTTCACAATGACGGGATCGCAAGCAGTCATACAAGTTATATTCAAACGGCGTACACACTCCAAGGAAATAAAAGAATGTGTAGCACCCGTATCAAAAAGTACACGGACTGGATGAGATAAAATATGAATGGTACCTGAAGCCACCGCCGCGTCGGGTTCGTCTGTTCGACGCATCTCATAAACCCGTGGTTGTACCGAACTGACGCTAGAGTTTCCCCCTCCAGCGTTCTGACCTTGTCCCCGGCCCCTGCCGAAATTCTGTTGAGGTTGACCAAAAGATTGTCGCTGATTTATACCTTGGTCAAGTGGTGCTGGGGCAGAAGACCGAGTGTCCAAAGTCTGATTCGGCTCAGAAGAATAAGCCGCACTATGTCCAAACTGTCCGCACGTGTGACACTTCAATGGTGGAAAGTTGCATTCCAAATTAACGTGGCCTGGACGACCATAATTGTAGCAAGTCACCGTGCGATTTGTTGTACCCAGAGTAGAACGGTAACCCCTCTTTCCCTTATTAGAACGTGACGACTGTACGGCAGAACGGTTAGTCGTCTGTGACCTCTGAAAGTTGCCACTCTTAGAGCCAGAAAAATTTCCCGCGACCTTCTGCTTCTTCGATTCTTCAACGGTATCGTTGTCGGGGCTTAACATATCATGGGCTAAAGCTCTGTCCTGATACTCCTTCAGTGTGGTGCAAGCAAATCCGGCCATGTACCGTCGTAAGTCCAAGTTCATTCGCATATCAAAGTAACGAATCTTATCACGCTCGTTACGCACTTGATCCTTCACATGGATCAATTGTTGGTTGTACTCCACGATCGCCTGCAAAATGGGAATATCCTTTGGTTTAGCCTCGAAAAAGGCTCGGATTCGGCCCTCTCGTACCGGCCAAGGACAAAACTCGGACTCCAAGGTCTTTGGCACCACCAAACTGTGGAGGGTGCATACGGATTACGTTCTGAAGCAAGGCATCCGTGTTCGGGTTCGGATTATTCAGCTGAACAGTTTGGGCTAAGATGGTCTTCTGGGTAGCCAATTGTTGAAGTACATTCGCAAATCCAACGTCCGCGCTGTTCCCCTGGCCATTCGATCGTCGTGGCCGACTTTGGTGTCGGGATGCACCGAAGTTCGACAAATCGGGGTTGGTCGACCCGCAATGTAATCGATGGAAACGGCCGCGCCACGACCTCTCCCACGTCCACGGCCACGACCACCGCCACGACCCCTACCAGCTGAAATACTGAAGAACACACAAGGCAGGTAAGTACAGCTCAATCGCACGTCATCAAAGTGACCGATTCTCAAAAATACCAAAATAGAAGCAAAACGAATAAGGGAACACCCGAAGAGTAAGAGGTCTTACAAGTACCGGTCGCACTGTGATGATGGCAGAGTAGTGATACTATGGAGAAATGACGACTCGTTCGACCTAAAACACCGACAGCCTAGGTATCCATAGACCTAAGCTCTATACCATATTCTGTAACACCCCCAAGTTATCCAGGGAATATTACAGTGCCGTAAGCCCCACCGTGGGACTCACAAGGCTAAACATACGCGGAACTATAAATTTTGACCGAGAAGGTCTACATACAATGGAACGAAGAACGATAAAAAAGGTGTTCAGGACATAACCATTGTATCCATAGACATCACAACACAAATCAATACCTCGGCAAACACAGGCCGGAACATCAAGGAAAAATGGAAAACAGTACTGGAGTATTCAATAACCATTCTAGTACAACAACATTGAATGGAAAACTCAGAACATAACCGGAGGAAAGACACAGTATCGCAGTTGCCCACCATCTTCATGCTGACCCGATACCTGCCTGTCCACTCTCTCCTGGAACCTGAAATACATAAAAAGTATTTCCCCTATAAAGGGGTTAGCCGTCGAATAGCTAGTGCAAGTATATCAAGTATGAAACACAATACTCTTCGACAATAAAGTAAATGTAACCGACAATTCATCAAATCAAGACTAGTATTCCGGAATAATTTAATCCCATAGCATCACATCAATACATATATGAATACTGGGGAACCGCACTAGAGGCTACGGAACCCTCAGAGGACTCATCGGTCCATCCCAGAGTGGTTCGTTCGTATCATCTGTGGAATCGCACCAGAGGCTACGAAACCCTCAGGGGACCCATCGGCCCACCCCAGAGTGGATATAAATAATCATGCCATTAAATATCTTACTTTCAAAGTCAAGAACGTACAATCATAAATATATACTTGCCTTTGAGACATCGAGAAATCAAACGGAAAAAGGGTATGAGTTCGGTAGGTCCAAGAACGCGCTTCTGGCACCTAAATCATTCGCAAGGAATATGATAATCAATTATCCATATTCAAATTACACGAAGAAACTCCCGAAACCCATCTACGATTCATGAAAATACACGGATAAACAACTAGAGGTTGGAAAATCGCCCAAACTCTCACAAGTCCGAAAACGGCACAATCCAATCCATAAAATCGTAGGAAAAACATGAATACGGGATAGATACATCATAAACTCAAGGTCCGCAAGCTTCAAAATGGATAAATCGGACGAATCTACGAAAAACCCTAAAATTCCCAAAAATAGGGTTCTAAGGATTTTTACCTTGATTCGGAGGATAGGGATGTGCTAGATGTTGCATAAACCTTGTTATCCAACCCAAGGTGACGATATCTGAAAAAGGGCTGCCTTAAATCGCCCCAAATCGCCTCTCATGAGCTCTCCCGATCAGAAAAAGTGGAAATGATGTGAAATAATAAGTGCAGGGGTTGACTGACCCCTTATATACTGTCCCAGTCTAGCGCACGCTACGCCTCAATATTAGCGTGCGCTAACGGGTCACCTGGTAGTCCAATGGCTACTGTCATAAGACGTTAGCGCGCGCTACATAACATCCCTAGCGTGCACTAACTGGTGTTCTGTCAAAATCTCAGTTCACTGTCTTAGTCCGCTAGCGTGCGTTAATACTGAGCACTAGCGTGCGTTACGCAACACATATAGCGTACGCTAGCCGCTGCCTAGCGTGCGTTACCTGCTAGTCCAGAAATTTTGAAACCTCACTGCCTCTGCCGATTCAGTCTGTTAGCGCGCACTACGCTATGGTTAAGCGTGCATTATGTAAGAGATTTAGCGTGCGCTAGCCGAAGCCTAGCGTACACTACCTGATAGTCCAGAAACCTGGCAACCTCACTGCCTCTGCCGACCAGCCCATTAGCGTGCGCTACGGATGGATGTTAGCGTGCGCTACTAACCACGAATAGCATGCGCTAATGAACTCCTAGCGTGCGTTAATCCCCCAGTCCAGAGAGCAGTTCGAGTCACTGGTTCTGACCTAACTGGTCCCTTAGCGCGCGTTATGGCTCAAAGCTAGCGTGTGATAATCAAGCAGAATTAGCGTGGGTTAGCTTAGGCCTAGCTTGCGCTATGTCTCTGGACGAGAACACTTCCGCAAGGTCTAAACAACACGATCGAGACCCAAAACAAGATACGAAACTCGATAACAATATCAACAACATCTCCATGCGTTTACAGAGCGACAAAATAAGGAGAACGGCAAAGTCAAACAGTCAATAAAAGTACGGGTATTACACCAAGAAGAAGTTGAAAACCACGAAAAGTGGGTTAAGGATGACATTAGAGTCGTGGCTATATGATGGGCTCTATGTCTAATGAGCTTCAAAGAGCTCATGAGAAAATGACTTCTGCTAGGAAGATCTTATCTCACTTAATCAAACTTTTTTGGTGAGCAGAGTCGAACTGTTAGGTATGAGATATCTAAGCAACTCTTCGGTGCCAGGATGAAGGAAGGTGAGAAAGTTGGGGACCACATCCTCAAAATGATCTCTATGATCGAGAGATTCGAGGCTCTTGATTTTAGGATGCATGTTTCCCTCCAAACTGACCTTATCCTACAATCTCTTCCTGATTCATTCTCTCAGTTTGTTATGAACTTCAACTGTAATGAAATTGCTTGCAATTTAGCTGGGTTTTTAACACCCCCGTAATTTACAGAGATATTACAGCGCCATAAATTCATTTTAGAGAACCTAAAAGGCTTAGACCAACATGGAACACCTTAACCATTAACAAAATCGAGACATTCACACACTTAAAACCAACATAAATTTTCAATACGACTTACATCACCAAAACAATCCAATACATGGACCTGTTGGATCACAATAGATACAATAACTCACAACTGATCCAACAACATCAATAACAACTAACGCCAATACACTAAACAATATATAGCAGTATCCACGCGAATACAAAACCAAAATACGACTTTGACCATGACAAAACAACCACCAACTCAAAATACCGCATGATATCAGTGTTGCTCGTAATTATCGTGCCTTTCCTGCACCGGCTCACCACTGAGACCTGTACCTAAATACACAACAAGTATATCCACCCCAGAAGGGGTCAGCAAGAAGCCGGTGTAAGTACAATGATTCCAGAATATGTACAACAACTGAATAAACAACAGGAATCATAGTGCCATAATAGATATTATGGAATACAATACCACAATCATCATCACAAAATAACAACAGGGTCTATATTGGTACTATACCTCACGCGAGATAAATACCACTCCCCAAAGAGTCCTCGTCAGGCCCTCTCTGGCTGTAGAACCCTACCAAGTGAATCACAGAAGCCTCGGTCTATGGAACCCAGGGGACCCTCACTGGTTTTACTTGGCACATGACCACAAGTCGAACTTTCAGTAATCATCACTTTTTCAAATATGGCACAAATCACATTTTATAAAATCACCACTTTTCACAGAATCACATTTTCCACATATTCACACGAAGTACATCAAACACAATCAAAGTACTTGCCTCAATTATAATGATATAGTGAACGGTAGACGAAAGGACCTGCCACCCGAACTTTCTTCAACAATTAGGTCCTAGCACAACACAGCATTATATCAAACATAGTACGACGGAAACGGAAAGGTTTACCCTAAGTTCTACTCTTATGGATAATTAATCAGACACTATAGAGATAACATGGATCATACTCAAACTACGGAAGAAAACTCGAAACTTAATCCGTAGACCTCAACGAAAAACACAGGATTATAATTACAACATCATAATCGAGACAATCACAGCTAGATCTGGACTTTAGAGGATGAAACCTCAATAAAACCCTAAAATATGAAGAACTAGGGTTTTGAATAATTTACCTTGATCCAGACAATAAAAGCTGTTAAGATCTTGTTAACTTTGATATAGGAACTCTAAAACGTTGTTGGGTTGTGAAATCCAGCTAAAATCTCCACTTCCCTATGTTCAAGTCACCCAGCCGCCGGAGGAGGAAAGAAGAGAGAGAAAAATGGCAAGAACTGAACTACGATGTCCTATTTATACTGGACGATGATTAGCGTGCGCTACGGCAAGTGTAGTGTGTGCTATCAGGCTTAAATGGCAGTCCACCGCCTTTAAAAGGCGCTGCAAAACTTTCTGCACTGGCCGCACTAGCGTGCGTTACCCGTAATGTTTAGCGTGCGCTACCTGTTAGTTCCCAGTCCAGAAACCTCTGCATGTACTGACCGACCACAATGGATTGCGCTACCATGGATAATTAACATGTGCTACAAATGCATGATTAGCGCGCGCTAGCAACACAGTCTAGCGTGCGCTAACTGCTACTTCTCAGCATCACTAATGTGAAGTTTGGTCAGAACGAACACATCCTGATAGGCACATAACTCGACAATCACTAACAACCAACATACGAGTTCCAAGTCCAATATACACACAATTCCAGGCACCAAACGATATTATATGGAAATTTCTCAAACCAACTCCCAACGAGATACGGCCAAAAATAAAATATATTAATACTAAAGTACACGGATATTACACCCTTACCTTCTAAAAAGAAGTTTCCTCCTTGAAACTTGAAACAGTAAAAAGGGTTTTTGAAATATATATTCGAGTCAACAATCGTATCCACACAAATTTTTTATTCTTAAATCATAAACATTACACCAATATATGTTTGTAAGAAAACATCGATACACAGCATGCCCCATTAAGTATATCTCATGGGTTAACGACGACAGAGTCGTCTTCGACCTCTTCTTCCGGGTCCTCTTCGGGATCTTCCTCGGGATCCTTTTCAGCCTCTGCGACTTCTTGCCTCACGAACAGAATTGGGGCCGCTGGAAGGATAGCAAGGATCTCCTCATCATTGGCCCGTATCATTTCCCTCTCTTGCTGGTTCTGATCCTGGAGGGCCTCTCTCGCTTGAGTGTACTATGCCTCCCTCTCTCGAAGAGTGTGCCGTATTGCAGCCAACTGAGCTTCTAGCTGCATAGCATGCTCGTGTTCCTGTGCAGCTGTTTCCTGCGTAGTCTAACTTACGTCCTGATGAAATTAGCCTATGGCCTCTAGATAACTGATATGTTCCAAACAACGGGTATGCCTAGTAGGATCTATACTTGCAAGATTACTCAACTATTTTCTTTCGGTTAACG
Organism: Orobanche coerulescens; assembly: GCA_033398695.1. Taxonomy (NCBI): domain Eukaryota; kingdom Viridiplantae; phylum Streptophyta; class Magnoliopsida; order Lamiales; family Orobanchaceae; genus Orobanche; species Orobanche coerulescens. Next base: position 139,496,439 of record CM065805.1, on the reverse strand, counting down.
TCTTAAGTATGCGGTGGAAATACCTCTCAGGGTCTTATATATACATCAAACCGACTTTAAGTTGGCGGTCCTAACGGCGCTACAGTTGCTTCTAGTAGCCTCTATTATGGCGGCGCCATCATTCAGTATTAATTATCCCTCACCGCCACAACAATAACAATATTAGTGATAAAAATCTTGACGGTAGACTCGCGAAGATTCCCGTTAAAGATCGAGTTTATCAATAGAACGAATACGAACAAAATATTGGTCAATCTAAAAGATGCAATCACGGACTCTCAGTAATCCCACTTGATGTCAAGACATGATAACCATCTATCAGATGTTGATTATCGATACTAGCGAACCGAAGAAAAAAAATTGATCAAAAGAAAAGGAACTAATGGGAAAATAAATTTTTTACATCCCACTCTTTTTGAAATAAGTTTCGTCCCAAAACTTAGGATCAAAGCAAGGCAAACTTTAGATGACATACGTTATATGCTGCCAAAAACGGACACAAATACTTAAGAACGTTTACGAAGTGTAACGATCATGAATCACTACGGTTAATAATCCAAATAATACGATAATAAAAAATGCGAGCTTAACGCTGAACATGTACGTAATTCCGATAACCTCGAAGGTTGGGAAAATCACATACTGGGACAAATACCCGAATCTTAAGGAAATTACGAAGTGGTCCAGATGCTCAATAATCATGATACGAGGTCGAATATTAACAATTGGACGACAACAATCGAATGATCGAACAACAACGATTAGACGACAATAATCAAACAACAACTCCGAAGTTCACATCCCAACCCAAGACATTAAATGAATGTTGGCCACTAAGTATACTGGATACAGCTTGGAAACTGTTTTAAACAACAAGCTGTACGATTTTTAAATCTGAGTACGTAGCGGAAGTCTTAAATACAGTAAGTTGCTGTGGATACAGCAACTCGATGTGCAGTGTATACTTAAATAATCACAGTTTAATAAAACAATAAAAACATAAGGTAAATAACACAGTATTTAAAGTGGTTCGAGGTAAACCCCTCTACCTCCACTGATCCTCCACACAAGAGTAAAAAGTCTATTATAATTACTGCGTACACAACTACGTAATTATAACAACACTTAATCAATATATCGTTCACACAAATTGATATAAAGATCTTAGCTTTCAACCGTTCACACAGATTGGTTTGAGCTAACACTTTGACTGGCTTCTTCACACACAGTTCTGAAGCTTTGTCTTCTTCAATGCAAGTCCTTCTCACACAGTTCGGGATTAGCAAAGATTCCTCAATCCACACAGGGCTGATATGAGTTTGTTCAAAGACAGAACAGGGTTTGAACAACAGCTATGCCTTTCTGGGCTATAAGCTAATGATGTGTTTTTCAAGGTTTGAGCACTGTATATCTCTTATATCTGAATAGCAGAAAGCTTGGGGAGATATGTTTTACTCTGAATATTTCTTGTAAGCTTGATTGTTTGTAAGTCGATCTTTCGTGTAGTTCAGTCATTGATGATCATCAAACTCTGGAGATATATATAGCCTTCTGAAATATATCCGTTTGAAATATATCCGTTGAGCAAGATTCTGCGACAACTGATATTTGACTGAGATCCGTATATTCCGGGATTTTGAAGATCTTATCACTTACAGTATTTAAATACTTTATCCTTTAATATTTAAATACTTATTTATCAACGGGACTTGACTTCTAGCGAATACTGAAGATTCCTTCTTGTCCTGTGGAGAGCTGTATGGAAGGTATCACTGTATTGATATTCGAGACAACTTTCATACTTTGGGTTTGCGGGACTCTTTGCTGTATGATCAATATATTGTATGGTTGGGACTGCGAGAAGTCTTCGATACAGGTTTGATACTTGATCAGCTTTTCGATACAGTTAGAGGCGGTATTCAGGATTTAGCATATTGTCAAAACATTCTGACAATACGATCGATACAGGGTTTGTTATCCAATGGAGGAGAGCACCTGCTACATATCCTTAATGTTCTTGTCATGAGCTCGCAGTTGGCAACTGGATTCGATTAGAGCAGATGCGGCCTTAGCCTCAGATACGCGTAGTTTCGATTGCTCTTCTCTCAGGATCCTCTCTTGCTTCTCTTGCAGATTGCTCAGGGCTTGCTTGAAGACTTCTGGCGAGACAGTGAAGGCTTCGACTATTCAAGAGACTTCATACTTTAATCCAGTCATTTATTCAACAGCAGATCTGTGAATCCAATCTAGAGCCTTTTCTACTGAGTGTAGAGCATTGGCTGCATCCTGAATAAATACAGTTTGGAGGCCCGGAGCACATAATCACACTTTTCTTGTTTCAGTGTGGGGAGAGTCTGGCTGGGCGAAGTCTTCTACTCCATTCAACCTTCTCAAGTTCACGTCAGGGCGTGAAGTGAGTTGGACATCCTCAGGTATAGTACCATCATTGGAATCCAAGTCGGTTGATGGGGCGGGAGCAGCTGTTTCGGTTTCGGCGGCAGGAGGTGCGGCATCCTCCTATTTCGAAGAGGTTTCTATAGACATGGATATAGGAGGGACGAATTCCTCCTGGTGTCTCTCAGCGTCTGCCTGTTCTGGCAGAGGGACTGATTCCTCTTGCTGGAAGGCATGTGATTCTTCTTCTTCGGCGGCGACGGCAAGCTTGGGTGCCTGTTGCGAAACATTTTCTTCTTCCTCGACATGAGGAACTGAATACTCATTATCGGGAATGTTGTCTTGCTGTGGAAAAGGGTATGATTGATGGGCAGATGTCCCTTTATCCTTTTTGGCTTGGGCTTCCTCTCGACTCATCCGCAAACCGGCTTGGAGTGCGTCGTCATCATCGTCGGAATCAGGATCAGATTTTGGACTCTCGGGAGTTTCCATTGACAAAGATTTTCCTTTTCTATTGGCCTCATCCTTATAAAGCAGATAACTCTCAATTAGCTCTTTGACGAATAACTTGTCCCATTGGATTAGGACAGCAATTTCTTGGGTGTCCGTCACTTCCAAAATGAACTTCTCTTCATTACACCACTCACTCCAGTTGTACAAGGTTTCGTACGGAGCAAGTATAAAATTCTTCCATTGGAGAAATCGCTCGAATGACTGCTCAATCTGCACGGAAAGCAGGGTCTTGGAAATTATTATGTCCGGGGAGGGACTCCGTACAGTGTCTGGGTGTGCTGTAGGAAGGGGTTCCTCTACAGGTGTGGGATTCTGTATTGGAGAGGGATTCCTTACAGGGGATGGTACCCCGAAAGAAGGTGGATCCTGAACGGGTGTGGAATCCCGCATAGGAGAGGTAGCTTTTGGCTCCAAACACGCAGCCGACTCGCCAGAGTCTTTTGAGTTGGCAGATGTCCTTGTATCCATCGTTGCTGCCAAGGGCTCGGGATCTACTGTCGATATAGTAGCGGGAATCTCTTCCACAGGGGTTGGGACCTGGGGTAGTTGATCAGTGGGTTGCGCCACGATAGGAGCATCCTCGGAGGGATCTGTAGATTTAGATTTTGTAAGCCTCCTTAGCATCCTTTCGGCTTCTCAGCAGCAACTAGTGTCTTGCTGTGAGATCTTTTCCTTTTCTTTGAAGATTCGACACTTTGGGACTTAGAAGAAATGTCCCTCGGATCTTCAGATATCGGCAAGTTCTGGATAAAGGGCCTTTTTGCAATCAGGATGCTCTGATTGAAGGCAGTGGGCCTGACGCCTCCTAAGAATATCCGCGAACTTATCTTCTTTGCATTTTTGGTTTGCTGAAGTCCGCACTTCGTCAAAACATGGTTTAAAAATAAACCAAATGATTTCTTCTGAGTAGCAGGTTTGGACACCTCTTCCTGCAAGCGTTTGAGGATAACCTCACACCAGTTGAATTTCTCGCGGGTCATGATGGTTACCATCATCCTGAACCTGAGATTTATGGACATCTCAAATGCACCTGTACGATTATAAATGATGCGACAGCAAAAACCATGCAAATAAACAAACGGTAAACAAAAAATTTTCTCGGCGGTGTGGCTCCCAAGGCGGTAGAGGCCTTGTTGACGGATTCTAGAGGTGACGACCTCCATGGCATCGCAGTGTGAATGCATTCCATCACGACAAATCTGGAGAAGATCGGTCCATCGATGAAGTTCAGAGACTTCTTGAGAGAGGTGGAAGATGTCTGAGTAGACGCCATTGATGATTCTCAAGAAAAGATGAAAAAGATTTAAGAAGAATATGGCGTAAACACAGAAAAGCTTGTAGGCTGAATTGCTTGAGTGCTCTTAAAATATGCAGAAGGCATAAAGAGTCTCAAATGGTATTTGCAGTCCTTTTATAGTAGGCGGCGAAGAAGGGTTTTCAGAGAACGAATGGTCAGATTTAAGGGATGGGAACCGGTGTTTGAAATGAACGGTGACGATGAACTGAGTGTAACTGGTACACTTATCCATTGAATTTTAAAATAGGAGCGGGTTCCACTTCTGACATTTCTTGTTACCCTTAATGCCTGAAATGGTGGTATTAAATATTCAACAATTTGAAAACATCCCGGCTTTTGAGATTTGATTGTCAAGATGTCGTGTCAGGCATTTAATGTAAACGACGTTTGATATGAAAACAGGGAACGTGGACAAAAATTATTTTTAAAATGAAATATTATAATATATAATGAAATCCCATAGATGTGCTGTATCTACGATGATACAGTGTTCCCCCTTAAAAGGTACATATAGGTTTCAATTCCATACAACAACTTTTGGATTAATGCTGTATTCATGGGTCATACTGTATTCCCCCTTAATTATTGCACACATCAGATGTAGGATGATTCATATCACTTTGTTCCCTACTGTGCTGTATTGAAGGCTCTGAGTGTACAGATAATTAATGGTGGATACTGTATTCTTGGGTCTTACAATATTCCCCCTCAATTATTGAGTAAAAACAGTAAATACTTACAGGGAGTCAGGCTGTAGCAATCCCAATTCTTGACGAAGCATGTTGAATCTTGCTGTGTCGAGAGGCTTGGTCAAGATGTCGTCCAACTGAATATCTGTATGAACCTTTTCTAGCCGAACATCCTTGTTCTCGACATGATGTTGATATGCTTACTGCGCGAGTGCGATACAGGGTAGTGCGTTATTGCAATTGCACTCGTGCTATCACACATGATTGGTGTTTCCTTGGCTTCAATCCCATAATCTAACAACTGTTGCTGCATCCAAAGGATCTGCATACAGCAACTACCAGCAGCATAGTATTCTGATTCAGCCATGGAAAGTGAGTTTTCCAATTTCTTCTTACTGAACCAAGAAACAATTCTAGGTCCAAGAAAGTGACAAGTCCCACTTGTACTCTTCCTATCTAGCTTGCAGCCTCCGAGATCCGAGTCGCTGTATCCAACTAAATCGAATCCGCCTTCTTTAGGATACCACAGTCCTACATCGACTGTTCCTTTAATATACTTCAGGATTCGTTTAGCTGTATTGAAGTGTGATTCTTTGGGTGCTACTTGGTATCTCGCACACACTCCTACAGCAAACTGGATATCGGGCCTGCTAGCCGTTAGATATAGGAGAGAGCCAATAAGCTTCCTATAGAGTGATTGGTCAACCAGCTTTCCGGCTTCATCAGCACTAATTTGCACGGAAGTACTCATGGGGGTTAACGATGATTTGGAAGTGTTCATTCCAAATTTGTTGAGAAGCTCTTTGCTGTATTTTTCCTGGTTGATGAAAATTCCTGTAGGCAATTGCTTTACCTGCAAACCTAGGAAATAACTAAGTTCTCCAATCATACTCATTTCAAATTTACTTTGCATGAGACGAGAGAACCTTTGACATAAAGCAAGGTTAGTGGAACCAAATATAATGTCATCTACAAAGATTTGAACCATTAGAAGGTCATCACCTTCCTGTATTTTGAATAAGGTTTTGTCCACAGCACCTTTCTCAAATCCATTACTAGTTAGATACTGGGACAGGGTCTCATACCATGCTCTAGGGGCTTGCTTAAGTCTATACAGTGCTTTCTTCAGCCTGTATACTAAATCGGTGCCGTCTGTGTTGGCAAACCCTGGTGGTTGTTCAACATAAACTTCTTCGTAAAGGTCTCCATTTAGGAATGCACTTTTGACGTCCATTTGGTATACAATGAAGCTCTAATGGGCGGCAAAGGCTAAAAATATCCTAATGGCTTCTAGTCTAGCTACATGGGCAAAGGTTTCATCGTAGTCTATGCCTTATTCCTGTCTATAGCCTTGAGCGACTAGTCTGGATTTATTCCTTATAATTAGTCCATTTCGATCCTTCTTGTTTCTAAATACCCATTTGCTTCCAATAACTGATTGATGCGTATGTCTGGGTACAAGATACCATACATTGTTTCTTTCGAAACCGTTAAGCTCTTCTTCCATAGATGTTATCCAATGAGAATTATTAAGAGCTTCTATGGTAGAAACAGGTTCGGACTGGGCTAAGAATACAACAATAGTGCACATATTGAGTCTTCTAAGCTCGGATTGAGATTTCCATTCAGGGAATGGTGATATCTCAGTATCTAGTTCTTCTTGTGCACACAGTACATTTTCTTGTGTACTCTGTATTCTCCTACGGGTAGAAACACCAACATTAATGTTTCCAATGATAAGCTCTTGTGGGTGATCTCTCAACCATCTTCGGTCGGGTTCTAATTCAGGGTCCCATACTATATCTTGAGTTGCTTCACCTTGTACAGCATCTGCTTCATCTATGTCGATTCTTACAGCTGCGCGGTTGATTTCTAGGTCAACAACATGTTCTATGGGAGTTGGAGGATCTAAAATGGAAAGTTGTTGGATATTCTGAGTAACAACTTTTACTCTTATAGGGTCATGGTGAGGTTCGTCGAACACTACATGAACTGATTCCTCAATCGTCAGCTTCCTTTTATTAAAGATCCTGTAAGCTTTGCTGATGGAGGAATATCCTACAAAAATTCCTTCATCTGAATTCTCATCAAAGGTTCTAAGTTGATCCTTCCCATTATTCAACACATATCACCTGCATCCAAAAATGTGAAAATACGAAACTAACGGAGTTTTATTGTTCCATACCTCGTATGCTGTTTGTTGACGATACAACGGTTTTGAGTGTAGCATGTTGTATTGGTTGCTTCACCCCAGAAACGTTGTGGCAACTTGCTTGCGGCAATCATTGTCCTTGTTGCTTCTTTCAGCGTCCTCTTCTTTCGCTCGGCAACACCATTTTGTTGAGGTGTATGGGCAGCTGAGTATTTGTGTTGTATCCCATTTTCCGAACAGTATTGCTCTATAAAGCGATTAGTAAATTCTGTACCTCTGTCGGAACCAATGGACACGATACTCAATCCCTTTTCATTTTGAAGCTTTCTCAGGAGCTCGGGCAGCTTTGATGTTGTTTCCTTCTTCTTGCTTAGGAAAATTGTCCAAGCATACCTGGAGTAATCATCAACAATAACGACATAGTATTTATCACCTCCCAAACTTACCGGGTCTACAGGACCATAGAGATCCATGTGTAGCATCTCCAACACTCTGTGGGTTGAAAGGTAGGATTTGCACTTCAGGGTGGACTTGATTTGCTTGCCTTTTTGACATGGTCCACAGACACTGTGTTTTTGGAATGATACATTCAGCAATCCTCTAACTAGTCCCTGTCTTAAGAGCTTATTGATCATCTTGAAGTTGACGTGTGACGTCCTCTTGTGCCATAGCCAGCTTAGATCTGCAGTACCTTTGGAAACTAAACAAGGAATAGTGGAGCTCGTAGGCATCCAGTCAGCAATATACATATTACCTGATGTGCTTCCTGTGAGCACAACTTCTTTGGTTAGGATGTTATTGACTCTACAGTGATGAGTGATCTATATAGAATTTCACCGAGAACTGTTTGTCACAGAACTGGCTAATACTAAGTAGATTGTACTGTAAGCCTTCAACATGAGCTACATCGGTGACTTTGAATTTTCCGACAAGAAGGTTTCCTTTTCCTCTTGTTCTTCCTTTAGATTTATCACCGAAGCGCACTTTTGGACCGCGACCTTCTACGAAATCTGATAGCTTGTTTCTATCTCCTGTCATGTGCCGGGAGCATCCCCTGTCGAAGTACCATATGTCCTTCTCCAAAATGTCATGTAGCATATAAATTATGTAGATTTAGGTCCCCTTTGATTGTTGGGTCCGTGAATGTTAGTGCCTTTAGGTACCCAAACTTTCTTGACAGCAATTGGTTTACTGTAGGTAACATTTGGTACAGACTTGCGGTATCTACGTGGGGCATGTACGTAGTTACTGTATCTATAATAATCATTATGCATGTAAACATCAGGGTTATTATTATTAATTCAGTACATATGCCGTCTCGGATGTGGAGCCATTTTCTTTGGCCTTACAGCTTGCCTTCTGGGACTCCAGTTGGATTCCCAGAGCTGTTGTTGATACTGTGCGGACACTTGTTGTCTCGATGAATGACAAGGCTCCTGTATACAATACCTAGGCGTGCTGTACTGAATATACTGCGGTGCAGGCCTTTGGTATTTGGATACAGCCTTCTTTCTGAACGGCTGTTGGCGCTGTTGATATGCTCGGGGAGCATGCTGTTGCATGCGCCTTACAGGTTGGAACGGCTTATGATTCTGCTGTCTTGAATAGGATTGCGGGGGCGGAATGGCAACCTTTGCTTTTCGCGGTGCAGCAGTTTCCTTCACATGACTGGTTTTCCCTTTGTTGGAAAATGAGCTGTATCCTAAGCCACTTTTATCATGAGCATGTTGCCCAGTGCTTAGAATTTCTTCAATTCTTTTATATGATTTCTCAAAATATTTCAGAATGGTCTCAAGTTCGCTTTCTCGTTTCTCGAGAGTATTAAATTTAGCTTGAAGTAGAACAAAATCATTTGTCTTGCTTCAATTTTGAGACTTAGTCTCACTTAGTTCATGCGCAAGTTGATGATTGCTCTCCACGAGTTTTTCATGCTTGACCCTGCTGTTTTCACAATCAATAGACATATTTTCATGATTTATCTTTAGCAAGTCGTTTTCTTCTTTCAGCTCTATGTTGGAAAGTTTCGTGGGGTTTTTGAATATTTTTAAATTCTTTCATCATGTTTTCGAAACTATGCGATGCATTTACTGGAATAGCTGATGTTGAGCTTACCTCATCATCGCTATCTTCTTCTTCCGTAATGTCCTTTGCCATAAAGCACATATATGCCTTATCTTCGAACTCATCGTCAGATGAGTCACTTTCAGTGACTACCTGAAGACATTCTACGGATTTGGATGGTGGGGGGGAGGCTTCTGATTCTCCTATCAGTGCCTTGAGCTTGTTTTTTCAAGCTCATCTTCGTTCATCCCTCTCTTCTTGCTCGACTTCCGGCAACCTTTGAACTTTGGGATGAGGACATTTGTTTGCATAATGTCCTGGTTTCCTACAATTATAGCATAGGTTAGCATCACCAGAGGAAGTTTCAGTACTTACCTTGTGAACAGGCTTGGGCCTGTAGGCAGTCTTTCCATACTGTTTGATGAACTTTTTGAATTTGTGCATGAGGAGCGCCATTTTATCTTGTGACAGGATATCGTCGTCACTGTCAGCATTTTTGTAATTTGGCTTTCATGGGCTGGGCAAGGATATCGTCGTCACAGTCAGCATTTTTGTAATTTGGCTTTGATGGGCTGGGCATGCTGTGTCGACGGTTAGATACAGCAGCCAAGGCTGTAGTCCTAGCTGGAGATTCTCCATCTTTCTCTCTTCTGTCTATATCATACTCGAAAGCTTTGAGGTCAGAAAAGATATCAAAGGTAGATATTTCACTAAGGTTACACGACACATGCATAGTTGTGGTCTTAATGTCCCATCGGGCAAGTAGAGATCTGAAAATCTTTAAGTTTTTCTCCCTTTGAGTATAAATTTTTCCCAAAGCTTCAAGTTCACCAATAATTCCAGTAAATCTGAGGTCAAGTTCCTCAAGTGTTTCAGTTGGTTTCATTTCAAAAGATTCAAATTGCTGAGTTAGTTTTGAAATTTTATTTTCTTTGGAGAGCTCAGTTCCCTCAAAAATCAACTTGAGTTCATCCCAGATATCCTTGGCTATTTTACAGCTCTTTACCTTCGAGAATGTGCCTTTGTCGAGGGTGACAAACAACGTATTCTTCGCAACATTGTCGAGGTTGGCGCACTTTCTTTCATCTGTGGTCCATTGATCGCGCACCTTCTCGAGCATCTCAGCATGGGCTTGGCCTTCAATCCTTGTGGCCGTATAAACCTTCATGATCTTAATGGGGCCATCCTGTATAACAAAAATCATTTCTTCGTGCAATGCTGCAAGATGAGCCTCCATCCTAATTCTCCAATCATCAAATTCATTAATAGAGAACATAGGAACTTTGTTGATCATTGATGTATCCATATGAGAATGTAGGAATGAAATAGACTGTTTTATAAAATAAGTGATTTTGGATCTGATTCGGTTAAAAATACGACTAATTGTTTTTAGTATCAACTGCTCTGATACCACTTGTTGGCCACTAAGTATACTGGATATAGCTTGGAAAGTATTTTAAGCAACAAGCTGTATGATTTTTAAATCTGAGTGCGTAGCGGAAGTCTTAAATACAGTAAATTGCTGTGGATACAGCAACTCAATGTGCAGTGTATACTTAAATAATCACAGTTTAATAAAACAATAAAAGCAGAAGGTAAATAACACAATATTTAAAGTGGTTCGAGGTAAACCCCTCTACGTCCACTAGTCCTCCACACAGGAGTAAAAAGTTTATTATAATTACTACATACACAACTACGTAATTATAACAACACTTAAACAATATATTGTTCACACAGATTGATATAGAGATCTTAGCTTTCAACCGTTCACACAGATTGGTTTGAGCTAACACTTTGACTGGCTTCTTCACACACAGTTCTGAAGCTTCGTCTTCTTTAATGCAAGTCCTTCACACACAGTTCGGGAGTAGAAAAGATTCCTCAGTACACACAGGGTTGATATGAGTTTGTTCAAAGATAGAACAGGGTTTGAACAACAGCTATGACATTCTGGGCTATAAGCTGATGATGTGTTGTTCAAGGTTTGAGCACTGTATATCTCTTATATCTGAATAGCAGAAAGCTTGGGGAGATATGTTTTGCTCTTAATATTTCTTGTAAGCTTGATTGTTTGTAAGTCGTTCTTTCGTGTAGTTCAGTCGTTGATGATCTTCAAACTCTGGAGATATATATAGCCTTCTGAAATATATCCATTTGAAATATATCCGTTGAGCAAGATTCTGCGAAAACTGATATTTGACTGAGATCCGGATATTGCGGGATTTTGAAGATCTTGACTTACAGTATTTAAATACTTTATCCTTTAGTATTTAAATATTTCTTTATCAATGGGACTTAACTTCTAGCGAATACTGAAGATTCCTTCTTGTCCTGTTGAGAGCTGTATGGAAGGTATCACTGTATTGATATTCGAGACAGCTTCCATACTTTGGCTTTGCAGGAGTCTTTGATGTATGATCAATATATTGTATGGTTGGGACTTCGAGAAGTCTTCGATACAGGTTTGATACTTGATCAACTTTTCGATACAGCTAGAGGCGGTATTCAGGATTTGGCATATTGTCAAAACCTTCTGACAATACGATCGATACAGGGTTTGTTATCCAAGCAGCATCAATACAGGGATTTGTTATCCCAACAATGAACTTGTAAGGATTACAAGACGTTCACTTCGCATAGGACTCACTAGATTCGAACCAAACTTGGAAAAGTCACAATGGTAAACGGACTAATCCAAAACAATGCCACAACTCGTTCGAATGGCGAGGACCGAAGCACAGAACAAATTCAGAAGGTATCATCGAACATAAGCGAGTTGATAGGATGAAAAAATACAGAAGTCAAAAACTCGGGTGTCACAAATCCACTGTAAATAAAAGAAGTTTGTCCCCGAAATTTAGAACAACGCAAACAAGGTAATAACGTAACAAGCAACTTAATAAGGTCGGAAGATCAAATCTCTAAGCATTCCAATGAATGATGAATGACTACTAACATCACGAGAATTTCTCGGTAGTGACGCGATTCAGTTAATGACAAAAGTTGAAATCAAAATAAAGTACAACACAATAGATATGGTTTGCTCGGGTGGAATCATGAGTTACCAAAGGAAATATGGTTGAATATTCAACGACAATGAGGTTATACAATGAAATCTTGAAACCGGTACAGGACGGAAACCATAATTACGATAAGCTTAGACATGAAGTCAATCATCACAGTACCATCGAACTCGCAAGTTCTGCAGTGCAAAAACAGAGTCAAGCATAAGGATTCAAGGCCCTAAAATGTAAAAGTGCAAGAATCCCGATTATTATACTCTTCTCCCCCTCAAAGGGAGTTTTGTCCTCGAAACGTAGAAATACCAAGGTAGAGATGGAAATTAAGAAGATAAAGAGAATTAAAGCCACAATTGTTGGGAGCATCAACAATTCGGATGTATTATGAAAGTATCACTTGCCATCATCTGGGATACGGGACGCCCTTTGGTAGTTTGCTTTGTTCTCCGATAGTTTATGGACATTTGATCGAACGTTAATTGTCCACCATTCCTCAGAATCCTTAGAATCGTCAACCGAGTTGAACAATTCAGAATTATGGACATTCAATTCATAGGACAAGACGAACAACAACTTTTAACATCAATTGATTCATCAGAATTGGGTTGAAAATGAGATCAAAAGCAAAATCTACAAAGTGGTTAACTCAAGAAAAATCATGGAATTACCTCGATCCGATGAAGAACAATAGATTAGATGATTTTATATTCCAAAAAACGTTTGAACGGAACAAAATCGGCCAAGATCACGGACCCTAATCACCTTCGATTCATACCTTGGTGTCACCTGCGGAGAAAAAGGAAAAGAGTGGAAATAATGAATCATGATTACTGTAGGCTTTATATGCCAGATAGATTAGCGCACGCTAACTACAAGCATTAGCGTGCGCTAAGGAAACCTCCAGCCTTAGCCCAATAGCTTCTGGACATCCCCCCGAACTACTAGTTAGCGCGCGTTACCTTTTCCGTAGCGTACGCTAACTGCTGCACCTTAGCGCACGCTACATAATTGCATAGCGTGCGTTGCCGAACTCTCAGTCAAATGCACTAGTTTCTGCATCTCGCATTAGCGTGCACTATCCACAAGGTAGTGTGCGCTAACTGTTCTGATTCAATAAAAAGAGTCGTGAACACATCTCAGACAGCACTAGAATCGAAGGTTACTAATAAACTACAACATACAAATCCGAACACCATCGGTTAATACGTATACAACATCACACAAACAATCATCGAAAGTCCATTAACAACTAAACTGAAATCCTAACTCTCGCTAAAAAGGGTTATTACCATGAGGGTATACGGAAGGACCTAACGTTTACACCATCAAGCTGATCACAATTCTGAGCACTATTGCCCAAAATATTCCAGATGTTTTCTGTCTCCTTGCCCCGCTTGTCAACTCAGTTACTGAGGGGGCTTCATAGGGTATCGTCTGATCTTAGTACTTCCCCACCGTAGCATGAATCGTTGTCGTATGAACCACATCACTGCTCCCACAACCGTCAACACATCCACTTCCATCAAGATTCGACATACCAAGACTTGTAATACTCTTTCGCACAATAACACCACCGGACTCAATCGACATCTCTGAGTACTCAAAGTAGGCAATACTAGAACGTCGAATTTGGGAAGCACGTGTACTATATACAAGCGTGTGTAATATATATACACCTGTACTATGCTTAAAACAAACTTTTGGTCTTCTGACGGAAATGATAATACCATGTCCGAAACACAACCTTTTTGGAAATAAGGGGGCGAGTCACGTTTCGCCCAAAACTCGTAAATACTTTAGAAGGGGAAGTTTTATCTCTCATGTTAACTTTCAAGTTTTATTTCAAACTATTTTTTTTAAATGCCGTAACTAGTTTAAAGGATTTGCATTTTAAATACTGCAAATTTAAAAATATTTCCTCTTCTACCAAAATGTTCACTCGAGAAAAAGATTTCACCGAAATACGTGACCAGATAATAACACATTCATAGGTTTTCACCACTTGAAAAAAGCTCACAACACTACTTTAAAAATAATCATGCAGCAGATAAAATAAACGTTTAAAATTTCATTCTTAATGGAATGTAGGAATCGATAATATTCCCGTTATTCCAATATACATTATGAAACTGCTTTCACCCGGACCATATAGTACACTCATACACATCCCAACAATCCTAATACCGTCAATAAATTCCAGACCCTCAACCCAGGGTTAATCGAATTAACACAACACAACCACGACACACATAGGAGGGAGCCTACAATCGAAGGACTCACCTTCTCCTTACGCCAATATGCACCAGTTCCTTAAACGTATAAGGGAAGGAAAACAATAGACACAACACGAATGAGTACCAACTGGTTATTCTGGTTTTCCCGTAGGTCTCTAATAAGGTCAGAAATCAATAGGCACAACTCCAATGGAACACAATTCACAAGAGGAACTCAAAATCCAAGCATGTTCGGAAAAAAGACTAAAACAATTTGGGTAGAAGGAATTAGAATTCAGGGAGACTTACAGCGCAGGTCGCACGAGATGGCATAAACCTAGTGATATCATAAACAAATGACCAACACAACTTTGACAGACCCAAAACACCAACAACCTAGGTATCCATAAACCTAAGCTCCGATACCACATTCTGTAACACCCCCGTGATTTACAGAGATATTACAGCGCCGTAGATTCTTTTTGGAGAACCTACCAGGCTTAGACCAACATGGAACACCCATTAACAAAATCAAGACATTCACACACTTAAAACCAACGTCAATTTTCAATACGACATATATCACCAAAACAATCCAATACATGGCCCTGTTGGATCACAATAGATACAATAACTCACAACTGATCCAACAACATCGACAAAAACTAACACCAACACACGAAACAATATATAACAGTACCCGCGTGAGAAACAAAACCAAAATACGACTTTGACCATGACAAAACGACCACCAACTCAAAATAACGCATGATATCAGTGTTGCTCGTCATCCTCGTGCCCTTCCTATGCCGGCTCACCACTGAGACCTGTACCTGAATACATAACAAGTATATCTACCCCAAAAGGGGTCAGCAAGAAGCCGGTGCAAGTACAACGATTCCAGAATATATGCAACAAGTGAATAAACAATAGGAATCACAGTGCCATCACATATATTCCAGAAGACCATACCAAAATCATCATCACAAAATAACAACGGGGGACATACTGGTAATATACATCACGCGAGATACATACCACTCCCCAAAGAGTCCTCGTCAGGCCCTCTCTAGCTGTACAACCCTACCAATTGAATTGCAGAAGCCTCAGTCCACGGAAACTAGGGGACCCTCACCGGTTTTACTTGGCACACGACCACAAGTCGCACTTTCAGTGATCATCAATTTTTCACAGATGGCACAAATTACATTTTCTGAAATTACCACTTTTCACAAAATCACATTTTCCATATATTCACATGAAGTACATCAAACACAATCAAAATACTTGCCTCAATTACAATGATATAGGGAACGGTAAACAAAAGGACCTATTGCCCAAACTTTCTTTAACTATTAGGTCCTAGCACAACACATCACTATATCAAACACAGTACAACGGAAACGGAAAGGTTTACCCCAAGTTCTACTCTTAGGGACAATTAATCGGACACTATAGAGACAACATGGATCATACTCGAACTACGGAAGAAAACTCGAAACTTAATCCGTAGACCTCAATGAAAAACACATGATTATAATTACAACATCATAATCGAGCACAATCACAGCTAGAAATAAGACTGAATTTATTTCTTCTTGCACTTGATCATGTGCAAACCTGTCATTTCAATATTTTGTTTAAGTTTTGCCATCATCAAAATAGAGGGAATTTTTTAGGAATACTTATTAGATTTTGATGATGTCATCCCTGTATTATATGTTTATTCAAATGTATATTTTAAGAACTTGGAAAAATGTAAAGAAGAACCAAATGAGTATCTTCTGTAGGCCAGATTATGTATAATTGAATACTTGGCAAAATGTAACGAAGAACCATATGAGTACCTTCTATAGGCTATGTAAGTTAGGCTAAAATCGGCTAAGTATAAATCAGAGAAGCTCAACATCAGAGAGGTTTTGGTCAAACAGATACATCAAAGAGGTTTGACCAAACACTGCAGAAAGCAGAGTTGCAGACAAGTTCATATCAGAGACGTCCTGGTCAACTCAACTGTTCAGAGAAGGTTGACCACAAACGACTTATCATTAGACAACATTCTACAGAAAGAGATTTATCAGAGAAGTCCTGTTAAAAATATTTATCAGAGAAGTTTGACAAAACTATAGTCAAGTGATCAGACGGAGTCCAAGTCAACTGAAGTTTGACCATCAGATCAGATAAGTTCATCGGGTCATAAGTCTTCATATCAGAGAAGACTAGTCGGGACAGAGAACTTCATCGTAGAGAAGTTGCATCAGAGAAGTCCGACATCAGATAAGGATGACTGTACGAGATCAGATAAGTGATCATCCAAGTAATCCAGTCCACGTCAGTATGCGTTGAAAAGTCAATAATCACGGAAAGTCACATGCAGGCGTAGAGAGACAGACTGGAGAGATTCTCAGAAAAGCAAATGAATTAAATATTCATCCAGACCCACCACTGAAGACTTTAATCATATTATAATCTAAAGTCTCAGTGCCTCAATGTGAAGGTCTTCACAACGGTCGGAAATGGATTAAAATAAGGGAATCGAGCCTTGCAACGTTCGAAAAAAAACAAAGAAGTCTATTTCTCCAACGGACGGATTTGTTACTAGAATTGCAACGGCTATGAAGGAAGCTCAAGGATCGACATCTATAAATACCTGAAGATTGGAATTGAGCAGAGTACGATGCGAACAACACTTACAAGCGAACAAAGCAATCAAAGCAAACAAAGCGAACAAATAGCATCGTGAAGAGCAAGAGTTCAAAAGTTCTTATTTGAAGAAGCTATCAGCTGAGAAACTCACCCCTTGTGGAAAAGAGTTTCAATAAGTCTATTCACCCCCCCCCCTCTAGACTTATTCCTGGACGACTTGTGACCTACAAGTGGTATCGGAGTGGTTGGTTCAATTTTTCAGAACCAGATACATATATCGAGGATATATATTTTACTCTCTCATTTATAATGGAACATATGTATTCTAGTCTTCCCGTTTTTTCTATACATGACTATGACTTATGGAAGATAAGAATTCAGGCACATTTATCATCTGTCCACGATGACATGTGGAGTATATTTGAAGAAGGTCCCTTCGTCTATAAGAAAGACAACACAGATGAGAATATTGCAGCTGGAACGCCCAGATAGATTCCCAAGACCAAATCAGAGATGACTTCGAAGAAAGGGAGCTGGCAAACCTTGACAATCGAGCCAGAAATATCTTATACCAAACCTTTGATCAAGCCACCATGACAAAAATCAAACATTGCAGAAATGCCAAAGAAACATGGTATACATTAGCAGCAATGTATGAAGAAACAGAGCTGATCATAGAGAGCGAGGAATCAACAAGTGGATTCCTATCTGATGATGATAACGAATTAATCAACTGTCTTATGTCCAATCTTGACATTGAAGAGGTATCATCTAAACCTCAAGCTCAAGGAAGTTTCAGTTCAAGGTTTTCTGAAGATATCGATCTACACAAATCTGCAAACCAACTTTTAAAAGATTTTGAAATTCTTAAAACAGCACACCTGGCTGCTACAGCTGAAAATACCCAACTGAAAAATGATAAAATTCAGCTGAAAAATGATTTTGATAAACTCAACCAGGATTCAGAAAATTTTAAAAACAATTAGGTTGAAACTGAAAAATTAGCTTTTGCTGAAATAGAAAGACTAACAGTTATAAACAATGAAAAACAGGTGCACTCATGAATCTTGAAGCTGAACTTTCAAAACCTAGACAATCAAATGATGCTCATGTTAAAGAGATAACATCTTTAAAAGCATCTGTAACCTTAGATGGTTTGTGTACAAACCAAAGGCCCTTTATTTAAAATCAGGCCTTGGATATGACTCCAACACTCCCCCCACTTCTAAAACAACTTTTATCAAGGGAGAAATAATTAGCCAGACTACTGAGCCTACACATAAACCCGTATTTTAAAATAGGCAGAAGCAGCAGTAAAAACAATATGCCAACTACTATCTAAGACTCCCTAAAAACATTTTTCAAAATGGGAGGGGCAAATGGAAACCTCAAGGTTATCCAAATTTTCAAAATGAAAAGGTGTGTAGACCCCAACGATTTAATAAAAGGTCTCAGCCAAGATTTAGAAATGGCTCACACCATAAATTTTATGAGGCATATCCTGTACACAATCTTAACCGAGGATATAGATCCAAACAATATTATGCACCTTTCAGAGGCAACAATCATAATTTTCAAAATGTGTGGAAACAACATTACAGACCACATCCATTTAGTTGCCAATCATATTATATGCATAATCCAGACAAAGGATACAGAGAGCATAAGCATACTTATAGGAATGAGGTTCACAAGAGAACCACTAATCCTAGAGGACCCAAACATATCTGGGTACCCAAATCGCTTCTTATCTGATTACAGGAAAAATAAGAAGACTATTGTGTAGAAACCACAGAGTCATTAGCAAGGGCTAAAGAATGGCATGCAATTTCAAGGTGGTTCAGTCACATGACCTGGAACAATAATGTCGATCAAAGGAATCAAAAGAGTGTCAGTTTCAGCTAATCAAAAGAGACCCAGAAGAATTAATAGAGGAGAGATCATATGAACAAACCAGGTCAAAGAAAACTCGGGCATCCCAATGGGGGGAACCTGCTAAAGAACTTGTTAGGAATACAAGAAATGCTCGTAGCAAAAAGTCATCGTGAGTAGAAAGAAATAGATTTTGATGAAAGCACGCACCAGCAGCAAGAAATCAAGTGCCTAATTGAAGATCTCAAACGCTAGCTGAAGAATGCCCTAATAAGAGAAAATTCATCTGATCAGACCCAGACAGGAGAAGTCACCTGATCAGATGCAATTAAGAAATCTACCGTAATAAGGAAAGAAAAGTTATCTTAAGCAGATAAGAAGACTCACCTGATCCACGGACCAGATGAGAGAAAAGTCATCTGATTGGATCAGAAAATAAATATCATATGATCAGAGCCACAACTGAGATAAATTATCTGATCGTAAAAGCCGAAGGAAAAGGCCACCTGATCCAGGGAAAATGACAAGAAACCAGTTAAAAAAACCCACTTGATTAGACCAGTATCCTGACCCAAAGAATAGATAGGAAGAATAATCTAACCTAAAGCAGATCAAAATATATCTTATCTGAAAGAGACAAGAAAGGTTTTTGGAGCTGAGCAGGGAACTTGGATTACTAGATTGGGAATATAGTACATATGAGAAAGCTACCTGATGATCAGATCATACGAGGGAAGGAACTTATCTGATGCAGACAAGAAAGAGCTACCTGAAGTAGTCAAGGAGAATCCACCTAATCAGAACACATAATCATTCTACCTGAGCAGATCAGACGAGAAGAGGAAGGGCAGACAAAGCTAACCTTGGGAAATATACCCTACCTAATGTAGATAGCTAGGTGATATAGATCATACAAGGAACTTACCTGATGCAGAGCAGTCAAACGGTCAACCAGCTAAGTTTTCCAATCCCTGACTGACTCTTGAATATTATATTATTATTTATATACATGTGGAATATACACGTTCACACGACCGCCACTATGTCCAATTAAAAATCCAACCGTCAAATTTCTAAATTATCAAAAGTTGAACCACCGCTTGAACTCAAAACGTCTTTTCGCATGGCTATTTAAGTCGGAGAACCCATTTCACAAGAACTTTACCTTCGTCAAACTCGAGAAAACCCTAATTTTCAAAAGCAAAATTTCTTTGAACCTTCAATACACTCAGCAAAAATTTCTTTTGCAGAATTGGAACCTTACTTTGAAGGCATTAACCTGAAGCTTGTCAAGGACCACGTCATTTTCAGTTTGGTAGCCGATTTCGAGGGCTTGCTCAAAGAGAATCTGGATACGGGCGTATAATACATCATCCGATCAATGAAGAAAAATGGGATCTACCCATTTTGGATATTATCCCCAAATACCTCTACAAGAAAGCTGTAATTTCATTTTTCAAGGAAGCTGAGGTCATGGAAGCAGGAATCAAAAGTGCGATTTTTGGTGAGGAAGTGACAATTACCCTTCAGATAGTCGGAGAGGCCTTCGGGATGCGATCTCGAGGCATGGCCGTTGAAGCCCTAAAACAGAGCACGGCCAAAACATAGCTCGAAATCAAGTTACAAGAACATATGTCCAAACTGAAACTAACGGCGAAGAGAAGCGAGCTGAAGCAAGAATATCGATATGTTCTAGACATCACAAACAAAATCGTGGGAATGGCAGGCATCTATGACCAGCTGTCGTCTGCAAAATTCATGGTACTGGTAGCGCTTATCCAGCATCAGCCAATTGACTGGGCTGATTATATCTATAGACAACTAGTCCGCGAGGTCAATAAAGTTCATTGGATGGAGGACGAGAAGAAGTTCAAGACCAAGCTGACTTTTGGGACGCAGATAAGATAGATTTTGGAGTATCCAGGAAATGGGAAAGGGAATACTGACCCCTTTAATGTTAATAAGAGACTTGGTCACCTGGAACAAGAGACTTTGAAGAAGTTAGGAGTGGAGAGGAAGGTGGCCCAGATGATAAAGGAAATATCAAGTGGACCTCCTCCCTAAAGATACCCCTCTTATTCATATGAAGACCGATCTTATGTTGCCGACCAACCTGCAACACATATGTCACCTGCAGTAACCAATCCATCTGCAGAGAAGGAGCCATCGGCAGATCACTCGGACTCAGACTCAGAAAACACCCATATAGCTCTGAGATTTAAAAGGAAAGCTCCAATTGCAGAGGAGGTGGTGCATATCACATTATCACCCGAACCTTATCCAAAAAGGCCTAGACGCCTTGAATTTGAAGATGCAGAGCTGACACCTGACTCACTTGCACCTGCTCCTATTCATGATGATGAAGATCAGCCTGATCACCCTGATCTGATGGCTGACATTGTTCCCCTGCTGACTCTTCCTAGCATGACAGAAGAGGAAGAAGCATACCTAACCATCAACATTCTTCAAGCAGGTTACAACTTCAATCTGCTAGAGAACAATCCCTTGGAGTTATCTGTAGAGAAGCTACACATGGTAAAACACCACACTCTTAAATTTTCATTTATCACTATTTTTGAAGAATGGAAGAACCTCAAATCTCTTTCATTTATTCAATTACAACAATCTATTGAGAAGAGTAGCTGGGATTACCCCCAGGCTACGGAGCAAGTGCTCATGTGTTTTTGCCATGAGACAGATGTGATTTTAATGCTCTAGAAGAACTGGTTCATGTCTAATTTCAAAACCAACACGGACCAGTTCATCTGTTTTGTAATGGAAGGTGTTTTGGCTGGGATTGTAGATGAGGATGAAGCAGAAGTTGAAAAAGTTATAGGAATAAGAATAGAAGAAATTGTGGAGGAAGAGAAGGTAGAAGGAGAATAAGAAAAAATATTAGTCGAAAAAGAATCTGAGGAAGATGAAGTCAAAAATACAGTAGAGTTGGAAGAAGATGAAGAAGGAAAAGAAGCTGAAGAGGAAGAAAAAGAAAAAGAAGATGAGAAGGAAGAAGAAAAAGAAAAAGAAGATGAGAAGGAAGACGAGAAGTAAGCTGAGAAAGAAAAAGAAGATAATGATGATGAAGGAAAAGAAGGAGAGAAGAAGGAGGATGTCGGAGATGAAGATGATGCTGGAGATGCAGATGAGCCCGGGGCAACGGATCAAGCCCCCAGCTCAGACAAGTCCGAAGAAAAGGATGACAGATCGGGGACAACTGATAAAACCCCATCTGATCAGCCTCCTCTAGACAGGAGTCTGCAGTCAGACAGGTCAACCAACCGACCTGCAGCTGTGGAAGGATCTGGCGACCACTCCCCTCAGGCAACACCTATCTCATATGAGGTGGCTGACCTGTTCAAGCATCTAGTCAAAGAGACTGTTGCTCGGCTGATAGCCACAAAGATTAAACCTGACATCCAGACCCTTAATGTTAATATGGACACATTACTTCAGAAGGATGTCCCTTCACCTCCTGCGACCAATTCCAGAATGCCTCTAGGCATGTCTGACTGGATGTTGAGAGTTGAACAGCAGTTAACCGTTCTGGTTGATGCTGGAAAAACGAGGTAAGAGAGAGAACATGGGAAAGCAAGAGGTCAGGGGGAAGAAGATTCTGTTGAGTTAGTTAGAAAGGAGCTAAGAACCAAGCAGAGAAGTGACCTCCCTCTTATTGAAGCTGGGACGTCTAACCTGAAAAGGAAAGAGTTAGCTACTCCTGCTCCTGATGATGACCTATCTGCAGCCAAGAGGAGGAGAACCGGACTGGGGGATGAGCCAAGATTTGAATGGGAAGGCAAAGAGCTTTGGCATTTTGAGGAGTTCTTACCTACTGAATTTTTTCTAATGTGAGGAGACGCAAAGAAGCAGTTCATTGAAAAGTATTATCTCTGGAGTTACTCCAGGATAAGGGCTGCTCCCCACAACAGACATTTATCAACTTCATGGACTCAACATGGCCCACTCTCTGGGCCATCCTAATAAACTATGCAAAGGAATGGTATGCTTACCCCAATGATTCCCCTGTTCAGACCTGAAAAGCCTCTAACATTGATAAACGATGAATTGGACGAGCTGTCTCTACAGAAATAGATTAGGAAACTCTGTGTTGAACAAAAATTCTCATCAACAGAAGAACAAGAGTTTGCCTCACTAGTTATCAGAAGGAAGTATGGCATAACACCTGTCAAGAAGAGACCAATTGGTACAAAGCTTCTTAGGCCTTCCAAGCAGTCTTTCAGAAGAGGTAGAGGCAGAGGCAAATGGGAGTTTCTATTTTACTTGTATTTTGTTTTTGGAATTTACTTGTAAACTTTTCAGTACTTGTAAATTTTTTCTATATTTTATTTGATCATTCAAAAGCACTATACTTGTAAACATCTCTGAAAAATTTTGTAACAGTCATTTGAATGACATCCACTAGTTGTCTCAAAACAAGACTGAATTTGTTTTGTCTTGCACTTGATCATTTGTAGACCTGTCATTTGAATATTTTGATTAAGTTTTTCCATCATCAAAATAGGGGGAATTTTTTAGGAATACTTATTAGATTATGATGATGTCATCCCTGTATTTATATGTTTATTCAAATGTATATTTTAAGAACTTGGCAAAATGTAAAGAAGAACCAAATGAGTATCTTCTGTAGGCCAGATTATGTATAATTGAATACTTGGCAAAATGTAATAAAGAAGAATATGAGTATCTTCTATAGGCCATGTAAGTTAGGCTACAACCGGATAAGTGTAAATCAGAGAAGCTCAACTTCATAGAGGTTTTGGTCAAACATATACATTAGAGATGTTTGACCAAACACTGTAGAAAGCCGAGTTGCAGATAAGTTCATATCAAAGAAGTCCTGGTTAACTCAACTGTTCGGAGAAGGTTGACCACAGACGATTTATCATCAGACAAAGTTCTGTAGAAAGAGATTTATCATAGAAGTCCTGTTCAAATTATTTATCAGAGAAGTTTGACCAAACTACAGTCAAGTGATCAGATGGAGTCCAAGTCAACTGAAGTTTGACCATCAGATCAGATAAGTTCATCAGGTCAGAAGACTTCAAATCAGAGAAGACTAGTCGGGACAAAGAACTTCATTGCAGAGAAGTTGCATCAGGGAAGTCCTACATCAGATAAGGATGACTGTACGAGATCAGATAAGTGATCAGCCAAGTAATCCAGTCCACGTCAGCATGCGTTGAAAAGTCAATAATCACGGAAAGTAACATGCAGGCGTAGAGAGACGGACTTGAGAGATTCCCGGAAAAGCAAATGAATTAAATATTCATCCAGACCCACCACTGAAGACTTTAATCATATTATAATCTAAAGTTTTGGTGCCTCGACGTGAAAGTCTCCACAACGGTGGGAAATGGATTAAAATAAGTGAATCCATCCCTGCAACGTTCGGAAAGAAAAACAAAGAAGTCTATTTCTCCAACGGATGGATTTGTTACAAGAATTGCAATGGCTATGAAGGAACCTCAAGGATCGACATCTATAAATACTTGAAGATTGGAATTGAGCAGAGTACGATGCGAACAACACTTACGAGCGAACAAAGCAATCAAAGCAAAGAAAGCAAACAAATAACATCGTGAAGAGCAAGAGTTCAAAAGTTCTTATTTGAAGAAGCTCTTAGTTGGAGAAGACAACCACTCGTGTCTTTAAACCTGAGTTCGGGGTACTTTATTGGTTGAAGTTTGCGAGACTGATAGGCATCCGAAGATTTTAGATCAAGAGGTGCTAGGCAGTCAAAGGAGTTGCAACGATGGGATTTCCACTGGCTAGAAGTTGTTGTAGCTAAGGAAGAATCACTGTAATATTTATCACTGGTTGAGAATTATAGTGAATTCATCTCCATCTGGTTTGTACAAAAGTGGATTAGTAGAGGATTACCCCACCTCCGAGACCACTATAATTGCCTGCGTGTTTTACTGATTTAATCATCATACTTACCAGTTGCATACATACTTACTGTTCCATTGTTTAGTTATTTGCTTTCGTCATCAGCTGCCTTCTGCATACCTGTCTACAGACAACTTTAAGTCATTTGTACCTATTAGCTGAGAAACTCACCCCTTGTGGAAAAAAAGTTTCAATAAGTCTATTCACCCCCCCTCTAGACTTATTCGTGGATGACTTGTGACCTACACTAACAACCAACATACTAGTTCCAACTCCTATATACACACGATTCCAGGCACCAAACAATATAATATGGAAATTTCTCAAACCAACTCCCAACTATTGGGATTCCGGATAAAAAAACGAATATGCAACGGAATAATAATACATAATAAAGAATCCCAAATAGGATCGATCAAGTAACGTATATACAAAAAACATAAATCAACAAAGATAAAAAAGGATCAAAGTCCCATACCTTTGAAGCCTTTGATAATATCTTCATATGTTGATAATGATCACGATCCTGAACACGAGCACGCAATCCCTTCATTGAAAACACCGAAAGCCCGATGTATCTACTTCAAATGCATTGAAAATTAACCAGAAAAATCTACTAAACTCCGTTCTATGAAGAACACGGCTAGGAAGTGTCGTAGGAATTTTTCTCTCTTATTTTTTTCACTTATTTCCTATCTCAAAATGAAGAACAAGATGAAGAAAAATATTTCCTCCCTCTCATTATTGTTTCGGACGAACCACACAAACAATGGAAGGTGTTTTTGTGTTTTCTTACCTTAGTTGGTTGATTGGTGTTATATGTATAATATATAATATCATTATACCAAGTCATGTGATCCCACCATATAACATGCATTTGGAAACATTAGTTGAACAAATCATGGTGGGGTCTCGCCACACATGATAACACACCAATAAGCCACCAAGAAGGAGAGGGGGCGGCCCATGTGAAATATCTAGGAAACGGGCCGAGTCACTTGACTCGTGTACCGGACGTTCGTCAAGCGACTCCGTTAAATACACTTCATTTTATCACCAATATATTTATACTAATTAATTAATCCAATTAATTAATTGTATCAATTACAAATATATATTTCTCTAAGAAATATAATTTATGAATTAAATTAATTACCGAGTACCTTAATTTCAATTCATAAGACCGCTAATTGATTTATCCAATAAATCATAATTTGGATATCCAATATCAAATATTAATAGAGAGATGATAAATTCGTATTTATCCATCAACAATCTTGATGCGCGACTCTGTAGGTCCCTCTCAGTCTGTAACACCCCCAAGATATTCGAGGTGTATTACAGTGCTGTGGACCCCTACATGGGACCCACCAGGCTAACACAAGAAAAACACCACTCGACTAACCGTCTCGGTTAGCAAGGAAACAATTGTTAACCACAAGAACATAAAACAACCCGCCCGGTACAACCGACATAATAAACATCAACCGACAAATACAGTAACTCCAACGAAGATAAATCACAACCCGAAAGGAAAAGCCTAAGTACTCGCGAGTACCATCTATAAGATTACAATTTGGAAAACATCCACATCAAAAGAGACGGTAGAAATTAACAAGACTCGATTTGCACATGTCAAAAAAAAACCTTGGCCGACATCCTCGTACCATCCCAGCGCCCGCTCGTCTGGCTGAACATAACCTGAAATCCATAACAAGAATTTCCCCGACAACGGGTCCCCAAAGGGGTTAGCAATTACGCTAGTACAAGTAATCAAGGCAAACCAATCGCTTACACATTTCATAGTACATGCACCAATATCATTTCAAAAACCAAAACCAGACATGTCTTTTCCGGAAACAAACAGTCACAATTAATTTGCCTAGGACCAGGACGAAGCCACGAATCCCACTCGAGGCCTCTAAGGACGCTCCCGAGCTGGCGACATTCATAAAACAAACCAAGCACCACACGTCACCTAGGACCGGGACGAAGCCACGAATCCCACTCGAGGCCTCTAAGGACCCTCCCGAGCTGGCTAGCGAATCAAACTCATGAATCCAGGACGAAGCCATAGATTCCCTCGAGGCCCCGTCGGACCCTCCCGAGGTGAGTAAAGCACACACAATATACATTACCATTTCATGTTAAGCATAAAGGTTTCCAAGAATTACTTGCCTTGAATATTTTGATGACGCAACGAACGGAAAGGATAATCACCGACGAACATTAGGAATCAACGGAACCGAACCTAACGATTCGAAGAACATAATTACAACCAACTCTAGCCGAATACGGAAATGGAATACACCCGAAAACCCGCCTACGATTCATGTATATTCGCACAAAAATAACAACGAGGGCGAACCACAACCAAACCCTCTCGATTCCGCAAAACTATGAAAATATACCATGAATCCGTAGGAAAACTAATGATATCAACAAGATTAATCATATTCATCATGAATCCACCAACAAAACGAAACGAATCGAAAGAAAATCCCAAAACCCCCAAATTAATAGAAAATAGGGTTATAGAGATATTACCTTTGGAGATTCAAGTACTAAGATCCGTAGAACACGCGTTGGATTGATTGTCCGGGCTTCACCACCGAAGAAAAATGATAAAAATCAACCCCCCAATTGATAATGATGAGGAACTCTCCCCCTCTCTCTCACTGACTCTCGCGTCGCAGGAAGAAGAAGGAAATGAGCAGATTACGCTCAAAACGACACAATTATAGGGGGTTGACCGCTGAGGTGTGCCGCGGCACAGGCCAAAAATTTATGCCCAGGGTTCGGAAGTGTGCCGCGGCACGGCCTGCGTGTGCCGCGGCACCCGGTACAGGCGGGTTTTGGTCGCAGATGTCATACGAGTGTGCCGCGGCACCGGACAGGTGTGCCGCGGCGCTGGCTTGGCACTGTGCCGCGGCACAGGATGGGTGTGCCGCGGCACACAGTACAGTTTGCTCGACCAACTACTGAAGAAATTTGTGTGCCGCGGCGCACACATCTTGTGCCGCGGTCCACACCCCCTTTTGGGTCCCAAAATGATAAAAATGATCCGGAAAGAGAATAAAACGATAGGAATCAATATTTGGGAACCAATAACACGAAATGGATCCACGGCAACCCCGAAACGGCGGTTCCGCACCACAATAACGAGAATACAGTTCAACAGCTGACAGGAAGGACACACTGAAAGGTACACGAGGGTCACTACGACCGAGAAATACACCAAAAATGAAAATACAAGGAAAAGAAAAAATGCGGATATTACATTCTACCCCTCTAAAAATAAGTTTCGTCCCGAAACTTAAAATAAGTAGGGAGAAGCAATATCCCCTGCCAGGAAAACTCGACGAGATACACAAAAACCGAAGACTCGAGCCCGATGGCGAAACGCTGCAAGAAACACAAAGAGACATATGGCGTGAAAATACGCTCTAGGGCGGCTAACACAACGTCACCGGTAGAGATATAATAAAATCAACGAGTGACAAGCGTCATCAAATAGACAATACAATCGAGTCGATTATCCTTACAATCACAAAACTCAACGAACGAAAATCAATACGATTGACCAACCCAACGGTTCATCAACCAAAACGCAAGTCAACGCTGAACAAATATGGAATTCCACCGCCCAAGGGTTGGAAGCTCGAAAACGAGACTAATTTCCCGAACTTAAGGGAATTACGAAGGAGCATGAACGCTCAACAATCACGAAACGAGAACAAAAACCGAACAAACAAACGATTGAGACAACAAAAATCGAACAATCATGTCCGAAACACGCAGGATAATAAAATTCAAACAACTCCCAGGATGACCTGGTGAGAATAGCAAGACGTGCATCGCCACAATATCCACAGGAAAGGGAATAGCGATTGAAAAGCCCCAACGACAAACGAGTTATTCCGAAACAATACCACCCTCGTTCGATCAACAAAAGCAAGGGATAGGGAAAGTTCAGAAATGTTAACGAGCATAAACGAGTTGATAGAGCCAAAAATACAGAAGTTCAAAATCCGATCCACTTGAATAAAAGAACTATTAGAACCAAAAGATGTTACTTCCGAACAAGGTTCACAATAGTCGAACCGAATTCGGAAAAGTCACAGCGATAACCAGATCGACTCAAAATCAGATTATAGCTCGTTCGAATGATGAAACCAAGGTATAGAACAAGTTCGGAAGGTATCAATGAACACGAGCGAATCGATAGACTGGAGAAAGAGAAGATATAGAAGTCAAAATAGTACGGGTGTTACCTTTGACCTCGCCCCCGAAACTCACAACAACGGAACCAAGATAACAATATAACAAGCAATCGACACAACGCGGAACAATCACCGATGCACACAATCATACCAACCCGAGCTCTAACAGCTCGCATATATGCGATAACGCATAAACCACTACGAGGTGTCAACATCCAATATCAATATCACACCCCTCACAGAGGCTACCACGACAACTGTGTGGCGAACTACTCAACGCTCACACCGCCAATTCAACAACAACTCGGGGTTAACACCCTAACGAGAGAATGAACATCACACATATATTCCCGGACCACAAATAGGAATGATATGTTTTGAAAACAAAAACCATCTATTGAAAATAACTTGCAAGTACCAGTTGATCTTGAGTATCATATATCAAAAAGTAGTACAAACATCATCATCGAGACTTTTAAAAAAAATCATCTTGCGTTTGATAAAAAAAATGAAGAAACCTTTCGTTAAATTAAAACTTTTCAGCTATATTCGACCTTCGGGTCTAAGCGAATGCGTTTCTAAATCATTAGAAATATCTCAAAATATTTTGATCCTCAAAGTAGAATAATTTTGAAACATAGCGTGGCACTAGTAGGCATCTTGAGAGCACTGTGAGAAAATAATTCATTTTAAAAGTACGTCTCGAGGTTTATTTTCTAAGATACTCAAGGTTTTTCAGAAGTACAATAGGCCAAAATGCCCAAAATTCACACGTGTCAACATTCACTTAAACACATCATAGGAAACTCATTAAATCGTTCACAATCAAGACAGTGATATACAATCCCTAGGAAATGTTTAACAACATCGTTAAAACAACGATCGGTTTATCAAGACCGGATGGAAAACAACATCAAGAACAAAACTCCAAAAAGTCAACTCTAGGGATTCAAGAAAAATACCTAGATTCGGCGAAGAACAATGGATTAGATGATGTTAAAAATCATCTAGGATACTCCAAAACACCTTTGGATGGAAAAAAAAAATCATCCCGAATGAGAAACCTAGTCGCTACGTCTCAGTCCCATGGAGGATAAAGAAAAATGAAGAAAAATGCAACTTCTAGACTGGTGTCCGGTATTTATACTGGACACAATTAGCGTGCGCTAATCATTAAGGTTAGCGTGCGCTATCACGGCACCAAACAAAACTCCCGACCAAAAATACCCTGTTAGCGTGCGCTAACCCCAAGTGTTAGCATGCGCTAACGAGAACTTCGCACTCCCCAGTAGCTCCGGATCGCCCGAACTACTGTGTAGCGTGCGCTATCCTCCCCTTAGCGTGCTACCAACGCACTCTTGTGCGCGCTAGCTGCAAAGCGTAGCGTGTGCTAACGACCCACAGAGATAACAACAGAACACATCAGAAAAATTACATGCCGTAAACCTTTCTCACAAGGATTTACCAGGCTAAGCACAATTTCCCATCTCATTTCGAAAATGCTAAAAAGACCAATGACGGTAATATTTTCCAAAGCTCACAAAATCATTTGTCAAACCATCATGAAATATTCAAGGCAAAAATGCCAAAACTTGATTCAAGGAATCGGTTTTACGAAATAAAACTCAGTTTGCAAAATACCGAAAGTCGTTTGAAAGAACTCACGCAGCGGATAAAATACGGTACGAAAATAAATCAGCAGTGACGACACTCCTCGTATAAACCAAATACGAGAGTCTAATAAACACATATCGTGAAATCAAAATCCACAGAAGGGTTCCATCATTCAATCGACTAATCATACAAATAACTCGTGTCACACTAGGCACAACACAAGGAATGGAGTTTTACATCCATAGGTCGCACATAAGTGACGACCGCCCCTCGATACTAATCACGACCAATGATCTCAAATGACGCGTCGCGATGCGACTAAGTCAGAAAAAATCCGACGAGACAAAACTCAACAAACACAACTTGACTCGACAGCCTAGGTTTCCCCAAGCTAATCTGATTTTGAAAATCGTATACTCTAGTTATTCGAAAATAAAACCGATAAGTTAAAAATCGTTCTCAAGACCCTTTTAAACACGACTAGCGCTTAACAGTGGTAACATTTTATAAAATGTCCTAAACACTTTTATACACGACCTTTAAATACGACACAAGGTTTTATTTGAAAATACAAGGCTGGCTCGCCCAAATTCATGTCACTTTTCAAAAACCCACAATACGATCAAGCCTAAGAAATTTTCAAGCATGCACGCCACATATATCATTATTAATAGAAACACATTGGTTGTAAATATTAATATTTAGCCAAGTACCATCAATTTCCGAACACACGCATATACGGCATTCAAAAATCACCAGTTCAACAAGCGCAATTCGAAAACACTAATTCTAAGCATATGTCAAACTTATCTCTTCAAGTTTAACAGCATAACTAATGAACATCGATTCGAACACATGTCGAAACCATCTAGGTGAGTTTCTCAACAAACTCTGCCATCGACACCTTTCCCGGAACATGTCAATGTTCAAAACATTCACATCATACCGCACCCTCGGTGTCCAAACCATCAAGACGTTCGCTCAACATACATTTAGTATATCGCAATTATCAAACACAGATTCCATCATACAACAAAAGACTAGAGAGTCAAGCCCTCTCACAATATACCACGGAGCAATTCTCGAATCTTTCGATCACCAACGATCCCACCAACGCTAGGAAGTTTAGCGATGGAAGGCTCGCAAAACGACAAACGGTCAAGCCCAGAACGGCGCACATACTCCAGAGAGATAAGGGACTGCGCAATACTAGAATCAAAAGTGCACGAACCGGATGGATCGAAAACCAATTCGACGATAAGTACGAGAGAGGCAATCACAGTTCAAGAAGTGGAATTTCAATACGAGAAAATAAGAGAATCGGGTAAGGAAAACTTACGAGCACTGGATGTACTGAGATGCCGGCAGCGGTGTGACAATGTGCAAAACAAAACACAACTAGACCCAAATAACCAACAAGCCTAGGTATCGATAAACCTAGAGCTCCGATACCATTTTCTGTAACACCCCCAAGATATTCGAGGTGTATTACAGTGTCGTGGACCCCTACATGGGACCCACCAGGCTAACACAAGAAAAACACCACTCGACTAACCGTCTCGGTTAGCAAGGAAACAATTGTTAACCACAAGAACATAAAACAACACGCCCGGTACAACCGACATAATAAACATCAACCGACAAATACAGTAACTCCAACGAAGATAAATCACAACCCGAAAGGAAAAGCCTAAGTACTCGCGAGTACCATCTATAAGATTAGAATTTGGAAAACATCCACATCAAAAGAGACGGTAGAAATTAACAAGACTCGATTTGCACATGTCAAAAAAAAACCTTGGCCGACATCCTCGTACCATCCCAGCACCCGCTCGTCTGGCTGAACATAACCTGAAATCCATAAAAAGAATTTCCCCGACAACGGGTCCCCAAAGGGGTTAGCAATTACGCTAGTACAAGTAATCAAGGCAAACCAATCGCTTACACATTTCATAGTACATGCACCAATATCATTTCAAAAACCAAAACCAGACATGTCTTTTCCGGAAACAAACAGTCACAATTAATTTGCCTAGGACCGGGATGAATCCACGAATCCCACTCGAGGCCTCTAAGAACCCTCCCGAGCTGGCCACATTCATAAAACAAACCAAGCACCACACGTCACCTAGGACCGGGATGAAACCACGAATCCCACTCGAGGCCTCTAAGGACCCTCCCGAGCTGGCTAGCGAATCAAACTCATGAATCCAGGACGAAGCCATAGATTCCCTCAGGGCCCCGTCGGACCCTCCTGAGGTGAGTAAAGCACACACAATATACATTACCATTTCATGTTAAGCATAAAGGTTTCCAAGAATTACTTGCCTTGAATATTTTGATGACGCAACGAACGGAAAGGATAATCACCGACGAACACTAGGAATCAACGGAACCGAACCTAACGATTCGAAGAACATAATTACAACCAACTCTAGCCGAATACAGAAATGGAATACAGCCGAAAACCCGCCTACGATTCATGTATATTCGCACAAAAATAACAACGAGGGCAGACCACAACCAAACCCTCTCGATTCCGCAAAACTATGAAAATATACCATGAATCCGTAGGAAAACTAATGATATCAACAAGATTAATCATATTCATCATGAATCCACCAACAAAACGAAACGAATCGGAAGAAAATCCCAAAACCCCCAAATTAATAGAAAATAGGGTTCTAGAGATATTACCTTTGGAGATTCAAGTACTAAGATCCGTAGAACACGCGTTGGATTGATTGTCCGGGCTTCACCACCGAAGAAAAATGATAAAAATCAACCCACCAATTGATAATGATGAGGAACTCTCCCCCTCTCTCTCACTCACTCTCGCGTCGCAGGAAGAAGAAGAAGGAAATGAGCAGATTACGCTCAAAACGACACAATTATAGGGGGTTGACCGCATTGTGTGCCGCGGCACAGCTGAGGTGTGCCGCGGCACAGGCAAAAAATTTATGCCTGTGGTTCGAAGTGTGCGCGGCACGGCTCGCAGGCCGCGGCACCCAGACAGCGGGTTTTGGTCGCAGATGTCATACAAGTGTGCCGCGCACCGGACAGTGTGCGCCTTGGCGCTTGCACTGTGCCGCGGCACCGGATGGGTGTGCCGCGGCACACAGTACATTTTGCTCGACCAACTACTGAAGAAATTTGTGTGCCGCGGCACACACATCTTGTGCCGCGGTCCACACCCCCTTTTGGGTCCCAAAATGATAAAAATGATCCGGAAAGAGAATAAAACGATAGGAATCAATATTTGGGAACCAATAACACGAAATGGATCCACGGCAACCCCGAAACGGCGGTTCCGCACCACAATAACGAGAATACAGTTCAACAGCTGACAAGAAGGACACACTGAAAGGTACACGAGGGTCACTACGACCGAGAAATACACCAAAAATGAAAATACAAGGAAAATAAAAAATGCGGATATTACACAGCCGGCATTGGGAGTAACCAATGAGTGCGGGCAGCACTTAGCCAGCCTAACGGGCCGCACTGTAAACCCCGACTGAAAACGAATGAAGGGATCATTCCAGAACCTTTATGTCGTGAATACCATATACGTATAGACCATTCATCAGATGTCCCGGTCAAGTCTTCGGGTCACGGTAAAGTCAAACCCTGCTATTGACTAGACAATATACATTTGTTAATCTAAATCAAGACCGACTGATTATTAGTGTATCCAATATGACTAGATCAGAATGCTTTGGCCAAAGAATTATGATCTTATTTGCCATTAACCGTGAAGGACATTCGCGTGCTCACTAACAGGAGATAGAATCCTTTCTTGGCGTACAGTAAAGATTGCTACATGTCCGTATAGTTCGCACTTCGAGG
This sequence comes from Orobanche coerulescens, assembly GCA_033398695.1. Lineage (NCBI taxonomy): Eukaryota > Viridiplantae > Streptophyta > Magnoliopsida > Lamiales > Orobanchaceae > Orobanche > Orobanche coerulescens. The sequence goes on along the minus strand of CM065805.1, from coordinate 139,461,986 downwards.
TTGACCCAGCGATTGAGCAAATGGGTCTAACTACTCTAATGACAAACTAAACGTCACAGGCATATATCTTACTGAACCCTCAAGTCAAAGGTCCACGTATACTATCACAACCTTTCGATTTGTCATCGACTCTCCAAAAGTGAATACCGTGTGGCTGAATAAAGTATGAGTCGTGTTCGAGTACACTGGTCCCACCAATATAGTTATAACTATGCTATCAAGACATGCACATCTCCTAGCATCAGTTATACAAGTCTTACTCAAAACTTAATGCCTAATTAAGTTTATTGAATCACGAACGGTTTATGTAAATAAGCTTTAAACACTTCCAGTGCATTTTCTCTTATCTGATAACAAACGTGGAATGCTCGCTCTTATTTACATGGGCTTCACTTCAATGTTTACCAAATCAAGAATGCATATGAAATACAATAAACAATGAATGAATCATATTGCCTTTTATTAAATTATGGAAATCATATTGCCTTTTATTAATTATTCCATAATTTCAAGTACAATGCCCCTTATCTATCATCCCCTGAGTGGCATTCGAGGGCATATTCGTAACAATCTCCCACTTGCACTCAATGCCATACATCATGGTATCTAATACCCATGTTCTTCATATGTCTTTCCAAGACATCCTGAGATAATGGCTTAGTAAGCGGGTCAGAGACATTGTCTTCTGAGTCAACTCTTTGCAACGAAACATATCCTTTTTCAACCATCTCTAGAATGATGTGATACTTCTCTCTATATGCTTGGTGTTGTAGTTAGCCCTTGGCTCCTTGTCTTGGGCGACAGCTCCATCATTATCACAGAATAGTGATATAGGCAGCTCCGCATTAACCACCACTTGAAGTTCTTGCACAAACTTCTGCATCCAAAATTCTTCCTTGATAGCCTCTGAGGTAGCTTGGTACTCTGGCAGGTGGAATCTGCAGTAGCGATTTGCTTGGAGCTTCTCCAAGATACTGCCCCTCCATTGAGAGTAAACAAATACCCAGATGTTGACTTAGAGTCGTCCTTGTCTCCTTGAAAATCAGAATCGGTGAATCCAACCACCTTCAGTTCTTCACCACCGTAGGGAAGAATCATATCTCTAGTTCTTCTCAAGTACTTAAGAATGTTTTTGACGGCAGTCCAGTGTTCCCTTCCCGGGTTTGCCTGAAAACGACTTACACAGCATAGGCTAAGTCCTGTCCCGTGCACAACATAGTGTACATGAGGCTACCCACTGCCGAGGCATAAGACACCTTACTCATCTCTATTTTGTCTCCCTACTTTGAGGACACATTTTCATGGTGAGATGAATTCCATGTCGCATGGGAAGGAACCCTCTTTTAGATTCATCCATCTTGAATCTTCTCAGGATCTTATCTATATAGATGGCTTGGGAAACCATTCTTCGCAGTCTATCTCTGTAAAGACGGATCCCTAGAATATAGGAAGCTTCTCCCAAGTCTTTCATGGAGAACGTTTTAGAAAGCCAAGCTTTCACAATGCTGATTATTGCTACGTTATTTCCTATAAGTTGAATATCATCTACATATAGTACTCAGAACGCAATATTGCTCCCACTGACCTTTTTGTAAACACATGGATCCTCCACGTCTCGCACGAAGTCAATGTCCTTGACTGCTTCATCAAATCGAAGGTTCCAACTCCGAGAAGCTTGTTTCAGCACATAAATGGATCGTTGCAGCTTACACACCTTATGAATATTTGCTTTGGACACAAAACCCTAAGGTTCTTCCATATAGATTTTCTCCTCTAGGTATCCATTTAGAAAAGCTGTTTTGATGTCCATTTGCCATATTTCATAATCGTAATAGGCAGTAATGACATCATGCGAATCGACTTGATAATCGATCCCTTCCCTTTAGGTATAACCTTTTGCCACAAGCCTGGAGGCGTCAACCTTGACATCCCCATCAGTCTTTCTTTTATAGATCCATTTACTTCCAATAGACTTCATGCCAATTGGTAGATCTACTAGAGTCTAAACCATATTTGCATGCATCGAGTCTATCTCAGCTTCCATAACTTCTTGCCATTTATTGGAGTCCTCATCCACTATCGCTTGTTCATAGGTGATAGTGTCATCCCCACAGCTATCAGGTACGTCGTGAAGACCCAGTTCCTCGACATGTATATAGCCATACCTCTCAGGTAAGTGAGACACCCTATCAGACCATCGAAGTGGACGTTGTCTTACAATAGGTTCGGTTCGTGATCCATGATCAGATGTCTCCTCATGACTTTCATTATGCTCTTCCAAAGAGATATTTCTACCCGAGCCACCTGCCTGAATGAACTCATTCTCAACGAAGTGCGCTTGTAAAGCCACAACGACCCTATGTTCTTCTGGCATGTAGAATAGATAATTCATCGAGTCCTCTGGGTATCCAATGAAACATCCCTTGATGGACATCGCTTCCAGTTTGTCCACCTTAGCCTTCTTGACATAGGCTGGACACCCCCAAATCCTTGTGTGATTGAGACTTGGTTTCTTACACTTCCACATCTCATGTGGAGTGATAGGAACGGATTTGGAAGGACATTTATTAACGATACAGGCAGTAGTACATAAGGTGTACCCCCATAGGTAAATTGGTAAATCGGTGTAATTCAACATGGAGCGGACCATGTCCAACGAAGTTCGATTTCTCCTTTCTGAAACACCATTTAACTCTGGGATTCCTGGCGGCATCAATTGTTAAACTATTCCATGTTCCTTAAGGAACTCATCAAACTATGTGCTCATATATTTGCCATCTCCATCTGATCGAAGTACTTTGATATGACGTCCAGTCTGTTTTTCAACTAGGACCTAAAATTCCTTGAATTTAGTAAAGGCTTCGGATTTTTGTTTCATCAAGTACACAATACCATACCTAGTATGATCATCTGCGAACGTTATGAAATATTGATATCTCGGGCTGCTTTCAAAACACCACAAACGTCGGTATGTACCAACCCAAGTTTTCAGCTGCCCTTTCAAATGTGAAGAGATAAATTCACCACTAGAAGGGGGGTTTAATAGTGGTAATGCGGAATATTAAACTTTCTCACGAATGAAAAGAAAAATATGCGGAAATTAAAAGACTCAATGATATATAGAGGTTCGGCAACTTGCCTATGTCCTCTCTCCGACTTCTTTTTCTATTGGCTAAAGAGAAACCACACACACACTTGTCTCGTCTTTTATCGGTCCAAGCACAACCGTTACAATTGCTTGTCTTGTATTGGTCCAAGCACAACCACACACTCGATATGAAATTTTTGTATCTAGTGTTCAATCGGAACTAGACAATCCTCACTTATGAATATTAGAGTGTAATCCTAACAATGCCGAATCAAAGATCCTAATAACACCAGATTAGTGACTCTTGATTCGTTTCTCTCAAGCTCGAGTAGGAGTGATGCAACACTCACAATCAATAAGAAAGATACAAAGTATATGAAATATTACAATGTGTATCACTCTTATATCTTTTCTTGTCACAACTTAGAAGGCAATAAACAATAGTAATTTGAGCTCAGTAATGCTTTGTATGCTTTGAATGCTTGAAGTTGTGTGTGGAGATACCCAAATGATATGGGTATTTATAGAGTCCAGTCCTTCTTCAAATGGTGAAATTTATATTATTAGCGTGCGCTAACAATCCTTCATAGCGTGCATTTTCGGTGCTTTGACTTGGTTGATCTGAATGGTCTGTAAACTGTTTCAATGGTAAAAATACATGTCTAGCGTGCGCTAGATGGCCCTTTGTAGCGTGCGTTGTCGGTTGGTCAACATGTCTTTACTTTTGACTTTGAATTGTGTCGGTTTGTTTCCCCAATGTCTCTTTTCCAACGGATAAAATTGCACTTAGCGTGCGCTAGTAAGTGTACTTAGCGTGCACTAGTATTAATTAAAATTTTCTTTCCAGATTTTCCAGATTTCCTTTGTGACTTCTGCGTTCCAACGGATAAATTGACTAACAGTAGAATTTCGAACACTTAGCGTGTGCTAACAAGTATTGTGTAGCGTGCGCTACATGTCTTCCAGATAACGTGTGTTAGCTTGTAATAGCGTGCGCTTTCTGCTTCCTCGCTAGAGTCCAGAAGCTACTCGACCTCTAATATGCATCCAGTTAGCGTGTGCTAGGATATCTCTTGTGTGTGCTAAAATCATCATCTTGCGTGCGCTAATATTATGCATGTTGCATGCGCTAAAGTTATTCCTTTTTTTGCCCAGACCTTACTGTCCTCTCTGCCCTGTTTAACTGACATGCGATAGCGTGCACTAGACATATGGTGGCATGCGCTAATTTTGACAACTAGCGTGTTGTGATAAGTGAAGCTTGCGTGCGCTAACCATCAGGTAGATTTCCAACTTGTCTGCAGATGACTTGCCGGTCTGCATATAGGCCTCGATAGCATGCACTATTCTGAATGCGTAGCGTGTGCTAGGAACATGTTTTGCCTTCAATGAAATATCCCGTTGAGATAAATTTTGTTAAATCTTTTGAATCCAATCATCATCAAAATACTTTGAGTCAATAATCTCTCCCTTTTTGATGATGTCAAAACATTTAATATATGCCTGCAAAACCATTTTAGAAAAAATTCGAATCAAAGTAATTTATTCGATTTATGTTAGTATGTTTGGTTTTGGAAGTGTTTATCCCCCTTTTTGACATTAACAAAAAGGACTCCCCCTGAAATGTTGCGTATATGACGAAATACAACAAAATGTAAACCAGATTACATAAGTAAGTGCAGAACACATAACTAAGGCATTAACGAACCAAAGTACATATAAAGCAAAAAGTACAAAAAGCATTGAAGGGAATGTTACCTTCATTAACGAAAGTGTTGAAAACATTACAAACACATAACAAAGGCATACGACATCAAGACACGTGAAATAAGGTTTTCTACCTCAAGAATCAAAATCCTAGAGACTACGACGCTTGGTCGGACGAAGAGGATGGAAACGGAAAGGAGGGATGAGTATATCGGATGAAGTCCTCCAACAATCCACGAACAGAATGAACTTCTTGAACAAAACCTTGAACTTCCGAGCGGAGAGAACATACATCTTCACGAATTACCAGCTGTGAAGTCTCGAGACTATACATCCGGGTAATAAGATCGCTTTCCTCTTCCTCGGTAGATGACTCTCCCATAGGTCGTTTGCATTTTGAGGTAGACTCCCTCACAAAGACTCCGGTTTGAAGTTCAAAAATGGTGTCCATCCCACGTCTAGTAATGCGTTCTTCTGGCGTCGGCATTCGAGTCCCTTTTTCAACATGGTCATCTTCCTTAAGATACGGAAAAAAGGATCTAATACCGGTTGACGGTCTTCACATAGTGCATGGTTTTAAGCGAATAATCGGAGATCTCATGGCCGCGGGACATGGGAACAGCCTTGTCTCTCGTCAGGTCCACTTTATGATATTTAAATATAGTCGTTAGAATGGAGCCGTATGGCATTCCAGCCTTTCGGGATCTTGAAGCATAGTTTTTGGACCGAAAAAGATCGCCTTTAACCTTCATCCAACTAGTCACGATGGCAGTGAAATCGACCCTATCATCGTTCAACACTCGATAGACCACGAGCTTGTCAATCCCCACCAATTTGTGTTGCGTGTTAACCATCAGCATGATGCATTTGGTGAGGGCGACTAACAAGAGCCGAATTTTGATTCTGAAGTCATTATTATCGAACACGTCATCGGGGATATCGATGACCGCCTTCGAGCTTAAAAACTCCTTTACTTCAATCTCGGTCAGGTCAGATTCCTCGCCAATTGACTTTCCAGAACAAGCGAAACCATCCAAGAATAATCGAACAAGTGATTAAGAATCTCAGAGGAGACCTTCACCACCGTACCACCAAACAAACTACGAAGAACCAAGGAAGAAGAGACTTCACTCTCTCCAACATACAGATTAGCGTAAAATTCACGAACCAATTCAGGGAATATAGGTTCTTTGCACTCGACAAATCGGGATATACTAATGGAAGAGAAAAATTCAGAAATTGCAATATTTGCCCGTTCTAGACTGTGGAAGTTGAAATAGTAACAGTCTATGAGGTGTTCTTGTGGAAGTATTTCCGAATATACCTTGAAGGCCGCTGACGTAACAATACGGGTGGCATCAAATTCAGGTTCGCGGGCGCATTTGGCACTGTTGTACTGTTTTCCCATCGCCACTCGACCTTTGCTAGACATGATGTAGAAGAGATTTGAAGAGATTTTGGGTGAGAATTGAAGATTTCTGAGTTTGAAAAAGTGGCGGCTAGGGTTCTTTGCAGAAGGGGATCTGAAATGAACGAGTTGCGTGCGTTATGAATTTATAAGATGCTTACTGGACTGCCCAGTAGCATATTAGGATATGAGGAGTTTTTAGTTAGTGTATGCAAGAATAATGAGGTAGCGTACGCTAGCAAAAAAAAATCATTCAGGAATATATGATTTACGCGCGTTAAGGGAATAAGGCTAGCGCGCGCTAGCGATTAAAACATTTCTCAGAAATTGATTTCTCGAGTAGATAAATAAATTTCAAAAATTATCAAGATGTCCCATACCAAGTTGAAGTCGTATAGAATTAAATGATTCCTCCGGCAGAGGTTTAGTAAGAATATCGGCTAATTGGTCTTTTGTGCCGACAAAAATTAAACAGATGTCCTTTTTCTGAACATGATCCCGCAAAAAGTGATGTCTGATAATAATATGTTTAGTTCTATACTCAAATTAATTGCACTAGTGTTATCACATAAGATAAGGGTATTTACAAAATAAATGCCATAGTCGCGGAGTTGATTTTAATCTATAATACCTGCGCACAGGCACTCCCTGCTGCAACATATTCGGCCTCAGCTGTAGACATCGCTATACTGGTTTGCTTTTTACTTCCCCAAAATATTAAACATGAACTGTTAAAGTGACATGTACCACTAGTACTCTTTTTATCAATTTCACATTCCACTGAAATTGGCATCACTGTATGCAAGCAAATTAAAATCCAAGAAAGAAGGATACCATAGACCTAGACCAATAGTCCTATTTCAATAACGAAAGATACGTTTACAAGCAATTAAATGAGATTCGTTAGGATTAGACTGAAAATGAGCACATAAGCACGTAGCAAATATTATGTCTGGCCTAGAAACAGTTAAATATAGCAAAGATCCGATCATAGCTAGATATAATTTTTGATCCACTGATTTGCCATTTTCATCTTTATCTAATTTTAACGAGGAAGACATTGGCGTTGAAATCACTTTGCTACTCTCTATTTTGAATTTCTTGAGAAGATCGTGTGAGTACTTCGTTTGATGGATAAAGATTCCATCTTCGCATTGCTTTATTTGAAGTCCGAGGATTAATTCTCCCATCATACTCATCTCGAACTCTCCCTTCATAAGAATAGAAAAGTCTTGGCACAAGGATTCGTTAGTATCTCCAAAAACAATGCCATCAACGTAAATTTGGCAAACAAGTATATCATTATCTAATATTTTCACAAACAAGGTATTATCGACTTTACCTCTTTTATAGTCATTAGCAATTAAAAATTGACTTAAATGATCATACCATGCTCAGGGTGCTTGTTTCAAACTGTAGAGCACCTTGTTGAGTTTGTAGACGCGATCCGGGAATTGGTGATCTTCGAATCTGGGAGGTTGCTTGACGTACACTTCTTCTTGAATATAGCCATTTAAGAATGCACTTTTCACACCCATTTGAAATAGTTTGATCTTCTTGTGAGCCGCAAAGGCACATAAAAATCGGATGGCTTCGAGTCGAGCCACGGGAGCAAAACTTTCTTCGTAATCAAGACCTTCTTCTTGATTATAACCTTGCGCGACCAAACGAGATTTATTTCGAATTGGGTAACTGTCTTCGTCACGCTTAATTTTGGGCACCCATTTAGTTCCGATAATTGTTTTATCCTTAGGTGCGGGAAATAAATTCCATACGTTATTGTGCTTAAATTGAACAAGCTCCTCTTGCATTACCATCATCCAACTTTCATCATCAAGAGCCTCGAATATATTTTTGGGCCCTATTTCGGATACGAAGGCACAATGATAAAAATACTCGGTGGTTCTCCTTCGAGTTTGAACACCATCTTCAATATTTCCAATCAAGAGATCTTTTGGATGGTCTTTGATGTGCCTCCAATATTTCTGTAAATCCTCGATTGTCTTCTTTTGGATTTCCGAAATTTTCTCCATTTCATTTGAGGGATGAGAATCTGGGGAAATAACTGCATCATCAAAACATTCTACCTTTCTCGGTGGTGAGATCATATCATTGAATTTAACATAAATAGATTCTTCAACTTTATTGGTTCTAATGTTATAAACACGATATGCTTTGCTATTTGTAGCATAACCAAGAAATATTCCGAAGTCGAATTTAGCATCAAATTTGCCCAAGTTATCCTTACTATTATTTAAAATGAACACATTGCAACCAAAAGGATGAAAGTACGATATATTTGGCTTTTTGCCATTCCATAATTCATACGGGGTTTTAAGATGAGTTTTACGAAGATGAACTCGGTTGATCACATAACATGCTGTAAAAATTGCTTCGGCCCAAAAATATTGTGGAAGAGAGTATTCGTTAAGCATAGTCCTTGACATTTCCTCCAAAGATTGATTTTTCATTTCAACAACCCCATTTTGTTGAGGCGTTCTAGGAGCCGAAAAATTGTGATTAATACCATATTTGTCACACAAAAGCTCAAACGGAGTGCAATCAAATTCACCTCTGTGATCAGTATGAATAGAAATTATAGAAAGATTTTTCTCATTTTGTACCAAACGACACCATTTAGAGAACTTGGAAAATGCATCATCTTTATGAGCAAGAAATCTAACCCAACTAAAACGAGAATAATCATCAACAATAACCGAAGTGTAAATTTTACCATTTAGACTAACATATCTAGATGGTCCAATCAAATCCATATGGACAAGTTCAAGAATGCGACTAGTAGAAACCTCGAATTTTGGTTTGAAAGATTCTCGAGTATGTTTCCCTTTTATGTAGGATTCACACAAATGTTTCCGATCAAATTTGAGTTTGGTTAATCCACGGACTAGATCATGTCTTGATAAAATAGAAATGATAGGTAAAGATGTATGCCCCAATTTTCAATGCCATAAATATGCATTATCATCTAAAGTAATAAGGCACTCTCCATTAAATGAGCTTTTATCATTAAGATCAACAATATAAATGTTTCCACATCTCAAACCGATAAATGAAATTTTATTATTTCTAAATGCCGTGCAATGCGTTTGTTCAAAGAGAATTTTAAAACCTTCATCGCATAGTTGAGAAACACCGAGTATATTATGATGCAAACCTTCAACAAATAATACTTTGTTAATAGAGGGAGAAGGTTCCTTACCGATTTTACCGATGCCCTTAATCTTTCCCTTTTGATTGTCGCCAAAGGTCACATGTCCTTGTTCTTGATATTCTAGGTCCTCAAACAAGTCCTCGAAGCAGCACATGTGCCTTAAGCACCCGCTATCAATGTACCACTTGCTTTTCTTTGGTGCCGGTACCTACAAAAATAGTGTGTCTCGGTTGTTTCGGTACCCAAGCCCTTTTGGGTCCTCCAAAGTTAACGATACTTATAGCATTTGGAACAATTGTCCCTTTTGGAACCCATATTTGTTTAACTTTGATGGTCTCAATTTTAAATGGACGTTAACATTATGAACATGTTGTTCGGGAGGAGTTTTTGAGTTCTCGATTTCGGTTTTCTTTATTTTGTCAAGGTTGATAAGAGATTCTTCTCTTTTAAACAGATCGAAACCAAGACCATGTTTTAGCAATGGAGATTTTTGTATGGATAAAATCTTTTCGAATTTCTCATTTCCGAGAGTAAATTTATTCAAAATATATTTCAACTCCTTTTGAGTTTTCGTAACTCGATTTTCAAAAAAATTTATTTCTCAAGGCATAAGGTATGGTCGATTTCAATATTTTTGCCTTTGTTTTGAATAGAGGAATTTTTGAGTTCTAAATATTTTATTTTCCTTTTTAAGGACATATTTAATTTGACCATCTCGTCGTATTCCATGTTCAAAGATTCAAAACCACTTAATAACTCATCGTCATGATGAATTTCTTGTGAATCGCTAAATCGAAAGTATCATATTCATCATCATTGAGTTTAGAACTTACCTCGATATTGCTTTTTGAGTTGAGCGCCATAAATGCGAGATTTGCGTCTAGAGATCTTTCAATCTCCTCTTCATCACTCCAAGAGGCGATTTGAACCTCCTTCTTTTTGAATCTTTTGATTTGAGGCTTTGAAGAGGATCCTCGGCCTTCTTTGGAGTATTGACTGGCTTGACCACATTTTCGACAATTATTGTCGAACTTCTTTATAGGAACATAGCCATTCTTCTTTTGTTCCGCCTTGCCATCCCGACCAAGGAAACTTTGCCTTCTTTGAATTTGATTTTTATACCTTCTAAAATTCTTGGCATAGAAAGCAAGTTCCTCATCATCATCATCTTCGGGAACAGCTTCCTCAACATCGCTATCAACACTGAATGCAACTACTTTTTCACGAGGCTTTGGTTTAGTGCCTCCTGACTTAAGCACGATCTCATAGTTGATGAGTGACCCGATGAGGGTGCTAAATTCAAGTTTGCTGAGATCTTTGGACTCCATGATTGCGGTAACCGTGGCATCCCATTCTCGTGGCAACGAGCAAAGAATTTTCTTAGCTTTGTTACTACTAGATATAGGTTTTCCGAAAGATGCAAGACCGTTGGTTATAGCCGAAAACCGATCCAACATATTTGTGATCGTTTCCTCGTCTTTCATGGAGAAGAGTTCATAGTCATGAAGAAGCATGTTGATTTTATTCTCATTGACTTGGGTGGTTCCTTCATTAGTCACTTCAAGAATTTCCCAAATTCCTTTCACACTTTCATAAGCAGACATCCTGTTGAGTTCTTCATGATTGAGAGAACAATATAAGAGTTGAGTGGCACGAGAATTTATATGTGTGTTCCTCCAATCTTCATTGTTAAACTCATCAAATTTTTTGAGCGACCCATCTTCTTTCTTGGCGAGTTTTGGACCAAGAGCAATGACTTTTCAGATTTCAATGTCATAGGCTTGAACGAATATGGCCATTTTGTTTTTCCATGTCACGAAGTTGGAGCCGTCGAAGAATGGAGGACGGTTGAGAGCATTTCCTTCGATTTGTCCAAATAGAGCCATTTTGTGGATCTTTTTCCCTTCGGTGTTTAAACTGTTAAAAATAGACCCGCTCCGATAGCAACTGAAGAGATAAAATCACCACTAGAAGGGGGGTTTAATAGTGGTAATGCGGAATATTAAACTTTCTCGCGAATGAAAAGTAAAATATGCGGAAAGTAAAAGACTCAACGATATATAGAGGTTCGGCAACTTGCCTACGTCCTCTCTCCGACTTCTTTTTCGATTGGCTAAAGAGAAACCACACACACACTTGTCTTGTCTTCTATCGGTCCGAGTACAACCGTTACAACCGCTTGTCTTCTGTTGGTCCAATCACAACCGCACACTCAATATGAAATTTTTGTATCTAGTGCTCTATTGGTACTAGACAATCCTCACTTACGAATGTTAGAGTGTAATCCTAACAATCTCGGATCAAAGATCCTAATAACACCGGATTAGTGACTCTTGATTCGTTTCTCCCAATCTCGAGTAGGAGTGATGCAACACTCACAACCAACAAGAAATATACAAAGTATATGAAATATTACAATGTGTATCACTCTTGTATCTTTTCTTGTCACAACTTAGAATGCAATAAACAATAGTAATCTGAGCTCAATAGCTTTGTATGATTTGAATGCTTGAAGTTTTGTGTTGAGATACCCAAATGATATGGGTATTTATAGAGTCTAGTCCTTCTTCAAATGCTGAAATTTGTATTATTAGCGTGCGCTAATAATCATTCATAGCGTGCATTATCGGTGCTTTGACTTGGCTGATCTAAATGGTCTGTAAATTGTTTCAACGGTAAAAATACATATATAGCGTGCGCTAGACAGCCCTTTGTAGCGTGCGTTATTGGTTGGTCAACAAGTCTTCACTTTTGAATTTGAATTGTGTCAGTTTGTCTCCCCAACGTCTCTTTTCCAACGGATAAAATTGCACCTAGCGTGCGTTAGTAAGTGTACTTAGCGTGCGCTAGTATTAATCAATATTTGCCTTCCAGATTTTCCGTATTTCCTTTTTGACTTCTGCATTCCAACAGATAAATTGACTAACGGTAGAATTTCGAACACTTAGCATGCCCTAACAAGTATTGTGTAGCGTGCGCTACATGTCTTCCGGATAACGTTTGTTAGATTGTAGTAGCGTGCGCTTCCTGCTTCCTTGCTAGAGTCCATAAGCTACTGGACCTCCAATATGCTTCCAGTTAGCGTGCGCTAGGATATCTTTTGTGTGCGCTAAAATCATTATCTTGCATACGCTAATATTATGCATGTTGCGTGCGCTAATTTATTCCTTTTTCTGCCCAGACCTTACTGTCCTCTCTGCCCTGTTTAACTGAGACGCGATAGCGTACGCTAATTTTGACCACTAGCGTGTGTTGATAAGTGAAGCTTGTGTGCGCTAATTTTGACAACTAGCGTGCGCTGATAAGTGAACCTTGCGTGCGCTAACCATCAGGTAGATTTCCAACTTGTCTGCAGGTGACTTGCTTGTCTGTATATGGGCCTCGATAGCGTGCGCTATTCTGAATGCATAGCGTGCGCTAGGAACATGTTTTGCCTTCAATGAAATAGCCCGTTGAGATAAATTTTGTTAAATGTTTTGAATCCAATCATCGTCAAAATACTTTGACTCAACAAAATGTCCCTGTGAAGGGGGACTTAGTCATCTTACCTCTAAGGCAGGATTATAGGGTTCTACACCCAATGGACTTAAAAGTCCATCTTTCTCCATTTTGTGAACCTTTGTCTGACCAACGTGACCAAGTCTAAGGTGCCACTTAAGAGCTTGATTAGTATCTTGCCTGCCACGTTTCCTAGTTATAGTGCTCATTGCTGATTTATTTTGTAAGTTCAAATGATATAAACCATTCAACAACGTAGCTGTGCCAACCAATTTAATTCGAAAATGACAATGAAGAAAGAAATCCGTTCCGGTCCAAGACTGAAATGGATACAATGTTTTTATGCCCCTTGGGCAAAACCAGTACTTCATCTAACGTCAAAATAAATCTGGATTCTAAACCTAGTAGGAGTGATACAATATGGGTTGCCTCGACATTTTGTCTGCTTCCGACAGTGATCATCACTTCCCCAGCTTCAAGCTGCCTACTTCGTTCCAAATCCTGATTCATAGTACAAATATGAGAAGTAGCACCTGAATCCAGAATCCATGAAGCAGAATATACGGTAGCGGAACAATTGGTTTCAAAAACAAAAAGTTCCGTACATGATGATATAATCAAAGAATACTTACCCTCGTAGTCCTTTGATAATATAATCTTCGAAGGAAAAACCCGAGCAAGTCTTTTCCCGGTTACTGACACGAGCACGAATCCAATTCGTTGTATCTTGTTGAATGATCCAACATCGAAAATGTCGAATGTATCTACTTCACAGATATCGTATATTGAGCGGAGAAATAGCATGTCAATTCGTTCTCAAAGAACACGGCTAGGAATCGACACAATATTTTTCTTCTCTTCTCTTCTCTTCTTTCTTTTCTTTCTCTTTAAGATGAACAAGAAATGAAAGAAGTTATTTTCTCTCTCCCCTCTATAAAAGCCCACGGCTGATACATATTCCTTGTGGTGAGTTATGGTCATGTTTTATAACATAATTGAAAAGATACTCAAGATCAACATGATCATGTTTTCTTTTGTCTTCATGTTCAAAAACAAGTCAAAATCACCCCACACCACATCATGACAACTAAAGGAAGCATCATGCAAGGTGGGAGAAAAATGAGGGGGGCGGCCCACTAGATTTTAGGTGAAAAACGAGCCGAGCCACTCGCTTCGTGTACCGGACGTTCGCACGTCTAATAGACTTCGTTTTATCTAAAATGTATTCACTTAATTAATTAATCTAATTAATTAATTTTATCAAATACAAATTAATAAATATATTTATCCAAGAAATAATTATTTATGAATTAAATTAATCACCCGGTAATTAATTTCAATTCACTAGACCGCATGATTTATCAAATAAATCAAATCAGATATCCAATATCTAATATTAATGAAGAGATAATAAATACATATTTATCCATAAAATATTCTTGTACGCGTCTCCGTAGGTCCGTCTTAGTCGGCAATGGGAGGAAACAAGGAGTACGGGTAACTCTTAGCCAGTCTAGTGCTTCGTACCTTAACCCAACTAAGAATGAAGGACCGGATCATTCCAAAACCATTATGTCGTGAATACCGTACACGTATAAACACTTCAATCATATGTCCTGGTCAAGTATTAGGGTCACAGTAAAGTCAAACCCTACTGTAACTTGACTCTATGCATTCTGTTACTGCAAATCGAGATCACCGAGCTTTTGTATATCAAATACAAGTAGCTCTAACTTCTTTGTCCAAAGACTTACGATCTCATTTGCCATTAATTGCATAGGACATTTACCTGCTCACTAACAGGAGAAAGAATCTTATCTGGATATTTAGTAGAGACTGCTACTTGCCCACTAAATTGCATATCGAGGTTGACCCCACCAACCGGCGATTGGATCGAACTACTCTAATGACTAACTTAATATCACAAGCACATCTACTACTGAAACCTCAAGTCAAAGGTCCACGTATACCTATCACAACCTTTCGATTCAGTCAAAGAGAATCCCTGAGTAATATCTATGTAACCGAATCGAGGTGAATCATGTTCGGGTAGACTAATCCCATTAGCATACCTATACCTTGTGCTCCCACTAACCTTTAGTGAAGACCGGCACTCTACATGTCAAAGTACACGTTATACAAGTCTTGTCTAAACTTATTGTCCAATTAAGTTTTATCGACTTGCGAACTAGTTAAGCATTCGAACTCTAAACACTTCCAGTGCCTATCTCCTTATCTCCATAAGGAGTAGAATGTTTGCTCTCAAATGCAAGGACTATTATTCTATATACCAAATCACAATACCAGTGATATACAATAATATAGAAATAATTATTGCCTTATTAAATATTTATAATTACAATACAAATGCTCTCACTCTCTTATCCTTTAAGTGGCATTCGAGGGAATATTCCTAACAATCTCCCACTTGCACTCAATGCCATAAACTATGGTATATAATACCTATACGCTCCAGATATCTCTCTAAGACCTTCTGAGATAGTGGCTTGGTAAGCGGATCAGCAACGTTATTTCATGTGTCTACTCTCTGCAGTATAACATTCCCTTCCTGAACCATGTCTCTAACAAAATGATATTTTCTCGCAATATGTTTGGTATTGTGGTGAGCCCTAGGCTCCTTAGCCTATGGAACAGCTCCGTCATTGTCACAAAATAGCGTCACGGGCTTCTCCGCATTAGGAACCACTTGAATTTCTTCAGTAATCTTCTTAATCCGAAAAGCTTCTTTAGCAGCCTCTGTAGCTGCCTGATATTCGGTTTGAAATGTAGAGATAGCCGTCGAACTTTGCTTGGCACTTCCCCAAGAAACTGCCCCACCATTCAGAGTGAAGATATACCTAATGTGGACATCTGAGCATCCATGTCCCCTGAAAAATCTGAGTCTGTATAACCCATCACTCTAAGTTCTCCACCGCCATATGTAAGAACCAAGTCTTTAGTCCTCCTAAGGTACTTAAGAATGTTCTTTACAGCAGTCCAATGTTCCTGCCCTAGATTTGACTGAAACTGACTTACTATGCTCACAGCATAGGCAATGTCCGGTCTAGTGCAAATCATAGCATCATTAGGCTACCTACTGCCGAAGCATAAGGCATCTTACTCATTTCCTTTTCTGTCTTCCTCACTTTGAGGACACATCTCTAAGGAAAGTTTTGCATCATGTTGCATATGAAGGAACCCTTTTCTAGAATCTTCCATCTTAAATCGCTTCAGGATCTTTTCTATATAGAGAGCTTGGGAAACACCTAACATTCTTTTCGCTCTATCCCAGTAGAGGCGAATACCTAGAATATAGGTAGTTTCTTCCAAGTCTTTCATTGAGAACTCATTAGACAGCTAAGCTTTCACATAACTGAGCAATCCTACGTCGTTCCTATAAGTAGAATGTCATCTACATATAGTATTAAGAACGCAATTTTGCTCCCACTAACCTTCTTGTAAATACAGGGCTCCTCTTTGTTTTGCACAAAATTAAACTCTTTGAGTGCCTCATTAAAACAAAGATTCCAACTCCGCAAAGCATGCTTCAGTCCATAAATGACACGCTGAAGTTTGCATACTTTACGAATATTGGTTTGAGATATGAATCCCTTAGGCTGTTCCATGTAAATCTCCTCCTCGAGGAATCCATTTAGGAATGCCGTCTTCACATCCATTTGCCATATTTCATAATCTAAGTGGGATACTATGGCAAGTATCATGCGCATAGACTTAATCATAGCTACAGGCGAGAATGTCTCGAAGTAATCGATTCCTTCTCTTTGGGAATAACCCTTTGCCACAAGCCTGTCCTTATAGGTATCAACCTTGCCATCTCCACCAGTCTTTCTTTTATAGATCCATTTGTTTCCAATAGGCACTATGCCTTTAGGATGATCTTCTAAAGTCCAGACCTGATTAGCATGCATTGAGTCTATTTCAGCTTCCATAGCTTCTTAACACTTGGTGGAGTCAACATATACCATCACTTGGTCGTATGTAGAAGGATCATTCTCTTAACTACTTTCTGTCATCTCATGGACACCCAGTTCCTCTTAATGCAGATAGCCATACCTCTCAGGTAATTGAGAAATTTTACTAGACTTGTGTGGTTGTGTTTGTAATTCAGAAGGTTCGGTTCTAATACCTTGCACATGTGTCTCATTTGGTGTTTCTTTTATTTCTTCCAAATAAGTATTTCTACCTGCCCCTCATTCCTGAATAAAATGATTTTCCAGTAAGTGTGCTTGTATAGCAACGCTGGTCCTATGATCTTCTTGCATGTAGAATAGATATCCCATGGAATTCCCTGGATATCCTATGAAATGACCTTTCACAGACCTAGTTTCCAATTTCTCTACTTTAGTCTTCTTGACATAAGCAGGGAATTCCCAAATCCTAATGTGATTAACAGTTGGTTTCCTACCTCTCCACATCTCATGTGGAGTCTTAGGAACAGATTTGGAAGGACATCTATTCAAGATATGCGCAGCAGTAAGGAACAAATTTGGAAGAACATCTGTTCCAGATATGCGCAGCAGTAAGGAGCGCATAACCCCATAGATAAATCAGTAAATCAATATAGCTAAGCATGGAGCGAACCATGTCCAACAAGGTTCGGTTCCTTCTTCCCGATGCATCATATAATTGTGGAGTAGCTAGAGGAGTGAATTGTGACACTATTCCTAGTTCTTTTAAGAATTCATCAAATTCGGTACACATGTACTCACCACCCCGGTCTGACCGAAGAGTCTTAACACAGTTACTTGTTTGATTTTCAACTAGGGCTTTAAATTCCTTGAATTTATCAAAAGCTTTAGACTTATGTTTCATTAAGTACACGAACCCATACTGTAACACCCCCAATCCACTCAGGGATATTACATGTTGTAGACCCCTTTCCGAAAGGACCTACCAGGCAGGAGACTACAAAACAAAACCCACACATGGTTAACTCGACCAAAAACATAAAACCGTAGACCGATTAGGTCTCTCAAAACATAACGTAGCAGTACAACTGATAAACCAAAATACAAGTCGATAACATATTACACAACATGTCCATCCTCTTAAGGATGACAAAGAAGCTAGAAATAAACACTTAGACCGACAGATCACTGATGGACAACCGACTACGATTGTGACTAGTATGCTTCTTTACATCATCCTCCAAGATGATTCTATAGTTGCTATCTCCAATCAGGACACCTGAAAAGAATATAAATAGTCCCCAATGAGGGGTTAGCGATGGAAATTGCTAGCAAGTAACCAAGCTATAAGGTTATACATCAAGAATACAACCGTTATGAAAATAACATCTCGACAAGGTAGCAACACAATCCTCGAGTCTAAATTATTTTCGAAAACAGTTTCCATTAGGAAGGATCATAAGAATAATTTCAAAACAAATTTAAAATAATAGTTGAAGACGTTGAGGGTCTCAGTGTAAAATTATGAAAAGATTTATAATTCTTCTTTTCAAAGGGTTTTTATTTCAAAATCATATAAATGATTCAATTCTCAACCAATCCTCAAAGATAAAACCAAATTCACCAATATAACCGGGATCCAATATTCAATCATTCACAATTCAGAGATATCAAATCAAATACTCAAATCGCCTCCGTGGCCTTGATGGGACCGACCCGGATTAGCTATCATAAACCAACTCGAACACACCCATAAGTTATCTTGACATTGCACTCGCAAGTGAAAATTCTCGAAGCCCTCTCCAGACCTACCTGATTAGATAATCTTTTTAGGTCACAAGTCGTCCACAAATAAGTCTAGATGGGGGGATGACTAGACTTATTAAAACTCTTTCCCATAAAGGGTGAGTTTCAGCTCATAGGTATAGAAGACTTGAAGGCGTCTGTAGACAGTGTTGGCCACTAAGTATACAAGATACAGCTTGGAGAGTGTTTTAAGCAACAAGCTGTACAGGTTTCAAATCTGAGTGCGTAGCGGAAGTCTTGACAAAGTAAGTTGTTGTAAATACAGCAACTAGATATGAAATGTATACTTAAAGATAATCACAAATATTAAAACAGTAAAAGCAGAAGGTAATTGACATAGTAATTAAAGTGGTTCAAGGTAAACACCTCTACGTCCACTGGTCCTCCACACAGGAGTAAAAATGTTTATTAGAAATACTACGTACACAACTATGTACTTATAATCAAACCTAATCAGTATATCGTTCACACAGATTGATATAATGATTTTAGCCTTCAACCGTTCACACAGATTGGTTTGAGCTTTCACTAGACTGGCTTCTTCCCACACAGTTCCGAAGCTTCGTCTCTTCAATGTAGGTCCGTCACACACAGTTCGGGAAGGGCAAGGTTTCTCAGTCTACCCAGGGCTGATGGGTTTGTTCAAGGGTTAGAACAATATTTGAACAACAACTTTGACTTTCTGAGCTTTTAGCTGATGATGTGTTGTTCATGGTTTTGAGCACTGTATATCTCTTCTTTCAGAATAGCAGAATGCCTTGGGAGAAATGTTTGCTCTAAATATTATTGTAAGCACTTGTTTCACTTGCGTATAAATTTGATTGTTTGCGAGTGTGCGTCCATAGATCTTCAAAGGTTGGGGATATATATAGCTTTCTGAAATATATCCGTTGATATAAATCCATTGAGCAAGATTCCGTTCCAACGGAATGATGTGTTTGAATAAAACACGATCTGGATTTTGCGCTAGATTGAAGATCTATGACGGCTTGATATTTAAATACTTTATCCTTTAGTATTTAAATATATCTTCTCAAACGGGATTTTAACTTAGTGAATAGCAAAGATTCCTTCTTGTCCTGTTTGGATGCTGTATGGAATGATAGATGTATTGTCGATTCGAGACAGCTTCCATACTTAGTCTTTATAAGAATCCTTTGATGTATGATTTGATTCTGTATGCTGGGGCTACGATAAGTCTTCGATACAGGTTGATACCTTTTGATCCGCTTTTTGATACAGCTGCTTGCTATATGTTAGATTGGCATTTTTATCAAAACATTCTATCTTGATCTTTTCGATACAGGGATTGTTATCCCAACAATTTCCCCCTTTTTGATAATTTGCCAAGTCCTTCCAAGTCCTCCTTTAAAAACCTTATGATGTTATCCAAACATCCTTGATGATGCCAAAACTTTGACATTTAGCGTCTTGAAGGAGGGCAGACTTCTTTGGTCTTCTATTCGAATGATCTGGTCTTCAGTATTCAGCCTAATACTAAAAACTGCTCGCAGGCAAGTTCAGCATTTAAGAAAAATTGATACATGTTTAATCTTATGATTCACGCACAGGCACAATCTTACATTGTATTCTAGACTCATACAACTTAAACTATGAACAGTTCGCAGAAAAGTTCTTTACAGTTTATGTATTAAGATAAGTTTCATATATGAATACAGCAAGGATAAATGTAAGTGTTTGTAACATACAATAACACAGTAGATTACGAGTTTTAATCTTTCAAGATAGGCAAAAATTTTATTGAAATGAAACGAAGAGTACAAAATTTTGCTGTTCTGAAAAGAAGATTATAAAAAAAAATAATACAAGGAAATTCTAACTCCTGTAGTCTGAATGCCTCCAGGGCCTTTTAGGGTCATTCTTGGTACCCTTCCACCAGTTTTGATGTGCGTCCCTATCTCGATTCATATATATGGCTCGACCTTCATATGATTTATCAAAGACTAGGATCCAATCCTCTGGATGGGTAACCAAGTCACCATTCTTGTGCTTTGATTTCATCTGCAGTTGTAGCGGGAGTGTTCCTTCTTCCAGCATTTTCTTGAAATCCTCTGCGGCTTCTTTTACCGTCCTGCATCTGTTGAATAATGAGGAATCCCTGATAAGAACAATAAAGTGTTTTAGCAGTTCATTTATTCTCCAGTTCTTGATCTCTTCAGCAGTAGGCTGTCGGTCGGCCGTGAGTTTCATAGCTTGCGGCTTTCGGACTAGGTTTTTCCAAGGATACTTAGGCTCCTGGAATTCTTGTCGCTCTCCCTGTATCATAACATTTGGAGATATGATATGGGCTATATCAGCAGGGATAGAGTCTTCAAAAGGAGCTAACATTTCTTTCTCTTGCTCCTGCCTCGTTCTCCTAGCAGCTTCCCTAGACTCTTCCCCCATTTTGGCGTCATCAAGGTATGACACCTTTTCATCAAGGCATTCCAGGATTTGCAATGCAGCATACTGTTTCGTCTCAATATTAGTCATTTTCTCAACAAGGGAGGAGAGCACCTGCGACATATCTTGAATTTTCTTGTCGTGGGCTCGAAGTTGGGAACCGGATAGCATCAGACACGCGTAGCTTTGATTGCTCTTCTCTCAGGATCTGCTCCTATTTTTCTTTCAATTGGCTCAGTGCCTGTTTGAAGACGTGTGGCAAGACAGTGAAGGCTTCTACCACTCGGGAGACTTCGTGCTTCAGTCCTGTCATTTCTTCGACGACAGATATGTGTAGCCAATCAAGAGCTTTTTCCACAGAGTGCAAGGCATTGACGGCATCCTGGATGAAAACAGTTTGGAGGCCAAGAGCATGCAATCGCTCTTTTCTTGTGGAAGTCCAAGGAGAGTCTGGTTGTGCACAATCCTCAACTCCGTTCAACCGTCTCAAATTCACATTGGGACGTGAATTGAGTTGGACATCTTCAGGTATTATACCGTCGTCGGATTCCAAGGCGGTTGAGGGTTCGTGAGTATTAGATTTGGGATCGGTGACAGGGAGTGATGTATCCTCCTGTTCTGAGTGGGTTCTGAAGACATGGATACAGGAGGGACTGATTCCTCCTACTGTCTCTCAGCTTCTGCCTGCTCCTGTAAAGGGACTGATTCCTCCTACTGGATGGCGCTGGATTCTTCTTCTACTTGGGCGGCGGCAAGCTCGAGTGCCTGTGACGATACAGATTGTTCCTCCGCGACATGAGGGGCTGAATCCTCGTTGTCGGGAATAGTGTCTTGTTGATGGGGAGGTGATTGTTGTTGACTAGAAGTTCTTGTACCCATCCGAAATTCAGATTCTTCACAGCTCTTTCTTAGACCAGCATGTAGGGCATCATCATCATCGTCTGAGTCGGGATCTGACTTTGGACTTTCGGGAGATTCCACAGACTTAGCTTTACCCTTCTTGCGTGCTTTGGGTTTTTCAAACAGATGGCTCTCAATAAGCTCTTTAACACATAGGTTGTCCCATTGGATCAGGACAGCAATATCTTGAGTGTCCGTCACTTCCAAAATAAATCTCTCTTCGTTACTCCATTCGCTCTAGTTGAACAGGGTTTTGTACGGAGCAAGTCTGTAACTCTTTCATTGGACAAACCGTTCGTAAGCCTGTTCGATTTGCACATGTAGTAAGGTTTTGTTAATAATTATGTCTGGGGAGGGGCTACGTACAGTGCCTGGATTTGCTGTAGGCATGGGTTCCTCTACAGGTGTGGAATCGTGTATCGGAGAGGGATTACTTACAGGGGTTGGTACCCTGATGGGAGATGGATCCTGAACGGGTGTGGGATCCCGTATAGGAGAAGTAGCTATTGGCTCCAAAGTGAAAGCCAACTCACCAGAGTCTTGTATGTTGGCAGATGTCTGAGCATCCGTCATAGCCGCCAAAGGCTCGGGATCTACTGTATCGACAGTAGCAGGCATCTCTTCCACAGGGGTTGGGCCCCGGGGGAGTTGTTCAGAGGGTTGAGCCACGGAAGAAGCGTCCTTGGAAATTTCTGTGGCCTTAACTTTTGAAAGCCTCCTTAGCTTCCTTTTCGACTTCTCAACAACAACTGGAGTTTTGGTGTGATATCTTTTTCTCTTCCTTGAAGTCTCCTCGCTATGAGACTTCGAAGATACGTCCCTTGGATCGGCAGAAAGCGGCAAATTGTGAATGTAGGGCCTGTTAGCAATGAGTTGTCCTTTCCTGAAGACGGTGGGTCGGATGCTTCCCATATAAATACGAGAAGTGATCTTCTTGGCTTTATCGTCCAGCAGAACACCGCATTTGGTCAAAATATAGTTCAACAGCAGACCAAAGGATTTCTTCTGTGAAGCAGGATTAGAAACTTCTTCCTGCAACCGTTTGAGGATGATTTGACACCAGTTGACCTTCTCACAGGTCATTATTGTAACCATCATCCTAAACCTAAGATTTGTGCACATCTCAAAAGTGCCTGTTCTGTTCTCAATAATACGACAACTGAAATCATGTAAGTAGACAAAAGGTAAACACAAATTTTTCTTATGGCAAGAGGTGTGAACCGTTTCAACTGAGGATGAACCAATGAACAAGCCATAGAAAGCGGTTAACAGTTCCTAGGACCCAAAGGTCTCAAGATCTTCCATTGACAGACCATCAGTAGGTAGACTGTAGATATTCTGGAGTATCTCTTAGTCAACGTGGATCTCAACTCCGTGAACGACGGCTGTGATATCAGTGACATGTCCTCCCTGGGCCTGTGAAAGGAAACGAATGGCAGCATTGAGGTAGAACTCCTCAACCATATGAATAGCAAATCGTTCAGCAGAGTTGCTGCCAAGGCGATATAGGCCTTGTTGATGAATCCTAGTGATGACGTATTCTAATGATTCGACGTCATCCACTTCGGCATGAACACGTTCAAGCAAGACAGATCTGGAAAAGATCTGTCCGTCGATGATGTTGGATGATTTCTTGAGAGAGATGGAAGAGGTCTGGGAAGATGCCATTGTTGATACTCGAAGAAAAGTTAAAAGGTTTCAAGCAAAATTGCAGTAAACACATAAAACTTGTAGGCTGTATGCTCAAGAACTCTTACAATATGCAGAAAGCGTAAAGAGTCTCAAATGGCATTTTTAGTCCTTTTATAGTGGGCGGCGAAGAAGGGTTTTCAGAGACTGAATGGTCAGATTTAACGGATGGGATCCATTTGTTTAAAATGGATAATCACGATTGGACTAAGTGTAACCGGTACAACTTATCCAACTAATTTAAAATAGGAGCTGGTCCCACTTATGACTTTTCAAATTACCCTTATTCCCTGAAATGGCGGTGTACAATTAATAAAAAATTTGAAAACATCGCGGCTTGAAGATACCAATGTACAGATGTCGTGTAAAGCATTTAATGCAAACGGCTTGTAATGATAACAAGGCACGTGGACATAACATATTTTAAAATAAATAACATGATAATTGATTTCCATTGTATGTGCTGTATCCGCGAAAATACAGCGTTCCCCCTTAAAAGGTACATACGGGTTTCAATTCGATACAGCAGCTTTCGGATTAATGCTGTATTCTTGGGTCGTACGGTATTCCCCCTCAATTTGCTAAGTAAAATCATTAAAAAAAAACTTACAGGGAGTTGGGCTGTAGCAATCCCAATTCATGTCAAAGCATGCAGAATCTTGATGTGTCGAGAGGCTTGGTGAAGATGTCGGCTAACTGGATATCTGTATGAACTTTTTCCAGCCGAACATCCTTGTTCTCAACATGATTCCTAATGAAGTGATGCTTCATGTGAATATGCTTGGGCGAGAGTGCAATAAAGGGTTGTGAGTGATAGCAATTGCACTCATGCTATCGCACATAATCGGCGTTTCTTTGGCTTCAATTCCATAATCAGACAGCTGCTGCTGCATCCAAAGGATCTGCATACAGCAACTACCAGCAGCATAGTATTCTGATTCAGCTGTTGAAAGCGAGTTAGCTAATTATTTCTTGCTAAACCAAGATACAAGTCTAGGTCCAAGAAAGTGACAAGTTCCACTTGTACTCTTCCTATCTAGCTTGCAACCTCCGAGATCCGAGTCGCTCTAGCCAACTAAATCGAATCCGCCTTCTTTACAATACCACAGTCCTACATCGACTGTTCCTTTGACGTATTTCAGGATTCGTTTAGCTGGTGCGAAGTGTGATTCTTTAGGTGATACTTGATATCGCGCACACACTCCCACAGTAAACTGGATATCGGGCCTGCTAGCCGTTAGGTACAGGAGAGATCCAATAAGCTTCCTGTAGAGTGATTGATCAACTGGCTTTCTAGCTTCATCAGCACTAATTTGCACGGAAGTGCTCATGGGGGTTGACGATGATTTGGAAACATGCATTCCAAATTTGTTGAGAAGCTCCTTGCTGTATTTTTCCTGGTTCGTGAAAATCCCTGTAGGCAACTGCTTTCCCTGCAAACCTAGGAAATAACTAAGTTCTCCCATCATACTCATTTCAAATTTACTTTGCATGAGATGAGAGAACCTTTGACATAAATCAAGGTTAGTTAAACCAAATATTATATCATCTACATAGATTTGAACCATCAGGAGGTCATCACCTTCCTGTATTTTGGACAAGGTCTTGACCACAGCACCTTTCTCGAATCCACTATTGGTTAGATACTGGGATAGGGTCTCATACCATGCTCTAGGGGATTGCTTAAGTCCATATAGTGCTTTCCTTAGCCTGTATACTAGGTCTTTACCTTCTGGATTGACAAACCCTGGTGGTTGTTCAACATATACTTCTTTAGCGAGGTCTCCATTTAGGAATGCACTTTTGACGTCCATTTGATATACAATGAAGCTCTTATGGGCGGAAAAGGCTAAAAATATCAAAATGGCTTCTAGTCTGGCTACAGGGGAAAATGTCTCATCGTAGTCTATGCCTTCTTCCTATCTGTAGCCTTGGGCGACTAGTCGAGATTTATTCCTGATAATGAGTCCATTTCTATCCTTCTTATTTCTAAATACCCATTTGGTTCCAATTACTGATTGATGCGTAGGTCTGGGTACAAGATACCATACATTGTTTCTTCCGAAACCGTTAAGCTCTTCTTCCATAAATGTGATTTAATGAGAATTCTTGAAAGCTTCTTCGGTAGAAACAGGTTCAGATTGGGCTAAGAATACAACAATAGTGCACATATTAAGTCTTCTAAGCTCGGATTGAGATTTCCATTCAGGAAATGGTGATCTCAGTATCGGGTTCTTTTTATGCACATAGTACATTCCCTTCTGTACTCTGTATTCTCCTACGGGTAGAAACACCAGCATTAATATTTCCAATGATCATCTCTTGTGGGTGATCACTCAACCATCTTCTGTCGGGTTCTAATTCAGGGTCCCATACTGTATCTTGACTTGTTGTAGTTTCGGCTTCAGCTTGTGCAGCATCGGCTTCATCTACGTCGGTTCTTACAGCTGCGAGGTTGATTTCTAGGTCAACGACACGTTCGATAGGAGTTGGTGGATCTATGATGGAAAGTTGTTGGATGTTCTGAGAAAGGTCTTCTACTCCTGTAGGATCATGGTGAGGTTCATCGAACACTACATGAAATGATTTCTCAATTGTTATATTTCTTTTACTGAAGATACTGTAAGCTTAGCAGATGAATATCCTACAAATATCCCTTCATCCGATTTCTCATTGAAGGTTCTAAGTTGATCCTTACCATTATTCAAAACGTAACATTTGCAACCAAATATGTGAAAGTACGAAACTAACGGAGTTTTGTTGTTCCATACCTCGTATGCTATTTTGTTGTGATGCTTGTTGACGATACAACAGTTTTGTGTGTAGCACGCTGTATTGGTGACTTCACCCCAGAAACGCTGTGGCTACTTGCTTGCGACAATCATTTTCCTTGTTGCTTCCTTCAGCGTCCTGTTCTTTCGCTCGGCAACACTATTTTGTTGAGGTATACGGGCAGCTGAGTATTTGTGTTGTATCCCATTTTCCAAACAGTGTTGCTCTATAAAGTGGTTAGTGAATTTTGTACCTCTGTCGGAACAAATGGACACGATACTCGACCCTTTTTCATTTTAAAGCTTTCTCAGGTGCTTGGGGAGCTTTTATGTTGTTTCCTTCTTCTTGCTTAGGAAAATTATCCAAGCATACCTGGAATAATCATCAACAATAACGAGACAGTATTTCTTACCTCCCAAACTTACCGGGTCTACGAGACCATAGAGATCCATATGTAGCATTTCCAACACTCTATTGGTTGAAAGGTAGGATTTGCTTTTTAGAGTTGTCTTGATTTTCTTGCCTTTCTGACAGGGTCCACAAACGCTGTCTTTCTGGAATGAAACATTTGGCAATCCTCTAACCATTCGCTGTCTGGAGAGTTTGTTGATAGTCTTGAAGTTGATGTGTGACATCCTTTTGTGCCATAACCAGCTTAGATCTGCAGTGCCTTTGGCAACAAAACAAGGAAATGTGGAGCTCGTAGGCATCCAGTCAGCAATATGCATATTACCTGATCTGCTTCCTGTGAGCACAACTTCTTTGGTCAGGATGTTCTTGACTCTACAGTGATCTATATAGAATTTCACGAGAACTGTTTGTCACAGAACTAGCTAATACTAAGTAGATTGTACTGTAAGCCTTCAACATACGCTAAATCGGTGACTTTGAATTTTTCGACAAGTAGGGTTCCCTTCCCTATTGTTCTTCCTTTAGATTTATCACCGAGGTGCACTTTTGGACTGCAACCTTCTACGAAATCTGATAACTTACTTTTATGTCATGTTATGTGCTGGGAACATCCACTGTCGAAGTACCAAATGTCCTTCTCCAGAATGTCCTATAGCAAATAAATTAGGTAGATTTAGGTCCCCTTTGATTGTTGGGTCCGTGAATGTTAGTTCCTTTAGGTACCCAGATTTTCCTGACAGCAATAGGTTTACTATAGGATGAGTTAGGTCTGTAATTGCGATTTCTACGTGGGGCATATACGTAGTTGGTATAACCATTATAATTATTATGCATGTAAAATTCAGGGTTATTATTAGTCCAGTACAAATGCCGTCTTGGAGGTGGAGCCATTTTCTTCGGCCTAACAACTTGCCTTCTGGGTCTCCAGTTGGATTTCCAATGCTGTTGTTGATAATGTGCGGAATCTTGCTGTCACGAAGAATGACGAGGTTCTTGTATCCAATACCTAGGCGTGCTGTACTGAAAGTACTGCCGTGCGGGCCTTTGGTATTTGGATACAACCTTCCTTCTAAACGGTTGTTGGTGCTGCTGATATGCTCAGGGAGCATGCTGTTGGATACGCCTTACAGGTCGGAATGGCTGGTGATTCCGCTGTCTGGAATAGGACTAAGGTGGCAGAATGGTAGCTTTTGTTGTTTGCGGTGGAACGGGTTCTTTCACATGATTCGGAACTTCTTCCGGTACAGGAATGGGTTCCACTCCCCTGACGAACACAGTACTAGTTTTTCCTTTATTGGAAAATGAGTTGTATCCTAAGCCACTTTTATCATGAGCATATTTGCCAGTGATTAGAATTTCTTCCATTCTTTTGGATGATTTCTCAAAAGATTTCAGAATGGTCTCAAGTTCTCCTTCTTGTTTTTCGAGAGTTTTTACTTTGGCTTGAAGCAGAAAAAAATCATTTGTATTGCTTTCACTATGAGATTTAGTCTCACTTAGTTCATGAGCACGTTTATGATTGCTCTCGATGAGTTTTTTAGACTCGACTTTGCTGTTTTCACAATCAATAGACATATTTTCGTAATTTACTTTCATCAAGTTGTTTTCTTCTTTAAGCTCTAAGTTAGAAAGTTAGAGCTCTATGTTGTCATTTTTAATGTCACATGGGCCATTTGAATGGTCTTAAACTCATTCATCATGTTTGCAAAAGTATGAGATGCATTGGTGGGAATAGCTGAAGTTGAGCTTACTTCATCATCGCTGTCTTCATCTTCCAGAATGTCCTTGGCCATAAAGCACATATAGGCTTTATCTTCCAAATCATCATCAGATGAATCACTGTCAGTGACTACCTGAAGACATTCTTCGGATTTAGATGGAGCGGGGGCAGCTTCTGATTCACCAATCAGGGCTTTGAGCTTGTTTTTCCAAGCACGTCTTCTTTCATCCTTTTCTTGTTGCTCGGCTTCCGACAACCTTTGAAATTTGGGATGAGGACATTTATTTGCATAATGTCCAGGTTTCCTGCAATTATAACATAGGTTAGCATCACCAGAGGAAGTTTCAGTACTTAACTTGTGTACATGCTTGGGTCTGTATGGAGTTTTTCCCGATTGCTTGATAAACTTCTTGAACTTATGCATGAGGAGCGCCATTTCGTCTTGCGACGGAGGTCATCGTCGCTGTCAGCATTCTTATGAGTGGGCGTTAATGATCTCGGCATGTTGTGTCTTCGATTGGATACAACGGCTAAGGCTGTAGTCCTGGCGGGAGATTCTTCAGCTTTCTCTCTCCTATCTATATCGTACTCAAATGCTTTAAGGTCAGAAAAGAGATCAAAAGTAGATATTTCACTAAGATTGCACGAGACACGCATAGTTGTGATCTTAATGTCCCATCGGGCAGGGAGTAATCTGAAAATATTTAGGTTTTTCTCCCTTTGAGTATAAATTTTGCCTAATGCTTCAAGTTCACCGACGACGCTAGTGAATCTGAGGTCAAGTTTCTCAAGTGTTTCAGTTCGTTTCATTTCAAAAGATTCGAATTGCTGAGTTAATTTTAAAATTTTGTTTTCTTTTGAGAGCTCAGTTCCCTCACAAATTAACTTGAGTTTATCCCAGATATCCTTGGCTGATTTACAGCTCTTTACCTTAGAGAATATGCCTTTGTCAAGGGCGATAAATAGCGCATTCTTCGCAACATTGTCGAGGTTGGCGCGCTTTCTTTCGTCAGAATTCCATTGTTCGCGCTCTTTCTCAAGCATCTCTACATGAGTCTGGCCTTCAATCCTTGGGGCCGGATTTACCTTCATAATCTTTATGGGGCCATCCTGTATGACAAAAATCATCTCTTCGTGCAATGCGGCAAGATGAGCCTCCATCCTAATTCTCCAATTATAAAATTCGTTAATAGAAAACATAGGAACTTTATTGATCAATGATGAATACATATGAGAGTATAAGGACGAAAACGAATGTTTAATAAAAATAAGTGATTTAAGGATCTGATTTAATTAAAAATATGACTGATTCTTTTTAGAATCAACCGCTCTTATACCACTTTTGGACACTAAGTATACAGGATACAGCTTGGAGAGTGTT
Organism: Orobanche coerulescens; assembly: GCA_033398695.1. NCBI lineage: Eukaryota > Viridiplantae > Streptophyta > Magnoliopsida > Lamiales > Orobanchaceae > Orobanche > Orobanche coerulescens. Next base: position 139,432,102 of record CM065805.1, on the reverse strand, counting down.
TTAAGCAACAAGCTGTACGGTTTTCAAATCTGAGTGCGTAGCGGATGTCTTGACAAAGTAAGTTGCTCTAAATAAAGCAACTAGATATGAAATGTATACTTAAACATAATCACAGATATTAAACCAGTAAATGCAGAAGGTAATTGACACAGTAATTAAAGTGGTTCGAGGTAAACCCCTCTACGTCCACTGGTCATCCATACAAGAGTAAAAATATTTATTATAAATACTACGTACACAACTACGTATTTATAATCAAACCTAATCAATATATCGTTCACACAGATTGATATAATGATTTTAGCCTTCAACCGTTCACACAGATTGGTTTGAGCTTTCACTAGACTAGCTTCTTCACACACAGTTTCGAAGCATCATCTCTTCAATGCAGGTCTGTCACACACAGTTCGGGAAGAGCAAGGTTTCTCAGTCCACACAAGGCTGATGGGTTTGTTCAAGGGTTAGAACAATATTTAAACAACAACTTTGACTTTCTGAGCTTTTAGCAGATGATGTGTTGTTCACGGTTTTGAGCACTGTATATGTTTGCTCTGAATATTCTTGTAAGAACTTGTTTCACTTACGTATAAATTCGATACTTTGCGAGTGTGTGTCCATAGATCTTCAAAGGCTGGGGATATATATATAGCTTTCTGAAATATATCCGTTCATATAAATCCGTTGAGCAAGATTCCATTCCAACGGGATGATGTGTTTGAATAAAACACGATCCGGATTTTTCGCTAGATTGAATATCTCTGACGGCTTTATATTTAAATACTTTATCCTTTAGTATTTAAATATATCTTCTCAAACGGGATTTTGACTTAGTGAATAGCAAAGATTCCTTCTTGTCCTGTTTGGATGCTGTATGAAATGATAGTTGTATTATCGATTCGAGACAGCTTTCATACATAGTCTTTATAAGAGTCCTTTGCTGTATGATTTGATTCTGTATGCTGGGGCTACGAGAAGTCTTCGATATAGGTTGATACCTTTTGAGCAACTTTTCGATACAGCTGCTTGCTGTATGTTGGATTGGCATTTTTGTCAAAACATTCTGTCTTGATCTTTACGATACAGGGATTGTTATCCCGACAGACAGGTATGCGGAATTCAGCAGATGACGAAAGCAAAAAACTAAACAATGGAACAGTTAAGTATGTATGCAGCAGGTAAGTATGATGCTAAAGCAGTAAAACACGCAGGCAGTTTATAGTGGTCTCAGAGGTGGGGTAATCCTCTACTAATCCACTTTTCTCCAAACCAGTTGGAGATGAATTCACTATAATTTTCAACCATTGATAAATATTACAGTGATTCTACTTAGCTACAACAACTTTCAACCAGTGGATCGTTGCAACTCCTTCTGACTGCCCAGCACCTCTTGATCTTTAAATCCTTGAATGCCTATCAGTCACGCACACTTCAACCAGTGAAGTACCCGAACTCAGGTTTTAAGACACGAGTGTTTGTCTTCTCCAACTAAGAGCTTCGTCAAGTAAGAACTTTTGAACTCTTGCTCTTCACGATGCTATTTGTTCGCCTCATTGCTTTGATTGCTTTAATTGCTTGAGAGTGTTGTTCACATCGTATTGCTCAATTCAAATCTTCAGGTATTTATAGGTGTAGATCCTTGAGCTCCCTTCATAGGCGTTGCAATTCCTTTAACAAATCCGTCCGTTGGAGAAATAGACTTCTTTGTTTTTCTTTCCGAACATTGCAAGGATGGATTCCCTTATTTTAATACATTTCCGACTGTTGTGAAGAATTTCATGTTGAGGCGCCGAAACATTAGATTATAATATGATTAAAGTCTTTAGTGGTGGGTCTGGATGAATATTTAATTCATTTGCTTTCCGGGAATCTCTTCTGTCTATCCCTTATCGCCCGCATGTGACTTTCCGTGATTATTGACTTTTCAAACATGCTGACGTGGACTGGATTACTTGGCTGATTATTTTGACAGATCAACTTATCTGATCTCTTTTTGGTCAATCTGTCTGACGAGCAGTCAACCTTCTCTGATGTCGGACTTCAGTGATGACTTCTCTGATGAAGTTCTCTGTCCTGACTGATCTTCTCTGATCTGAAGTCTTCTGACTTGATGAATTTATCTGATCTGATGGTCAAACTTTAGATGACTTGGACTCCGTATGATCACTTGACTGCAGTTTGGTCAAACTTCTCTGATAAATATTTTGACCAGAACTTCTCTGATAAATCCCTTTCTTCTGACCGTTGACTTATGATAAGTCGTCTGTGGTCAACCTTCTCTGATCAGTTGAGTTGACCAGGACTTCTCTGATATGAACTTATCTGAGATTTATACTTGGCCGATTTTTAAGCCTAACTTACATGGCCTATAGAAGATACTCATTTAGTTCTTCTTGACATTTTGCCAAGTATTCAACTATACTAAATTTGGCCTATAGAAGATACTCATTTGGTTCTTCTTTACATTTTGCCAAGTATTCAACTATACTCAATTTGGCCAATAGAAGATACTCATTTGGTTCTTCTTTACATTTTGCCAAGTATTTAAAGAGATACATTTGAATAAACAAACAAATACAGGGATGACATCATCAAAATCTAATAAGTATTCCTAACAAATTTCCCCTTTTTGAATGATGTCACAACTTAAGCAAGATATTCAAATATAGAACAGGTCTGCACATGATCAAGTGCAAGACACAAATCAAAATTCAGTCTTGTTTTGAGACAACTGGTGTTTGTCATTCAAATGACTGTTATATAATTTTTTGAGTTGATTACAAGTACATAGCCTAAATTATCAAACAAGTACAGAAAATTACAAGCACAAAACAAAGGTTACAAAAAAGTACAATACAATGTCCTATCTGCCTCTGCCTCTCCGAATAGCTTGCTTAGGAGGTTTGAGCAACTTTTCTCCAATTGGTCTCTGATAGACAGGAGCTAGTCCATACTTCCTTTTGATTACCATAGATGCAAACTCTTGCTCCTATGCAGATGATAAGTTGTTTTTCACACAGAATTTCCTTATCTCACTCTGCAGAGCTAGCTTATCCAGCTCATTGTCCATCCAAATAGGAGGTTCTTCAGCTCTGAACGGGGGAATCATGGGGTTGGCATCCTATTTTTTTGCATGTTTTATTAGAATAGACCAGAGAGTTAGCCATGTTGAGTCTATGAAGTTGATAAACGTCTGCTGTGGGGAGCAGTCTTTATCCTATAGTAACTCCCAGAGATAATACTTGTCAATGAACTGCTTCCTTGCGTCTCTCCACATTGGCCCAGCTTCAGCAGGTAAGAATTCTTCAACATGCCAAAGCTCTTTGCCTTCCCATTCAAATCTTGGCTCATCACCTAGCCTGGTTCTCTTCTTCTTGGCTACAGGTTGGTCATGAACAGGAGCAGGAGCAGCCAATGCTTTCCTCTTCAGGTTAGACGTCCCAACTTCAATGAGAGGGAGGTCACTTCTCTGATTGGTCCTCAGCTCCTTTCTGACTACCTCAGCATCATCTTCTTCCCCCTGAACTCTTGGTTCCTTTCCTCTCTATTCCCCCTTTATGCGAGCATCAACCAATATGGCTAATTGCTGATCAACTCAGGACATCCAATCAGACATGCCAAGTGGCATTCTGGAATTAGTACGAGGATGAGGAGCAAAATTCCTCTGCAGTAGAGTGTCTATTTTATCATTGATGATTTTGAGGTCAGGTTTGACCTCTGTTGATACGAGATGGCCAATAGTCTCTTTGACTAGATATTTCATCGGGTCAGTCATCTTAGATGAGATAGGTGTTGCCTGTGGGGAATGGTCTCTGGAGCTTTCAGCACCTGCAGGTCATGTGGCAATCGACCTGCCTGTCTCCAGACTCCTTTCTGTAGGAGGCTTATCAGATGGGGTTTTATCAGGGGTCCCCGATCTGTCATCCTTATTTTCCAAATGATCTGAGCTGGGGGCTTGATCAGGTGCCCCGGGCTCATCTGCATCTTCGGCATCAGCTCCATCTCTGGCATCCTCCTTCTTCTCTTATCCTTTTCCTTCATCATCATGATCATATTTTTCTTTCTCAGGTTCCTTCTCATGTTACTTCTCATCTTCTTTCTCATCTTCTTTTTCTTTTTCTTCTTCCTTCTCATCTTCCTTTTGTTTTTCTTCCTCTTCAACTTATTCTACTTCTTCATCTTCTTCCAACTCGTCTGTTTTTTCCATTTCATATTCCTCAGATTCTTTTTCGACTAATATTTCTTCTTCTTCTCCTTCTACCTTCTATTCCTCCACAATTTCTTCAATTCTTATTTCCATAACCTTTTCACCCTCTTCTTCATCCTCATCTACAATCCCAGCCAAAACACCTTCCATAACACTAAGGATGAACTGGTCCATGTTGGTTTTGAAATTAAACATGAACCAGTTATCCTGGAGCATTAAAATCACATCTGTCTAATGGCAAAAATGCATGAGCGCTTGCTCCATAGCCTGGGGAAAGTCCCAGCTACTCATCTCAACAAAGGATTGTATTTGAGTGAATGGAAAAGATTTTAAGGTCTTCCATTCTTCAAAAACATTTACAAAAGAAACCTTGAGTGAGTGGTGTTTTACCATATGTAATTGATCAACGGATAGCTCCAGGGGATTGTTTTCTAGCAGATTGTATGTGTAATCAGCTTCAGGATATTGATGGTTAAGTCTGCTTCTTCCTCTTCTGTCATCCTCAGAAGAGTCAGCATAGGAATGATTTCAACCTTCAGGCATGGATGAACAGGTTGTTCCTCTTCATCTGGGATAGAGTCATGTGAAGGTGAGTAAGGTGTCTGCTCTGCCTCTTCAAAGTCCAGGCGCCTAGGCCTCTTTGGAGAAGGCTCAGATGATGATGTGACATGCACTACCTCCTCTGCAGTTGCTTTCCTTTTGAATCTCAGAGCTATCGAGGTGTTGTCTGAGTTCGAATGATCTGTAGATGATCTTCGGCTGGCTGTTCTGAAGCATCAGAGCAGACTTCCTCTGAGCTTGAAGGCGCTTTGTAAGGAGTGGGTCCACTAGTCATCTCTTTCAACAACTGGGCGGCTTTTCTTTCGACGCCCAACTTCTTCAACGTTTCTTGGTCCAAGTGACCAAGCCTTTTGTTCGCATAGAAGGGTTCTGTAGATCCCTTCGCTTTACCAAGGAAATCCAAGATCCAACTGATCTAGGTTCCATATGCCAGCGTTGTCTTAAATTTATTTTCCTCTTTAATCCAATTGGCCTTGTTGACTTCTCGGACTATCTGCCTATACATGTAATCAGGCCAGTTAATCCTTTGATCCTGGATAAATGCTCCAAGCACCATATATTTAGTGGATGATAGATGGTCGTCGCTGCCTGCCATCCCCATTACGATTTTATTCGTAATGTCTAGGACGTATCTGTACTCCCTTTTCAAATCTCCTCCCTTTGCCGTAGGTTTAACTTTGGTCGGTTGCTCAGGTAGCTTACTTTCATACCATGTTTACACTGAGTTCTATTTGGGGGCTTCCACCGCAATGCCTCGAGCTTTCATCTTGAACGCGTCCGCAATTGTCTGGCGAGTAATTTTCACCTCTTCCTCGAAAATCAAACTTGCGATTCCGTCTTCGGTGACCTCAGCTTCTTTGAAGAAACAGATAACCACTTCCTTGTATAAGAATTTGGGTTTGATATCCAGATAGTGGTAAGTCCCATTTTTCTTCATCATCCTGATGACGTAGTGTATATCGTTCTGCAGATTTGCCTTGAGCAATCCTTCAAAATCGACTACCAAACTAAAAATCATCTGGTCCTTGACAAGCTTGAGATTGACGCCATCGAAATATTAGATTGTTGGAACATTTTGTTCCATACATGCTTAATAGTGTTTTGATGAATAAAGTTGTTACACAAAACAAACCAACAAAAAGGCAAAGCAAATAATCGAAGGAAACGAAGTGCAAAAAGCTAAACTGAAGGAACATAACGTACGCTATGCAGATAGCTTAACGTAGGTAAAATGGGAAGATTAACGTACGTCACTTATGTTACTTAACGTACGTAATATGTAGTTCAAATCATATGAACGTTGGAAGAGTCAAAGTCAGAAAAGCAGCAACGGACATATGACGTCAGCAATGACGTATCCTTAACGTACGTAATGGCTTATTGATTAACGTACATAATGATCGAATTAGATGTTACTAGACTGAAACTGGACTAAGCTAACGTACATAACCCGGATTAAATAACGTACATAACTAGAGCTAACGTACGTAACATGGAAGACTTAGCATACGTAATGAAGGCACAGGGAGCTAACGACTAGTTTGATGAAGATGGCTATAAATACCATTCCTATGGTATTGTTTCACCACAACAACTTCAAGCATTCAAGTCATTCATCAGAGATTGATATACATTATATTGTTGTTGTGATATTGAGCTTGTATTGTTAGTTTGAGTGTTTATACATTCAACATATACACGAGAGGTAAAAGAAAAGATACGATTGGATTCGGTGTTATTAGGATCAAGGATGCGGCATTGTTATAATCGCAATCGCTATCTTAGTGAGGTTTATCTAGTACCGATAGAAAGCTATAGAGGTTGATTCCTTGTCCAATAGAAAAGGAAAACGGTTTAACTTAGACAAGTACGACTGGTTTATCACAGACCAATTGAAGACGTGATTGTTACGGTAATCCCTCGACCGATTGAAGAGAGGTGCAGAGGTTTATATCTTCAACCTATAGAAAAGATACCGAGAGAGGATGTAGGCTCAATTATAGCCGAACCTCTATAAATCCATGTGTCGTTTAATTTACAACTTTCTATTTATATGCTTCCGCAACACGGCGCAAAATTCCGATTCTGCTCCAACAATTGGTATCAGAGATTAAAGCCAAATAAGTAATTCTTACGACGAACTTTTTGAAGCATTTGAATTATTGCATACGGATTATCAAAATGCTTTAAATGAGATTAAATCCCTTAAATCTAAATACAAATCTTTGTAAATTGAAAATTCCAAAATTCTTGAAAAAGGAAAATTTGTCGAAGTCGATCATTCAAAATACATTGAAAATGAAAATATTTTAAAGGATGATCTTGTTAAAATTCAAACCGAGCTCAAAAATTTAACGAAGAAATTTTCTCTCGGAAATGAGAAATTTGAAAATATGCTCTCGGTTCAAAAGTTTACTTTAAATAAACAGGGGTTGGGATTCAAACCTCGTTCTAAAAACGAGTTCGTAAATTATATGATACCCCATTACGAAAAATTTTTGAAAATCGGGCACCATATTTCAAACTGTAAAAGCCCAAGACGGACGATTAAAGTTAATCAAATTTCGATTCCTAAAGGAACCACCATCCCAAACATCGTTCACGTCTCGAAACAAAAACCAACTATAGGTTAGATCCCCAAAATTTAATTTGTATTTTACTCAGGGGGAGTAATAATCTTTCAAAGGAGAGATAATATTGTCAGCGGGAGTTTATACCCTATTCATACATATAGTTATATTCATCATTTGGTATCGCATATTTTTTATACATCAATTTGGTATTTATCATTTTATTGTCATTTATTACACTTTTTGATGAAAACAAAAAGGGGGACAAAGGAGAAAGTAAAAGAATGGGATTAACCTTGAAAAGGGGAGATAGGAGAAAGGAAAGGAATGGAATTAACCCTGAAAGGGGGAGAAAATCGAAGGAAAGTCGAAAAGATGAAGTTGAAAAGAAAAAT